>OX387618.1:11250000-12500000 GCA_947568825.1 Sphinx pinastri | reverse complement strand
TTAGGCCGGGCTAATACATCCGTTTTTTCAGGAAACTAAATTCAGAACGCTCCGGATCCCATGCGTTGAGGAGTTTTGGCGGGAACTTGGAAGTGTCATGAGGTGCGATTGTTTTAATTGATTATTTTGGTGATACTTAGTGTTATATTGCGTAATTATGGTGGTATATTATCCAACTAGTATCGCTCATGGTTCCACCCGCGTTAAAAAGTTTTTCCGGGATAAAAAGCCTATAGCACTCAGGAGTAATGTAGCTTCCTAATAGTGAAAGAATTTTCAAAATCGGTCCAGTAGTTCCTGAGATTAGCGCGTTCAAACAAACAAACTCTTCGGCTTTATATAATGGTATAGATATAGTTCTAGTAAAGGGCTCAAATGAAGTGAAATGAAAAAACTGTGCTAATCAAGTGTTTTTTGTTGCCGCCGAAATTCCTCGATAAAGTCTTGGTAAGGTACGCACTGCTTTACTACGACATACCAATTCTCTTTGGACATACCACTGAAGACAAAAGAAACAACCAAACGTGTTTTTTTTTATGGCCCTAACGGCCAGTAGCCTGACGCGAGTTGGCTTTTCTGACCACACCGGAGTTTAGGGTGAGCGCTTTGAGTGCTCGCAACCCTTTTTATTTAAGTGAGATTGGTGTTTAACCTAATCCTATCCATTTATTTCGTCGGCACGCGGCACTGTGGGTCGAAAAGGCAATTTTTGTTAGTATATTTGTGACTTGGGAAATAATTTGGGTTTTTTCATCTTTTTTTGACGCTGATCGTTAGATACTATTAACCCTTATAATATTCGTTCTTAGTTATTTTTTGATAAACCTTATAGTTTCGGCTAAAAAAATATTTCTTGTTTGTGATGTATGGAACGCACTATATAATCCTAAATTTCTGCGAAATCCTGAAAGGTCTTGGTTTGAAACCTTTGTTTCCTTAATCTTGGTCTGTTCTAGTATACTTGTGCAATTCGAACGTCTGCATCGACCTACCACTTCTCGAGTTATACGGGTCGAAAAAATGATAAAATTCAATATTTTTAAAAACTTTTTGATGTGAAACATCTATAGCCGCACGTAAAACTGATTTCTGGCGTGGCGACGCATGCCGTGGCGACGCGTCGCCACGCTATATGATGGTATTTTATCTTACTAATATGAACCTTAAATACAATGCGTAGAAGCTATAATTCTTGAAACGAGTATATTTTTGTTTATTAAAGTCATTTTAGAGACTTTATCTTTGGAGTAATGAATTGCAGCTACAACTAATACTTCTAAATTTGCCAACAGAACTGGAAGAGCTAATATGTATTAATGTGGAGAGTAATTTAGAAAATTTACAATTATTTATTAGATTTTTTCCCAAATTTACTAGTTAGGTTTAATAATTATCAATTTATTACATAATTTCTTTTAATTAATGTTAAATTTGTTCAAGATAATTGTAAAAAAAGTTTTTAAAAATATTGAATTTTATCATTTTTTCGACCCGTGTAACTCGAGAAGTGGTAGGTCGATGCAGACGTTCGAAGTGCACAAGTATACTAGAACAGACCAAGATTAAGGAAACAAAGGTTTCAAACCAAGGCTTTTCAGGATTTCGCAGAAATTCAGGATTGTATAGTGCGTTCCATACATCACAAACAAGAAATATTTTTTTTTAGCCGAAACT
The DNA here is from genome assembly GCA_947568825.1 of Sphinx pinastri. Classification (NCBI taxonomy): domain Eukaryota; kingdom Metazoa; phylum Arthropoda; class Insecta; order Lepidoptera; family Sphingidae; genus Sphinx; species Sphinx pinastri. The sequence continues at coordinate 12,498,326 of OX387618.1, read as the reverse complement.
ATAAGGTTTATCAAAAAATTAATAAGATTGAATATTATAAGGGTTAATAGTATCTAACGATCAGCGTCAAAAAAAGATGAAAAGAACCAAATTATTTCCTAAGTCACTAAAATTTCCTTTTCGACCCACTTTGCGCGGGCCTGAACTGTTAGGGGGGACGCGGCGAGATCCTAGGCGGCGAGGACGGAACTGCAGTCGTGTGGAGTGTAGGACCCATCTAAAAGGAGAAAACAAAACCAATAAAAAATACAAATAACGTCACACATATACTACTTACGGTCGCTTTTAATAACTTACTAACATTTAACTGGAGTTTGCTATCTAACTTGACAGTAAAAGTTACGCTAACTGTAAATGCTGTTTCAATAAGTTTTAATATCAAAAACTTTGACTTAAATAAAACGCTTCTTAGATAAATAGTAGACGTGCCAGTTAGCAACACTGGTGATGGAGGCACTCGCTGGATCGTGCAAGTCCAGCGAGCAAATAATAATAATTATTGACTTACGTCGAGACTATTCACAGTCGTTTTGCATCGTGCATGACCTTAGTTGGCTATACGTCAAGATGGAACGTGAATAGCATACCTTCTACCAACCCTTTCAACCACAGCTTTCAACAAAAGAGTGTTTCACAGAAAATGCGTTTGAACTTTTAGTTCCGATTCCGTTGGCAGCAATGTATATGCATTTCTGCTACATCCAAGAAGCTTTTGGGTATAAGCTTCTTGGCTACATCACACAAAATGTGTTAAATAAAAAATAAAATAAAAAGCCTTATATTTCTTGCCGTTTTAACGTTATTTTACTTTTTTTCCCTTAGTATATAATCTTAATGTTAGTGTTAGTAAAATTATTTATATAATATTTTGTAAAGGTTAGGTATTTGTTAGTTGATTAGTGGTTCTTATTATCTTATTCTGCAAGAACCCCTCTACAATTAGTGTAGGCCTCCTCCAAAGTTTGACAATTTTCTCTTGATTGGGCTGTTTGAATCCACTGAGGACCTGCTGTCTTTATGATGTCATCTTCCCATCTTGCGTAGGGTCTTCCCCTTTTTCGTTTCCCTTGCAGTCCTTTCCATGTCGTTATCTTTTTGGTCCAACGCTGGTCTTGAAGACGTGCCACATGGCCAGCCCATTTCCACTTGAGGGCTAAAGCGTGTGCTATGGGCATCAATGGATTTCATAGTATTTCGTATCTTTGTATGTCGAATTTTTTGTATTTTTTTAATTTTTAACATACTGCGCTCCATTCCTCGTTGGCAAGTGACAATTTTGTTTTTTATCCTCTTGGTGAACTTCCAAGTTTGGCAAGCGTACGTCAGACTTGGTAAGACACATGAATTCAATACTTTTGTTTTGATATTGATAAAATCATATGATTGACAAAATGTGTTACTGTTTGTTAATTAATCATGGAGGTAAGTAATTATTAATATTTTAAGCAAAAAAATTAAAGTAAATAATAGTTTAAAAAAACTAAAAAACACGCTTTGTAGAAAATTCAACTAAAAAATAGAAAATAGTTTTTAATTAAGAATAGTGTAAATAAGATTTTTTTTTTATTTTATTGTAAAATAAGCGTGGGGTGCTTTTTAAGATATTATCAAAATGATAATCCTTCTACTCATATCTTTAAATAAAATATGTATAACTATTGACACCATGCACCCCACGCTTTTGTTTTTACAATAAAATACATTTCGTCGTGGATGGGGTGGGGATTCCCATTGGCAAGAGACCAAGAGTATGAAGTAAATAAATAAAAAAAAAAAAATACTTTATTCATCACGTAGGCGAACATAGTTGCACTTATGATAAGTCAAGATACATTAAATTGATTATATTCATAATTATTATTAATACCAATTGTCACTTATATAACTACCGACATTTTTATTGGGGGTAAATCTATGATGAGAAATAAACAAAAACAAAAAAGCCAGCTCGGGCTGGCAGGAAAGGGGATGTAAAAAAGAGAACATTTTATTAAAATAATGGGAGGAACGCGTCGCGATCATCACCGGTGAGGACACTACAGGCCCTAGCCTAGCTAACCTACCAGCCTTTCACTAGCTACCTAAGCGATGACGACCTGAAGAAGAAAGACAGAAAGAAACTCCGGGCTTACTTTATTTGTCATCAATTGTTCAATGTTTCTTTCTCTATTTTTTTTTTCAATATTTTTGTACTGTATACAGTCAGATTTGTTATATAAGCTAATTAATGCACGCACATCACCGTTGAAATGAGATAAAATCCAGATGAAGGGATTTAGGGAATACCTGGACAGGCATGTACAAATACGTAAAACTGGACATAACACAAAAAATAATAAAATAACGGTGTACAACGTGCATTCGCCTACATTTACAAAATTATTTTTGTTGTATTGCTTGTCCTACTTTCTTAATAAAATTAAACTTATAAAGGCAAGCGCAACAAAATGATCGGTCGGTCGTCTTCCCTAAATTTATATTATAGTATTTGGGTAAGTATTTGGGTTTGGTATTAGACAGCCGATGGCGAATTCCGCGCCAATTTTCAGGCAATGAGGACAAAATTTTTCCGGGCAGCAGGTGCTCTTTCTAGCTTGCTGCCCAGCCTGGGACGAAGAGCGCAGCGCTCTCAAAACAGTCATCGAAGAAGACCTCTCGCTGCCAGCCATGGTCGCTTCCATAGCCGGCAGTCGGGAGGTCTAGCGTGCGATGGCCCACTCCTGCGAGATGGTCCTCTCGCAGAAGGAGAGTGCTGAGAGGGGTCGGGAGCGCGAAGATCCCTCCCGCCGCCAGATGAGAGGAAGGAGGCGCTGGATGGACGACTGACTGGCGTCTCCCGCCCTGTAGATTGGGGCCGTTTAGAGAATTCCACCGTGGTATCCCCTGCCTGTCGTATAAGGCAACTAATAGGGGCCATCAGGGTTCACGGGCGGGCGGCAGGGGGCCGTCCGTCTTTAGTTTTGTGTTTCTGTTAGCACGTTGTTGCGACCCCAGTGATGGACGGCAGCGTGGCAGGTAGGCCTCACGCTACCTCCCACAACAGGAGACGGGCCGCAGTAGGCGGCACCGTGCAGGGGCGGTTGCGGACGACAACTTAGACACTTTTCGGCCAAGGAAGCCTGCAGCCGTCCCTAATGCGCCGAAGATGGTCACCGCGGAGTTTTAGTTGGTATGCCGTGCGTTGTACATAGGTTAGGACTCGGCCCGGCGGTCACCCGACGTTTTCCATCTCTCCAGGCGGCTCAACGCTGGGTTGTAAGGCACGGTAAACCCAACATAACCGCTAGGTCACTCCCCACGAAGACCGGGCGGTAGTGGTAATGCACTTTCTCCGCAAACCCAAAAATAGGCTTTGATAACCAAACTTATACCCAGAAATCTATTTTGAGGTCAATTGGCTTTAAAACAAAGAAATTTAAAATGGAAGCTACTTTTCAATTTTGACATTGGATCAGTCTTCGGTAATCAAAGTTATACCCAGGTATCAATTTTGAGGTCAATTGGCCTTAAAACAAAGACATTCAAAATGGCGGAGACTTTTACTAATTTTAACATTCGATCAAGATTATGCATCCAATGGAAAGTAAAAAAAAAATCTAAAATGAGTAATACTTTTATACATTTTGTGCATGAGCGCATACTGGTGGTAGGTCTCTCATATGTAAAAGTCCGTCGTGGTGGGTACCACCGCAATGTCTATTTCTACCGCCAAGCAGCAGTGTGCATGCACTGTTGTCTTTCGGTTTGAAGGACATTGTAGTCAGTGTAACTATTGGACATAATGAGACTTAACATCTTATGTCTCAGGATGACGAGCGCAGTGGAATGCCACACAGTACTTTGTAACTCAAGGTGCTGTATGGTGTTACTACTTTTATGGGCGGTCTTATCGCTTACCATCAGGCGAACGGCATGCAAGTCTTGTCATTCAATGCCATAAAAAAATGTATCATAATATTATACGCTCCCTGTTTCGAACGTTTCAACGACCCTTCACCTTTATATAATAATTATTATAGCTATTACAAATCCAATATCACTTTGGCTGACCCGGGAATCGAACAAGAGACCTCAGCACTGCAGTCGTACCGTAATACAGTTGCGCCGTCGGGTGCCGGGTGCCGACTTACCTAATATTTCGACAACCAAGAATAATATAAACGCACAACACCGTGTAGCTAAGCCTACTGCCATCTAGTGAGCGTTATAGTACAACTGTACGCCCTCAACGCTCAAGGGCATTCGCGGCACTTAAAGTCTTAATCCGCCGTTTTGAAGGAGGTCCAAATCATGTTCAAAGTTTCTGTTACATACATACGTCCATACGTATGAAGCTTATAAAAGCGTGTTAAAAAGCAATTATGATAAGTCAGCACAAAAAACACAAAACATATCAATTAGCATAATATAATACGTTGTATCATTACACTGGCTATTTATTTATTTTAATTTAGATCGATGTTACACAATTATTGTTTATTATTTTTGATATGTTTAAAATTTTATTTAAAGAAATACATTAATACTCTGGTAACCCTATTTTTTTACTGAAATGGCGGCAATACGATTCTGAACACATTATATGGGAATAAGTGGGGTTTCTTTACGTTTTTCACACTCATACAGGTTCTTCATTTTCAACGCCGTCAGTCTTTCACCATTATTTAATGTTTCAGGCACAGGAATCAATTAAATTTTAAAAGTCTGCATAGTTGTTTTAATAGTGTCCACTATCTTAACAGACAGGGGTGCCAACATCAAGCCATCGGAAGTATAAGTTGAAACACACTCTTGACTCTACATTGGGAATTTCAATTCTCTTGGCACATTCTCTAAGTAATCTGTGCCTTGCCAATTGCCATAAACATCGTTCTTTTGTGAGTTCGTCGTCAAAATAAAGAGGGCAAAAATTTTGTATTTCATAGAAATTTAAGTCCAAACTAAGCAAATACAAAATGGCAGAATCAGATGTGGTGGATTTGGATTTAACTATTGATGATTTAGTGCCAAAAAGCCCAGAAAGGTAATCTATAATTCTTATTTTTGTGAGTCAGTGGAAAAAACTTGTAGGGGTCATATTCCATTTCAAAATGAATTTTATGCTCACAAAATACATGTTGTAAATAATGTAGATAGTATTTATGTAAAATATGTTATGCTAGGTAGTAATAAGAAAACAATTATAATACGTACCTTGACATCTGACCTACATATTTTTATGGTTAGCCTGAATTGTGATCAATCAGATGCAGAATGAAGTTAGATAAGATAGGTATATTACCAACTGTTTTTCATATTCTTTGGATTAAGTCCAGGACATCAATGTCTCCATATACTATTTCAAATTGTGTAATGTACTAGTAATGCTCGCGGCTGCGCCCGCATGCAAAAGTTTTTCCGGGATAAAAATATTTTCCCGGATTAAAAAATAGCCAATAGCACTCACGAGTAATGTAGCTTCCTATTAGTGTAAGAATTTTCAAAATCGCTGCAATTGTTCCTGAGATTAGCGCGTTCAACCAAACAAACAAACTCTTCAGCTTTATAATATTAGTATAGATTAAGAATTACCTGGATTCTATATTTTTTGTAGTCATGAACGAATTACCAGGTATACAAAACAATACAGAAGACAAATTATTTTCGAGTAAATCAAACCAAGGTTTGTCAGTGCTATAATCTCAATCTGTGCTTTTAAATAAAATCTGATTAAATTTTTGTCTTCATCAAGGAAACCTAATGTATAGCTTGACAAAATTGTCATGAAAATTTTAATTGTAATTTGAATAATTACTAAATTATTGTATCCAAAATTACAACAAATTTGGGACTAAGCTTTGGGCAAATAAAGTTCATCCAGAGAAGGTTTGCAGGAAAATATAATCAATGTATAATATGTAGAGACCGGATTATAGGCAACATAAAAAGCTTGGTATATGCATACAAGTATGCACGAAAAACGCATTAAATATGCACGAAAACTAGCAGAATATGCAACATTAAATGATAAGTTTTAGGAACTAAAAAAGAAAACTATAGTAGGGACAAACTAATATGGCCGGTATGACATGAGATGGTTTTGAATTTTTTGGGTAGACGTTCTCACAGAGTTATCGCTTCGGGAAAAAAATTTAATTGTCATACCAGCCAGCTTAGTTTGTCCGAACTATAAGTTTTAATTTTTTTATTTCAAAATCAGCATACTATGATAAGTAAAGTATCCATTGATATATGATAATAGGTACAGTAACATTATTTGATCTTTTTGTAAACGTAAACAATCAAGTATTGTTCCAAATGTTCACTAGTAAGATTTCAGGCGTACAAAATATTTTTCTCACAAACTGGACAATAATTTCCGTCGTATGTAAATGTTCCAGGAAAGTCAGTTATCCACGAAGAAAAATTTTTTTTTTTCGTGAAGCATGGTCCACTATAAAATCTTGACAGGTCAATGAGCGCGCATGTCAACAATGAAAGCAATAACATGCGTAATAGGATCTTTTGCGTCTTTCATGTTATTATCGTAGGTGCGAAAACAAAAGATGCGCGGCTGGTGAATGCGCTGCGCACGAAAAATATTGAAAATGTATCGATAATATGCATCATAACTATATTTTAGAGAAAATATGCTTGTAGCGATGAGAATGGCTTAAATATGCAAATTCATATTATAATCCGGTCTCTAATAATATGTGTTACAAATATATATTAAATTTGACAATGGAACTTTGATAACTGGACGACCACTAGTTATAATTAAAGGGCCAGATACATGGATGTCAACAAAAATCACACTATAATTTTTTCTTTGTCGATTGGTGAGCAATGTGTTGTTATGGCGACTGACGTATGTTCATTCACATAATTGCACACTTGCAGCTTGTGAATGTGAACCTAAAATTAAAACTCAATAAGCAAGTAAAGCAATATGGCACTTAAAAATGTATATGATTAAGATAATGATATTATCCTTTTCTAGGTAACTCCTTTAAGACTTCCTATATCTTGACAGCCTTATTAGGTAGATTCTTAAGTACTTCCTTTGTACCCTGTTGACTCCAACCTTCATTACTGCCCATATTTACTTCCTGAGTCATTATTGGTTTTGTACATAGAACCAGTTCTAACTGGCAAGGTTTTGAATATGAATGGATAGCACTTTTAAAATCATCACATTATTTCAAGGCAACACTTTAAAAGATGCTAGACAAGCATATATATTTTTTCTAGCCATTATCTTATTTCTTACTTGTTTTACCATAGTGATTGCAGTTTCTATAGCTATAGATATAGAGAACATTTTAAAGTATTCCTATTACCAGTAGATTTTAAGGACGCTAGCTGTATGTGTAGGATGTAGTCGTTTTGTAGATCTGTTACAGTTATAAAGCTCCGTAATATGTTGTTACTATGTTTTAAATATTATTTATATTGTCTATCGTATTTTATATTTTACTCGCAAAGCTTGTAGATATTCAAATCTAAGAGAACATTCCTGGCATACCACTAAGACCCTTTACAAATTATGTGGCATTTTCAATACTCTTAGTTGATTGCAATATTAAAAACATAAACTTGTGGCTCTGCCCGCGTGACAATCGGCTTCTAGAGAGTCAAATATCGTATTATGCTGTTAAATTTAGAAACGTCTGGAGTAATATGTGACCACACTATATTTTTTTCGTTAAAAAGTTTTTATTTATTGCTATTTTGTTAGTTAATTATAAAACGGTGTAAACAATACATCATCGATATACGATTGCAGTTTTCGCGGGTCATCTGCTGTTAGTTATTGAAGAGTTCCCTTGTCTATCTCCAAAGATCTTCATCAGATTCTAACAAATTATATACTAAAACCTTCCCTGAAATATATAAATTTGAATAACGAAAACTCCATCCAAATCGGATCAGTAGTTTTTGAGAAACGCGTGGCCGTACAAATTTACGTACATACATTCATACGGATCGAATACTTCCTTTTTTGAAGTCGGTTAAAAATTAATCCTAGTTGTATACATGTATAGTTTTTGTTAACTTAATTATTTATAGTATTGACTTAAATTGAATGTGTCTGACTTAACTTACCAACTAACATATTTAATTATAAGATAAATTATACTTTTAATTTTATTTTGTGCAGCCTGGCTGAGGAGAAAAAAGAAAGTGGGAATAATCTATACAAGTTTAAAAATTATAAAGGTGCCCTAACTTTGTACGATGAAGCCATTAAGCTTTGTCCTGAGAATGCAGCATACTATGGAAACAGATCTGCATGTTACATGATGCTTGGAATGTACAAGAAAGCATTAGAAGATGCACAAAAATCTGTTGCATTAGACTCCACATACACGAAAGGATACATTCGAATTGCAAAATGCTGTTTAGCATTAGGTAATCATTTATCATTCTACTTACTTTTATTATTATTCTGTGACTAGCTTTTGCTCGCGGCTTCGACCGCGTGAAAAGGTTTTCCGGGATAAAAGTCCCCCTTTATATTTTCCCGAGATAAAAAGTATGTCTATGTGTAAGTCCAGGACATGATCTACCCGTGTGCCAAATTTCAACGAAATCCGTTCAATAGTTTCGGAGATGTGCAGTAACAAACAAACAGGCAGACAGAAAATAATTATAAAAATCGCTCATTTGTTTTCTGTTACTCTTCTTTAGTCACCCCCTTTCTTTTTATCACATTTTTAAATGTACAGACACATTATTATATGCATAGATTACATTAAAATTTACAAAGAAAAAAGAAACCATCTACCTAAGGGAAATTTGCTATATTGAACAAGCCACTAAAACTCCCGTTGCATCTTGTTACTGTATTACACTATACCTGACGAGTGTGTTAATAATTTAATAAAATCATTATATTATTATACACAACGATTTTTTATAAAATGCCAGTATATTTGCGGTTGTGGTTTTATAAACGTCAAGGGTTAATATGCTGTTGATTTTTATCAGAGTTTGATTGTGGTTACTGTGTTAGATGTTAAATTTAGCTAAAGTTAATAATAAAATTATCAACTTACTATTAACAACTAATTATTATTATATTAGTTAAAGTCAATAATAATGTTTATCAATTATCATCCGCTTTAACGGTGAAGGAAAACATCGCGAGGAAACCTGCATACCTGAGAATTCCCCATAAGAGTTTCGAGGGTATGTGAAGTCTGCCAACCCGCACTAGGCCAGCGTGGTGGACTAAGGCCTAACCCCTCTCAGTAGTAGTGGAGGCCCGTGCTCAGCAGTGGGCAGTATTTAATACAGGGCTGGTATTATTATTATATTATTTAATAATAAAATATGAGTAAAACAGTGTATTGTGATTTGAGGTGACCTGTGTGGAGGCGAGCAGGCGGTGCGGCGCGCGAGCGAGCTGGGCGGCGCCGAGTGCGCCAGCAGCGAGCGGCGCGCGCTCGAGTCGCTGCGGCGCCTGCACGAGGACGCGCAGCGCGCCATGGACGCCGGCGACTGTCGCCGCGTCGTCTTCTGCATGGACCGCTGCCTCGATTATAGCCCTTGTTGCCCCAAGTATGACTACTTATTTTTCGTATACAACTGAATGACAATCAAACCACGTCATTCGCCATCGTATATCTCATGTCCATATTCAACGCTATTATCATCCTTTATCGCCTTAATTTTAAGGATTTTTTATTTTATTATATGGTGGCTGTATGTCAACTTAACTCCAAGTACAGTTTTTATAGAATGTCTCTTTTATTTGTTATTTCAGGGCGAAGCTCACAAAAGCCGAATGTTTAGCAATACTTGGGCGCTGCCAGGAAGCCCAGGAGATTGCAAATGACATATTACGATTTGACAGTTTTGATACTGAAGCTATTTATGTTCGAGGCCTTTGCTTATATTTTGAGGTGAATATTAATAATATATTGTATGATAATAATAAACTTCTGTCCTGTTTAATTGTTATATAACGACCATCTATATTTTTTAGGATAAAGACGAGCAAGCATTCAAGCATTTCCAGCAAGTTTTACGTCTTAATCCTGACCATAAGAAGGCAATGGAAACATACAAGAGAGCAAAACTGCTGAAACAAAAGAAAGAAGAAGGTGCGTTTTTTTATGCTACATCAGAAGTTACACAAGACCAAATATGCTAAAACATTGTAAGGATTCACCATAGAACATGAACACTCACAATGACAAGGGAACTGTAAAATTGTGATAATGTTATATACATCTTAGAATAATAACGCCTAGAACGATAGTTTCATATCAAAAAACTGTCGAGTGTGAAGCATAAAACTCATTGATTTAGACGTAAGTCACACGTATTAACGCTCTGCCACACGCACACAAGTGTGTAAATAATGTTGCTAGTGGTATCAGATTTTCCCCAAATTTAGGGTAATTGGAATGGTTTCTACCTTCAGTCATTATTAAGTAGGGTTATTTACTTTGTAATTATTATTATTGCCCACAGAAAAGCATTACTTCTTTTAAATCTTAATGATAAAAATTTGAAATAACAAATAATAAAATAAATCCTTTCTTAGGTAAAACATGTTTTAAGTGGGGAGACCCATAGAATGACCAAAGCAATACCAAATTAAAAACAAATTACGTTGATGACGTGACTTAAACGATTGAATGCGGGATTTACCTTTGCCTCCATTCTAGTTTTATGGTTATAATATGAATGCATGCCTTTATTTCTGTCAATAATGTCAAATAGCACTGCTTCTATTTTATTACATTTTTTTGCGAACTATAGTAAAACAATGGTAGCATGACTATTCACCCGTACAATTGACGTCATTTGACGCTTACTGATTAGTCCCAAGATTAACAGCAGGTGCTCGTATGACGTAAGTCTCTTGGCCTTTGATTAGGTGGCTCTGTCGCAGCGTAGGGGCTAGTTCGACTTAATTTTCCTCCTGGGTATAGTGAATGGATCATCGCCATACCAGGATCTTTTGAATCGCATCGGTATTTGTGTTCCCAATTTGAATGCTCGTGTTAAATGTAAACTATTCTTTAAAGACCCTTGTTGTAAGACAAACCTTGGGCAGCAATCACCTGTAGTGAGATTAATTAACACATACAATGATTACCCTAATTTATTAGATCTTGACATTTTTCATGACCCAGCCACAGCATTCAGAAAAAAGCTACTTAAAAGCAAACATAAGCATTAACCCACATGTTAGAATGTTAAAATATTGTTGTATCGACTTTTATTTACTCTATCTTGACATTTACATATAATAATATATTATCTTGTTTTAAATATCGCAATTCTTTAAATATTGTCACGGTTGTTTCTGTTGTGTTTGCATGACTTTATTATGATTATTTTTGTGTAATATTGCATTGTAGCGTCTGTTTCGCTGTATTTATATCTTATTTCTTACTAATAATATTGTAACAGCTTAAGGTAGTGTGACATGTACAATTTATGTTTCTATAAATGTTATGCATGTCTATAACCATTATAAACGCTAGATTCTTATTCTTAACTACGCTAATAATATTCATGTTTGTGTTTGCAAAGTTAAAATTATAAATGAAAACTATATAATTTTGAAAAAGAAAAGATACAGGTGTCCTTATTTTAGATCTATTTTCATTTAAAATAATTATTTAAGCATGACGCATATAAAAAAATTACATGTCAATTATAATCAAATAAACAGAAAAATAATATTTTTCTAATACTGGCAACACAATGTCAAAGTATGCAGAAGTACCAATTAAATAAGTTCATTTTAGAAACATATTAATTGTAGAACATAAATATAAACATCTGGGGTAACAATTTTCCTTTTTTAGACAATATTTTGATATAATGTCGTCTATTAAAATTTTAAATTATTGTTTTTGCTTTAGCTATTATTTTATATGAAAATATTAGATTAATCATAATAATTACGTGTGAAATGTTATGTTACAATGTTTCTTATGATTATCCGAGATACTGTGACATCCGTCTATTGCACAAACCGTCATTTTAAAATAAAATATCGAGAGCTGCTAGCGCGACGACTCTACCTTGAGCACTGACTGTTCGGTGACTAAGCTAAATGGCTTAGTTTTACTTACATCACTAAGCGTGCATGTTCACGGCTACTAGGTGTTATTATTCTAAGAAATAGGTACACTATAAAGGCTTCGCCACACATGGAGCGGGGCTGGGCGTGACATTTACGTCGCGTGGTCTTGGCGTGCGAATTACTATGACAATGTATGGGAGACGCCACATAGAAACTGTTACTCTTAGCTGGGCGTGACAGTTCCCGACAACACGCGATGTGATGTGAGTGAACATCGCGCCTCGCTCCCGCCACGCTTTCATGACTTCATCCCGACAACACACCCGGCCACGCTTTCTCTATGGCGAAGCCTTAAGATGATACAAGTATTTCATTATAGAAATATACATGTAGCAATTTTATGCTTTTGGCCATAATAAATACTTATAATCTGTCAGCGACTTTATCATAGAAATGTAATAATGCAAATAATGTGTAATGTATATTTAATATTACAGGAAATGAAGCTTTCAATATGGGACGATGGCAGCAAGCTCTAAATCTATACAACGAAGCATTGGCCATTGATAAGAATAACAAAACAGTAAATGCAAAACTATATTTTAATAAAGCTACAGTGTGCTCAAAATTAAGTCAAATCAAAGAGGCTGCTGAAGCATGCACAGCTGCATTAGACCTTGATGAAAACTATGTCAAGGCTCTTCTGAGGCGAGCCAAATGCTACACGGAACTCGGTGAATTCGAAGAAGCCGTCAAAGATTACGAAAGATTATATAAAATTGATAAAAGCAAAGAAAATAAACAATTACTCCATGAGGCTAAACTAGCTCATAAGAAGTCCAAACGTAAAGACTATTATAAGATTCTTGGTATTGATAAAACCGCATCTGATGATGACATCAAGAAAGCTTACAGGTGTGTAATAGTATACAGGATGTAACATAATGGATAGTCAACCATAACCGTAAATAGACAGCGCGATTATGCGCTGTCTAGTTACTTATCACTAAAAATGAAATACTTAAAATTATTAATTCCTTAGACAGGTAGCCCACGGTCACTGTTGCGCTTCAGTTGCAATACAATAGCGTTGATGTCGCGCATTTCTATCGCTTCAGACGCGCGTTGCAAACGCGACTAACGCCCGATAGTAGAGATACAGGATCACATTTACGAAATGCGCGACAGCATCGCTCCATAAAGTCTGTAAAAACTTTTATAAAAACTTGAGGCTTTGTAGATTTTGATGTGTGTGTGTGTGTGTGTTCGCAGGAAGCGCGCGCTGGTGCACCACCCGGACCGGCACGCCGGCGCGTCCGACAGCGAGCGGCGTGACCAGGAGCGCCGCTTCAAGGAGGTGGGCGAGGCGTACGGCGTGCTCAGCGACCCCAAGAAACGCGCCAGGTACGACCACGGACACGACCTCGACGACGACGGCTCTGGCATGGCAGGTTAGATATTACGTTTATTATTATATTCATGAAACAAAACCTATATTCTGCTCCCACTTATACTCTGTCCACCTGTAAAAACTACATGAAAATCCGCTCAAATATTTCGGAAATGTGCAACTAACAAACAGAAAAACAGACTACGGAATTCCAAAAATCGTTGATTTGTGTTCGATTTTACTCTTTCTTTTTTGTTACTTTTCTTTTAATGTACAGACACCCCGGGTTTTATTATATTATTATGTGTAGATTTTACTCACTCACTGAATCGATTCTAAACATATTTTTTTTCTATAAAGTTTCATTTTTGTGGCTGTGTTTTATTTTAAGTTTGCTAATCCAAAAACCTTACTTGGATGAAGCCGCGAACCAAAGGAACTTAAGCTCACTCAATTATTACAAAAAGCAGCATATTTTCATGCAAGATAAAAAAATAAATTTGCATTCTAAACCTTGTACATACACCTAGTTGGTGGAAAATTATTATGCAATTTTACTGTTTTTTTTTACTCGGAAAGTATGGGGAACACCGAAGCCAGAGGAGATACAAGAAAACTGTCTTAGGAACCATTAGTTCTTTTTTTGTGAAAACAATTTTAGTATAGTAATTTTTTTGGTCACGTGTGAATTTTCCATAGAAAAGAATGAATTTTGAAATTAAAATGAACACACTACTTGTACCTTTGTTTAACCTTTTATGGATAAAAAAACGTTATTGCGTGTGTACAAATTCAAAATTAAAAAAAAACTACTTAACTACGAGTTATTTGTGACTGTTGAATTTATAAATTTTTCGTCATATTTCGTTTAATTCTCTTGGTAAATATTATAATCAGTCACCTTAATTAGTATAGGCTTATTAAAATCATATTGTTTATGGACTCGAGGCATTTAAGGCAAAAATAATAAATTACGATTTTTGGCATGTTGCCCCACTAATACTCAAGCGAAATTAAAAAGGCTAATTCTTTATGAATACAAAGAGTTTTTAAAATAGGTTGTAGAAAACACATCAGTGAAATTTTTATTCCAGAACACGTTAGAGTTTAGGGAAAATCATGAAGTTCATTAACTTTGGTTAATATTATTGTTTATTTCTAAATTTATACAACACTGATTCTAACTATTACGGTTATTCGAAAGGCCAACTATTAATCGTAAGTGAGTAAAAATATCATAACTATAGACCCTTTTTACCGACCGGGGTTAAAAGTTATTAAAAAACTAGCTGTTGCCCGCGGCTCCGCCCGCGTGAATGAGTTTTCCCGGGATAAAAGTCCCGATTATATATTTTCTCGGGATAAAAAGTAGCCTATGTTACTCCTTATTACATCAGCTACCTGCCAATAAAAGTCCCTTCAAAATCGGTCCAGCCATTTCAGAGATTAGCCGGAACAAACAAACAGACAGATAGACAGACAAAAATTGTAAAAAATGTTATTTTGGTGTATGTACCGTATATATATTCATACACATGTAGTAAAAAACGGTTATTTCAATATTACAAACAGACACTCCAATTTTATTTATATGTATAGATGTTAGATAGGGGTTGATCGTAGAAAGGTAAAAATTTAGGGTTGTATATATTTTTGAATGCTGTATCTAGCCGACCCGGCGAACTGGGTACCGCCTAACAGTCGATTCTTTAATTATTATTTTTTAATACTGATTCTGCTATTCGGGACGCCGGGTCAGCTAGTAAGATAAAAAAAGCAAAATGTAGTTAATAAGTCAACAATTACAATATGTCAAAAAATAAAAATTATAAAATACCTAAAATTCTTTTAATAGTCACTAAAAATCTCAATGAAAATTAAAATTTCATATTTAATTTTAGATTTACTAACGTGACTCAATTGTTTTGCCTTCCCGGAACTTTATGGTATGGTATTAAAGTTCAAATTGACTCTACATTTTAGTTAGAAAACGTTTGTATGGGAAAAAGAAAAGGGCTGTTTTAGGGGTTTCCCGGCAATTATTAGAATGTTTCTCGCCGTCAAAACCATCCTTGGACTTCAACGAACATTTGAAAAAAGAATTGGCCAAATTGGTCAAGGCGTTGTTGAGTTATGCGCTTACCAACACATTTTGAGATTCATTTTTATACTATAGATTAAACGAAAAAATCTAACAGATTTAAATTCCACCTGCTGCGATGACTCAATGGTAGCATCCACGAATTTTAAAAAATACCCAACAATATGACATTTTTATTTTTCTTATAAATATATGGGTAATATTTTTTTTTTATGTATCTAATATCCATATTTTTGCCCCTTTAATATCTATACAGTTTGAGCCCGGTTAGATTTTGAGAACCAGCACCCATACAAAAAGCGGACATGTTTTCTGGAATAAAAGTACTGCTAATGAAAAGTAGCTTCTTCTTACTTATAGTTAATGCGTACCAAATTCATCAAAATCGGTTCAGTGGTTTAGTTGTGACAGCGTAACAGACACAGAGAGTTACCCTCGCATTTATATTATTAGTATGACAATTGCCAGTGAATGTGCCTAAATGGTAGAAGACAATTTTAAGGTTACATTTTAAGATATTAACATAATGTATGTTTTATTTTTCAGATATCGACCCTAATGTTGTGTTCCAGACATTTTTCAACCGTGGTGGACAGCATTTTAATTTCCAATCTGGTGGAGGTGGTTTCCCTGGCACTGCTTTTAGTTTTAATTTTGGTTAAAACTTTAAATATTCCCTAAAAAAATCGAAAAACATTCGCTGTAAACGTATTATGCAAAATTAACGTACACAGTTGTGTTAAATTAGTTTAACAATCTCTAGAAAAATATTCATCATTCCATGGGCAGTCATTTTATTGTAAAAAAAGAAAACCGCTAATATTGATTTTGTTTTGGTACGGTAATATTACACAAGGACTCAGGATCACCAAATACACTCTCAAAATATGAATGTAACAATAAAGCTTTATAAAAACTAACCTAGTAGTAATTATACCTAATATTGACTGATTTGATTTAAGTAACTTTTTTTTAAATTACCCTCTTTAAGGGATGGTAATTTACCGAACATACCATTATCCTTGCCTATGAGAATAGTCTACACATTTTTCAAACTTAAATATACAAATAATTATGTAAGTACAAAATTATTGTAACATCACATCTTATTATTAGCTACGGACTATGGTGTTATACTGGCCCCCACATACTGGGGATTCATAATAAACTCAACCATTTTTATAACAATTAAATACTTATTCGAAACTGAATTTATGAGAACTTTTGGCAAATAAGAACATGTAATTAGTATTAAGTTTGTGTGTATTGAAAATGTTTTGATTCCAGTATATATTCCGAAATCGACTTTTTGGATAGGTTGACAATGTTGATCTCTTTTTTTTTAAAATGGTTACCTAAACAGCCTTTATATATCTTTACCAATATTTAATACCCATTAACATTTACATTAAAACAACAATAAATTTGTATTAAATGTTACCTGTATAAGTTTTTTTTAACTATATAAACTACTTGATAAACTGTTATGAAAATCAAAACCAAAATTAAAACGTAGAAGCCTACCATATAGATACAGTAGATTAACCATCAATACAATTACTATTAATATGGCATAATATAAATCCCTAATAATGATTTTGTCTTTTTTTTACTTATTCACATGTTGCTTCAACTTTTGGTGTTTACATAATGTTTGTAATGGCCTTATAAAAATATACCTATCTAATAATTATTAAAACGCAGGCAGCAGAAATACCTTCTGCTCAAAAAGGTGAAAAAAAGTATTTTTAAATAATATAAATTTATTTCTGGAACTCAAATCGTAAATTCAAAAAAGTAAAAATAAAGAAAATATTATATAAAATGCCTTTATGGAAATTGTTATTTTATTTTGTAGATTAAGCTATGCTTTTGGTTTTTCCTTTAGATAGCTCATTGCTTTGTCACCAGGTACTCGTTTATTTGTAGTTTTACTATCTATTTCCTGAAATCTAATGTTAAAATTCAATTAGTATGATAATTGATAACTGCCAAATTAAATAACCGTTTAGGTGTACGCCTCGCACCTTTGTGAAGCGGTTTTAGTTTGGACGTTAACTAGATTTTACCCTATGTGACTGAAGGAAGGATAACGATCAATGTTTTTCTTTTTATATACCTACTTTTTCATTTTAAATGGTTTCTTTTTTTCTGGCTTTGAAGGTTGATGAGCGGTTTTAAATGTGAGTACATATCGCTTAACGATATCGACATTGACTGTTGTGTTTTCTGGATACATTCGTTTTTTCCAAAGTTCTCTTTCGTCTAACCACATTCTTTGATATTCATTTGACAATAACCATTGTATGCGTGATGGACCTTCCTGTAAACAAATACAGTTACTATTCATAACAACTATGTATACAGGTGTCCCATAAATGGTACGACAAACTTAAAGGGACGATGGCTAGAATGGTCTACCTGATATAAAAATAATACCTCTATAAAAGCGTCCCATTTTTTAAATATTGAGGATTTTCTATTTTATATATAAAATACAAAATCCTCAATATTTGTAAATTGTCACATTCTTATAGTGGTATTTTTTTGTGTAGGGTAGAGCAGTATTCGATGTGATTCCTTGTAGGTATTCAGATCACAGCCGAACAAGGTTCTTAGTGCAAACGGATCCTGGGAACTACAGACCAATTTCGGTGCTCCCAGCAATTTCCAAAGTCCTCGAACGAATTATATACAAATGCTTAACAAACCATCTTCATTCAATAAACTTCATCTTTGAGCGGCAATACGGTTTTCGACCTAGAAGTAGCACGCTTACAGCTACGGTTGACCTAGTGACCAAAATTAAATCGAGCATAGACAATAAACTTATTGCTCTTGGCGTGTTTATTGACTTAAAAAAGGCCTTTGATACCGTCAGTCACTCGCTGCTAATCAAAAAACTGCAAAGGATCGGTATCAAAGGTCCAGCACTTGACATGGTGCAATCATACCTGACCAACAGATTTCAAGTGGTTAAACTAGGAAACACTCAAAGTAAAAAAATTACCCATAAAATGTGGCGTACCGCAAGGATCCTTATTAGCTCCGTTACTTTTTACCATATCGACGCTTGAAAGGCAATAATATCTAAGCGACAAAAATACCTAAAATGAGTTATATACATATTTGGAATCGCCAGATTTTTCTGCGTCGATTGATCCGGGTTTCGTAGCTCTAGGACAACTTTTTTGGCGGTTAGATACTAGATGATGCCGGTAAATTTCACTTTTTTTTTCTAACTTACCGCCAAAATTTTTACGACTTTTTGGATTTACAGTAGTTGGTACGCTTAAGGAAATTGATTTTGAACTTAGTGTGTTTTACATGAAATCATGATATTACTGTTTTGCATTAATATATGTTTACTTGAAATAAAAAACTGCTCGCTCTTTAATTAGTTGTTTATTGCCTACACAAAAAATTATAACTTTGGCATAGATATAATTTTACCTGGATCCATACTCTCCATATTTATGTGCTTAGATATTTTCAGCTTAATAAAATATTTTGTTAATAGTACATTTATACAATTTTACCTAAAATAAAATAAATAATTATTAGTCGGTTAGATAATTTTCCCTGAATAATATAAGTTCTATTTTTTATACTTAGATATTTTTACTTGACAACCTTTAACTTCAGTGATGTCGCATAGATAATTTTACCGGGTATGTTCAGGTGATTATACTTATTGCTAAGAGATATTTACCTGTCCATAATAAAGTAAATACACCCGCTTGCGAACCACTTAGTGTTTTGAAAGTGTCATTTGTATATGCGCGCGATCGTGTACAGCGCGTATTGGTTGTCGCTAAGAGAGGACAGCCGTCCGACGTTTTTATGATTTTGCCTCAATTTTACGTAGATATGGTGAGTTTTTTTTACAAATAAATAGACTTTTATAATTTTGATAACATTTATTTTTGTAATAAATATATTTGTAATAAATGCATTATTGTGTATTACAATATGTTAATAATAATTTAATTCCAATTTTACCTATTCTCTCCGTATACTTTTTTCCCGGTTGAGGCTAATCCTGACCTACCCTTTTTGGAGATAATTAATTTGATAAATGCACGCTCTCGTTGGGTGCCCTCTTCCAGCCGTACCATCCACATTAGCTGGAAAGCTTACGAAAGGTTTTTAACCTTCAGAGACACAGAGACTTCAAAGTCCTCACCAGGTGACTCTCAATCCGATATATTAAAGACAATGTTAACAACAGTTCATTCCTCAGCATACGATTATAAGCCTTTTCCAAGTTTACGAAGGTATAAAAGACTTTTTTGGACTTAGCCAAATGTTCTTTCGCTATGCACCTAAATGTAAAAGACTTGATGTGTGTAACCCATTCCTCTTCTAAAACCTGCTTGGACATTCCACACTTTTTTTTCAGTCTCATTAATCACTCTCTTAATGAGGACCTTGGCACACAATTTACTGGCAGCACAGGGAAGGCTTATTCTGAGGTAGTTTTTATATTCTTGCTGTGACCCTTTCTCCTTGAAAATGGATATAATAATGGTTTTGCACCACATATTAAAAAGTAGCCATAACAATTTTGCTTCTACGCCTTTGCCGTATCTCAGCATTTTAACGGTTGCACCCAGCAGCCTTGCCTAACCTCATACTTTTCATCGCATTCACTATTCCATTTTCCGTAATCTCATTATTAGCCTTGTTTTGAGAGTAAGCCAGGTCTATAGCCTCTTAACCACCTGCTACATCCCCATTGCCTCATTTAAAAAGTCTTTTGAAGTAGGACTTCCAAGCAATACTTCCCTTTTATCTCTAAACACCCTTCGATCTTCATTTCTGATGACTCCTATCTTTGAAGTCCCCGACTCTCCCCTGATCAACCATATTTGTTTCCAGAATAGTGAAAGGTTCGCTTTGGATTCACGAGAAAGTTTGTGGTCTAGTTCCTTTTTCTTTCTTTTGCTCAACTATTTCCTGAATTCTCTTTTTCATTTTGGTATACACTATACACACTTACTTGTCTTTGCGAAGTATTATGAAAAAACTTTGTGGAAGACGTATGTCAAGATCGTAGAATGTGGTGCTCAATAGTCTTTTTCTACCCCTATGGGTTAAAAGCGTGGGTGTGTACGTATGTATGTGCTTTCAGCAAAAATAAATTTAGAGAGAAAATTACGAGTTTCCAACACAATGAATAAATTATAATATTATTGCTTTCGAGTTATGCTTACACAGAGATATTTAAGCAAGCCGTTGTAAATGTTCAGATAAGGCAATTTTGTATGTCCTTCCGCTCATCGTACATTTGAGGCGAGACACTCCCTCCAAAGAAATAAGTGTTGGCTATTAACAAATTCTATATCATTATGCTATATTTTGGATATACGTATGTTTATCTAACAATAAAATGTTGATTATTATTAAAATTGACTGATTATTAAATAGTTCAATGTTTGTAGGAATAACAAGATTTACAATATTATGCACGTATTTATGTTTCTCCACGATCGTGTGACCCAATAATTTAGCTATAGATATTTTTACATGATTTTATTAATATGTTTAGATATCCTTATATGATTTTTACCAACTGCGCATTTTCAAATATTTGTATTTCATTTAATTTACTTGTTACGGTATTCATAAGATGATCCATTTAGATGATTTTACCTGTTTGTAAATTTAGGTAATTTTTTACTAAGCGACGTTAACTTTTTAATTTATAATCTTCAGGGCTGTTAATTTAACTCAAAAAACGTCAAAAATTAAGAGGTTCCTAAAACAGTTACAATTATTTTTATGCAGCAAATGGTTAATTAGTTATGATTTTTTTTGTCAAAATCAAAACTTTAAAACGCTCTACTGAAAAATTTGCTAAATGTCGCTTAGATATTATTGCCTTTCAAGCGTCGATATATATTAACAACATACAAGAACTAGATCTGCATGGCCACGTAATGCTGTACGCTGACGACACATCCTTATTTTATTTTGGATCAAATATACAGGACCTTATGTGCAAAGCTCAACAAGATTTAAATAAACTGTTTTCTTGGTTCCGGTCCAACCTTTTAACAATAAATACATCAAAAACGTGCTACATCATTTTTAGAGCGAAAAATAAAAATATTCCACCACACGACCAATTAAAGTTAAACAACCTACCACTGCAAGAAAAAACCAGCGAGAAATACCTAGGCCTGCAAATTGATAGTAGATTGACTTGGAACACACAGATCGAACACATCAGATCCAAACTTTTATCTCTTATGGGATCACTTCGGCACGTCGTTCGGTGTGTTCCACATAAATTACGCTACACATTATACAATTCCCTTGTAAAACCACATCTACTGTATTTAATCGAAATCTGGGGCAACGCCGCCAAAACAAAATTAGCTGATCTTCAGATTGTCCAAAATAAAATTATAAAACTATTGTTCCGTTACCACTACTTAACACCTACTACCAAAATTTACAGCGAAACAAAATTAATGAACATAAAACAATTATATATTTACAATATTTGTATTCTTGTTAGAAAAATATTAAACGACTCTCTCCATACTAACTTATCCTTTACACGTCTAAACCAAATATCCCAGCGAAGTTCGCGCCGTGCAAGTTTTTTAGTTCTACCCAAAACAAGAACAAATTATGGAAAAAAAATGTTTACTTATGAAGGTGCACAAACTTACAACCAAATACCGTCAAATATAAAAAATGTAAACTCTTTCAACACATTCAAAGTAAAACTTGCTCAATATGTTTTAGAAAAATACTGATGTCTACATTAAATTAGTCCCAATAATATGATGAATGTGTTGGAACAGCATCATGTGCGAACAATGCTCAATATCGTGTCCACTTTTATGTAAATTGTATTCTCATGTAAGTGACTGTAGTCTTTAATGAGAATAAATTTCTTTAAACATTAAACATTAGTGCTTCATTAATAAATTAGGTGTTGCTCGCAGTTTCGCCCGCGTGAAGAGACTTTCCCGCTAGAAAAGTCCCTAAGACACCACGACGCCTGTGCCATCTATTTAAAAAATCAGTCGCTTTGAGAAAAGAATGGTACGGTTGTGCTCGCCTCAGCGGCGCGGCGGCACGGCCATACCCCCAGATATGATTAAAATTTTGTTTGAAAACATTATTATTTTTGACTATAATAATATAATTTTGCATATCAAATTATGATTAAAAATGGTTCTAAATTATTAAATATAAAAATGTTTTGAATTTATTTATTTTAATATTTAAACATTTCAGTAATATTACTTTAATATTTTTTCATTCAAAGATTGTAGAACGACGGCGTTGTCATCTTAAATCTTACTAATATTATAAATGCGAAAATTTGTGAAAATGTTTGTTAAAAGTAAAAGCAGAAACTACTACATACAACTTGGATAAAATTTGGCACACGGGTAGATTAACACAGGCTACTTTTTATCCTGGTAATTTGCCCCTGTGGGTAATAATGGATATTTTAAATCTGACGCTTTTAGTAGATGGCGCTGGTGTCGTAATACTGCGTTTATTGTTTGTGTGGCCGACTCCTCGCGATCGTATTGCCGCTCATCAAAAAACAGAAAAAACATCCGAGCACCGGGCAGCGCGAGTGGCATGATGAATAACAGCCAAACTATATACGTCTGTCTTCTTCCCTCACCACTAGTCGAGTATGTGGCCGTAGTGATAGTTACATATTGAACCTACCTTCTAAGCCTATATCACACATTTAAGTTTGTCAACTATGTAAGAAAGCAAAAAATCTGCTAAAATGCTTTACATAATATTATGATGTCAAGTATATGATCTAAGATTATTCAGGGTGGACCAAAAGTCCGTTTACATTTGAATCGGTAGCTACATCGAGCAGTGACGGCGAAGTTGGACCTAAAGCCGATTGTCCATCACGAACTAAACTAAGTTAGTTTAGCTTAGCTCGCATAGTTAGTTGAGCCAGTTTTTCATACATTTGCGTCCACCGCAAACTATGCCAGCTAAGCTACATAAAATAGACCAACTAAGTTTACTTACTTACTATTGCGCCAATTTTGATAATTCTTTTTCCATTTGATTTTAGATAGCATACATTTTTCATAATTCTATTTAAAAAAAAGTAGTCAACTACTCTATTGGTCCACCCGGTATAAGCTTACCATAAACTTCCAAGGTTGGGGGTTATATTTTGGGAAATCTGATGATATAATGTTATGTACTGGTCTACATTGACTTGACTTTTCCCATTTAATACCGGTCATGCGGCCCATCTCACAAATAAAGTATGAAAATTTTAATAAGATTGAATTTTCCAACGAAGAATAAAATAAGGGGCGCCTGACATTTAATGTCGTAAATAATAAAAAGTGCCAAAGAGTTATATAACATATTATGGAAAAAGTGCTTTCAAAGAGATTTATACCTACAAATGAGCACCTACCTACCACAGAGAAGTTACCTAGGTAAATGTTTTAAAAATTGTAGATACGGTCAAATGGTGTCAATGTTACTATAACTATATGGGAAGGATTTCCCCCCAAATTTGTTTTTATTTTACGCCCTTAGGGAGACAAAGAAAGGGATAAGAAATTTTCTCTATTGACCACAAAATATAGTGTATTTCTTGCCAAAGCAGTTTTTTTAGGTGTCTCATCGTATTTTTTTTTTTTGCAAAAAAGCAATTTTATTAGTCCTCTTCCATTGATGTATTTTTTTAATACATCAATGTCCTCTTCACTTAGTTTTGAACGGATTTCATAGCAGTCTTCTGGCAAAAGTGAATGGCGTGTATTGGAATGATTTTATACAGGTTGTATCATGATAGAGTGTTCAACTGAAGCAGGTCGATAGAAGAGCTCTATGTGCATCGATTTAACCTCCATGTATGTTGCTTGAAATTGGATAGTTTATAAGGTATTAAAAATTTTGAAATTTATTAATGAAATTCGACTTTGCCTCTTAAAGAAAGATTTGTTTTATATTTTATTTTTGAGACCAAAAGGTTGTCGTTTTATTATTTAGTAGTACCTGGGTGACCAAACCTTGCTCGGGTGATTTTTTAATACCTACTATACATGGTATTTATTACTTTAAAGTAGGCCCTAATAATATTTTCCATTTTAAGAAAATATTCACGACTGAAGTAAAATGAGTCGATACCTACAGTTACCTTACTAATTTAAAAAAAATTGGTTCTCTCGCGGTTCAGATTTTAAATTAAATCTCAGGTTTCATAATTTTTCCATATTGGATTACATCACGAGAAGATGCATGGTTCAGTTCTCATCCGTTGTCTAGTGAGACAAGTGTAGTAGTGACAACTAAGTGTAGTTACGAATTGATAAAAGACGAATATCCTATATTTATTATCATGGTTTAAGATAATTATATCCGCATCAAATTTGGTCTTAATAATATGTTCCGCGGTTTAGTTTCTCCCCCCTTTAGCTGCCCTAAGTTAGTGGTTATAATTAATATCCCATATTTATACTCAAGCTACATAGCTTTAACGGTGAAGGAAAACATCGTGAGGAAACCTACATACCTGAGAATTCTCGATAAGAATTTCGAGAGTATGTGAAGTCTGCCAATCCGCACTAGGCCAGCGTGGTGGACTAAGGCCTAAACCCTCTCAGTAGTAGAGTAGGCCCGTGCTCAGTAGTGGGCAGTATATAATATAGGGCTGGCCCATTTTTTTTTTCTTTTATTCCCATGCCAAATTTCATTACAATCGGTTCAGCGGTTTCGTGTCTCCCTCTTTTTAACCCCCTTAATTATCGCCCGCTTTAACGGTGAAGGAAAACATCGTGAGGAAACCTGCAAACCTGAGAAGTTCTCTGAATCTCGAAGGTATGTGAAGTCTGGCAACCCGCACTAGGCCAGCGTGGTGGACTAAGGCCTTAACCCTCTCAGTTGCAGAGGAGGCCCGTGCTTAGCAGTGAGCAGTATATAATACAGGGCTGGTATGATGATGATGATGAAATAGGAGTTCATAAAAAAATAAATATGCCATAGTTTTCAACGTTCAAGATATCTCCATGCCAAATTTCATTACAAACCGTTCAGCGGTTTAGTTTCTCCCTTCTTTTACCCCCCTTAAATAACAGTTAATAAAAAAATTAACATCTCATATTTATTTTCAACATTCAAGATATCTCCATACCAAATAAGGAATATCCCGTATTTGATTTCAACATTCAAGATATCCCCATACCAAACGTCATTACAATCGGATCAGCGGTTTAGTTTCTCCCTCCTTTTACCCCCTTAAATAGGAGTTAACAAAAAAAGGAATATCCTGTATTTGATTTAAACATTCAAGATATCCCCATACCAAATTTCATTACAATCGGTTCAGCGGTTTAGAATGTCCCCCCTTCTAACCCCACAAGTTTGGGATTGATAAAAAAACTGAATACACCAATTTTATTTTTAGAGCTTATACTATAGAAATCCAAAATTTCATCCAAATCAGACGAGCCGTTTCCGAGAAACAAATTATATCTATATATATAAAAATTTCGTGTCACAGTGTTTGTTACAATACTCCTCCGAAACGGCTGAACTGATTTTGATGAAATTTTATATTCACACTTGGTAGGTCTGAGAGTAGGTTGTTATCTATGTTTCATCCGCCTAAGTGGTAAGGGTGGCCCACCACAAATTTATTTTTTTATTTTTCGCACAATTTGTTTTCATTTTTTCTTTTGATGTGGCATTAAAAGATACATACAACCCTACATTTTCTACCTTCTTCCATCATCCCCTATTTTTTTATAGCGATATTAGTAATTTAATAACTTTTAACCCCCGGTCGGTAACTGATCAATTATCTTTGATCAGTTATTCCCGCTAGGCGTCTGCCGGTGTCACTTCTCATTCAGTAAACAGCTTGGAGTAGGGATGAGACTGAAGCGCCGGTCACCTGTGCTTCTTTCACTCATACACTACATCTTCGCGTACTTACAATAATTTATTAAATTTTTTCTACTAAAATAATGTAATAAAAAAATATATTTAACAAACAAAAAAACCCGACTGCTTCAATATCTGCCATCTTTATTAAATTCATTGAAGAACTGAAAAGTTAGAAACAAGATTTTAATATTTTATTTTGGTTTTGAATAATCTTAGTTATTTATTTTAAAAAAGGTACATCAACAGTACATGTATATTCAATACTCTAATATACTTTACTTAGGCTTAAAACTAATACATGCACCAATTACAGATGTACACAACATTACTTAAAAAATATATAAATTATGATAGTACCGAGCTTAACCACAGGAGGTACGGGTAAACAGTATAGTGTTGCAGAGCCATCGATAGTTTGACTATCGATGGTTGACCTCGAAAACTATTCAGGATATCGATTGTATCGCCTAAGTCAATACTGTCGATACTATCGATAGCTCTCCATGTGCAATACTATTGATAACAGCGATAATATCGATACTATTGATAGTAATGCATTCAATAATATCGATAGTATTGCAAAAACCATTAGTTTTTACCAAAACCGAGGTGTGAGGACTCGCGGTGTGAGGGTTTGAGGAACGTTTCCTGGATGAGGAAAACGTCTAAGTTGTTATCGCGGACAAAAGAAGAGAGTTCGGCTCGTTGGCCTCTAATACCATTAATATTGAAAAACCCCACTCTGAGAGAGCGTGGTTTGGTCCGCTTAGATTGGAGTCCGATTGGATGCGCTGCGTTGTTCGCCATTTAAGATGACGACGGCATGCGCGCAGCTTTTGAGATTGCGCAGTATATTTGGTGCTGGATCTGGTAGATCTCAGCGACGAGAACGGGGTTTTCTTCCCCTGAACGGGTAAGAAGTTCGGAACGTTCGACCAATTGGCCGTGGAGACGCATGATCTCCGGAGATCCTAATAAGAACGCGACGGAATTTCCTGACTCGTTATTATAAGTTGCGGTTATCGTCGTCGCCGCCACCTGACAGGTTGTTGGTTTGGGCTGGGCTGCCTTCGGAGAGGGAGCCTTGGAAGCCGAAGGGATGGTGGTGGGGTTTGGGGCCGGGGTGGCGGGAGTGTCTCCGCCACGGGCCTGGAGGCGTGGGTCGGCGCGTGCCGTGGTGGGGAACCACGGATTACGCACTGGCGCAGGTGCCAGTCTCAAATTTGCCTGAGGGGCTGGTGCCATTGGAGCTTTAGGAGCTCTGAAGGTCTTTTTGGGGGCTCTGGGGGATCCGCGGTAATTGGCAGGGTGACCCGATTGTAGACAATTAGTGCACGAAGGCGGCTCCGTGCACTGGGACCTATCTTTTGGGCGCGGGCACGCTGATGTGCCGTGCTCGCCGAGGCACTTAACGCACCTGGCGGGGAGGCGGCAACCACGAGAACTGTGGCCTTATTTTTGGCAGTTGTGACACTGCCCTATTTGGCCTTTCTTATGTGGGGTTTCGACGGTGAAGCCGCCTAGCCCCGAGATGTCGCGGATCTCGTATAGAAGTTTGACGTCCGCGGGGGTTTCGAGTATGGCTAGAACCATCTCGTACTCTAAGCCTGGTTGGGAAACGCGGGACTGACGGTGCATACGGTGCACCTCTATGGCTGATATGCCTTTAGCCTGGAGGCCTTCCTTGACCTCTTGGGTCGACATCTGTACTGGGATACCGCGGATGACGTAGCGGAAACGTCGCTCGTCCGGGAGGGAAAAAGTATAGTAGTAATAGTTCCTCGAATCGAGGAACTTAGTAAGGGCCCTGTGATCGGAATTCGAGCCGGGCTGGAGAGATAGGAGCTGCTGGCTCCCGTTCCACGAGTTCGTGGGAATAGATATATGCTGGTGTTCCAGCTCTTTGAGGGCCTGCATGGACTTGCAGGGGGGAAGCTGCATGTTTACCCGCGGTGGCTTTTGAGGCCCCTTGGGTTGCGGCGGCTGGGATTGGGAGTCCGATGGTGGCGACGACGAAGACGAACCCGCGGGATTCGACCTATTGTTGGTGGGCGCTGAAGGCGCGGGTGGAGGGAGGAGATCGTCCGAAGTTTGGGGGACGGCTTTCTTCTTCTTTCTCCCACTGGCACTTTGGCACAGATTTCATTGTAGGTAGTGGATATTCTACGAATGGGCGAGTTATACCCAACATTTGTTCGGCATTGTGGTAGGTGGAGGTTCAGTTCGCGGCTGTCTAGGCAACCGATATGGTATCGACAACCCAAAGCGCTCTAGCAAATGCTTGCACTGAGAAAACCCATTAACACATCTGTATAAAAACATAAGGTCGTGCTGTTTCCGTCGATTGCGTAACGAAATCATGTTAAAAAAAGAAAGACTAGTTTCATAAGGACATCGGTGTGAGATACCTTTTGAGGTAAACGCCAAGTGCTTCGTGAAAGCACGTTGTACTGATTCTATGCGCTGCGAATGCACTGAATTTACAAGTGTCGTGTGGAATCCATTTTAGGATTCCACACGACACTTGTAAATTCTAGATTGCTACGAACCAAGCAATTAAACAATAAAATCTTTGTTGAAGGTTGAAATATCTTTGCATTTCTCTTTACAAACGCTAAGTGAGATTTAGTTTAGTTGACAGTGTTCACAAACGCAGTCGGGAGGCATCTGCTCAATCCCATGATTTTGTTGCTCTACACAGGTAGATCACCAACCAAATTATGAGAAGCCAGCGTGTTATGCTCGCGGCTCCGCCCGCGTGAAAGTTTTCTCGGGATAAAAAGTAGCCTATGTCCCTTCTAGAATTTAGGGTCTCAAACTATCTTCATACCAAATTTCATCGAAATCCGTTCAGTAGTTCCGGAGATGTGCAGTAATAAATAGAAAAAGAGAGACATACAGAAAAGAATTATGAAACAGGTGTGTAAAAAGTCAACTCGACTCGAAAACTTAGTACACCTCGTAGTGACGTACTGAAATTACTCGAGTGACTGGAGTCATAAAATCCTACTAGAGTCGCATCACAACTTGAAGATTCCCGTGATTGTAAGCCCACCAATAAAATTTTTATGTAAAATGTTGCCAAGACGAGATCATATGGCTGGCGACTAGCACTGTCAAAAAGTTACCAGATCTCGTGTAGAGCCAAGCTTCTAACTACTCTCTCTATATCCAAAAACTTTTGTTTATCTGGTATAATCCAAACCTAAATTATGAAGGTTCAAAAAACGACGTAGTGCTTCGAGAAAAGCTAGGTAGTGTCCTTGAGCTTAGCTTGTCTTAGCGGGGCACTACTACCGTGCCCCCAAATGCTACGATTTTTATGTCGTTTCTATTCACCTCCATTTTACAGAGATGTTTGGTATTTGAATCTACTTTTAATTTGTATTTTAAGCAAGACCTCTCTTGTCCTTATACACCCCTTTATCACCTCAGGGTTGCTATAGTTTTGGTCAAATGAAACTAGGGAAGATTTTTTAGTTTTTTTTTTATTTAGTACACAAGCAGCAATTACGTTGGTAATTTATCCCACCAATGTACCTGAAACAAAAATAATAAATATTATAAAATGGACACAATCTTTGAATATACAATAATTATAATATTAAAGAATGTGTATGCCATAATAGTCCCTCTATTTTAGGGAAAATAGAAGGGTGGAATAGGCCTTTGATATACCCCCCAATTCTTTACATTATTCTCATCGAGAGAAAACGACTGCCTTGGGGGGAGATTAAATGATTCAATAATTCAAGGGCATAGGCAGATGGCAAAAGGGAGCCCTTGTCCCCTAGATTCAACAGAAGTACATGCTTTTGTATGTACAGTCAACCACAAAAGTAGCTGACAAAAACTTCACAACGCTTCTACACAACTTTAATCGCAATATTATTTTTTCTTTATCTAAAATAATGTAAACATTAAAGTTTATTTATGTAAAGAAAAAACGATTGTTGTTACTACTAGGTACACATAAAAAAAAGTTTAGTTGATTTGAAATTTGTTCAGCTGTTTTTGTGGCTACATGGGTTCAATTATTGAGATTATCTATATTTTTTTTCAAATGCAAATTTCTTTATTTGTAACACATGAGTATACATACTAATATGCAAGTTGTAAAAATATAAATATAGATTGTCCAATCATGTTTGGCCTGTGTGGCGTACAAATTATTATTAGTAAGAACAAAATAAAATTTATTTATGCCAACTTACATTTAACAATCAACTTATTAACACACTAGAGAATCTCTTATTAATATGATGTCTAGTTAAATACAATTACCCTTATAAATTAAAATTACTAATAATATTATAAATGTCCAGTAATAATATTAATTTTAGATACAATATTAATGTCAGTAATGTTTAACTATGTAATGTTATCTTTCAGAAATTCTAATATACTGTAATATGCTTTCTGTTCTAAGTGCAAAATTAGTTTCCTTTTTAATGTATGACCATCCTGTTCCTTCCAACATTTTGGTAGCTTATTAAATATTTTAGGAGCCATGCAAACACACTCACGCATTAAGGTTGTTTTAGAGTTACACAGGCTGTGAATATTGCTATCGCGTCTATTACTACAGACTTTATCTGAAAAGTGTGTAAATAATTACCTTCCTCTATCTACAGGAATTATTAATGTCATTGTTAAAGTTATCTTTAGAGTTGCTTTGAACTGTTAATGTGCAGTCATCGGCAAAAAGTGTTACATGTTGATCAACTGATTTAGGTAAGTCGTTTATGTACAATATATATAATTGAACTTCTGCTCGCGGCTCCATGCGCGTGAAAAAGATATTCCGGGATAAAAATATTTTCCCGGTATAAAAAGTAGCCTATAGCACTCAAGAGTAATGTAGCTTCCCATTAGTGAAAGAATTTTCAAAATCGGTCCAGTAGTTTTTGAGTTTATGCATTACAAACAAACAAATCTTTCTTATTTATAATATTAGTACAGAAAAGGGGCCTAATACGCTGCCCTGGGGGACGCCGTATTTGACTTCACGCTCATGTGATTGGACGATAGCCTAGTTGGGAATGGATCGGTCTGCAGGGCCAATGTCCGGAGACTCAAAACCAAAGACCTCTGACTTTTCGAAGTTACGTGTGTATTGTTTATCAATTATCGTTCGCTTTAACGGTGAAGGAAAACACCGTGAGGAAACCTGCGTACCTGAGAAGTTCTCTATAAGAATTTCGAAGATATGTGAAGTCTGCCAACCCGCACTAGGCCAGCATGGTGAACTAAGGCCTAACCCTTCTCAGTAGTAGAGGAGGCCCGTGCTCAGCAGTGGGCAGTATATAATACAGGGCTGATTGCATTGCATCATGTGATTGGAATACCTCTTCATATTTACTTTTTGAATATATGGAAGATATTTGTTTTTTTTTTATTTTCTAGATATGATTGGAATTACTTTAAGACATTACTACTTATACCATAAGCCTCTAGTTTGTTTAACAGAATATCATGTCTGACATATTCAAAGGTCTGGGTCATATCACAGGATATTGTGCACACAGGATTGGTCATGTAATCATTAGTTATAACTTTACGTAGAAAATCATATATTGCCATGTTTATTGTACTCTTTTCCCTGAACGCTTTTTGCTATTTACTATACTAGCACACTACTTTTTTCAAGATTCTTGTTTAATTCACTGTAAATATATTTTTCATAGATTTTTGAAAAGTATACTAATAAGAGAATTTGGTCTGTAGTACGTCATGTCTTCTCTATTTTCTTTTTTGGAACAAAGCTTTTGAAATTGATTTTTTTTAACGCATCGGGGGAGATACCGGATCTTATTGATAAGTTAATTAGATAACTTAAATGGAAACAAATTTTTGAATAAACAGATTTTATAATTGTTGAGATTCAGTCACTTCCCACGCTATTCGTATTTTTTAAAGTATTTATTATTTTATGTACATCTTTCGGTATACAAGGGGGCATGAAGAATGATTTTAAACTATTTGTAATTTGCGACGTCGTTTTGTACCCAGAGCACACTGTAGGTACAAAAAGCTATCTAAATAAATAGCTATAAAATAATTATTAAAAGCATTTAAATATCTCATTGATATCCCCAGGATCAAAATCTGGGATTTTGCCCCCTATCCTGAATTGATAGCTAGAGCTTGGCTACTCCCATGCAATAAATAGAGGAAGAAATGCACTATTACTTATTTATAATTTCACACTAGAGTTCTGCCATTATTGAACAACAATAAAAGTATTTTTATTATACATCATAAACCAGTGTGGTTGTTCACAAACCACACTGGTTTGTGAAGAACTCCGAAATTCATAAATTTCTAGAAATATCGACTGTAAGAGAGGAAGTGATGAACTACTGCAAAAAATATAAAGACAGACTAAGCAAACATAGTAATGCACTAGCTAAAGACCTGCTGAATATTCATAATGATAATATAAAACGCCTGAAACGATGGAGCATTCTTGAGCTAGACCAAAGAAAATAAAACACAAACCACTCTAGTATGGTATTACTCAATGGAGTAATACCCAAATCATACGTACATAATATGAAACCATCTGATTAAGGCTGACAAGCCGATTGCAGATAATTATATATATTAAAAAAAAAAAAATTATACATCATGAAAACAATAGCAATTATAGAAATATTTCGGCCTTAACAACATTCATAAGTTTATAAACCTATTTTAGTTATCAAATGTTTTGTCTTTTTCGAGCGAATTTTGAATTTAGTTTGAAGGAAAGAAGACAAAACATTCTATAACTAAAATAGGTTTATAATTTTTTAAATTATATTATTTATATCTATGTGGTAACTGGTGTAAAGTTTTATTTATGTTTTTAACAATTATATATCTAATTACTAATAGCTAAAGAAATCATTCAACTTTTCTTAGCTGGGGATGGGGTTTGGAAAGTGAACTTCAACTGTGGTCCAAGCAAAGTTACCATTTATAAATTGAGGAATGTCTGTCTAGGGTGGGTAAAATGCCCGATTTTTCAGAGAAGTGCCTATGTAAAGTAAAAAGCTGTAGGTTATATTTAAAAGAAAATACAAACACTTTTTATCCCTGAATGTGTATTCAGAGGGCAACTAGTGCACCCACCTTTCACGGCGCATATCCGCTACCATGATGTGATAGGTGTGAGCCTATTGCCATAGGAGACACAAATCCCAGACTCTAGGCTGAGGCCGAGTAGAAAAACTTCTATCACTGCCGGACCCAAAGGTCAAACCAGAGACCTGATCACTGCAGTCCGTACCTTCATACAGCTATCTCACCGAGGCAGTAAGACAATACATTTAAAAAAAATGCGTGTTTTAGACCAATGCTGGCCGCACGCCTGTTTATACTTTAAAATGCACGTGAGTTGTAGCAAACAACACCTAGCCAATTTAACAATAAGGGCGACATGGAAATTAACTCCTATTTTTCGGCAAAAAAAAAAATACTGGTAAAAACCCATTCAATTAAACCTGCTACAGCAGTTATAATAGTGTTATGCCCTGGAGCGTGATTTGTAATTAAACGGTTCTAATTGCTACAACGCAGGCACGTGGACAAGGCGCAGTAAAAAACGTGGGCCCAGCTTTTTGGGTGCTAGCTAATATATGAGAAGGAACATCAGTATGAATTGTTTTTACACACGAACTTAGATAAGACACGACGGAAACGATATCACTGGCCATAGTTTGTTTAATTTTAATGTCTCAATGTAAAGTGTTTGAGGAATAGTGATTAATCATTCACATTTTAGACATTGTATCAGCACAGTTTGTCAATAAAACACAACGTCCTCGCCGGTGTAATCTACACAAACAAACCTATTATGAAATTTTAGGTTAAGTATTGTTAATCACAAACCTCATGTTTAACAAGTTATAAAACTATATTATGTTAGTATTGAATTATAATCTTGTCATAGCTTCGTAAAGACCTGACGTGAAAACTGATCTTGGGACAATTTGCGTTAACAGATAAATATAATGTCTGACAACGTGCAAGATATAAGTAGAAATTCACATACCATTTATTTGGACCTCGCACGCATCTTCCTCCTTTTGCGCTTTAGCCTTCGCATACGCTTCTTACGCCACTAAAACAATTGGAAAGGATAATATTAATTTTAACACAAATCCATTCAAAAACGAACTATTGCACGAAACATAAAAAATATTTATATTATATGCAAATAGCCAATACTAATTGAAAATACCTTAGCTCTCATCTTCCGAAGAAAGAAGTTTTATTGAACTCGTATAAAACGAGACAATATGCTGTGTGATTACTTAAATAATGAACGATAAAATGCCGACTGTCGTGCGCTAAGTCCAAGAATTAAAAGAAGGAATGACGTTATGGGTTGCCCACTACATCTGCGAAATGTTCCAATTTTATGAGAAGATCAATGTTGCCAACTCCTTATTGCCGAACCCGCAATAATTGACCAAACTTCAAATCAATAGGCTCTTTGGCTCAAGGCTAGATTAGCTAAAGACAAATTAGGCCCTACCTAGGGGCCCGACATCGGCTATCTACATCGGGACCCTTCGTCCTGAGAAAAAATATGTGAAAATTATATTTAACGACTCATTTTCTATAAACTCGACAGCAATATTATTATTGCCTTCATAAGTGTCTTTAAACATTATATTTCAACTAACTTTTGCCCTCGGCTCCACCCGCGTTAAAAAGTTTTTTTAGGATAAAAGTCCCGCTTTATATTTTCCCGGGATAAACAGTAGCTTTTGTATTAATCCAGGACATAATATGTCCGTATGCTAAATTTCATCGAAATGCGTTCAGTAGTTTTTGCGTGAAAGAGTAGTACTATTAGTCACCTTTTACGACAGGCAGGGGATACTGTGGTGGAATTCTCCAAACGCCCCCAATCCACAGGGCGGAAGACGCCGGTCAGTCGTCCACCCGGCGCCTTCTTCGTCTCCTCTGGCGGCGAGAGGGATCATCTCGCTCCCGATCCCTCTCTGCACTCTCCTTCTGCGAGAGGACCACCTCGCAGAAGTGCGCCACCGCACGCCAAGCCCCTCGACTGCCGACCATGGAAGCGACCACGGCCGGCAGCGAGAGGTCTCCTCCGACGACTGCCCTGAGAGCGCTGCGCTCCTCGTCCCAGGCTGGACAAAACTCCAACGTATGCTGGGCCGTATCCAGCGGGCAGTTGTCACAATGGTGACATACGGCTGACATCAGTATGCCTACAATACGATACAGATACTCACCGAAGCAACCATACCCGGTGAGTACCTGTATCAATCGAAACGTAGCCGAGCCGTGGCGTCTGTCCAGCCACTCGGCAAAGACCGGGCGCACTGCCGCTACACCCCTGAGCCCCGTAGACGGGGTCTCCAGCTTGAGACGCCACTCCTCCACGGCGGCTCGCCGTAAGGAAGCCCTCATGACCTCCACCTCCTTCAGGGCCGGAAGCTGCCCGCGATTGAACGCCTCCTCCCAAATACGCTATATCTGCTGTAAGTTACTGAGGAGTTGGATATTCCGCAGACTACTTGATGCTACAGCATTAGCTTAAGGTTGCCATGTCTTGATAATATCACTTAAGTAACAGTACACCAAATTTCAAAACAATCCAACTCAGCTCATTTCCTACTCTCACAAGTAGGAAATGAGCTGATTATCTTCAAACGCCTGAATAGACTTTTTAAACTATAGCTAGGAACCATATCGATCACATAAACTGACAAACAAAAAAAAACGAATCGAAATCGGTCCATTCGTTTCTGAGCTACGATGCCACAGACAGATATACAGATACACACCTTAAACTTATAACACCCTTCTTTTTCCGTCGGGGGTTAAAGAGTGCTATTTTAATTTAAATCTGAAAATGCGTTTCAAGCGTGCATCAACACCTGACCTGGCACAAAAATAGCTAATATCTTTATTTTTTCTGGAATAAAAGTTGTAAGTGTTGTACCTTTTTGAAGCAAGGAAGTTTTTTATGTAATGTGCAGTAACAGCCCAATACATTTTTTTTTCATCACCGAAGTCCAAAGTTGTGTAAAATAATTTTCCTAAAATAAATTATGAGGAAAAGTATAAAATTTTTCAAGGTTTTCGTATGATATTCAATAAAATAATTGCGGGTTACGGTAGACCCAGTACTTTCGAGTCTGCTGCAGAAAAATTAAGAAAGAATCTGATTATTTGCACGTACAGCAACAAAACATATATCAAAAAATGGGACTTTTCTCAAGAAGTACAAAATCCTCAACATTTCAAATATGGTGCCATTTCTCTTCTTTCTAATTCTATTTATTTATTCTAGTTTCTGTAATCCGGTAGTGGGTTGCCCTCAGCATGGTTACTTAAATCATGGGTTGCGAGCGCCTAAAGCGTTCACCCGAAAGTCCGGTGTGGCCAGAAAAGCCGACTCGC
This sequence comes from Sphinx pinastri, assembly GCA_947568825.1. Classification (NCBI taxonomy): domain Eukaryota; kingdom Metazoa; phylum Arthropoda; class Insecta; order Lepidoptera; family Sphingidae; genus Sphinx; species Sphinx pinastri. The sequence continues at coordinate 12,461,465 of OX387618.1, read as the reverse complement.
GTCAGGCACCTGGCCGGTAGGACCACTAAAAAAAAAAAAACTCTCGGTAAAAATCTGGATGCTCTGTGCGGTAACGCAATGCAGTTTTGTATGGGATCCGAAACGTTATCAATTCCGATTCTTAATACTTCAGAAACGGAAAAACGGAAGCATTTAAAGCCCGGCCAAAGAACTTGTAATTTTTTATATTCCTGTATTCCATATGCTACAATACACACACACACACACACACACACACACACACACACACACACGCAAACATCATCACGCTTTTTATCCCCGACGGGGTAGGCAGAGGCACAACTAGTGCACCCACTTTTCGCCACGTGCATTAAATTACGTTCCTTGAATCCGGATAGGGATATAGCCATATGGGCTTCATGAGATAAACCTTTTGACCCCAATCTACATATTCTTAACGGAAATACCATGGACGTATAAAAAAAGGCGGACGGAATTTCGCTACACAAAAAACTGAAGCACCCAAAGTATGTCAGCTTGCCTGTACGCACGAGTATCGCGCACACATTCACACCAAAGTATGTCGATCGGCCGCCATTACGCAACAAACCTCAATTGAATGAAGTCATTGTAAGAATAAAAATAAATAATTAAAATATGCCGTCTTATGTGGTTAAATGCTGTCAAAATCACAGTGGTTCTAAGAATAAATGTCACGGGATCACATTTCATAGGTAAATTAGTAATGTATCACTTATTTGATCAACATTCATTGATATTTAAAATTATTTATTTTTGTAACACAAAACCTCAGCCTACAATTCCAGTGTTGTCAACTATTTGACGGGTAAATGACCCCGAAGTATAGGAGACGTGATTTTTTTTTGTTTCAAATACGATTTTGTTTTTTAAACTAAATAGGTATAGGTTGTTATTAGGTATATGTTTTTTTTAGGTTTCCTACAGGAAATGAAGTATCGAGGAGTGATTTAATAAATATAATAAGAGAGTGTAGATCATAAAATAAATCTTATTAAATATATTGCAGAAAAACATTTAACAATAAGATTTCATCACATATCGAAAGAAGAGGGCAACTCAAAGACCTACACAAGTAAGAGGTAGTTATACATAAAGTTAACGCAAGATAGAGAATTAAAAAAAAAGTAATGCAAATTAAAGAAAGTTAAATTATTTACGTTGTTTGATTTAGCCTTTTGACTGCCTCGATGGCGTAGTTGTACTACGGTATGACTGCAATGCTGAGGTCTTGGGTTCGATTTCCGGCTCGGCCAAAGTGATATTGGGTTTTAAATTCAGTACCAGCCCGGAGTATGGAATTCGTGTCCGATATAGCGATAGGCTCGCCCCCTATCATATCACGGGACGGAATACGCCCGGCGAAAACTGGGGGCACTAGTTGCGCCTCTGCCTACCCCTTTTGGAATAAAAGGCGTGAGTGAGTGTGTGCGTATGATTTAGCATTAGTTAGGAAATATAATTTTATTGTTTCGGTAAGACTCAATCATTTCTACACACCTACTAATCACATATGTTTGGCCATTATTTATCACGGTCATTTCAAATAAAGCTAAATAATATATAAATTAATTAATTATAATTACATCTTGCAAACACTAAAATTATTGAAACGACTTTCAATAAAACTAATCTAAAATTGGAAAAATAGTGTAGTGTAAACTAGTGTTAAAAATTGGGGAAATTTTGTTTTTTATGGCAATCATTCATTTACGCACACATAGTTACGCCGCCGCCATTGCTGTGCTTCAGTTTTTGTTTAGCGAGAGTCCGTCCGCCTTTTTTTATATGTCCATGGGAAATACATAATATTTCACCGTGTTATAAACGGCGTGTATATATAATGCTTATACAATTTTTATTATTTGTCCCTACCGTAACTTAATTGTCCATTCCAAACTTTTACTTTTCATCTACAGTCTTTGAGTCTTGGTCTTGGTCTTTCAGTATTGGTTAAATACTCAAAGTATACAGTAGCATCAAATTCATAACCGGAACTCGCAAATAATATAAAATGTAGATTATTAGAAAAACTGTTTAATAAATTAAATAGTTAAACCCCGAAAAACATACACGTTAATAGGCAGAATTTTTATTATAAAAAAAAGATGAACTACAGCTTTTTTGCCATGCTATTCTTTCCAAGGTGAATGATTCTGAATTCTGAAACTTATTATACTCTGTGGTATGAACTGATTGAAAGTTGGAACATGAATGACAGGGTGGACAAAATACAAATAAAATTGTGACATTTATTTGACAAACCGACAGCACGCACTATTCGCGCCAAAATCGTGTAGTTTTAAGTCATTTTGAGTTTTATTGTACTAAAAATTTACACCGTAATTATTGTTTTATCGTGCGGTAAGTACCTAGTTTTCAATATTCATTAAAGTCATTTAATTATCCATTATTTAAGTTCAGAACATGACAATGTTACAGTAAATGAAAACAGGCACATAAACAGTGTTACCAACATTAGAAATGTACATAATGGCGAACTATGTAAATCATACGGGACGGGTTGAACTTTCATGTTTATACGCTCGCTTTAAGATTGTGTTTAGTAATTGAGTGCTCTTCGTATTTATACACATTTATTGATTATTCATATGTTGCGTGCAACATGGTCAGATAACGAGTAAATATTACACATTCGTGCTGTCTCTTTAAAACAACTGTTGTGACGCTGTTTGGTAAAAATGGTTACCTCTAATAAACTGTCCGACAAAAAAGTTGTGAAAATGGCTGATCATGAACACAACAATATCGCCGTCGTGCCACAAAGAACGCTATTAGGGGAAGTCAACGAACACATAACATGTCCTTTATGCCGCGGTTATTACATCGATGCGACAACAATAGTGGAATGTTTGCACTCCTTCTGTCGCAGTTGTATAATTAAACATCTGCAAGTTAAAAGTTACTGTCCTGTATGCGAGATGATGATAAATTCAGCAAAACCCAACATCAAATTAGACAAGGCCCTTCAGGATATTGTGTACAAACTAGTACCAGGGCTTTTTCAAAAAGAAATGGAAAGACGTCAGCAATTTTATGCTTCGCGACCTGGAACTGCGGCAGCAGCGACTCCCGAACAACGAGGAGAAGATACCGAGAGAATTATTTTTAGCCCTGAAGATGTGATTTCCTTTTCTTTGGAATATGCGGACCTAACAGATGCTGACAGTATTTCTAGCAAATCATCTGACAGTAATGAGTCTCAAAGTTCTCCAGCCACAACAAGGCGGTATTTGCAATGTCCTGCAGTGGTAAACATAAGTCATCTTAAAAAGTTTTTGAGCATGAAGTTTGATATTGATAGCACTCAGTTTGCCATAGACATATTATATAAAAGAGTACCGTTGTCAGATTATTACACTTTGATGGATATAGCTTATATATTTAATTGGAAAAGAAATGAGCCTATGAGATTTTTTTATCAAATTATTGATTATGTGGCCATCAGAAATAGATTATTTGATATTAATAGGAAAGGTTCTCATTACCGTGACAGGAAATCAAGCCCTGCTTCAACTGAAGATACAAATGTAAGCAGTCCAGCCCCACATATAAATGACCAGGGATCGGAAGCTTCATCAGGTACAGACAGTCCAATGCCAGATGATAGTTCAAAACATTCTGGTGATACATTGAATAAAATTGATAAACCCGGACCAGAAAACAAAATTTTACTAGAAAAAAGTAGTAGCTCGCACATGTCACCTAAAAAATGTGATGAGGATGTTGAAAAATCTCAGTTTTTGAACTCATTTGAGTTAACACCTAAAAGCAATATGCCTGTGAAAACATCACCAAGTAAAAGCAATATATCTGAAGAAAAACCTACAAGTGTAACTGAATCAACACAGAAGAAACAAATTACCTTAATAGAAAAACTACCCAAAGCCGAAGAAAAACTTTTAGATAGTTTGAAACGCAAGAATCAGACATCTACAGGGACACCTGAATTGAAGAAATTAAAAGTTGAGTTGGAAAAGGCAAAAATTTCCAATTATATAAGTAATTCCAGTGCCCAACAGTTTTCTTCCATTCAACCTGAAAATAGCAAAACTGAGAATACCGTAGGGGAAAAGAAAACTGATGGACTTTCGAAAGGACCACAAGTTGCTCTATTACCAAGTAATACTTCATCCACACCTGTCTCCAAAGATATAAAGCAGCAGATTCAAGTTTCTACTATAAAACAAGTCACGGGGAGTCCTGTGTTAAAAAGGGTGGTAACTGTCCCTCAAAATACTTCATCACCTAAACGGAAACCACCTAATGAGACTACATCTTCAGTCCAAATGGCACCTAAAGCTGTTTCACCATTGAAGCTACACATTCCAAAACTGGAATCCCAATCTGACAATGTGATCTCTAAACCAGTGGACACTCCAAAACCACCAATTAAAAAAATGCCAGATCTAAAGCCTAGTGGTCTAACATCCCAAACTTCACAAGCCAAGAGTCCCACCGTTAACAAAGTGCGAATGGATCTTTTAGCAAACAATAGTGATCCTACAATTGATAGAAGCAAAATTTTATCTCAAGTAAAGTCATCACTTAGTGCTCAAAGTTCAGGTCAGACTTCAGGAGATCCCCTGAAATCTCTATTTGATTCATGTAAAATCAATATACCTTCCTCATTATCCATAACATTGACTGATCAAAAATTAGACAATAGGGGACCAGGAGATGCATCTAATGTTGAGGCTAAAAAAAACATTGTAAACAAGAATATAGCTGGTGCAAGTAATATCTCACATAAGGTTCCAAGCCCTCCGGTTCATAATTATATAGAAATACTAAAATTACCTGACACTGATGCCAAAAAACAAATGAAAACGGATAACACTTCTGACATAAAAACTACCCCACAAAATAAACCAGAAGGCAGTACACCTCAGCCTAAATTTCTGAATAAAAGTTCTGAAAGTTCAGCTAAGGGTCCCATACCTAATTTGAAACCAATTGCCGATACAAAACTAGGTAAACAATCAGGAAGCTTTGCGGCACCAATAACATTCCAACAGACATTTGAACAGCAGTTACAATCTATGCAAAGTGACAAAAAAACTAAGTTGCCTAAGAATAAAACACAAGTTCCTAAACTTGTGCCAGCAAAATCTCTCAATGCGGTTACAAAATCAAATCATCCTATTAACAAACCAGTTTTAGGCACTACATCCACCACCGAAAATAAAAGCAGTGCTGCTCTTGATTTGTCAACACCACATAATATTCAAACTCAACTTGGTTCTCAACAAACTTATGATAAAGCACTAGAAACAATGCAAACTATAGCAAACTTGGCAAAAAAACAGAATTTACCATCTAAAGGATTATCAGTTTCAATGCCACATAATAATGTTTACCCAAGCATAGCTAACAGGACAATGACAGCAGGTGTTAGTCCATTGCGTCTTCCATCCACAAGTAACATAAATCAAATGAAGGTTGACAAGATCAATGCACTTGCAGCACAAACCACGAATAATAGACAAGATACACAAACTAAAACCAACCAAATGAAACTAACAAACAGTGCAAGTCCAACAATGTCCCCATTAAATTATCCAATAGGTTCTCATGTACCTGCAAGTACAGCACAGCCATCACCAAGATCTCAAACACGTTCACCTAGTTCATCACCAAAGTTAGTAATAGCAGAAGAGAAACAAAGTGTCAATTCATTAACAGATCATACCATGAATCAATCAAATCAAATTACTAGTACACAATTACCAAATCTTAATTTACCGAAAAGTGAATCTCCCAAAGCATCTCCAGGACCATCAAAATCGGGCTTAAAACCAATTAAACCACTGACATCTAGTAAGGTTGCTGGAATATGGCAACCCTTGACATCAACATTGAAAACAAATCCAGCAATGAGTTCTCCAAGTGATTTTCTTTCGCAACAAATAGCCAGACAAATGGAGGTGAATGCTTGGATTAAAGCTCATAGACAGTATGAATATATGAAGAACATGTCAAACATAGCACATCAAGCAGACAATGATTTTAATAACCAAGACAAACAATGAACTAATATTGTTGACAACTAACATTAATTAGGAATAACAAAAACAGCTATTATGAATGACCTACTCCAAAATTATCTACTTTTAAGACTTTCGTATATTTATATTGTGTACTTTTATTGTTTTATATACTTGTATTTTTACTGTTATTTATAATTTGTTTTTACCAATGCTTCACATTGTAATCTTTGTTTATTTATTTCGTTTATTAAAATAATGTACAATAAATTCAATTTAAGGCACATAGCTTTATATTGTGGTAAGTATGATACTTTGATGATATGTGTTTTTACTAACAAGTAATGTAATATAAATTTAAAACAAAGAAATGTTTTTTTTTCTAAATAAGGACTGATTTTTATGACCGGAAATAGATCCTTGGAATAGATAGACTTCATAAAATCAAACAAAAATCACCAGAGTAATGAAGTGATGTTTATTACCTACTGAAATTTTAAAGTTATCTATCATATTTTGCTATCTGATCTATATTATGTGACCCAACTTTTTAGCTACTTATAGCAGATATAGCGTGTGTGAGCTTATAAGAATGGTCTCAATGAGTATGTGTTAGATAGTTGATTATCAAGGCCCCATGATGGAGCATATAGTAATTTAAAAAGTTTGAAATAATTAAATTTAATTAACCCGCGTTGCAAAAAAACTCTAAATAGTAAAAAACAAAGTGTGTCGTTTAAGTACCTAGTAATATATTGACCCAAGCCTCCTCGCGTCGTGGGACCGAACTTTGAACCAGGGAGATGAAAATACTTAAGCGGTCTCCCAACGCGATGACGTTTGGGTTAAAACGCATTGATGTATTAAAAAACCCTTAAAACGTTACTATTTCAGTAGTCTTATCTGTGTATTACACACAAGCTGCACTGTATCTGTTAGGTACAAGTTGCTAAATAGTTGAGTATCCCGCAGACTACTTGATGTTGCAGCATCAGCTCAAGGTTAACATGTCTTAAAAATATTGCCGAAGTCACAGTACCTACACCAAATTTTAAATAAATTAGAGGTGTGAAAGTGGGAAAGAGCTGATTACTCTCAAACGCCTGAATAGATCTTCATAGTATATAGCTAAGAACCATCTCGACCACATTAGCTTTCAAACAAAAAAAACCGCGTCAAAATCGGTCCATTCGTTTGAGAGCTACGATGCCATAGAGAGACATACAGATACACACCTTAAACTTATAACACCCCTCTTTGTCTGTCGGGGTTTAAAAATTTGTGAGAGCTCATGTATTCTGCATTAAAGAAACGAATCTAATATGGCGGCTGGTACTTACGCTGACAGACAGTACAGTTAGCATATAAAATTACACGTCCAATTTTTTTTTCAAATTAGTAATATTCAATTAGCATTTAATAAAAAATCATTCAAAATTCAATCAGCATATTCAAGGCCATCAGCACTATATGTCCAAATTCTAACTTTTTTTTTTTTGTTTTTTTTTTGTTTTGGCCCTACCGGCCAGTAGCCTGACGCGAGTCGGCTTTTCTGGCCACACCGGACTTTCGGGTGAACGCTTTAGGCGCTCGCAACCCTTGATTTAAGTAACCATGCTGAGGGCAACCCACTAACGGGTTACGAACCTCGGCTCAGGACGGTCACTGGGAGAGGATGAGACATCAACGATTAGTGGGGAAGGTTGGTGTTTAACCTAATCCTATCCATTTATTATGTCGGCACGCGGGCCGGAACTGTTAGGAGGGTCGGGAGGGCGACGGGGAACGCGGCGAGGTCCTCGGCGGCGAGGACGAAACTGCGGTCGTGTGGAGTGTAGGAGTTTTAGGAACTCGTTCTTACTGCGAATGGCCAGAGTGATATCGTCCTCTGGATCGGTTAGGACTGAACGCGGCCGTCTCCATTTGGCGCGGTCGAATGGAGTGTATATTGACGCTTTGCGGACTAACGTATTTGGGTGTTTAACCGCCCGGTCGAAGTAGCATTTGCTGGTCATTTGCATGAAATGCCTGATGGTCGGCATGTTAGTATCCACGTGGAGGTTGCGATTGCGAACGTACCACGGGGCACCAAGAGCGTGTCGAAGAAAAATGTTTTGCAATACCTGCATACGCTTAAGACGAGCAGGCGGTATATGGGCGAACACGGGCGACGCGTATGTCATGATCGGTCTAATACACGTGGTAAAGATCCTAATCTTGTTGCGGATGGACATTTTGCTTTTCCTATTTATGAGCCAATGCAGTTGGCTCATCGCGAATGCGGCTCGCGCGCGTACTGCATTTACGTGTGGGATGAAGGTCAACTTCTGATCAAGGGTCACTCCTAAATATTTGGCTTTGTCCGTCCAGGGGATTACCTGGTTGGACATGCGGACTGAGTTGTGAGGCACATGGACTCTCCTTTTCAAAGTGAACAGGATAGCCTGGCTCTTTGTGGGATTGACGGTGATTCGCCATTTGCGGAACCACTCACTGAGCTTGTCGGCGGCGGCCTGCAAAGTGTGCACCACATTGTCGGGGTCTCTACGTGAGGCGTAGATTGCGGTGTCATCGGCAAAGAGCGCCAGATGGGCGTTTTTCGGTTTAGGGATATCGCTGGTGTACAGCGAGAAAAGAAAAGGTGAGAGGGCGGAGCCTTGCGGGACTCCAGCCGTGATGGCGTGACGGGAAGAGAGAGTACCCTCCACGCGATATTTGAAACCGCGATTCGACAAAAAATCTCGTATGATGTGCACGAGTTGAGTGGGCACGTTGAGAGTGTACAGCTTGTAAAGCAAGCCGTTGTGCCACACCCTGTCGAATGCTTTTTCAATATCGAAGAAGAGAGCACCGGTGGGCATGCCTATCTTGAATTTGTCGTAAACGTGCTCCGTGATGCGAAGCACCTGATTTACGCAACTGTGCCTAGCACGAAAACCAAACTGTTCGGGAGGGATCAGATTGTTGTTGTGAGCGACTATTTTGAGGCGGTCGAGGACGATCCGCTCGTAAATTTTGCCCAGAGTACTGAGCAGACTGATTGGCCTATAAGAGGACGGTTCGGATGCGGGTTTTCCCGGCTTATGTATACCTATCACAACTGCCTCCTTCCAGACCTCTGGGAAGAGGCAGTTTTGAAAAGCAGCATTGAATATCGCGGTGAGCGTTAGGACCAGATGCTCCGGAAGCATCTTAATCATACGGGTAGGGATCCTGTCGCCCCCGGGGGCTTTTCGTCTTTTGAGCGCCCTGATCAGAGCGATGACTTCTTCGATCGTCACCGGTGCAAGGGGATCGGGCGGCGGCGGGTCGACGTCCGGGTCGACGACGTTGGCGGTATCGGTATTCGGTATCGTTTATTGGTCGCGAAATCGAGTTCGGTGGAGGCCGGACCGCGTTCCTACTTTCGACGAGTGAATTAACCGCAACAAGATGGTCGTGGTCTATAGGTATTGTTGAGAGGGAACATTGAGACTCCAGACTGTCGGCCAACAGTTCCGCTTTCTCGTCGTCATCAAACGCCGGGCGTTGATTCGGACGATTGAGCGGAGGCATAGAGGTCACATCGTTTCTCCTGAAGGAACGACACAGCTGCCAGAAGGCCTGGTGTGTCGGGTCGAGTTCGGCTAAGCGAGTTTCCCATCTCGAATCGACGACCTCTTTTATGCGACGTCTAACCTCACGTTGAAGGAAGCGCGCAAGACGTCGTCGTTCCGGGGTGGGGCTCGTCGCGCAAGCTCTGAGCGTAGCGTTACGCCTCCTCACCACCCACCGCACGTCGTCGGGAATTTGCCATTGACTGTGAACAGTCTCTGGCACCTTCTCGGAGCTTTCGCTCAAGACGTTTTTAAGGTGGTTGGTGAAGGAGCGTATCGCGCCAGTCGTTTCTTCAGGAGTCACGATGTTGGTCGGAATCGCGGAAAGATATGTAGATGAGGTGTCCGCGAGCTTGGTGCCTAGGAGGCGCCAATTCGTTTTCACCTTCATCGGAACGTTAGGACCTGTGTTTGATGGGCCGTTTTGGGGAACTAGATCTAGGATCACAGGTCTGTGGTCAGAGTCTAGCTCTTGTAGCACCTGCAAGGAACGCACGCGAAGGCTTACGTTCCTTACTAGCGCTATGTCGAGTATGTCGGGTCGGTGATCGACAGTAGAACTATAGTGAGTTGGTTCAGAAGGAACCAAAATTCTAACAGTTTTTATTTATGTATGTGCAAGTTAAAATATGTATTATAGTTAGGTACAGTACTTATTTAACGTATTTGAATGTAGGTGTATTATAAAGCATAGTGTAAACTATTTGATCACTATGTAGTATGTAGGTATAATCGTGCATCACTATGTTGGTATAATCTTCCATCGCTTTTGAGGAGATATAATTATTTCCACACAGTCCACACGCACAAAAAGCAAAACTTGACAATAAAAAAAACAATAACAATAACAAACAAGTAACAACGGCAAAATTATAAAAAGGAATGCGTCAAAAATGACCATTGAGCGCGTCAAGACAGAGTGAAAACCACAAGCATTTGCCCATGATTGAATCCCCCAGAAAGGATTCAAGACTTTCTATGTAAATCTTAAAAATGAGTTCAATACTGCACATTAAGTTTTAGATTGTGTATAACGAACTAACTTACTTATGTGATTATTATAAGTTTTAGACTTTAGTCCGCCATACTTGGCTAGTGCGGCTATGCGGACTAGTTAATATACTTACCTTCGAGACTACCGCTTGCTTATAAGAGCGTTAGGTACACTAAGGTTGTCTAATAAGCCAGCGCGGCGGTGTAACATGGGTGAAACTATGCAGGTTTGATAATATAAGAATATGTACACATTTTCAGATGTCTGTGCAACAAGGAACAATTCCGTTTAAATTACGAAAAAAGACTTATGTTAGAACCGAGGTTGGTGATGAGAATGAGGACATATCAAATTTGGTGGAATTATCAAAATTGACGACATTAAAAAGGCATTTAAATGAGAATAAATCGAATACGGAAGATGGTATGTATGTGGGAAGTCCTAGTAGGTACAATGTAATGTTGAATGACTTGAATCTAATTACATATCTAGGTATTATATTAAGTACCTACTACCAATGCCCGAATAGATGTTAAACCCGAAACTAATATGTTTACATTTTTAGATGGATGTAAAGGAGCTAAGATATCAAAGAAAAATAAAATTATTTCATCGGTTGAAAATGAAAAATTACTTAGTGAAGAAAATAACCGGTGAGTATATTACTTTCACCAGCGAGTTTTTTTACTGCCTCGGTGGTGTAGTTGTATTACGGTACGATTGCAATATTGAGGTCTCGGGTTCGATCCCCGAGTCGAACAAAGTGATATTCGGTTTTTCTACTCAATATTAGCCGGAAGTCTACAATTAGTATAAAGAAAATAGAAATAGTCTAGAATTTATGCCGGATATGGCTATAAGCTCGCTATCACATAAGGGAACGGAATACGCATGGCGAAAAGCCTACCCCTTTGGGGATAAAAGGCTTGAGTGTAGACACACTCAAGTGTTTTATACCCACGTATTACCTACTTTGAACAGTTTTTATTTTGTGTCTATTTAAAATTTTATGAAAGGACATGCCCAAAAACCGGCCTAAAATTCTAACCCTGATACTTTATGTATATTTTGATAGAACTCCCAAAAACTAACCTTCCACAACAGATCGTTTAATTTTGAAGTCCTCCGACATTGAGATTTATGTAATTTTATTTTGCTTAAAAATTACACTTATAATGCACGCTTTTAAAAAAATAAGTAACTTAACCGATCCAATTTCAGAATTGGCGTTATTATAAGTATGATATGGATACTAGACTAGGGATTTGCCGGATCGTGAAAAATCGGGATCCGCGGATAGGGACACGAATACGCATAATTAGCGTCAAGATCCGCGAATACGGATTATTAAATATTTACTCGATTGGTGTCGGCACGCTGAGAGGCCTAGATTCTGAAAGGCTAATCAACGAAAAAAATACTAATACGCTGTTAAATCTCTTGTTAAGTGCCGTGTGAGTTGCTTATAGCAAAATTAAGTACTTTGATTTGATCATCATTTCAGTTGACAGAGCTGTTACAGAATCACATGTCAAACGCTATTTTGAGTTTGTGGGACGTTTATTACGCTGTGATCTTAGATGAAACTAAAATGTCAAAAGCTTTGTCAACTAATCTGAGTTCCTTTATGTTCGAATAAAATATCCGCCAAAAAGTAACGGGTACGGAACTTTTTTACCCTCGGATATCCGCAAATACGAATATGGATCCGGATATTCCAGCACATTTCTAATGCACACACGAATTTTTTCGATCTATTAAAAGATTACCATTAAAATTACCTAAAGCCTCAAAGTATAATCAATAAAATATTCTTTTCTTTCTTTCTGTATAAATAAGTTGGGGAAAAAGTCTTTTCGCATATTATGTTGTACTTGTAATAATATCTCTTTGGCTGTAGGTACTATTTGTATCTGGCTTGTTTTAGATGAGATTAAAAAGGTTGAATTTCAAAAAAAGGAAGAAATTAGTAAAATATTTTCAGCTATTTTTCAATTATTTTTCTTTCGGTCAAAATGAGTGAATAAAATAAAAAGTGAAAAAAAATGAAGAAATCCTAGACATTTTTTGTGACATATATGGACCTAATGCAGTGTCAGAAAGAGTAGCATAAAGTGGGTTCAAGCGTTTTCAACCTGGAAATTTTGATGTCTACGATGCACCTCGCTGAGGTTACGGATACAGTGGACACCATTTTTTATTAAGTGGAGCAAGATCGACATATTAGTAGTTACGACATAGCTAAAGAACTGAGAATTGACCACAAAACAGTTTTGACCCATTTTAAAAAAGGTGGGTACACAAAATAACTCTATATTTGGGTGCCACACGAGCTCACTGAAAGAAACCTAAAACCGTGTATTCATTTGCGATTCTTTATTGAGACGTTATGAAACCGAATCGTTTTTGAAAAGATTGATAACTGGTTATGAAAAGTGCATTACATATGAAAAAGGTCGTAGTCAAACGTCGGTCAGGCTTCACAGACTGTGGCAAAACCTGGGTTAACTCGCAATAAGGTGATGCTGTGTGTATGTGTGGGATTGGAAGGGCATTGTTCATGATGAACTTTTATCGCTGTCAAAACCATCGATTCGGATCTCTACTGCCAACAAGTAATGAGATTAAAGCAGGAAGTTGAGAGAAAGCGGAAGGAATTGATCAATAGAAAGGGTGTGGTCTTACATCACGATAACGCTAGACCACACACATCTTTAGCCACACAGCAAGAATTAAGAGAGTTTGGCTGGGAGGTGTTAATACATCCACCATATAGCCCTGACCTTGTACCTTCAGATTTTCACTGTTTCGGTCTCTTCAGAATTCTTTAGGCAGTGTCAGGTTAACATCAAGAGAGGACTACCAAAACTACTTGTCGCGTTTTTTTGATCAGAAGTCCCAAAATTTCTAAGCAACGGGATCATGGCACTACCTACAAGATGGCTGAAAGTCATCGAATAAAATGGCACATATATACTGTAATTGAATGTAAATGAACTTTGATAATATAAGTCTTGAGTTTTCATATAAAATGCGAAGATACTTTTCCCCAACCTAATATTAATATCGATATATTAATTTTCATTTGTCCACTCCTAAATCTAACAGATTTAAATTCCACCTTCTTTGTTGAATCAATGTTAGCATCCATGAACAAAATATTAAATACTAACGATATTACTTTTTATTTTTCCTATATTTTTTTTTTATTTATGGATCCAAGATCCATATTTTTGCCCCTTTAATACACAAATAGTTAGAGCCTGGTTAGATTTGGGTACAGCGCGCATAAAAAAGGGGCATGTTCTTTATGCAACTTTTAACTTAGTTAGTCTATCGTTCTACAATGTAATAAATAAAAAAAATGCATTTTATATACCTCATATAAAAAAATGTACCGTAACCATTACTTATACTTATCCGGATACCATCGTTTGTAGTTTGAATAAATGGTTAATACAGAGATTTGAAAATGTGTTAAGCATCTGCTCTGCTTTTTCAGCGAACAAACACCTCTGTCAAGTAGAGAAAAAGAAATCGAATGGCTAGAAAATTTCTTGACAGAACACGCAGAAACCCAAAAGTCTGCTTCTCTATATATATCAGGGCAGCCGGGCACGGGTAAAACTGCTAGTTTGTCGTACATATTACAATTACCAAAGGCAAGTATTTTTTTTTGTTATGTTCTTTAAACTTTACGTAAATGCTCATTACTATAAGTCCTTTGTAGATATGTAACTAATTTCTTTTTTTTTGTTCTATGAGTTCTAAGGGAAATTGGAATCATCCAAAATATTATTATTTCGCCTGGAATTGATTCGTAAGAACTTTATATCGATCTACACAAGGCTAATATTTCATTATGGGATGGAAATAAGCTCGTAAGCGATAGGGGCACCAATAGTTGCATCTATGGCTCTACCCGGAGACCTAAGCGTGAAACTTGTTTTTTCTGTTACAGATAAAACAAAACTACAAACAAGTATATGTAAATTGCACAATGATGAAATCGGCCGCTAGTATATACAATAGAGTATGTAAAGAACTTCAGCTTCAAATATCTGGAACAAGTGAGAAAGTATGCTGTGCTGCTATAGAAAAATATTTGAACAAAAAACATAAAATGATGTAAGTATTTGAGTTTATGAATAGTATTGATTGTGCAATGGTATATATAGATATTTCTTAGTTCTTATCAATTATTACCCGAAGACAACCAGATAACTTGGACAAACTGCTGGTTGTAGGGAAAGTATAAGGTAAAAGACCACCTACCCGCTGGTCACACACCCACATTTTTTTTTATTGCATTGAATGACGAGACGAGCATGCCGTTCGCCTGATGGTAAGCGATACGGCCACCCATAAACAGTAGCAACACCATTCAGCACCTTAAGTTACAAAGTACTGTGTGGCATTCCACTGCGCTCGTCATCCTGAGACATAAGATGCTAAGTCTCACTATGTCCTGTAGTTAAACTGGCTACAATGTCCTTCAAACTGAAACACAAAAGTGCATGTACACTGCTGCTTGGCGGTAGAAATAGACATTACGGTGGTACCCACGCAGACGGACTCTTACATATGAGAGACCTACCACCAGTAAACACAAACTTTCCCATTTATAATATTAGTAAAAGTAAGATGTACCTATGTATGAATAAGACGGATGTGCCGTGATATAATTTTTACTCATGATGCACAAACGATTGACATTACTTTTTGCGATTAGCCTCCTGTCTCAGCAAAATTTTATTGTTGTCGAATGTTTACATAAATTTTGCCCGATCTGGAAATTGAACCCATACCCTTGCATTCTGTAGCCCATATAAAATGCCACTGCTAAAAAGACGATACTGCTTATACGAGAGACCTTGCGCGATGTCCAACTGAGGACCTTTTTTAGGACACCACCCTGTTTACCAACGCATCTTAAACATCTTACCTACAAAATTGTTGAAATCTGATAGCTTTTTGCTCTCGCCCGGGGCCTAGCGCTGGCAGTGACAACGAATACACATAAAAAAGGCCTCTCAAAGATCTGCCGCCCGAAGTCTTGGTCTTGGTATTAAGATATATGCCTGATATGCCTTATCATCTTCCTACTTTCTTATCCTATATCTAAGAAAATATTTCAGCCTTTTGGTGTTAGATGAGATCGATCAATTGGACAGCAAGCGGCAATCAGTACTGTACACAATATTCGAGTGGCCTGCCTTGAGTAACTCCCGGCTGGTGCTGATCGGCATCGCCAACGCGTTAGACCTGACTGAGAGGACCCTGCCGCGGCTGCAGGCGCGCTGCTCCCTGCGGCCACAAACACTGCACTTCGCACCGTATACCAAGGAACAGATCATAAACATATTCACTAATGTGTTAGCCAGTGAGGATAAAGGCAACTTGTTTTCACCAGTCGCGTTGCAAATGTTGGCAGGTATGTTTGGTTTTCTAAGTTTTAGAGAGTTTTTTTTATATGCGACTCCCGAGAATCAGTTAAGTTCATGAAAATCAGTTCATGATGAATGTAGGTATTCTACAATAAAGCCCCTTAAAGTAGATGCCTACTCCGTATTGCCTGTGTACAGATCTCTAACCAAAATTAATTTCTGCGTACCATTAATTGTTTATAGGTTTTGCGCGCGACTTCGCCCACGCGAAAAGCCTTTCCCACTATAAAAGTCCCTTAAGATCATTGTAGCTATCCATATTGCCAACAGCACGACGCCAGCGCTGTCTATTTAAAAATCTATTATAAAAATCAGATATTTGCTACGGGAGCAAATTACTGGGATAATAAATAGTCTATACGCTAATCCTGGACATCTTCTATCAATTTGCAAAATTTCATCCAAATTCGTTTCTTTGTTTACTTCTAACAAACATCCAAACATTGTCACAAACTTTTGCAGTTACAACATTTGACATTAGTAAGAAGTAAGATAAGATCGTTTTATTTTGTATTTATTTATAGCCAAAATCGCCGCCGTGTCTGGGGACATGAGGAGGGCATTAGACATAGGACGGCGAGTTATAGAGCTCGCAAAACGCAGCAAGTTTTCGGACAATCAGTCCGTAGACAGTATGATGAAGGATTCATCTGTGACGGTAGAACTGAAGGAAGTTTTGCAAGTTTTGAACGATGTGTACGGCGGATCACAGAAAATAGAGAACGACGTGGACGAAGCGTTTCCGATGCAACAGAAATTAATCCTGTGCAGCTTGATGCTCATGTTGACTAAAGGCAAAAGTAAGGACATCCTGTTGGGGAAACTGCATGATGTTTATAAAAAGTAAGTGAATTTTAATTACGCAGATTTATTACTAGCAAAGGCATATAATATTATGCTTTTAGTAAAGTATAATATTATATGCCTACATTTATTTTTCTGTCGTACAACATATTTATGAATTATACAGATAAACGTTCCTCTTGAATCACTCCGTCCATTGGTGAAAAACGTATGAAAATCCGTTCGGTAGTTTTTGAGTTTATCGCGTTCAGACAAACAGTTCCGATGCGGGGGACTTTGTTTTATAATATGTAGTGATGTAAGGACATATCCTTAAAAATAAAAAGATAAAGTAGCCTGTGTTACTCAGATATAATTTAGCATTCTAATGTTGTAAGAATTTTTAAAATCGTTCCAGTAGTTTTTGAGTTCATTCGTTATAAACACAAATGTTTCTTCTTTATAATATTAGTATAGATAACAAGGGTTTGCTATAGGTTAAAGAGGCATCACAGTGAAAATTATATTCTGATTTATGCTTATACGTTGTAGCTGCTATATATGAATACCATATAATATTTCCAAATATTTCTATTATTAGTTAAGCAGTTTGTCAGTATATTTACGAGTAAACTTGCGAGTTACGACTGGTCTTTAGTTAGGTAGACACTGTCAAGTTTTCAGCTGTTAGATATGTATGTTGTATTTAGTAACCTTACCCTGAAGGCTGTAAAGCTAAGCTTAGACTAGTAAGTTATCGCAGCAATATACTGAGTAAGAACTTCAGGATGCGTTTACATTAGCGGCAATATTTCCATAATTTTATATATACGTGAATCGCCGCAAGACTTGCAAGCTTAATTATTAGCTGAAGTCAGTTTGACGTGACTGTTTGCATAAAAATATCCCTTGAGGAAGATATCTTCTGCAAGTTTTCTTAGTTATGTAACCCCGCTTAAGTTTCATCGTCATCATCATCAGCCACATGACGTCTGCTGCTGAACATAGGCCTCCCTTAAAGATTTCCAGACGGATCTGTCAAAAGCGGCCTGCATACAGCGTGTTCCTGCGACCTTTATCAAGTCGTCTGTCCACATTGCAGTTTAAGTTAGTGCCGCTTAAGTTTAAAATACGTAAATAATTCCAGAGTGGCTCACAGTCGCAACATAGTGCCCCTGGAGCTGAGCGAGATGTGGGGCGCGTGCTCGCTGCTGGAGGCGCGCGGCGCGGTGCGTGTGGGGGCGGGGGGGTCGCGGGGGGCGCGGTGTGGGGGGCGTGGGGGGCGCGGGGACCCGGCCGGCGGGGGGCGTGCGCGCCGCGCGCCTGCGTCTGCAGTGGGACGAGGCCGAGCTGGCCGCCGCGCTGCAAGACAAGCCGCTGCTCGCTGCTATACTCAACGGCGACCACTGCCGACTTTAGACACTCACTGCGCAATCAACTTCCTACATAAGTAATTGTCTTTTGTTTTTAAAAGCTCCACTACGCACGTTTTGTGATACGGTCCCGAAATGTTTGTCAGACATGCTTTACGAATGAACATAAATACAGACTTTTAAGGGAGTATTTGTCTAAATTGACAAATAGCCGGAGGCGTAGCTTGCATTAGAGGGGTATCAACATTTTCAGGGGCCCTTCAGCAGCATTGCCATCTTTGAATATTTGCTTAAGATTAGTATACGGGGCTAAAGTTCGGGGCCCCTTAGCATTGATACGGCTGGCACGATGGTAGCTACGCGCCTGCAGATAGCAATACTTAGGTACTATAGATTTAGATACACAATTATTTTTATTTTTTATACAATTTCCGTGCTTCTGACGAGGGGTTTTTATAAACCTCGATATACCTACTTAATATGATTAACTTGACATTACGGTTTTTAACACGCTTTTATTAGCTTCAGACGTATGTATTTATCTATGTAACGGAAAATTTGAACTTGATTTTGAACTTGACTTCGAAATTTGGCATACTTATCAAGGACCGATGACAATTCAATATTTTAAAGTAAAAACACGCTTTTATAAAAAATCCAACTAAAAAATGAATAGTAGTGACATCTGTTGGACCATAGAATTATAACTAAACTGGCTACTCTCATGTATAAAAAAATCCTACTTGTCACAAGATGACGCTTTCGTTTATTCTTTAGTGACATCCGTTGGACAATAGTAGAACAGAACTAAAAAATGAAAAATAAATAATAATTAAAAAAAACTAAAAAACACGCATTATAGAAAGTCCAACTAAAAATAGAAAATCAATTTGAATTAAGAATAGTGTAAATAAGAAAAAATGATTTTTATTGAAAAAAAAATAGCGTATACGACCACCAATAAACGGTAGTAAGACCATCCAGCACCTTGAGTTACAAAGTACTGTGTGGCATTCCACTGCGCTCGTCATCCTGAAACATAAGATGTTAAGTCTCATTATGTCCAGTAGTTACACTGGCTACAATGTCCTTCAAACCGAAACACAACAGTGCATGCACACTGCTGCTTGGCGGTAGAAATAGACATTGCGGTGGTACCCACCCAGATGGACTATTACATATGAGAGACCTACCACCACTAAAAATAGTTGGATTCTCTATAAAGCTTGTTTTTTTTGTTTGGTCAGATATTTTATTAGGAGAATAGTGGAAAAATAACAAGTGAGAAACAACTTTACAAAAATAAATAGGCACTCTATAGGGATGCAACGGGCCGGATCTCTCACGCGAGTGGAGCTGAGAGCTAAAGTAGGTAGTCTAATAAAACTTTCTAAAGCTATGATCACGTCGTGCGAAATACTTCATGAAGAAGGCTACGGCTACTGACGTGATTTAAAATTGTGTTTTAATTGTAAATTTTACAATTGTTTACAGTTCAATATGACTTGTAGGTATTTATACTCTTTACGTAATTACTTGATATCGTGCATGTGAAGTGAATGCACTTTACACTGCGACACCTGTGGTCGACAATTTGAATTTTAAGACTGACCCAGCAGAATCATGTGATATGCTGTTTGTGCCTTCAAAATATTTGTAAAGTTGTAAAAATGAATGTTTACGATACTGACTCTTTCGTTTTACGAGTATTTATTGCGATTACAATATAACTACGCGTTACGTTTTGTTATTAGTATTAAGAAATAATAAGATTATCGTGTTTTTAAGGTTATAATTGTAAGTTATTGTAATCATTTGTTTGTGCTGCTAATGACTGATATTAATGTTAAATTGTGTTTTAATGTCGAATTTTTATGTCAATTATTCATATGGCGATAGGCTCGCCCCATATTACATTATGGGCCAGAATACTTGTTAAAAGTGGGTGCGCAACTGCCTTCCCCTACTGGGGTTAAAGGCGTGTGAGTGTGTGTGTTTAATCTAAATATACTGGAATGTTCAGGAACAAATTAAGCGATTTCTTTCATATGAGTAGATATTGCTATGGCCTGAGAGGCCTACCCAGGTATATTCTACTATTGTTGCAAAGAGAATTCGTTTTAATTTTACGTTCATATTCATGTACGTAGTAAGTGTCTAATAAAATATGTCCTATTCTTGTCATACATTTACATTAAATGTGTATTCATCCATCCTTTCCAATACAGTTTTTCATGAGTTTTTGTTGCACCGGAGTATTTAAAATGGAAGTTATTATATTCCATCGGTTTAGGTATTTAACTAAATGTAAACAAATAATAAAAAAGGTATTTTACCTGTCCATTTCTCTTTACAAAATAGGTACGTTATAACCAAAATTAACGTCTTCATAACCTACACAACACTTAGCAGTGTTATTCCCGTTTATTAAAGTTGTTTGGTTATTATATAGCTCTAGTTATTAATTAATAAGCGTGGACACAGTTAATTATCATAAATTACAATACTTTAATAAAGGATCTAGATCTGTCAGCTGTAAAAGAGCTAATATGACAGGCACGCTAAACATTTTTCCAATGGATCGTAATAGATAACTCTGTTTTTCGCGGGGTAAAAACGCGTTATCGCTACCACTACTAGGGGGTGAGTGGAACATGTTGGTTTCACACAGTCTTACCGCCCAATGTCGACACTCGGGAGTATAGCATCATCCGAGCGAGCATTGGACCGAGTCCCTAACACTGTACACCCTACACCGGCATACCAACTAAAACCCGCGGTGGCCTTCTTCGGCGCATACGAGACTGCCCCGGGGTATCTTGTTGCAAGGGACCGTGCCTGCGCGATGCCGTTGCGGCCCCTCTCTATACAAGGGGGCTAAGTTTCTCCCTAACTCTAAATAACGCCTTTGGCGTCTACGACAACGAGAGACCGACCACCCGCAATGTCGTCCACCTCGGAGTAGCTTAAATTGTACTGAGCCGTCCCCGCTGCTCGCCCCGTGACTCTCTCGAAGCCCCATTTAGTCGCCTCTTACGATGGGCAGGGGTTACGTGGCGGAACTCTCTAAATGCCCCCGGACCACAGGGCACGAGGCGCCGATCAGTCGTCCATCCGGCGCCTCCTACGTCTCCTCTGGCTGCGGGCGGGATCGTTCTGCTCACGATCCTGCCCGGCGCTCTCCTTCCGCGAGATGACGCACTCGCAGAAGAAGACCATCTCTCGCCAAAACCTCCAGCCGCCAACCATGGCAGACACCACGGCCAGCAGCGAGAGATCTCCTCCGACAACTAATAGATAACCCTACAAAATTTAACAGTACGTCTGTTACGTAGCAAGTCATTAAAACTGACCGCTATTCAATTTAATCGGTTAACTAGACACCAATTTATCGATACATTTCCGCATTGTAGAAATTTATTTATATTTCACTATTCCACTTAAGGATATAGTATATCTGTGTGCAAAGTTTTATCGAAATCCGTTCAACCGTTTCTGTATTTACTAACTGCCGGTCGCAATAACTTACTGACAGGTTTTTTCATTTTCCCATTATTTTGGGAAGGCATAGGGTTCAAGCCCATATCAATATTAAAAACTTTGACGTAACTCTAGTGAGTACACCTGCCGAAACGTTTTATTTTTGCACTGAGTACTAGCAATATTACCTAAAAATTTCATATTTTCAACTATAATTATTTTTAATATTCTACATTTGATTTTGCGTAGAGCAATTTAAATAACACACTGCACAGATTCTTATAACAATGATTAACAGTTCTGTGCTCATCCCCGGCAAAAACGAAAGGCATCAATGACTGTAATCATATTCGACCCTAGCTTCACGGTTACGGAATTCTTATGTATCTTAGTTTATAAAAACAAAGATAACCCCCAAAATTAAGCATTTTAACTGTTTGTTACCTGTTGATAAGTTATTAAGACCGGCCGTAAGTTTATTTGAAACAAACATTCAAGATCCTTATACACTTTCGTTTATAATATTAGTAGGAAGCAGGATGAAAATAAAAAAAATACTTTTATTTTGATTAATATGCCCACGTTTTAAAATTTAAGTTAATACATATAACGAAAAATGTAATGTTTATAACAGCTTCATTCAGAAATTTATGCGCAAAATACGATTCATTTTAGTGTATTTCCGGTAGTCTATTTGCATAATGTTAGTGTTTTTTGTTCGAGAATATACCTAATTTGTGATTATAATCACCAAATAAATCTTTGTTTCTTTTTTAATGGCTGCGGATGTCGCAATTTTAGAAAATGTATGTTGAATTTGAATAAAAGTATATCGTGTTAAAAGTATATAAATTGTCATTCGTGAGGAGAAGTCGATGGCATGTAATAAATTATGAGGAAAAGTAAACCTCTTTTTAGAGAATCATAATGTAAATAGTATATAATTTTGTTATAAATTGCTTTACGATACCAACCATCACGGAAGAGTTATATTATATGAGTAAAAAATTGGACACTCTTAACTGATGCCTCTAGGAAGTGGTAGCGTTGGGCGATGGCGAACGGGGTAACCGGCCAGGACCTCGCGCTTGCAAGAGGCACAAAGCCATTACCTTCCATCGGCGATCAGGTAAAAACGCCTCATAAAAATCTACCGCCCAAAGCCTAGAATTATTTTACTCCGCTATGCCACTGCCTCTACGGTTATAAAATTAAGCACACTAGTTCCTTACACAACGTCCGTGAGCACTAAGACGGGATATTCGAAAATTCATTCTCTAAAAGTGTCATATGTGATACGGATATTTTAATAAAATAAGACGTAAGTTGTAATTTTCAATATTAGCAACAGGACATTATTACTTGACCGTCTACGCAACATGACGTTTCCTTAATAAAATTTGGAATTAAAAATTGCCGAAACAATAGCTTTGACCAGCTATGCGATTTTAGAAAGACATCTGTTGGCCTTGATGTCAATGCCAAGTAAACATCTGTATAATAGGTACACATAAAAAGAACGTAAGCATCTTTTACTTTTTTGAACTCAGTATACTGATGTTACGGATATAAATATTTCGATGCTTTTTAATATCGTTCGTTCTTAAATGACATCTTTGTATAAAATTACCGAAAAATTGTTGGTGACTCGACAATGACCATTGAAAAGCGATCGTTAAATACCGGTACCAGTATAAATATTTCTGACACAATTTTTTTTTTTTGCAGCGCATAAGTATTTATAAAATTAATATCAATGTTGTCTCTATGTAGTTTATTTCTAAGACTACACTCTTTCACACATTTCGACTTTACTCTGGTAATACTGCTTAAATATTTTTGCAACTTTCAAAAATGTTATTATTATATTTTCAGATAACTAAAACCCTTTTTAGAATAACAGGGGGCATTCTTTTGTGTATGTTGCGATTGTTTTGTAAGTGTACTTATTTATTAACTTGTATGTAGATATGTTGTAGAGCTTTTTCATGTTTTGGTGATTTATTGCCATTGTATTTCATGCTTCATGACTTCGTTATTGCATATGCATAATGTATTTGAACATGCGGTTTGTTTCAACGTAGAAACATCTATTTGTAAAGTTTAAAATTAATCTCATAATAGTTAGGTATATTCGTTAGTTATACCAACCACACCTAACCATTTCTAAAGATTTTAATTATGGCTGGTTTTATCTTTCAAGTCAGTTAAAAAAACGAAAATAACTGTATCTATCAACAGATATTTTAGTTAAAGTATTAGTTTAATCGAATGGTTTAGCAATTACAATATAAATAGGTACGTGTACCTACTTCGAAATAATCCGCATTTAGATAGGTAGGTATGTTTATTTGTTTAAATTTAATTGTTTAATTCTATGAATTTGTACCTAATTTACTCTGTGTTAAATTCTTACCTTAGAATTAAGATCGTTTCGAGTGAAGAAATAAAAAACAAGTTATCCTAAGGTAATATTTTATTTAAACTAACCCTTACAAGTTGTTCTATTTGTGCATATTGAAGACTTTTTACAATGTATAAATTAATTTCCTCACGTATGTACATCATTGATATCGAAATTAAACTATTATAACGGATTTTATCGCGGTTTTTTATTTGATTTTTCTCCCGACGTTTCGAAGGCTTTGCAGCACTTCGTGGTCACGGGGCGGACTGAGGTGTTGGTGGTCCGAAAAGTTAGTGTTACAAATCTACCTTCAATTTACAATTATACAATTTAAAGATGTTAGTCATTGTTTGCGGTCCGGTCTACGCAGTAAGAGCTCACAATGTCTTGAGGTCTGGCAGCAGGTCTTTTGGGGCCCGATTTAATTAGATGTATGACCGGGTCCCAGGCTTGTGCAAGTTTCCAACCATCTTCTCTATTGAAATTAGGATGTTTTTTGATCTCAATAGCCTCGCGGATCATCCTAGGCAGGAATCGGTGTTCTTTGGCAAGGATTTGTGGCTTGTCGAATCTAAGGTAATGGTTGGAGCCTTCTTCTGAGTGTTCAGCTACTGCAGACTTCGTAGAGCGTCGGTGTTTAACATCAGCTATATGTTCTTTTACGCGGGTCCCTATATGTCTTTTTGTTTGTCCAATATAAGAGAGGCCACAGTCGCAATCTATCTTGTATACGCCCGGTTCTTGTAGAGGTATATGGCACTTGACAGGTGGTAAAAATTGACTAATCTTCTTAGGCGGCTTAAAATAAGTTTTTATGGAAGCGCGCTTCAGGATGTAGCCAATCTTGTCAGTGACTCCTCTTACATAAGGTAATACAACTGGGACACGATCAACTGTGGCTGGTTTCACTCGGTCTCTGTGACGGCGGCGTGGAATTTGGAGCTTGTTGTCTCGCAGTACTTGCTTGACATGTTGCAGCTCAGCAGCCAGGTGTTTCTCGTCACAGATTCCTTGTGCTCTCTGAAACAAAGATTTGCCCACGGTAGCTAACTGTTTTGGATGGTGATGAGATTCACCGTTCAGGTATTTATCTGTATGGGTCGGTTTCCTATACACAGTGTGGCTTAGGGACTGATCAGGATTACGGATGACTAAAACATCTAATTAAATCGGGCCCCAAAAGACCTGCTGCCAGACCTCAAGACATTGTGAGCTCTTACTGCGTAGACCGGACCGCAAACAATGACTAACATCTTTAAATTGTATAATTGTAAATTGAAGGTAGATTTGTAACACTAACTTTTCGGACCACCAACACCTCAGTCCGCCCCGTGACCACGAAGTGCTGCAAAGCCTTCGAAACGTCGGGAGAAAAATCAAATAAAAAACCGCGATAAAATCCGTTATAATAGTTTAATTTCAATGTCTAACATTCGCGTAAACATAAGGAATCATTATCATTGATATCCTGAAAAAAATGACTGGCCCCGATACGTGAAAATAAAAAAGATTTAAATATTAGTAAGGTAGGTATAATAAATCCGTTTTATTACCTTTCATTAATTTCACCACTTTATTTTGCAAGCACAAAACTCAATACAAAAAGTAAATTAAAATTATTTTTTAAATAAATAACTTAAATGTAGTTATTATAAGCCATAAGTTTTTGTACAATATCATCCGTCTGGGGGGGCACGTGAAGCCCGTAATCATGTAGAGTTGGCGGCTCATAGACGCAGGCCGGGATTGCGCGAGCGCACGAAGTTGAGCAGCTCGTCGCTGTCCTCGCACACGAACGGCTTGACGTGATGACACGCGACGTCGTGCCACTTAGCACCGTCGTTGTAGAAGTTATTCAGGATCGCCAAACAGGATTCATCATTACCCTAAAGAAGACAATATAAAAGTTAATAATGTGATGGGATTAAGATTAGGTATACCTACATTTAAAACAAACATGAAAGCTTATGTAGTGTTACCTGAGCAGCTTCACGGTTGTCGGGTTGGGCTTGTCCGTAGCCGCCTGTGTACGACCAGTCGCCAGTGTTGCGCTGGGTGGTGGGACCAATCTTGGCGCCGGATCCAGACCAGAACCAGCCGTTCACGTTGGGGGGCTGTAGGTCGGCGCGGTCGCAACCGGCGAAGTTGCATTTACGGCCAGACGTCCAAATGTAACGAATGTTTCCACGAGCGATTCTTTGTTTCACAAATTCATTTTCCTGTAAAAGATTGTTTACGTTTACTATCGAGTGTGGCTATCACTTGGTGGCAAGTGCCACACTCCTGTTTGTAAGTATGTTATATTACCTACTTGTCTATTTCTATCGCTAACTAACATTGCAAGCACTGTATTGTTTCGGTTTGAAAGACTTGATATGCAGTGTAGGTGTGTAATTACTATCTCAGAATCACAAATGCAGTACGGCTATGTTGGGCTTTCTACATAATTCAAAAGCTGGATGGCATTGCTAATTTTTATGGGCAGTCTAGCGCCTATTATAATCAGACTGTTCAGCAACTTGCTCATGCCGCGATTATGTTTTATAAATAAATAATACAATTTTTAAAATTCGCACGTAGGTACCTACATCTATACTATTATATAAAGCTGAAGAGTTTGTTTGTTTGTTTGAACGCGCTAATCGCAGGAACTACTGGACCGATTTTGAAAATTCTTTCACTAATAGGAAGCTACATTACTCCTGAGTGCTATAGGCTACTTCTTATCCCGGAAAAACGTTTCCACGCGGTCGGAGCCGCGCGCAAGAGCTAGTGGTGTAATAAACGTACGTTTTACCTGTTAAGTGAAAAGGCGCCATGTGACTTTTACTTTTCATGGAAACTACTGGTCTATTATAATCTTTGAGTATTTAACCATACTCTAAGATTATAATAGATTCCAAACGATAAGTGGTGTGTAAGTGTAACTAATCATTGTAGTGAATAACAATACATTTTGAAGTTATGTGTGTTGCAATTTCCGCGATGCCATAGGAAGATGAATTCGTGTCAACACCGGGAAGTGTACGTCCGTAATGTCTGGCAGTAGAAGTGGGCAACACGGCTATAGCAGGAATGTGTGCCACGTGCCACTTGCCCGGCCCCCTATACGGAGACGCTGTGACGCACTCGGCCCGCGGCCATTGCACCCCTTTCACGCAATAGACTTTAACGCTCTACAAATTGAATCATTCGATCTGACTTAATGAATATTGATGCACGCGATAACAATTTTGCTCGCTGAATACGTTACCATCGGAATTCCGGATGTAGAACAAAATTAATTGGTTTTATGTCAAGACGTCGCAGTAGCAACTTCACAATGCCGGTATCGGGTAAGGTAGTACCTGAGTAGGCTACTCAGCTGCTACAGCTTCATAATACATCACCCTCAGCTACTTGATGTCCACTACTGAACATAGGCCTCCCCCCCCCCCCAAAGATTTCCAGACGGACCTGTCAAAAGCGGCCTGCATCCGGCGTGTTCCTGCTACCTTTATCAAGTCGTTAAGCTGCAGCCTATCGACGCTTAAATATTCTATGCACCAAATTTTAAAAGGTAAATCAATGCATGCACCTGCACCATCTATTCAACGTTTTAATTAATACCCTATATAATTATTGGTAACCATGATAATCTTTAGGGATGAAACATAATCTTCTAAACAGTATCACATTTTTGCAAAATACCTTATTAAAATTCGATACATTAAGTCCGTACGTGTGTTCAATTGTTACTTATAAAATACGACTTCTGCTCGCGGCTCCACCCGTATGTGAGTTTTTCCGGGATAAAAGTCCCGCTATATATTTTCCCGGGATAAAAAGTAGCCTATGTTACTCGCTGATAATGTAGCTTTATATTGGTGAAAGAATTTTTCAAATCGGCCCAGTAGTTTCGGGGCCTATTCAATGCAAACAAACAAACCTTTCCTCTTTATAATATTAATATAGACATAAATAGTATCCTCAAGGTCTGAGCGTCTAAAAATACTTACAGGATTGCTTAATACTCAAACAATTATAGCCTAGTGAGCAATTGTGAAAAGCCCGTTCAATGTTCTTGAAAACATTGTCTGTATCTCATTCGCTGCTAGTTTTCAAGACATTCTAAATCAGACCCGGATCTGGGCTTGAGCAAGAAATAGGCACATAAATATTTTAAAGGAAACTAAAACATCCTCAGAATTTAGTTTGGAACGTGATGTTTGGATTCTGCTTTGTGTATTGGGAGCCTTTGGAAAACTATTTACCGGTACCTACTACCCGTCGTGTAAAAAATTGTTATTTTATTGTAGAGCTCTAGCGTAATTTATAATATTGGGAGTCCATTAAATAGACAAAACGCATATTGTTAAGCTCGTATTTTATAGGAATGGTAGGTACAGTATTCTTTATGTATTAATATATAACTCGATTGACTGCCTCGGTGGCGTAGTTGTATCACGGTACGACTGCAATGCTGAGGTCTCGGGTTTGATCCCCGGGTCGGGCAAAGTGATATTGGATTTTTCCAATCAGTATCAGGTCGGAGTCTGGAATTTTTGCCCGATATGGCGATAGGCTTGCCCCCTATGACATCATGGGACGGAATACGCACGGCGTAAAGTGGATGCACTAGTTGCGCCTCTGCCTACCCCTCCGGGGATATAAGGCGTGCGTATGAGTATGCGTATATAATCTATACTATTATCTATACTTACTAATATATAAATCTGAAGAGTTTGTTTGTTTGTTTGTTTGTTTGTTTGAACGCGCTAATCTCAGGAACTACTGGACCGATTTTAAAAATTCTTTCACTAATAGGAAGCTACATTACTCCTGAGTGCTATAGGCTACTTTTTATCCCGGAAAAACATTTCCACGCGGGCGGAGCCGCGCGCATTGCTAGTAATATGTATATAATTAATTATTTGATTCTGAGTCTAGATCAACTAATTTTTTTCTACCGCCAAGCAGCAATGTGCATGCACTGTTCTGTTTCGGTTTGAAGGACATTGTAGCCAGTATAACTACTGGACATAATGAGACTTAACAGCTTATGTCTCAGGATGACGAGCGCAGTGGAATGCCACACAGTACTTTGTAAGTCAAGGTGCTGTAGTTGCTACTGTTTATGTGTGGTCGTATGTATCGCTTACCATCAGGCAAACGGCATGCTCGTCTCGTCAATCGATGCAATAAAAAAAACAATTTCTAATTTTGTAAGCTTGTTTTTTTTGTGCTCTACTTTGGCTAGCACGGCAGTCGTTTCTATTTTACTTACTTGTGGTGTTTCCAGGGACACTGCGTCCATACAGTGTCGACGGCAAATATTTCTAGCGTCCAGCCAATCTACTTCTAAGTTTCTTGTTGGCGCATGTTCCCAACTGAAGAAGTATGAGTGTAGAATTCCGCGTGCGTCACGGTACGTAGAATGACGAACCCCTGAAAATATTATTAAGGTAAAAGATTGCTGGAATTGTAATTGTAATAAACAACCTGATTGAATATAGGTACTCTAGAGCGTTTTTGCTATGTTATCGTGTTACACAACAAAAACTACGCAGGTATTCAGGATTATAAAGTAACGGGACCGTTGAGCACTCAATCGCATACAAAAGCATGTCAGCTATTGAAATGCGAATGACGACAGGCTTTACTCATTCCATGTTTCGAAATGGTGTTTATCTTAACATCCAGTCATTCACTGGCTTGCATAACATCGTATGTTGTGCTGATTCTCACAATATATTATTGTGGGGTTCGTTCGAAGTTGTACCTAACCTTATGGCGTCACATAGTTCAGGCAGTAAGTACATGAATTGTCTTTTGTCATTGCCGTAGACTCCGTAGAGTCAGTGCTCTACTATACACAGATTGTACAGGGACTACTGACCTACACAAATCCGCTAAAATTTCGATCATTACTTATTGATGGCTTTAAAAACATTGTATT
Organism: Sphinx pinastri; assembly: GCA_947568825.1. NCBI lineage: Eukaryota > Metazoa > Arthropoda > Insecta > Lepidoptera > Sphingidae > Sphinx > Sphinx pinastri. The sequence continues at coordinate 12,431,439 of OX387618.1, read as the reverse complement.
ATGTTATAAGTAGATAGAATTTCCATCAAAATATCATTTCGGAAAGTGCAGATCAGAAATATTACTTACAGGTACTTACATAACAAAAGCGTAGGTCCAGGTCTCTATCTTAAGTCTTATTAAGAGATTGGTAGAGGTGAAAAGAATTATTATTATTAAATAGGTACGTATCGAGCTTTTATCCGTCTCATGGTATACGTATGTGGATGTATAAGATACAATTATTGGTACTAACACTATGGAGTAAGGTAGACAAGTTAATAAAACTTATTGTAAGTAATCTAGATAACTATACCTACTAATAAGACAATGGCTCAAAATATGCACGATATTATGAACGAAATAGGTCATATCACACGTTTATTATAATGTACATTTTTACCTTATAGTTACCTATCTACCTTCATTAAGGACTATCAATTCCTCCTGCAATATATAGATTATAGCTTATTTTCAAAGTCGTGTTTTGTAGAGTCGTCGAATGCTTTTTTGAAATGAACTGGTGCATCTAAATTTATCATCATTATACAAACACATGTAGTTCACTGCTGTACGTAGGCCTGTCCTAAAAATTGACTCCTCTTTTGACAGGTCTATCTGGAAACCTTTAGGGGAGGCCTATGTAGATACATTAATTTGATGCAAATATTATTTAAATTTGTACACTTGATGACTCAATAGTGACGTATATAGGTACATATTTTTATAGATATAACTGTACCTACTGTGCACTATGTACACTGATATATCTAGGTATAAGAAGATAAAAAACTACAGGTTAGCGGGAAATGAGGGCAATCGGCTAAAAAGGTATAAAATGAAGGTAATAAAAAAGCATTAATTAGAATGGACGCTCATACTCAAGGTTCGATGAAGACCTGACCTGAAATTAACACAACATTTATTCGCGCACATGTAATAAGCCTCATGTAATAGGCTTTTTAAAACATATTTTGTGTAAATAAGATAAATAACCTACACAAAACACAATATACCTAGTACTTGATGACTTGTTGTCGTATGTTCAGTACAAAACCTAACAGTACCTAAGTATTATATGAACACTGTACTTTTTTATAAAAAAATAAATGTAGGTAGGTATACATAGTACTGTTTTCATCGTCGCTGGTATTAATGTCTTCCAACACAATTAAAGCGAGCGATAATCAGTGGTCTAGCTAGAGTATTTTTAGGGGGGGGGGGGGGGGGGCAGTGTCATGGACTTCATAAATAAAATGACCTCTGTCTGCCTGCCAATATGAAAATTTTGCTCGTTAAAAAAAAATATTAGTAGTACGCTGGCTCAGAATCCTTGGGGTACCCACCAAGCAAAATTTATTGATTAACAATACACACGTAACTTCGGATAAGTCATACATGTGTGCCTTCAGCCTTGGGTTTTGAACCTGCGGGCATTCGTCTCGACAGTCCATTCCATTCCTAACAAGGCCATAGATGCTCCTTTCTATTGCTTACATAATTTTCTTATTTAAGCTGTTTATTATTAAACTTGATTTACTCAATAAACATTGCATAGGTATATAGGTACTTTTAGCCGCCCAGTCTGAATTACTAAGCTTACAAAAAAAAATAGATCGGTAGGTACTTATAACTCGTGAAACCTCATCTTTGAGAACGAACAAGTAATTGATTAACACCATTTGATTGACCTAAAACGTATCTGCATTACGCACATTAATAACTTCAAGATTACGCAGTTAGTCATGAAAGGTACAAATTTATAGTGATAAATGTACTATTAGCAACAGTCAGTAGTACAATAAAACTCGTGTGTTAATGTGTGGTATTAAAGCTCGTGAAATGGAGTGCAATCAAAACGAGCCTACCGTCAGATAGTTAAATGAAGCGATTCTTTTGTGAATAGAAAGTTACGACTTTTCTATCTCTAATTCTAATAAAACTTTAAAACGTGTAATGTGTGAATATAACATTTATTATATTATACCTAATGACTTCTTCTAGATGAACCTATGTAATAACTTAGAATATACATAATATTCGAATGCGTTAAACTACTTCCGGAAAGTCACATTTATGAGAACAGTTTATGTAACTTACAATCCGTATAGGAGTGAGTAAACAGTTATGACTTATGCTTATTGAAGAGTCAGTGTAAAATACGGTAATAGTTATTTCCTGTGGAAACCAAATTATATAACCCGATGAGACGTGCTCTTTGTCGGCTGCACTAGTGTAGCCGGAAAGCACATTCTCTGCTCGAAACATAGGTAATTCTGAGATAACTACATATGTAAATTAGTAAATGACTTCGGCGCGGCGTGTATCGTACGTAACATTTCGTTGTTGAGAGAAAGTTGCGAAATACCTAACTCTCATAATTTTACATCATTTCAGTGATGCTAACTGTTAAGCCAAATGAGTTACGATACACGAATTTAAACAGTTCTAGGTAATATCAGTTTTAGGTGCCTATTTGAACTGTTATGAAAGACCTCAGTTTATGACAATTGGCTATAACGGTAGTGACCTATAACGAACATACTTACACTTAAATATTTGTTATTTCGTTATTGGCACAAAGTACAAAGATATTTGTTGCTTTGTTGGGATCTGAATGTGTGTATTGTTGTTGTAAACGCGCTCCCACATGACATCGCATGGGTGGCGCCATGCTTTGTGTTTAAATGTACAGTCAGAAGCATAAATATCTGTACAAAATCAACTTTTCAAATCGCCTATATACGCGTTAAGATAAACTGAAACCTTTTTTTCTTTGTTTGAAGTAAATTAAATCTCTTTTATTTTATTTGTGTGAAGAGAAAAACAAGATTAGTAAGAACACTAAAGTATGTAGGCGGTTTGAAATTTTGAATTTGTTCAGCTACTTATGCTGGTGACTGTACATGCGGGCTCATTGCGAAAGCTTCAAATTTTCCCATAACGCGACGTGAGCTATAATTATTTAATATTATAGATTTAGATTGAAAATAGGTACGTACGTACTATACAAAATATTTATAGTAGTCGCATACCTACTGTGGGTAAATTTATTATAATAATATTATAAATTATGATTAAGTATATGTTAAACTACTTTAAACTCTGCGTGATGCATATTATATATTCTGATTTTCTGGCAGATTGCAAAGTATTTATTATTACAATCAAGTTTAATTTGTGTGTAAAAAATACATCATCATCATCATCATCATCAGCCACATGACGTCCACTGCTGAACATAGGCCTCCTCCAAAGATTTCCAGACGGACCTGTCAAAAGCGGCCTGCATCCAGCGTGTTCCTGCTACCTTTATCAAGTCGTCTGTCCACCTTGCAGGTGGACGGCCGGCGCTGCGCTTGCCAGTACGTGGTCTCCACTTGAGAACCTTTTTGCCCCATCTGCCGTCAGTTCTTCGAACTATGTGCCCTGCCCACTGCCACTTCAGCTTGCTAATCCGCTGGGCTGTGTCAGTGACTTTCGTTCTTCTGCGGATCTTCTCATTTCTGATTCGATCGCGTAGAGAAACACCTAGCATAGCCCTCTCCATAGCTCGCTGAGTGACCGTGAGCCGTCTTAAGCGGCCCATAGTCAGAGGCCACGTCTAATACATACTACGTCTTATTATTTAAATTACTGATTCCTTACTTAAACTGTCTATTTGTATTGGCATCCAAGTTATTTTAAATGTAACTGTTTCTTATAAAAACAAACTGGAATTATTTAAAAAGAAACGCGGGTGGCATCATTCCATTATCCGAGTTTTCAACGTAATAATAATATTTTTATGTATTATGTTGTATTTTTCCTGCGGGAAATCATGGCACGACGACCGATCCTTTTGGAAGGCTTGCATGGGGATATGGATCCAACACGTAGAGGCCTCTTAAAGATACATTACTGTAGTTGGGATGTGTAAACCTTGCAGGTGCTCTCTCTGTATGTACTTATAGAGGAAATAAAGCCAAAGACAGCGCCCGCAAGGTGCAAGAACTATTGCAGAGAAGGTAGAAACTATACCGGGTCTATGGATAGGATCTAGCTGGACTGGTTGCTTGCCTAGCGTGGCTATAGGTTGTCGAGAGGTGTGCACCGATTTCACCACCGCAGGTCGCTGACGCGTCCCGGAGCGGGTTTCTTCGCTATTACGCAGATTGAGTACTTCCCTGGAGCTCAGATTCTTAGCTCTTGCGATTTCCACCCCTTGCCGGCCAGTTAAGGCAAGCCCAAGGTCAGGGTCTCATTTAGCCCCCACGGAATCGGGGTAAGAACACAAAAGCGTATAGGCGATTTGAAGTTAAGATTTTTTTCGTCTACTTATGTAGTTCTTTCGTCTACCTACCCAAAACAATGATTAGCTTTTTTACATAATACGTAAACTCTTTGATAACATAGGTAATTAAATTAGCATAGTAACAAACATAGCTCCATTGCAATGATTACATATCTACATACACACACTAACGCCCTTTATCCCCGAAGGTGCAGGCAGGGGCGCAACTAGTGCACCCACTTTTCGCCGTGAATATTCTGTCCCGTTATGTGATGTCTGTCTGATGTGAGTCTATCGCCATATTGGGCACTAATTTAAGACTCAGGGCTGATACTGAATAGAAAAGCCCAATATAACTTTGCCCGACCCGGGGATCCAACCCGAGGCCTCAGCATTGCAGTAGTACCGTAATACAACTACGCCACCGAGGCACTCTCACTGATGATTACTCACTTACAATTTGAAAATGACTCGAATTAACCGACTATATTCACCCCCCATAGACGCTAGACGGTCTCGTCTCCTGTATCACGTTAAAAACAACTACAGTTGGGTTAAAATTATGATATTCATAGCATAGAATTCAAATGACTGCCTCGGTGGCGTAGTTGTATTGCGTGCGCGGTACAACCACCGCTCTAAGGTCCCGGGTTCTAATCCGAAAAACGGATCGAAACGAAACGGGATCCGGGACGAAAAAAGGGGGTTTTTTTTATGGCATTGAATGACGAGACGAGCATGCCGTTCGCCTGATGGTAAGCGATACGACCACCCATAAACAGTTGCAACACCATTCAGCACATTGAGTTACAAAGTACTGTGTGGCATTCCACTGCGCCCGTCATCCTGAGACATAAGATGTTAAGTCTCATTATGTCCAGTAGTTACACTGGCTACAATGTCCTTCAAACCGAAACACAACAGTGCATGCACATTGCTGCTTGGCGGTAGAAATAGACATTACGGTGGTACCCACCCAGACGGACTCTTACATATGAGAGACCTACCACCAGTCTATATTTGTCTTTGTCACTGGAAAAAAGGTCATCACCGTAAGCAGAGAAAGAAATCATATATATATATATATATATATTTTTTTATATGTACACTCTATTCACATTCCCTTTGCCCCAGACGCTTCTTTAGCGCTTAGTCGACCCTGAGATCTTGAGAGAGAAACCCTTACACTCAAGGTGGGAAATATTTTTACGAAATTGTCATTGAAATTTAGCTTTGTCACGTGTTCGTGGACTTCGCCATAACGGCTTAATTTCGGGGAAATAAATAATAAAAAAAATATTTCTACTTTACTTATAACGTTCTATTTAAGACTATTTTAATGTCGTATCAAGTAAATTGATATATCATTAAAAATAACGAGATAAATAACCCAAAATGTCATTACCACAATTTACCATCAGTTTTTAATGTGACGATAATGCCCGTAATCCGATGGTGGTGATCCCGAAATCTTACTAATATTAGAAACGCAGAAACAACTTAACGGATTCGGATTAAATTTGGCACACGGTCAGACCATGTTCTTGATTAACACATAGGGGGTACTTTTTACTGCCGCAATTTTCTCCGATAAGAAATAATAAATGTTTATATCAGATTTTTTTGATTGGAGCACGCTTCAAGCTATAGGTATTCAGGTCAGTAGCTCCTCTTACATATGGCAGTACGATCGGGACACGTTCGACTGTGGGTGGTTTAACTCGGTTTCTGCGATGGCAGCGTGGAGTTTGGAGCTTATATCGGCCAAACAAAAATAAATGTAGGGACCCGTGTACAAGAACATATAGGTGACATGAAACACTGACGCTCTTTGAAGTTTGCAGTTGCTGAACATTTATGTCATTCGACAAACCACAACTCCTTGCCAAAGAACACCGATTCCTACCTAGGATGATTCGCGAGGCTATTGAAATTTAAAAAAGCTTGCACATGCCACGGATTCAGTTACACATATTATTAGATCGGAGCCTAAAAGTCCAACTGCCAGACCTCAAGACACTGAGATCCTTCTGCGTCAATGACAATTGTTTTTTTAAAAATTGTTATAAAAGAATGAAGGTAGATATTGTAACATTAACTTTTCGGACGACCAATACCTCAGTTAGCCCCATGACCACGAAGGCTGTAAAATCTTTGAAACGTCGGGAGTACTTGAATTAAAAACTTTATCGCGAATAAATCCGTGGGTAGTTTTATTTCAATGTCGAACATTCGCGCAAACATAAGAAATCATTATTGGTTTTCCTTCCTATATACCACATAGGTAAACCATTTTTATGTTTCAAACGTATGTTTAAAAAATATTAATGTCTAATTAATTGATTAATTATCTCATATGTGTTTTTAAGAGACTTTTAAAGATTTTTCATAATTAATGATTAGAAGATTGGTTTTAACTTTTAGTTTATTAATATTATTTCATTTATAGGACCACAAAGGATTTCTAGAATGAAAATTAAACCATCAGATATAACTAGTATTTGATTTTTCAATTAACAAAAGATAAATAATATCATAAGCCATCTAAAAAGTCATTACCAATAAACACTATCTCACTACCGGCACAAAATAGTGATAACCATGAATCAAAAAATCATAACCGTCACAAATAAAAACCTGCGTTATTTTTCGGTGCAATTGAAAGATCTATGTATATGATATTAATATAATATATCTATTTAATCATTTACCAACAAAATTTTCAAAATCTAAAATTCTCTCTACAATTACCCAAATTGGATCGAAATCAGAAAATTAGCCAGGTACCTATATCGTTCATCCAACAGCGAGATTGATCATCTTTATACTGCTGAAGTTTGGGCTCGAACTAGAATCTGATTCAAAAAGGATCGACCCGGATGATAATATAGCAACAAGAAGAAATATTTAGGCATGTCCAGCAGCACAATGTAAAGGGCTGTAATTTAAACTTATTAATGGCCTTGAACTTATAATAAATTAGTCTTACTTATATTTATGTCCCATGATTTACAACACTGAGGGTCAACGCTATAAACATCACTAACAGGTGACTCTTGAAAAATAGGAAGGATATAAATAAATAGAAAATTTTATGGAACATATTATTATAATAATAGGATACATACTGTTTGCGCAACTCCTTGGATCGGGTAAGGCAAGACGCCTCTGGGCGTTGGCAATGCAGACCACTGCGAGGAACGCAGCAGCCGCCAAATAGATACGCCGGCTCATCTGTATTACAGAAAATCAAATATGTGTACAAGAATATACATAAGTATGAATTTTCCAAGTGTAGGTGAATTGACCAAATCTAAAATCACAGAGAATAGCATGGATTTTTTTTATACTTCAATGGAGAATAGTGAAAAACTATTCTAAAGTCGAAAGTGTCATGGGGGCCGGGAACGTTTTTGACGAAAGCTAAAACTACATCTCTAGATTTTTAATTTTTAGTCACGAATAGAATATTATGATTTAAAAAATCAACACAGCAACATTAAAAATCAACACTTCCGTCTAATATCCATAACGCTTAGATTTTTTTCCTATTAAGGATACTGGATAAGTACCCACTATCCGAAGGGACGGTGCAATAATAAATTGTTTTTTTTTTAAATCAAACTGTTCGAATTGCCTGGCTAAGACCTAAGTACCTACATAAATTGATTTTCCAAAAAATCATCGTAATCTTTCCCATAACTCCTTAAAATATTCTTCTCTACTACGACACACACGGAGTTGCGAAAAGATTGTTCTGTGCCGACACATAATATCATGCCACAAACGCAGGCGGCCAACCATCCCGCATTCTGCGGGACAGCCCTGTGATGCCATGCCGGGTGTAATCCCGGTTTGTAATAATTAGTAAAATTGTCCCGCAAAAGATTGGATAAGTCCCACATGCCTATTTTTCTAATACATTTTACATTGATGAATGTACTGTGGGTGTAGAAACCCTAAGTGCTACATAATAATATAATTTTGGAGAACTTCTATGACATTCTTAACAATTACCCTGAACCACTAAAAAAAGTCTCTTCTTAGTCGTGCACTCTTGACAGTGGTCGTGGTCATGTTTGGGCCGATTGATGAACTGCCGTTTTCACGATGCGTCGCCATATGTCTCGATGTTTGGCGGAGTGAAAAGATTTGTTTATAGAGGAGTAAAAAAAATGTCACTGTAGTGATAAATGTGATAGTAAAAAATCTTCAAATTTTCATACCAACCCACCTCCACCCCATTCAAAAAATGTCCTGCATATTTTTTTTAAAAAGTTGGCCACTTTACTCAATTTATTATTAATAGTAAAAACAAACCTAATCTGCAACTCATATTTAAATGTTAACTCATGATTATGTTATGTGTGTAATACCTATGTTGACCACAACACGCAAAAGAGCGTTATTTATTACAGTTACCTAATACGTAAAAGTTTTAAACATATTCGGATTCGGAAAGACCTAATTCCTGATTCCTGCACGCCAAATGCATTTATAATTTTGAAATATGTACCGATTCGATTATGACGTTTTGAGAGTACCACATTTTTTAACGTATGTATATTGTATACACATTGAGTTCACCACAATATCCGTTGAATACTTTTTTTAAATACATTTATCAAAAATGTATGCCATCCAAATTCTAGCGGAAAAATTATTTTCAAAATTGGGACAATAATTAGTAAGTTACAAAGCTTTGAAATTTAGTGGAAGGGGTAGTTGTCAAATAACAGTAATATTACACTCTGACGTCACCGAGAGTCGCCGGCCATAACGCTGCGTGCGTGCGAAAGAGATAGGGCGATATCCCCTCCACGTCCCTACTTTTGCTCACAACAATATTTCAAATATAAATAACTGCTTTATTTTCAACCAACTTTGATGCTGATTTCACATAATAATAAAATCATTTTCGAAATCATACATAGGAAACTACCCTATTATATCGTTTTTTACCAACCGATCCACATTATGATATACGAACGTACCAAAGAGTCGAACATCACACGTAAATTTACTCTACATCGACTTATTACGAGGTTGATCCCAAGGTCCCCATGACTTTATAAAAGAAAGTATCGACTAGCTTTGTCTGACGGTTCCACTTGCATGGAATTTTTCGCAGTATAAACGTCCTGTTATGCATTTTTCTGGCATAAAAAGTGACCCATTACTATTCCAGGACTTGTCTACCCATGTGCAAAATTTAATCTTAACACATTGACTCATTTCCACGCGATTAGCTAACGAACACCATCACAAACTTTCACATTTACCTATAACAATATCTAGGATTTATATATTTAACTGTTAACCTTTTCCGTAAAATGATAACTGTATATTCTAATTAAACAAGACCAACATGGAGTCAGCTTGATGCTTAGCTAAAAGTACGGTTTAATTATTCATACAAGCAATGGTCGGTTATTGACTCCGTAGTTTTGTTTTGACGAAAGTGGTCATGGGTGAGGCCATAATATTATTACAAGTTCGCTTTCTTTTATTTATGCTAACCACGAATACTTGAGGACAACCAATACGTGAGATGAATTTATTTTGTTGTATTTGTGAAAGCAAAACCCGCTTTATTGACCTCCTTGCTTCGAGCTAAAATGTTTGCGTGAAAAGCTACTCAGCGTGCGAGAAATCGTCGATTTGGGACGCATTTTACGTCAAACAGAAAGTTGCGTCTTCGGTTGTTTCATCTTACGTCCACGTGTATGAAGTGTACAAAAACATAATATTGTTTACGTCATCTTATCAACTTCTACTAGATAACTTAAATTAAGCCCATAGCTTTACTTACTCTGTTAACCATGGTTGTCAATATTTTATTATGGCCGCATCGATGTATAGCCGTATTTTGAGCTTATTTATAATTAATAAGATTAAAAACTCGTTTTTTTTTCTATAGGTAATGTCAAACCTACAAAAGTTAAAAATATTTTACTATTAAAAATTGGTTACTTACATATTTTTTTATTTTTTACAGTAACGATTTGATTATTTACATGTTTGTAACCAGATAACAATCCAAAACATACACTATTTTCGTCTTTTGCGAATTAAAAACAAACAATCCTTTAGATAGCAATACATAAACCTTGTAGCGTCAGAGAAGCGTTTGGTCAAATTCACTTGTAAGTCAGTGTGAGGAACGTAAGTGTATTGCTGAGTGCATACCTCTGTGGAATAAGTAGTAGATGTCAGTAACACAGTGAGGCGTTTGTGTGCGGCGAACAGCTGTAGGCGTGCGGATGAGACGCTGTCGGTACGCGATGCGCGGGTGTGAAGCGCGACGGTGTCGGAGGGACTGGCGTAGGCGCAGGTCTCCTCTCTAATTAAGCCTCCGACATTCATTCACTTTCACTTCCAATGTAAGAAGAGACCGCCTGCCTCCATGCTCCTCTTCACATAACAATTAAAGACCTTCTGGAGGCCGTAGTGGATTAGAACATGTTTGCATAATATACTTACGATTATGTGCGATATCTATCCGAAAGAGGTAACGAGAATGCATAGGTATATTATTTTGTATGAAATTGGTACGGTAGTGTCGCAAATTAAATAAATTGGTCGATATAAATAAAGCAGCCTAAGTATGATTACTAAGTAGGTACCTAAATACTAGTGCATACAAAGTAGGTTTTATTTGTTCGGCGTGGTAGATGCCTAGACGCCGCGCCGCGTCGATGCCCGATTCTTGGGTGCCATAGCTTATAGTAGTCCTTCTAGGTTAATCTTCATAGACGCTAAGTGTGGATGAAAACAAAACGTGTACTTCCCAATTATGCCAGGAAAGTACTTATCGGTAGAAAGGGTAGGCAGATAGATTAATTCGAATTAATATGAAGTTTAGTATCTTGCAAGTAAGACAGAAATGTTTGTTGATAAGTGACTATAAGTAAATCTAACTGAATAGTATAGGGTACTTATATGTATATATACCTACTTACTTAATATTTTTTTAAAACTGATTTCATTTCTTTTTATTAGATATCTAGTAACTAGTAGGTAGTACCTAATACCTACCTACCTATTCTTGTAAATGCAAATATAAGTATCAAATTTGTATGGATCACATAAAAATTCAGAGATAAATTATATTCCGCATTGTAAAATTGCAAAACTTTGTTAAAGGTCATTCAACCTAGACGTAAGAAACTGCAAATTTATGTAAACCATTAAAATAAAATTAGAATGTTTCCATTTTACATTTATAACGTTTAATATTTATGCTTACATTATAGTATTATAATATAATATTATATAGATATTGGACAATGTGTGCGATTCTCCTTATAGATTATAATATTTTATAATTATTATTTCGGTAGGTATTTAGTTACCTACTTGAATAAATCATCTCAGTAGGTAGGTACCTATTCTATGAGCATAAGCAGTTTTTGCTTTACCTAGATAAAAAAACCGAACTTTCAATATTATAATAAATCATAAGGTTTCCATACAGAGTTGTTAAAAAATTAATATTAGTTAACGCCTTTAGTTACCTTGAGTTGTTAGTAAACATAATTTGCAGATTCATTTTGCAATTACATCTAAGTATTATAAAATGTTTACTCGGACTGCACTTGCAAAACTGTATCTACCACTCGTGTATGTGCAATGCACCAAATGCGAGATCACATAAATATATAGGTAGGTGCTTACCTATTATGGATAGGTATGTAGTATGTACCTACCTACTTGTATTTAGATAAGTGAAAGTTACCGGGTCTTTCTTCGAGATTTGTGTAGAGCTGTAGACAGGGAATTGCCTAGTAGAGCCCTTTTCTTTCGTAAAAAATAGTCAAGCACTTACCTCAGTGGAGTCTTTTTTCTATATAGATATTAGATACCTACATATAATATAGTTTCTCATAAAAATATATCTATACCTCCCAAATTATCGTTTCTTAGCATCTGGCTGAATAAATTTGAGAATGAGTAAGGATGAAATTGTTTTGATAAAACTTTCCCTCACAGAACTTTTTTAAAGCGCCCGTACTTCCCTGCTTTACTACTTAATCACAACGACTATTATCTTGGATTTAATTTTCCATAATCCATTCATAGTTCATCAATCAGGTTGTGGTTTTAAGTCACTGGCTAAGATAGGTATTGGTACTGGCAGTTAAAGATTCCAGAGCGCTCAGGCATGCCATATAAAAAAGATGAAATTTTGGTAACAAATAGGTATATGGTATTGATGATTGATTGGTATGATAGGTAGGAGGTTTGCGTGCTTGCTAGCTTACAAAAGATGCGTAATTAAACTTTGCTCGTCTATATTAGGTATATATAGTTATACAGAGTTTTTTACAGGGCTTACACACTGATAGAGTTCTTCAATAGGGATGAATTTTGTCCACACGTACCATCCCTGATGTTGTGTCCTACCTAACTAGTTAAACTAAAAATATTTGGTTTTTCGTAAGTATACTAGAAATGACTGCCTCGGTGGCGTAGTTGTATTACGGTACGACTGCAATGCTGATGACTGAGGTCTCGGGTTCGATCCCCGGGTTGGGCAAAGTGATATTGGGTTTTTCTACTCAGTATCAGCCCGGAGTCTGGAATTTGTGCCCGATATGGCGATAGGCTCGCCCCCTATCACATCATGGGACGGAATACGCACGGCGAAACGTGGGTGCACTAGTAGTTGCACCTCTGCCTACCCCTTCGGGGATAACGGGCGTGAGTGTGTGTGTGTGTGTGTGTACTAGAAATACTTAAACAGAATTCTCATGTAGCTAATGAGGCTAGATGTGAAAAGGCTAAACAAAATGACTGATAATATTTATAAATTCTTGGACGGATATGACGAATCTTTGAGCGTACATTGTACCTACCCCAGTCGCATAGCATACAGCGGGGCGCAATTCTGTCAATGTTGTTGTTTTCTATCAATATTATTTTATGTACCTATTTTAATAATAAAGGTTCTCTCTTAGGCAATAAGAGATTTTATTTTCTCAGGATATAATCCTCCTAGCCAGTTTCAGCCACGGCGGCCAATCTCAACGGAGATCAGCCATGTACGCAGAAGATATTAAAGTGCACAAGTGTGTGCGCAATACACAGGTGCACTCCCTATTCCTTCACTCTCATAGTCTGGTGAGACGGCAATCCGACATGACCGGAGAGAGATCAGACGCCGGACCAACTCTCTTGTTATACGTGTTACTTGAGTGTGTTACTATGACATCAATCTTAACATATAATACTTAATAAATATATCGTGAATTTCTCGGATTGGGAATGATGGAAGCGCGATCTACATTACAGAACTTAGAACTCTGAGCGCCAGACCGCGCGCAGTGAGGTCGGCCCCTTGGTGTAGGGATGACCGGATGAGTTAGCTTAAGCTAAAAATAGGTAAGTAAGTACTGGTATCTCCTCTTTATAATTTAAGTACTTACCAGTTTTTGTTGGCTTCGCCCGCTTGAAAAAGTTTTTCCGGGATAAAAGTCTCGCTTTATATTTTCCTGGGATACAGCTTCGCGTCGGTTGTCTACAAAATTATAATACCAAATTTCATCGAAATCCGTTCGGTTGTTTTTGAGTTTTTTGCGTTCAGACAGACGGGACAGGGGACTTGTTTTTATAATAAATGTAGGGAAGGAAAATTAAGAGGGCCGAATAATTCAGCACAATATGCTTTGTTTAAATCGTAACAGTACTGCCTATTATTTGTCATTTATTAAAATCGTTATTTTGTATTAGTGATTACTGATTAGGTGTGTATTAAGTAATTGTTTGTTTATACGTACGAACATACTATGATAGTTTATAGTTATAACTTATACCTACTGATTTGTTTTTTTGTTGATACCATTACCAACATCTTATATTTTAGAAGAACTACCTTTCTAGGTTATAGAGCAAATGTAGGTAATTACGAAGTTGTTGAATAGACGTTCGAAAGATGAGCGTCGAATACGAGTTGTTGCGCAATATAAAATAGCCTCGGAGTCGGCGGAGAAGGCGAACTAATGATGAGGTTACCGGTGAGTGGTGCCCCCTGCCCCTGGTGGAACTCGTAAATCAACTTATATTTACTTTTTTTATTTTTCCTACTTTAAATGTGGCAGCAGATGTGAAAACGCTAGAATCTATAAGCTGGTAGTAAGATATGTCTTGTAACTGCCCGGCAGACCGCCGTACGCAAGGTGTTGAAACCCGCCATAGTGGCCCACGTAAGTGTGTCGAGTTCCGGGATCAGCCTGTATACATATATCCGGTTCAAAGAGACTCGTCAGTCGACACTATTTTTGACCCCACTCTGCTTACCATCAGGTGCAGTGGAGTAATTAACATGGCCGTGCCCAAATAAAAAAAAAAAACTATATAGAGCAGGTTAAAAGTTCCTTTTCCAATATGCCTAAACAGATATTATGAAATAATTGCATGTATGTACAATGCAGCATTAGGTATATCTTTCACTTTTGAATGCCCTAGCGTCATTCCGTTCAGTATTTGTATAAGCCGCTTTAATAGTTTTGTCACGTGAATTTTAATCAGTAATTTGACCTGCCGTACTTGGGCGTGAAATGTTTGCGATAGGTTATGCGTGTGTTAGAGTATATAACATATATATATCAATATATATGTGTTAAACAGCAATCGCTTATGTAAGCAAACTACATTTAAAAGAACATATTATGTATTAATACATCGAATCACTTTATACCATCAGCATACTAGCAATATTATGTATTTAAGGATGGAAGGGCGGAGGAGTTTTCTAAGATACAAGAACCATTATATTCTTTCCATAATATATTCATTAGATGTTTATATATTATAATCCAATAAGCATAGCTCTATCATCAATGTAACATCAATATGTATCTAACAATTATGTACCTTAACATAGGTACAACTTCTAAATCATACGATCCCAAATTAAATGGTTATTTATACAAATACTTAATATTTTAAATGGAAAGGAAACTAAAGATCAAATTAAATAAATTACTTAACTTGCCAGTCTCCTAGTACTGCTCAGCTCGGCGGCTCACGATGGAATGCCCCGTCCTCCATTCAGAGACGGGTATTTATATCATTCCAAACGTCAAAACACTTTAGTACTACCGCCATTTAGACAAATATTTACAATTAATATTTTAGCTACCTTAATGAGTTTGTTTACAATTATTTACACAAATAATCACTTTCTATGAATCGTAATCACTTTTTACAAATTATAATCTATGATATTACGTGTAATTTCATTAAGGGTCTACCTGTTAGGGTTCACGACTCTTTTTGTGGTTGTATAATAATAGTTATTAGTTATGCAAGTACACTCTTGTAGGTGGCTCGTTACTCGTATAGGTACTTAGCACTTTCATATTTTTTCGATATGACTTATGACTCTAAAGTTACCACATTATAGTTAGTGGCAAGGTAATTCGAAACATGTGAGTAGTCGATATATTAGCTATGTACGAATCAGGTTGTACAAGGAACAAGAACTTAGAATTTAGAGATTCCTCAGAGAGAAACAACGGAGTGTTTGCTAATTACGAGACGCTCTGGGCGAACTTTCACACAAATGTCATAAATATTCACACAACAACGTCAGACGATATTGCGCCGCGCCGTTCGCGCCGTACGTACGACAAAGCAAATGTTTAAATACCTACGTCAGATTCGTGACAGTAGAAATTTTTGACAGTGGTTTGCTTGAGATGTTAAATAGCCATCTCATGCTAGGTAGTAAATATGCAAACAGATAGTTATGAATGTACCTAATGTAGGACCATGGATTATGTGATCTGTCGAATATCATTTAGGTACCTACTCAGTTGTACAAAGTTTGCTGGAGACTGTAGGTATATAAGTCGATATTGCATTCATTAATTATACATTAAATAACAACATTACTATGCCAGCCAAAAAGGTTTGTAGGTATTTGGTAACGTGGTGAAAATAAACTTCATTATTCACTTATGGCTTTAAACAAAAGGTCATGAAATAATCAATACTTACGACAATTTTACATTCACCAATCTATAACTATTACCTACTTGTTTTCTAGACATTATATAACGGTTATTACGTGATGTACAAAACTTGTTTTAAGCTTTTAATGAATATATGTTTGGGTATTTATGGAATTATTTGTTATACAACAAAATTTCTAGTCAAATTGTTTTTTTAAGAGACGTGATATTACTGTGCACCGATCCCATGACACGTTTTCAATTACTTCGCAGGTTCTACTTGTTTCAGTGAATGTAGTAGTCCTTGTGCATCATTGCACATCGATATTCTTACATATGCGTTTAGTGACCATTAGTCTATTTAGATTTGTATTTACTAATTTATTTGAAACTTGTTGCTTGCGGCTTCGCCCACATAACAATTCTTTCCGGAATAGATGACCCACTGGTTCTTGAATAACAAATAATAGTTTAAAACAACTAAAAAACACGCTTTATAGAAAATCCAACTAAAAAATAGAAAATAAATTTGAATTAAGAATAGTGTAAATAAGAAAAAGTGTATTAGTTTCCAAGCAGTTACTCTTCATTCATCTAATACTACTTAGGTAATACACGGATCTCTCTGTTTATTCTAAAGCCTCTTCCATGAGGAGTGTTCCGAAGAACTGCTTTATAAAGTACCTGCCGCACCATTTTGCCACCGCACCAGTCGTCATAGCAGTGGAATTCATCCATACTACGTGGAATCCATCCTTAGTAGCACGTTGCGCTTTCAACGATCTTTTTTACCGCGCACGTGCAAACTATGGAATGAACTCACTGCATCTGTATTCCCCGAGTGCTATGATCTGTCCTTTAAACGAGGCTTAAAAAGAATGCTCACCTCCCGGTAGGCAGTGGCTTGGCTGTGCTCTCGGCATCGCTTGAATCCATGGGCCATGGGCGTAGCTAGAGTAATTTTCCAGGACGGGTCAGTGCCCTAGACCAGCGTTTCTTAACCTTTTTCAGTCCGCGGACCCCTAGAAAATTAAGCACAATTTTAAGAACCCCCTTAATAAAAGACACAGGAATACGTTTAGGACAATTTATTTTAGTACTACAAAAAAATATTTATTTATAAAAATAAAAAATACTGTATTAATGTAAAGGTTGGTGCTGCTTTTTTGCAACTAAATTAGTAATATTTGGGTTGATGTTATTACTCAGTTGTAACCTCAAATCGGATTCCAATTGTATACTGTTCCTGTATATTTTGTTTTTGATATATACAAGAACAGAGAATGCCTTTTCACATAGGTATGTGGATGAGAAAAGCAGTATATGTTTCAGTACTTCTTCTGATATTTCTTTATCAACTTTTTTTAAATTCACCCAAAAACTTGATAAATAAGATTCTTTGAAATTACGTTTTGAAGCTGCATCACGTGATATTTCTATTAATTTATTTTCTTGTCCCGTTGTCAAGCCGACGATATCTGAAACATCTGCGTCAAAAGGGTCTACTATCCAGTTTCTATTTCTGTCGGGTTCTGGAAAATAATCCCGAAAAGAAGACCTCAAATCGCGGAGGTGTTTATTCATTTTGTCTTCTAGGTACTTGCGTTGGCAACTTTTCTCCACCAGATTTATTTCTTAATTCAAATGTCCATAGATAAGTTGGCGGACCCCCATACACATACTCGCGGACCACAGGTTAAGATTCACTGCCCTAGACTAAAGAAAATTATTACGTCTATGTACTTGCACTACTTGAAAATTTTCGTAATTTAACAAATTTTGTAGGACCTACGTTCTAGTCAGTTGCTTCAAAGTCATGTGGGTGGGCACCACGCAATTCTGGAGAAGGCCCGGAACACCCGCGCCCCCCTCCATATACGCAGGCCTATGCCATGGGCGTAAAAATACAATAATGTAGATACTCTAGTATCTAGATATCTCTACTGAGTATCTATACTCACTTCTCAATGAATATTTCCAACTCCTCCCTATCTTCCATTTGCTTAATTTCATTGCGGGTTAAAGACAGATTTAGTGTTCCCTGAGACTCGCCGAGCTTCACCGCTCGATGTCATAAAATGCGTGCCACTGCTGAGCCTGGCTTACCTATAATATAGGAGTTGCAGTGGTGGGTGTGAGGGCGGGATAATCTCAGACTTCTCAATTTTTATATTTTTATAAAGTACCAGGTGTTGCTTGCGGCTTATCCCGTGTGAAAGGCCTTTCCCGCTACAAATTCCCTAAAACAAGCTACGATGCCAGCGATTCTACTTAAAGAATCAGATTAAAAATGTCCATTATTTCCCATGGGAACAAGTTACCGGTTATAAAAAATACCCTAGGGGAAAGCAGGTAGGATTCGTACAGATTTTACTTCAAGTCCCATAAAATAAAAACTACTCGTTATTTCAAAATAGTTTCAATGGTACTATATTACCTGTATATCTGGCTTAAAAAGTACAACACTTCCGAATTAATACAAAGTAATATTGGCAACATATGCAAGCTTTTCCAAAAAATGTGCGAAAGCACCCCGCACGCGTGGTGGCTTCGTACACAGTGTAGGGCACATTCGTACCTGCCTACTGGGGAGCCTACGTACACGATGCTTAAAAATACAATTTATACGTTATTGAGATCAAAATAGCATTAGCCTCAGGTGAAAAGTAATAATACTATTATTTAACAAATGATTAGTTATAAAAATTCGACACTTTTCATAAAATATTATGTCTGGGAACCAATTAATATTATAAAAATAACCGTAAGGGTAACAAGTATTTTTTATGCAGTTAATGCATAACGAGACGATCATGCCGCTCGCTTGATGGTAAGCGATACGACCGCCCATAAACAGTAGCAACACCATATAGACTCTTGAATACTTTGTAAGTAGGTACTGCGTGGCATTCTGCCGCGCTCGTCACCTTGAACAATATAAGTTGTTAAGTCTCATAATTCACAGTAAATAATATAATAATACCAGCCACGCATTATATACTGCACTACTGAGCACGGGCCTCCTTTCCTAATGAGAGGGTTTAGGCCTTAGTCCATCAAGCTGGCATAGTGCGTGTTGGCAGACTAAACATACCCTCGAAATTCTGATGGAGACTTCTCAGGTATGTAGGTTTCCTTACAATGTTTTCCTTCACCGTTAAAGCGAACGATAATTGATAAACAATACCTACTCACATAACTTCGAAAAGTCAGAGGTGTGTGCCTTGGGTTTTGAACCCGCAGACATTGTCTCGGCAGACCGCAGACCGTTCCATAGACAACTAGGCTATTTTTTAATACTTTTTAGAGGATTTTGTGTCGGGGTTACTTAAATTTGAATTTAATTTTTATAGATATGACTACTGTACGAATGCTACCTGCTCTCCCCTGTGTGTTAATCCAGGTCATGACCTACCCGTGTGCCAAATTTGATCTAAATCCGTTTAGTTGTTTCTGCATTTAATTCTAACAAACATCCAAACATTTTCACAAACTTTCGCATTTATAATATTAATAAGATCTACGTTTGGGATCGTTTTGACAGATACGAAAAAATATTTATTTATTTTTAAATACTAAAAGATTCCTAAAAGAGCGTATTCCCACCTAAAAGGCCGGCAACGCATCTCTATGCTATGCCCCTTGGGCCTTGGTATTGCAGATGTTCATGGGCGGCGGTGATCACTTGCCATCAGGTGAACCGTATGCTCGTTTGCCCCCTTTATCATAAAAAAAACCTTAAAAATATAACTTACATTTAAACAACGAAAACCCCATCCAAATCAGATTAGTACTTTTTGAGAAAATCTCGGACATACAAATCTTCTTTTTTTAGAAGTCGGTTATAATAGTATTTAAATACAAAATTCAAATACTTTTGAAATTTTCTACTGAGTAGAAATATCCAATATCACTTTGCACGACCCGGGGATGAAACCCGAGACCTCAGCACTGCAGTCGTAACTCGTACCATAGTCCGTAATACAACTACGCCACCGAGGACCAATCATTAATACGATTATTTATCACTTAAAATCACTGTAGGTACTAAAAACAAATAATATGTTCTCCTCTTTACTTAGGACTTAGGGTGGGTGCAGAAAATAACTTTAAGAATAACAAAGGTTTAACCAACTGTCAAATCATCGGTTAAGCAATTTTCGGGTTGCATAAAATTAAGAAGTGTCAAAATGACGTCACGAATAACAGTATTAACATTAACCTCTCAGTTTCGGGCGGTTAATGTAAAAGTTACGGTTAGTTTTCGTAATCTGTTTGTATACTCTGTATTGTTAATTAACATTTATCAAACAATTTGTAATAATAACATCCTATGCCCTATTTTAATACAAATACTCTGTATATATCAAATACCTACCTAAAATGTCTAGTACGCAAAATTTTGTGGGAAGCAAGCTCTAGCGATGATAGCGATTCTGATAGTGGGTCTATCCAAATAGTTTGGTGGAGCAAAAAATTCAGCTGAAATTCTATGATAGAAACAAAGAGGCTGTAAAATATACTAGGTACGTATAGTGCGTTTCATTTTATTTTACCGATGGCGTGATGTTGGCACCCCTGTCTGACAAGATGGTGGACATTATGAAGACAACTATGCAGATTTTTTAAATTTTATTAAGTTCTGTGTCGGAAACATTAAGAAATGGGGAAAGACGGACGGCAATGAAAGTGGAGAACCTGTGTGAGTGTGAAAAACGTAAAGAAACCCCACTTATTCCTTTAAAATGTGCAGGCTCGTATTGCCGCCATTTCAGTTTAAACAAGTAGGGCTACCAGAGGGAATTTCCGAATGTATAAGCCTAAAATGACAACCTCCGTCTTACGAATTTTCGAACAGGTCACGTGTCCTGACACGAGTTTAACATTTTATACCCATCCCAAGAAAAGTGCTCAACGCCGCTAAAGCAGTTTTCACTTCAAAAACCGGTTCTGGATTCAGAATGCTCACGAATATCATTATCTCAGATCAATCTGAGAAAATCTTATTCAGATCCGGAAAAATTCAACATAAGTGTAAGGTAACGCAAAAGGACAATGGCGAAATCGTATTTATAAATAAATTATGCGTTTAGAAATTCCAAACATGGTAATCTCAATATAATTATTTTGTATAATTTTTCAGCATACTAACTTTAGTTTTACAAGTGTGTATAAGTTGCATAAATTATTAAAAAAACTTAATTGACTTTTTAGCAATGTGTTACGGCCATTTTTTATGAATGGCATAAGATTATTTAGGCTACAAAAACATCATTTTCATCATGTCTCTAAAAATTGCAAAAAATATATCTGACTATAAAATGTTCATTAGGAATAACAACAAAGATTTCAGCTTTCTTACCACATTTTTTTTACTATGTATATTCTATTTCTATTCTATACATTCTTACCAGCTGCCTGTTGGCTGTATAGTTACGGTCATTGCTTATATCATTTTAGAAAAAAAAGCTATTTCCGACATTTCGTTTCTGGCATGTAGTATTTTTGTAAAATGTGTGATAATATGTTTTGATTGAAAATACTGTACCTGGTCGAGCAACCGTACTGTAGGTTGCTGCGCTCATACCATGACAGTTGTCTGGTATTTGGGTTGGGCCGCCAGACAAGGCAATGTATCTGCCCCGGGAGAATTTTTAGATGAGATATTTATCAGAGAGAATTATTATGAAGAAGATGAATAAACATAAAAAAAAACAAATTGTGTTTTATTTTTTTTCAGAACTCGTTTTTATTTAATTGTTATTTCCCAAAGTCTAGGACTTAGGGTCGGAACGTATTTTTCCCAATAGTTTCAGAGTTTATTACAAAAAAAAAACAAAGAAACCTTTACTATTTACTATAGTAGTATCTATAAATAAAAAATGATTTGATATATAAGCTTGTATAGCTGAGGAAGGTGCATGCCGCGCGCTAGTATGCCGTGTGGCAGATCACCCTTCTCCATGTTTAGTGAAATGTTAGGTTCGAATGTGATGAGGGAGGGTCTCGCTTGACAATAGACAGATTACCAAACATTTTATGAGTTTCATTATTCATATTATTATGTAAGAATCAATTCATAAATGTCAACTAAATCATAACCTCAAAATCTTTAAAATGAAAAATCTTTAGATTTAGACTTTTTTCACTAATAATCTTGATACATAATTGTTTAGGAATTGCTGCTGAATTGTTAAATATTTTTTTTACTTCTAAACGCTACACATTTACATCAACTAAAATCATGTATGGAGACCTGCCATTGTCCTTTATGCGAGCAGAATAATTCCGTTTCTCAAAAGGACATGTCCGCTTTGTATGAGTGTTGGTCCTAAAAATATAATCAGGCTCAAGCTTTATGGATATTAAAGGGACAAAAATATGGATCTAGAATACATTAAAAAAAATTGACTCATACTCACACACACACACACTCACGCCTTTTATACCCGAAGGGGTAGGCAGAGCCGCAACTAAATGCATCCACTTTATGCCGTGCATGTTCCGTCTCATGACGTGATAAGGGGCGAGCCTATCGCCATATCGGGCACAAATTCCAGACTCCGGGCTGATACTGAATAAAAAAATCCAATATCACTTTGCCCGACCTGGGGATCAAACCCCAGCATTGCAGTCGCACCGTAATACAACTACGCCACCAAGGCAGTCCAGTCAGTTTTAGACCCATTTATGAGACAAAGTAAGTAACTAATATTGTTGGTATTTATATTTAATTCATGGATGTGATTCCATTGTTTCATCGAAGACGGTGGAATTTAAATCTATTAGATTAAGCGATGAAAAACCAAAAAGTAATAAATTGAAATTATTTTATATATAGGCAGAAACAAAAGGCCATATTTGTATCCATATTTATACTTTGAGTTTTTAGTTATTTTTAAAATGGTAATCTTTTAAATCGAAAGCGTTTGTGTATCCATATAACTATAATAACACAAATCCAGATGTATTTGCTTCTTTTATTATCTGTACGATTTATATAAAGGTCTAGTTATTGGGAGTTCTATTCAAATATATACTACTCAAAACAAAATAAGGGCTGTATTTGCGACATTGCAATTGCAATAATAATTACTACATATAAAATTTACAAGATTTTAATGAACACATATTATAATGAAAAATGAAATTTTGGCAGAAAAATACTCTTACACAAAAATTTACCATAAGCAAAACAAACCTAACAAGAGCGATCTCGTATGATTTTCTCTATAGTGCGTTTCAACTTTAAGTTCCGATGGCGTGATGTTGGCAGCAAGGTATATGCAGTGTTGCTACAGCACACAAAACGTGTTACCTTGAAATAAAGGTTTTTTTTTGTAATGGGAACATGTTTTGTCTAGTAACAAAACACAAATATTTTCAAATCAAATTTTAAAACATATGTGTAAGCGTAAACTATGTACCCACTTTTCAAATAATTTATTATTAAAATCATTGAATTCTGCCGTCGGTACGTAATAATTAACCAGCTTTGTAGTTTCCAATAAATAAAAAAACAACTGTATACCAACCGAAGGTTTTGAATGGCCTTCTTAAAGCAATTTTATGGCTCTAGATGTGGTAGGAAATTCTGAGCATTGTTGTTTAATAAACATAAGTGTTTAATGGGATAGCTAGATATGAGTTAAAAACACTTAAAAGAACACAGTCCTAACGATTTTAACCATTACTTTTACTTAACTAGCTATAAACTACACATCAGACTAAATATAAAAAATAACTATTGACCCTTATTTTCTTTTGAGTAGTATAATAAACTATCTCGGTTAGAATTTTTGGCCCGTTTTTGGATATATTCTTTAAGAAAGGTGTAGGCTCATTGATATTACAAAAATAATATCATTGGTGACGTTTCAGCTAACTTCCGTTTTTCAGATTCTGTTTCTGAACTTAGAATGACATTCCGGTTGTATAAGCTCCGCTTTATACCATAGACAAGATAATCGAGGGCTGAATGATTGCTTCCTTGATAATTATTTAAAACTCTTTAAAAAAAAAGGTCTTTTCTAGTTGTCATCATCTAGCTCCTCATTCTTTCTTTCCTTTTTATCAAGGAAAAATGGCCGATAGTAAATTGTATGAGATTTTAGGAGTTTCTAGAAATGCAAGTGAATCAGATATTAAAAGGGTAAGCTTTGGAAACACGTTGTATGATATCATTACTCGTGCTACACTATCACATGTAATGTCATCTATGCATTGCATGGTTTCAATATATCGCATTCCCACAATCTATAGTAATTTCTTTGTGTTTTCAGAATTACCACAAGTTGGCAAAAGAATTTCATCCCGATAAAAACCCTGCTGCAGGTGATAAATTCAAAGAGATAAGTTATGCATACGAAGTATTGTCAGATCCTAAAAAGAGGCAGGTGTACGACAAATACGGGTTGAAGGGGTTACAAGAGGGCGGCCAAGGTGGAGGATATCCTGCAGATGATCTCTTCAGACACTTCTTTGGAGATATATTTGGAATGGGCGGTGGCAGCCGCGGTCGCGGCCCAGCTCGCGGGGAAGATACTTTGCATCCGCTGAAAGTATCACTTGAAGATATGTATGTTGGCAAAACAACGAAGCTACAATTAAGTAAAAATGTGATTTGTGGTCCGTGTAAAGGCATCGGCGGACGGCCTGGATCTGTTGTGTCCTGTAAGGATTGTCATGGACAGGGTATTAAAGTGTCTTATCAGCAGATTGCACCACACATGACTCGCCAGTACCAGGCGCGTTGTCCCACATGCCACGGTCAGGGAGAGACTATTAATGAAAAAGACAAGTGCCCAAAATGTAAAGGGAAGAAGGTCCTAAATGAAACCAAAATACTGGAAGTCCATGTTGAGAAAGGAATGAAGGAAAACCAGAAGATTTACTTCAGAGGAGAGGGTGACCAGCAACCTGACACTCAACCAGGGGATGTTATCATTCTGTTGCAACAAAAACCTCATGATGTGTTTCAGCGGACTGAAGATGATCTTGTGATGAAACATGAAATAACCCTAACTGAAGCTTTATGTGGTTTTGAATTTGTTGTTAAACATTTAGATGGTAGAGACTTACTTATTAGACATACTCCTGGTGAAGTAATAAAGCCTGGTGATCTTAAACGTATACCTGGTGAAGGCATGCCCCAGTTCAAGAATCCATTTGAGAAGGGAAATCTGTACATCAAGTTTGATGTTGTGTTTCCAGAAAATAATTTTGCAACCGAAGAACAACTTAAGCAAATAGAAAGTATTCTGCCCCCTCGGCCAGCTTTTGTGATGCCGACAGGGGAGGATGTGGAGGAGGTGAACTTGATGGAGTACACAGCAAGTGAGCGTGGTAGAGGCCGAGAAGAGGCTTACGCCAGTGATGATGAGGAGCAGATGCAAGCCGGGCCGGGTGTGCAATGTGCTCATCAATAGTCTAATTGTACTGTTCTACACATTTGTTTTCAAACCTCACACTATGTAATTTTATCATAGGTAGTGTAATATAAATTTCAAATAATGCTACACTGTTAAAGTTCAGTAATCCTAGAACATTTTAACAAATTGCTTTATAATAATTTATTAGGTATTTGTTAATTTGTTGCAAATTCTGAATTTTCATACCAGCACATGGACATTGACCTCACAATATATTTGATAAAATATACACAGTAATTATTGCGAAAAATTTCAAAACATAATATAATCACTCCAAGGTCATATTAATATTTTTCTAAAATAATTATAGTCATAAATTTGTTGCCTAATAATTTTAGGAAACAAAGGAGATTTTGTTATGTCATCATTATTCACATTCTCATTAATTATAAATTGGTGTAGAGCAATTATTACTGGGTACTTATTAAATGTGTTCCATACTTCATATTATATTTATATATATAATATTATTATACTTTATTTAAAAAATATCTTACACAATTTTGTTTCCTTAATTTTGTAAACAATTGCAGACCTTGAACTTTTTGTATATTACATAAATTATCAATCCAAAATCACAAATATGTATAGGCCATAACTTAGGGATTCATGACATTTTACAACTAAGTAAATTAATGATTTGAATGACAACCCATAAATGATGCCCAAGTTTTAGTTAGTAAATGTTAATTATATACTCAACTGTATAAGAACAATGAACTTCATAATTGTATTTTTAATTCCATGGCCAAATATTAGCTAGAAGTCGAAATACATTTTTTAATTGGTTATAGACCTTTTAAAGCCTAGTGATTTTATTTACGTCATAGTTAATATATGGCTCAATGTAAATTGCAATAATAAATATTTTTATGAAGCCTCATTGTTATGCAATCATATTTATTGAAAGTTACTTTTATTAAGTCCGCTACCTATATAACTAATGTTAGATTGTGCATGAAGGTGGAAATGCTAGTGATTTTTCATGTAATTCATTCCAGGGACATTGTATGGCTGAGGCAAATAACCATTAATAGTAACTTACTTTAAACCTGTGTTTTATTATGTTTTCCCATAATATCAATACATACTAGCCTGTTTTACATTCAGACTATATGGTACAATAGCAATTTTATTTTCTAATGGAAATTGGTATGGAGCTAGTTAGAACTCCAAGGATAGAGTACTTTTTTAAATCAATACTTTATGTAATGTTAACTTATTTAAGTGAGAATACAAAATTCCCACAGCCAACTTTGATACATATTTGATTTTTTTTTTATTGCGTTCAATGACGAGATGAGCATGCCGTTCGCCTGATGGTAAGGGATATGACAGCCCATAAATAGTAGCAACTCCATCCAGCACCTTGAGTTACAAAGTACTGTGTGGCATTCCACTGCGCTCAACATCCTGAGACATAAGATGTTAAGTCTCACTATGTCCAGTAGTTGCACTGGCTACAATGTCCTTCAAACCGAAACACAACAGTGCATGCACAATGCTGAGCTTGGCGGTAGAAATAGACATTGCGGTGGTACCCACCCAGACGGACTCTTACATATATGAGAGACCTACTACCAGTCTTAGATGTGAGAGACCTACCAGTATCAGGATTAACTGATTTTTTACCAAAATCGTAATTGATAAGAAATTATATTTGATCAAACATCGTACAGGTACTTAATATACCGTCAACAACGTCAAAAACGTGAGGGAAGAATTACGAAATTAATTGTGAAATCATTATATATACGCTTGGTGGACTAAGGCCTGAACCTCAGTAGTGAAAACCCATGCCCAGTTGTGGAACTATATATTATGTAGGGTTGGGTTATCATTTTTTACATAATATATACTATATACTGACATGTACCATGACTGGCTCGGTGGCGTAGTTGTATTACGGTACGACTGTAATGCTGAGATCCTGGGTTCGATCCCCGGGTCGGGCAAAGTGATATTGTATTTTTCTATTCAGTATCAGCCCGGAGTCTGGAATTTGTGGCCGATATGGCGATAGGATCGCCCCCTATCACATCATGGGACGGAATACGCACGGCGAAAAGTGGGTGCATTAGTTCCGCGTTTGCCTACCCCTTTCGGGAATAAAAGGCGTGAGTGTATGTATGTATGTATATACTATATAGTATGTTGTGAACCTATCTGTACTTACATATAATAATCAATATAACACTAAGGGCCGATTTCTAGTCTAGAAGCATAATATAATATAGTGCGACTTTTATATTTGGTCGCTTATAGATTTATGTGACCAATAGCATTTATCAGCAAGTAGTGAAATCGGCCCTAAACATTTTATTTGTACGTACAGTGTACAGACACTAAACAAGGCGTTTATTTGATTACTTATCACAAAAGGTGACAAACATGATGCAAACCCACATACGTACAAGCGCAAACCTAATAGTTTATATTCCTATGTTTGCTTTATTTTTTATTCATTTTATTTGTGGTAACTAAGCATGAATAACATTTTTATTGGGAAGTTACATTGTCTGTTAACCACTTGCAATAAAAAAAACCTACCAAATACCTTCGTATTTGGTAGTCCCTATATTAGACATGGGCGCCGCGCAGTGGGCGGAAGAACAGGTCTACTTTTAGTGGAAATTCGAAAAAAAAATGCGATGTTTCTCAAATCTGAGTATGCAGTATTGTTAATATCATTAGATCATTAAATATTCTTGCAATTTTGAACAGTTTTTATCTCAAAAAATTAAGAAAATGGAAGGCTTTTGTTTGCCTCATTACTTTTTTCCATATTAAGATGTAACGAGCTGAAACTTTCAGGTATTGTAACTTAGACCCTATTCAAGCCATATGACATTTGACCTTGACCCCGACCGTGCCCGTTTAGAAGATATAAGGAAAGTAAAAATGCATGTTTAACCCATACTTTGACCTTAAATAAATTAATTTCCTAATTCTTTCTATGCAGCGTTATTATAATATATTTAAAGATTTCATACTATTTTTCACCTTGACCTTGGAGGACTCGGTTCCAAAGATAATAATTAATTAAAAGTTCATATAAGTTTAAATACATCTACCAACTAAGTAATTGTCTAAAATTAGCTATCCTGGTATTGTTATACGTTAGCTAAAGATCTCATATGACTTTTGACCTTGACCTTGAAGAAGCCCGTTTAAAAGGTATTATTGTATTAGAAATGCTTATTTAGCCGATGATACCACACGGAATTATGTACTTCAAATAATACATTATTTTTCTATGTCGTATTATTATATGATAGCTAAAAATCCCATACGACACACTTTGATCTTAAATGACCGCGCCCAAAGTTTTTGAAGAAAGTGCAAAATATTATGACCATGTTGTCATACAGGCATAAATACATCAAGCAACTCACTGTCTTTAATTTGTTATACTGGCATTATTATATGTTAGCTAAAGACCTCATATTATGACTTTAAGGACCGTTTTTCCGCCCACTGTGCGGCGCGGCGGCGTGCTGATGAATCTTGTTCGCCGGCGCGGCGCCCATGTGTACCATATTGTGAAAATCTATTTTGTATAGAAACATCATAATTATTTATTTAAAATTAAAAAATGACAACTTTAGAATTCCTTGGGCTAGGGCAATAAACCTTAGTATTTCTGTTAGGTAACCCAGCCTTATCACTGACTTTCTTTTGGACCATTACTTGCGGCACACCTGTATAAAAATGTGATGACAAAACTTATACTTGCAATATTATAGATGGGTGTTTTAGAAACTGTGGGAGTCTGCGCATTTTTTTTTTATGGAATTGAATGACTAAACGAGCCTGCCGTTCGCCTGATGGTAAGCGATACGACCGCCCATAAACAGTAGCAACACCATATAGTACCTTGAGTTACAACATACTGTGTGGAACTGCACAGCGCTCATCATCCTGAGACACATTTACGTCTCATTATGTCCAGTAGTTACACTTATCAATTAACATTACTTATCATCCCATTTCTAAATAGGTATAGGTATTTATACGAATACTTTACGATTTACCTATAGTTTAATATTTTGAAGCAATTACTACCACAGTGTTAAAAAAATTATCACGAGTCATTAGGCAATTCCAATCAAAATAAACTACTGAAATAATTAACAATAATTTATTACTTAAAATACAATTATTTCTGAAATTCAAGAAGTCTAGCTTATTATAACATCTATATGCTACATTATTAACATAATATATTGTAATTCATACTATTACGACACTTGATTCTGCATGGCAAATTTGAACATTACAGTATTTTGTATTTCGGTGTCATGTTTCGCCAACTGAAACAAAAAATAATATTTGAAATTAAAATGTAATAGTTTATAGGTGCAGGTAACCTATCCAACAGGTACATTTCTAATATGACATAAAAAGTAGGTAAGTACTTAATTTCAGTCTTAATTTAGAACTGACACCTATACATACTACATAGTAAGTACTTAATAATTTGAATGTCTTCATATTCATATCACTAATCATCATCATCACCTCAACACGTTTGACGTTACTCATGATACTCTTCTTAATGGGACTATAATTACGCAAATCAAAATTATAATATTAACGCAATAAGGACAACCCAGAAGTGTATTAAAAACCTATTGTAGTAATTATTTATTACTGCAAACACAGATACCAGATTTCTTTTTAACCGATTTAAAAAAGGAGTTTCTGTATTCGACCCGTATGTATTATGTATGTAAGTTTGTATGGCCGCGATTTTCTTAAAACTACTGAACCGATTTTGATGGTGTTTTCGTTATTCAAATACATATTTTTCAGGGAAGGTTTTAGTATATAATTTAATAGGATCTATAAAGATCTTCGGAGATAGGCAATGGAACTCTTCAATAACTAACAGCAGATGACCCGCGAATCCAGCAATCATAGATCGATGATGTATTGTTTGTTTACATCATTTCATAATTAACTAACAAAAGAGTAATAAATAAAAACTTTTTAGCAAAAAATAAAACCCGACTTCAAAACCACTACAAACCAAAAAATAATTTAACTTTATATACGTATAATTGGAGTTTGGAGTCGGTTCCTAATTAAATTGAACATTGTTTTCGTATATTTGTTCGTGTATTTGCTTAGCTTAGCTGGCAATTTAAATAAGACATACGACTCCAAATATACGTATATAAAATTAAATTTTTTTTTTGGTTTGTAGTGGTTTTGAAGTCGGGTTTTATTTTTGACGATGTCAGCATCGTCCTTGATGCGCCCCGGATCTAGCCGAAAATAACACGACAACAGATTATATTTAAAATGTATAAATAATAATTTTATACGTATTTATATTCCTCATACAAAATAACAATTATATTGTGATAACAATAAACTTCCAACTTTCTGAACGCACTTAACTACATTCATTATTTTTTTTGATTATGTTGTTATTTATACGAGATCTCTGTATACTTATATTATTTGTAATTAATAATATCTGCAGTAAGCATAATATACGTATTGCAGTATAGTAAAAACAACGAGGCGTGCGGTGTCCGATAATACAGTTTATAAAATTATTGGAAAATACTATAAGAATATAACTAGAAGATTAAATAAAATCTTTTGAAATATTATAAATTATTGATGTTTTTTTCTTCAATGTCAGTACACCTTTTAAATCCTTCAGTTGCACTGATGACTCACTATCTTAACCCGAATGGACTAGTCATATTTTTTTTACCACTATCAGTGTTTTTTTTTAATTGAAATTATTAAGTTATAAACTTTGATATATATGGTGTTGCAGTCTTCGGAGGACGCTGCAGCATGTCGGCAGCTCGATTGACAGATAGGAAAGTCCTCGCGACATAACGTCCGTGCTTACAATGTTGTAAGCACCAAGGAGACGATCGAGCGGAACATAGACTCTAATGTGTTCACAAAAGGACTGTCTATCCGGTAAAGCCAAATGGCCAAGCTGAAGACGGAGGACGGCAACGTAGTGTCGACATAGACAGTGATATTGACAGAAATTGAGAGGTTCTACAACAAGCAGCAAGAAAAGACGGGAGTCACTGCAGAGATTCTGTAAATGGACGGTGCGCCGATACTAAAAGTCCTTCAGAGGCTCTTTCATTCCATGCTGCTTGAGGGTGTTACGCCAGGGGTTTACGCCTGGAGCAAGAGTATGGTGCTGTTCCTTAAGAAAGGTGATAACGCTTTATTGAATAAATATAGGCCCATCGTCGTCAATCGTTTCTAGCTCAGGCTAGATAACTTCCAGCCTCCCGAGCCAGCTCTAGCCTTTTAGTACCATAGATCAGATACATATAGGTAATGCGGCAGGGAGACATGAGCTATGCTGCAGTTCCTCCAGCGAAGCCACATCGACTATCGGTACATTGAAGAGCTGAGGTGCTTGTACAACAACGCCATCATATCAGTCCAAGTACAGGAGCAGAGCACGAAGGCTATTCCACGACATAAGGGCGTGAGACAGGGAGATGTTATTTCTCCGAAATTGTTTACTGCCGCGTTGGAAGATATCTTCAAGCGTTTTAATTGGAAAAGATTTGGAATTAGCTTCAATGGTGAGAACATTACTCACCTTTGATTTGCCGACGATATTGTTGTCTTGTCAGAATCATTTGAGGACCATAGCATTATGCTCATAGACCTCAACCGAGTTTCCCACCTGGTAGGCCCTAAAATGAACACGATCAAAATCTTGTCCAATGCTCATTTTGTGCATATGCCAATTAGTGTTGACAACGCAACTCTCGAAGTTGTCGATGAATTTGTCTATCTAGGAAGTGGTCTAGCTTTAAGATAGAGGTCAAAACCAGCTCGGTTGAGCAGCGTTCGGGAAACTAAGCAAGGTCTTCTTATCCAAAATACCTTAGTGCTTGAAGAGAAACGTCTTCAATCAATGTTACCAGTGATGACCAATGGCTTTGAGACGTGGTGTCTGACTATGGGCCACATAAGACAGCTCTCACAGTCACTCAGCGAGCTATGAAGAGGCTCGGTGATTATCTACGCAGTCAAATCGGAAATGAGAAGATTGGTAAGAGAACGAAAGTCGCTGACATGTTTCAAACGGGCCACTCTATCTGGACTTCAGTATGCTTACTATCAGGTGCAGTACGGTCACTTTGCCGTACCTACCTGTTAAAAAAAGGTGATGGAAATCTACAAAATCGTCATTTAACAAAACAAATGTATTATTTAAATTATACTTTACCTCAAAACTATTTGATGAAAAATATATAATCAGCTTATTTCACGTAACGTACGATAAAATCTTTTGGCGCCAAATAAAATTCCCATATTCGCATTCGCGAATGTTGGTGTCAAATATTCACATTCGCATTCGTGAATCTTGGAAATCCAACATTCGTTACATCACTAATACACAGAGTGATCCCGGAACGCGGCTCACTTATGTGGGCCACTATAGTGGGTTGTAACACTTACTCTATGGGGGTCACTATCCGGGCGAATACAAAATATATCCTACCACCGGTATTCCACCACAACCACTTTTATAAACATAATATTTTTTGACAAGCTATAGTAACAGGGTAAGAACCTTTAGGGTAGGCCTATGTTCAGCAGTGGACGTCATGTGGCTGATGATGATAATGATGATAGTAACAGAACTTAAAGAAACAAAATTCCATATAACATAAATACTTACAATTTTTAGAAAAGCTCTCTATAGAATCACAATACTTTTTAAAACCCTTTCTGCCTCTGCATAGTACATTCAAGTTTATTTGAGTTAATCCTAAATTACGTAACTTCTCCAATCTTTGGTGTACTGTTTTTTGTGAAGCGGATAACACTCTCGGCTTACTTGCTATGTCTTCAACTGTAAAGCCTTCTGCTAAGAGAAAATCTAAAAAATTCTTTACCTGAAATAATCAAGTGATCTAAAATATTTTTATAAATTTTAATATAAATTTTTTTATTCAACCGGGAAGCCTCAATATATCCGCCTCATAATCTATAGCAACATCGTGTAGACTACGAATTTAAAAAAATGCGTGGCGTTTGTACTTTGTATACTCCTACCGCATCAGAGGTGAATTCAACCCAATTCAATTACTACCGCCTTACTAATAAACATTGTATGTGTGTGATAGTTATTCAGTGTGTGTCTTGTTATGTTAAATGAAAGTTACAATCAGTGGAATCGTGACCAAACGTTGTTAAACAATAACAAACGTAAACAGTGTTTATTAGTAAGGCCCTTACCCTTAGATTGTGGCTCCATTGTTATAGAGGTGAATTAGGCTACTAGGCAGGGTAATAAAAGGCGTGGCATCAGCTTACAATATATCTACTAACACCTGATATTATATTATATTTGAGATTACCTTAATAACCCTCATGGTCTTCAGTGCAGGCATTTTAGTCGACATTTCTTCAACAGCTTCAAGTGTAGTATTCAAGCGATTAGCTAAATAAATTTGTGTATTTTTTGTCTCTCCAAGAATATCCTTTGTCTCTTGTGATAACTGAATTGATCTACAACAAGAACAAGTTATAAGCTTGAAAGAGTGGCAGCTTTATGCTTAAGTGGTTAGTTTCTAATGGGGACGTATGCAGTCGCACAGACGGGTGATCAGTTCACTTCCTTGGGAACCATTTCACCCTTGAGTGGTTAGTTTACCCAGAGTGTTTGCGTCCAATTGTGCAAGGAAATTGTAGCCATACACGGCACAAATGCTATAAAAATATTCTTGATTTATAATATAATCTCTACCAGAAAAAAATTGGGCTCAATAATTTCATGATAATCACTAATAATGAAAGTATTAATTCCATAATATTTGCGGTTTCCTAAGCATATACAACATTAATATTACTATCTTTTGTTTGGTGCTCCCGGCTTCATAGGTTTTAAATTTTTGATTTTACTTACAAGTTTATGTTCGAATCACTTCAAGCTACAAGCTTAATTCTATAACTTTTCTAACAGAGTAAAAACAAGAAACATATTTTCTTGTAATATTCTTTAAATTTTTATTAATTTTTTATTGTTGGTTAGGAGATCATACATAAAAACGTTTATAGTATATTCACATCATAAAACGTAACTTTATTTTAACCTCTCAATTATCGCTATGTAACTATGTAAAATTGTATGTCGAATTTTATTGAGATGGAAGTAGGTACCTATTTAAAATGTCCTCAGAACATCTCACCATCCAAGGATATAATACATCTACTCCCATGTTTCGAACTTTTGTAAGTCTTTTATGGATTGTCTCATGATGGTATTTCAGCACCCATAAATCCCTTAATATCCTCTCACCAGATACATTCATTTCTGAAAATAAGAGATACAAAGTTATTAGAATCCATTGATTGATCTGATGGTCAGGTTAATGCGTGAATGTTTAATGCTCAATGGCCACCTGTGAACTACTAGTGTCAATCTTTGATAAGTAATTTCTGCATGCTTTTGCAGATTGTAAATGCATCTCACCATCAATGTACTACAATTACCACAGAAATTATTATGAATTATGATATTATCATCATTATTGCATCCTGTAGCAATACTGGTTGGTTATACTGATGTATAATCTTATGTATGTTTAGTGGGGACGTATGCAGACAGGTGATCAGTTCATTCCTTCATTCTTAGAGGCTGGTTTTACCATAGGGAGTTTTGGCTGTGGCCCAGATAGGCCTTAGAGGCATTGTGGCTCCCTTCCAGGTGTACACTTTCCGGTTGCCGATCACTGCCCAGCACTGCCGTCCATTGAGGGTCCCGCCAATTTGAACTTGATTGATGATTGCGATAGGAGTCAACAGGGTGAGCTGCGCTCAGCCTGTGAGTTGAAAAATGCACAAACTGCCAGGCCTTGTCTGCTCACATACTCTCCCACCCCCCAGAAAGTGTCCCCTAGTTGGATACAGCATCGCTTGCCTTTTGTATAGCCTTGGTGGTGTAGTTGTATTTCAGTACAACTACAACACTGAGGTCTCTGGTTTCATCCCCAGGTCAGGCAAAGTGATATAGGATTTTTCTATTCAGTATCAACCCAGAGTTTGAAATTTGTGCCCAATATGACGATATGCTTGCAATATACATATATATCGCACATTTCGGAAGAAAACGACGCAATTCAGAAAAAAAAATTGGGTTATCGCCATAAAATGACTTAATACTGGTCCCTTTTTTATGAAAATATAATAAAAAAGGGACCGAGATAATAGGTTTGTCCTTTTCCCGCTTGAATATGGCAGTGTTTGAAGCATTGTTGTATTGCAAATTTCGTTTTAAGTAATTTTATTTTCCTAAAGGTGCGATATATATATATCACATCATGTAACTGAACATGCACAGTGAAACATATTAAGTAGAGCAACTTTTGTGATGAATCCAAAGAGATATGCAACATGGGTCATACTATTGGTGTGTATCAAACCCCTGATGCCTCACAACTGATGCTTGGAATAAATCTTCTTATTCCACAATACCTTGCAACACCCCACTCAAGAAGTGGTGGGGCGAATCTTCACAGATGGCCTTAACTATACCATATTATCTACCCAAACTACAGTTAAATTTGATTTGTTCACTTAAAAAATATCATCATGAGTTCTTACCTAATAATACATCTAATGATTTCTTGAGCCAGTCAAATGTCAAGGAATAAACAAAGATTCTTTTTGTCAGCAGCTCACTTAGAACATTTGAAGGACACTAAAAACATAACTAATTTTAAGCCCTTACATTGTTAATCATACAAATTTTAAAAGAATAACTAAATTTGATTTATACATACCTTAATACGAGATGCTATATAGTAAAGCCTATTATCACAAAATCCATTATTTTTGTCATTTTTAGTCACATGTAGGACATGATGTAATGTTTTTATTGGTAAATTGTAAAATGGTAAAGCATCCTCAGCTGATTTGAAATTGAGTTGCAATATAATATTGGCCTTAGATTCATCATAACCTGCACATACAGAAATAATATTTCATTAAACTGTATTATTATAATAAATAACTCAAGCAATGCATTCCTTATGATCCCCAAATACCAACCGTGGGCTTTTGAAGATGCATGATAGCTGTATGTTGCAGTTGTTAACGATTTAGTTGGGTCTAATATAAAACTGTGTTTCTTTGTGGAAATTGCACCAACAGTGGCCAGTACTAACGTTCTTACTGTAAAATTTTTCGACAAAAGAAAAGAAAGAGATGGCATCAGAGATTTCCAAAGCATTTTGGCTATAATAAGGATTCAGGGTAGGTAAATTATTTTTTTCGCCATCACAATTACAGTGCACTTCAAAGAATATTACAAAGAGCATTATAATACTATGGAAAGAATATTATTTCCCCGGGAAATTTTCCCGTACTGTATGTATACATGACACATGTCAGAATTCAGAAATCAGAATCTTAAGCGTCCATTAGACGCTGACACGACCGGCATTCAATTCCATCACTCATGATTGACGAGTGAATAATGTTGACTGATGAAAACAAATTGACATTACACAATCACTCAATATCACCTTCAGTCATACACAAGATTTTACAGAGAATACACGTTTTCAATCGTCTTAGTATGAATATATCGGCGCCAGGTCAGAGGCTTCCCCCAGATCCATGGCAAATAGAAACAAAAACTCACTTTTAAGTATTTACAATTATAAGTCCAAAGTATAGAAAACGTATGTGTGCCACTGCTTAATTGCCTCTGTTTAAATACTCTCAGTTACACAGTTTATCCATTCAATAGCAAGTCTGAATATAAAACAAATTAACAAAACCTTACTATAATTACAAATTAAATAATTCTTATAAATAAATTATTAATTAATATAAAATTATTACATTATTTTAAATCATAAATAGTGGACATTAAAATGACTTAATTATAGCGGAAATGATTGTTAAACAAAATACTTATGAATGGTTTCAATCTAGAATTAAATACATTAAAATCAAACAAATGCACAGCTTACACTCAAATTATAAATTATATGTAAGCGGCTCCATCCGCGTGAATTAGTTTTCCCGGGATAAAAGTCCCGCTTTATGTATTCCCGGGATAAAAAGTTGCCTATGTGTTAATCCAGGACATAATCTTGTCGTGTGCCAAATGCCATCGAAATCCGTTTAGTAGTTTTTGCGTGAAAGAGTAACAAACATCCATATACCCAGACCACCATACATCCATACTTACAAACTTTCGCGTTTATAATATTATATTATAGATTAATTTAGTCTGAAATACGAGATACAAAATAAGAAAAGGACTTTGACAACTATTTTCTTTATTATCTTACTTACTATTTAAGATTCCTGGTATACCATATACCACAACTCAGGGATTGTTTCAAAACTTTAAATAAACTCTTTCTCCGACTGTAGCATAATGTTAGTTCGGAGAAGGTGATGGCTACGCGGGTGCGCGGGCGCACTCCGACAGCGTTTTTGAACACTTTCAACTAAGATTATTTTGGTTTTGAACCAAAACAAAATATTCAAATTAAAATCTTGTTTCTATCTTTTGAGTTCTTCGATGTATTTAATAAAGATGGCAGATATTGACGCAGTCGGGTTTTTTGTTTTTCTTAATTTTTTTTTTTATTTTCATCTTTTTAGTTCACAAGCACCTTTATTAGCATTTCCTCTTCCAAACTCCAATAAAACATATAAGTTATATATATATATTCGTAATCACCGTTAACAAATCTTTATTTTGATACCACACTAGATGTATTTTGAAAACATTTTTTTTTATTGAGTACACTTTTTGCCGCCAATTTTTTTTTATTTTGATGTACCCATTGTCATTCTCACAACTAAGACGATTCTATTGACATCACTCACATAAAAATACGACAAGCCGTTTAGGCGATAGGCCGTGCCAAAGAAATGTACAAACATACATACACTCGAAAAACATAACCGTCCTTCTTTCACAGTTGGGTAAAAAGTAGGGTTACCAGAGGATTAATGTATTTCCTTGAATAAAATACAATATAAAAAATTATAAACAATAGTTGTATAACATCGATTAAAATAACAATAAATAAATTGCGAGTGTAATTATACAATCTATACTATAATATTATAAAGCTGAAGAGTTTGTTTGTTTGTTTGAACGCGCTAATCTCACAACTACTGGACCGATTTTGAAAATTCTTTCACTAATAGGAAGCTACATTACTCCTGATTGCTATAGGCTACTTTTTATTCCGGAAAATTTTCCCACATGGGCGGAGCCGCGCGCAATGCAAGTGTATATATGCTAATTAATATGTTTTGTGTTTTTTGTGCCAACTTGTCATAATTGCTTTTTAAAAATTACTTACCTCCATGACTCATTAAAAAACTAATGTCATTCCATTATGATAAAGAAATATTCGTTTTGTTTTATTTATTAATGTATTATCCTAAATCTATGAATTTAATTAATAATGGTTTAGTAGATAAACATATTAAAGTTGAAATATATTCGCAGCAACTTCAGGAAAAGAGGAGAGCAGTAGTATTAGGAGACTTCAACCTTGATTTATTCAACCATGATCAGACAATCCAGAAATATAAAAACACGTTAAAAGAACATAACTTTAAAATTCTAAACAAAATTGATCGAACACATTGTTCTCGAGAAACAAGCGCTACTAAATCTTTACTAGACCATGTAATCTCTAACCTACTAGATAACAACTTTCATTTAGCAATATTAGAATCCGCTATGTCTGATCATAAACAAATATTTTTGGAAATTAAGCAGTATCTACCTCCACCAGTCAAGAAAATGGTTTACACAGCAACTGATTACACCAAATTGTACCACTGTTTCGAAGACATAAAAAATAATGAAGATTTTTTACATGACTGCCGGAAAAATTACAATATTGCCTAAGAGCAGAATAGAAAAGATAAAAATCCTAAATCCTCCACGTCAGGACTGAATAAATAGAGAAATCGTACATGATATAAATAAACGTAATTCACTGTGGCAAAAACATAAAACAAATATTACGGATATAGGTTTGAAAGATGAACATGAAACAGCGAAGATCACTGTTTCCCAATCCATAAAATTAGCAAAAAGGAATTATTATTACGAAACTTTTAAGAATCATATGGCCAATCCTCCAAAAATGTGGCAACTAATTAATGAACTTTCAAAAAATAAAACAAGAGGAAAAGTAGCACCGGACAAACTTGAAACTGAATTTGGCACTATCACCGATGAAAAAGAAATCTGCGAATACTTTAACTCCTACTTCTCGACTATTGGTTCATCTAGCAAATTTGATACCCAACAAATTTTAAAAAAAGATAGTATTACCTAACGAACAAAACAATAACAACAATGTAGTGCTTCAGTGTATCGCGCCGACAACTACGGAGTACGGATGAAGTAATTAAAATTATTAATACCCTAGACTCTAATACTGGTAGCGGCATTGATGGCATCTATAAAATGTATAAAAAATATATTAGCTAATGAACTCACGGCATGGATTAATGATAGTTTAGAGCAAGGTATTTTTCCGGATAGTCTAAAGATCGCTAAAGTTGTACCAATTTATAAATCTGGTAGCAAATCGGATCCTTGTAATTACCGTCCTATTTCTGTTCTCCCAGTGACCTCAAAAATATTTGAAAAAAATATATACATTCGTTTGGAGACATTTTTAAAGTCAAAAGATTTCTTATATAATAAACAATACGGATTTCGACCCAAATCAAATACCTTATCGGCAACGATCGATCTCGTAACAAAAATTTAAAATAAAATCGATCAAAAACAATTGGCTATAGGTGTTTTTATTGACCTCAAAAAGGCGTTTGACACTATCAGTCACGAAATTTTACTACACAAACTATCTCATGTAGGTGTTATTGGAAAAGCACTTGAGATCTTTAAATCGTATTTGCAAAATCGTAGGCAAATGGTAAAGCTAGGTCAACAACAAAGCAGTTCTAATATTATCACATACGGTGTACCACAAGGCTCAATTTTAGGACCACTTCTATTCCTAATTTACATAAAAGGAGACGTATCCCTTTATGCAGATCATACGACGCTTTTCTACTTTGGTCATTCGATTGAAGCCATTACACCCAGTATTCAAAAAGATTTAAATTTACTCAATGATTGGTTCCAATCAAATTTACTAACCATTAATGTCACAAAAACAAACTATGTTATATTTGCCGCTAAAAATAAAAAAATATCTAATAATATAGAAATAATAATAAACAACCAATTAATAACAAGGAAATCAAAAGAAAAATATCTTGGCCTAATTTCAGATAATTATCTAAATTGGAAACCGCAGGTTGAAAACATAAAATCTAAACTGAGTCCTTCACAGTATGAAAAATTGTCTGCCTAAGAATGTCCGTTACATAATCTACAATTGTTTAGTAAAACCACACATTGACTACTTCATAGAAATTTGGGGAACTGCATGTAAATCTACTTTGAAAACCATACAAATGACTCAGAATCGACTAATAAAAAATTTATTTAACTATAAACGTCATTCGTCTACACATAAACTCTACGAAAACACTAAATTAATGAATATAAAGCAAACTTATAAATACTATACATGTATATTAATACGTAAAATAATAAACAAAGAGATCCACACAAATTTATCTTTTACGAGAAAACATGAAGTCCAAAAAATCAAATTACGAAATTGGCGGAGACCCTAACGTTGTTATCAAAGATTTGGAGGTCTTGATTCCTAGGTTGAGAGATATCGGACTCTTAATAAATAGCGCGAAATGTGAGTTATATCCTTGTGGTGCCGTTGCTAGTGGACGCATTGAAGACATTAAGAAAATACTACCCGATATAAGAGTCCTGGACAGGCAGACTTTTGAGCTTTTAGGCGCCCCAATCTTTCAGGAAGGCGTGCCCGTTTCCCTACGCACTAAAAGAGAAATGCTCGCTTCAGCCCGACAGCTTCTCCCGCATTTATCCGCTCACGTGGCTTTTGCCCTCTATCGTAGCCGCCTCTCTGTCCCAAAATTGGTGTACTTAATGAGAACAAGTCCAACTTGGTTTCTTCCCGAAGAGGTTGATCTTCTGGATAGTGAAATCAGGGAAGCTCTAGAAAATATTTTGAATATACGCCTCGATGATAAGCATTGGCTACAAGCATCTTTACCTGTTAGGCATGGGGGATTAGGTGTTAGGCGTGTGAGAGATACCGGGGTATCGGCCTTTTTGGCATCCGTGCACGGGGTTTTGGGACTGATCACTAACATATTCCAAGTACAGGGTGACAGTATCCTCATCCTTTTTGCTGCGGAGGCTTTAAGCGCCTGGTCGTCGATGTGTCCTACTGCCAATCAGCCTCGAAACCCAAGTATGTAGCGTCAGTGGGACGAGCAGGTGTGCAATGCAAGAGTCGCTGAGTTACTTGGAACAGCGATGGGAGCCGACGTTGCTCGACTCAAGTCGGTTTCTAGTTTGGAGTCGAGAGCCTGGCTTCATGCAGTTCCCTCACCTCATGTGGGGACTCTCCTGGATGATGGTTTGCTGAGAGTGGCCGTCGCGCTTAGGCTTGGCTGTAACATTTGCGATCCGCTCGAGTGTGCATGTGGGGTGCAGGTTGACGCCATTGGCCATCACGGTTTGAGCTGCAGCAGATCAGCTGGTCGATTTCCACGGCACCACATGCTCAATGACATCATTCGTCGTGCCTTGGTGTCTGCCGGCTTACCTTGCATTTTGGAACCGCCTGGTTTGAGTCGCTAACGGGAAACGGCCGGATGGGCTGACTCTAATTCCATGGCGTAAAGGTCGTTGTCTTTTGTGGGACGCGACGTGTGTTAGTACATACGCCGCTTCTCACTTGGCACGCACTACGCATAAAGCCGGTTCGGCTGCCGAATGGGCGGCAGGTCAAAAACACTCGAAATATTCCACACTCGAACGGACATATTTTTTCATTCCATTCGCGGTAGAGGTTAGTGGGGTGTGGTGTGCCGAGGCTAAGGAGTTTGTACGGGAACTGGGGCAACGCTTAAGAAAAAACGGCGAGGATTGTCGTTCTGAATCTTATCTGGTGCAACACATATCTCTCGCTATACAGCGTGGTAATGTTGCAAGCGTCATGGGCACTTTTGCACCAGGTATGGTCCGGGGCGGCCTCTTTGATTAGGTTTAAAAAGAAAAAAAAAATGATTAATATTGTAAACTTGTATATTCAATATTGTTTGCTAATTGAATTATGTATTTTCTCCTATCATACAATTATATAAATTCGAAAGTGTGCAAAGAAGGAATAAAATATTTCGAATCATCATCATCAGCCCTGTATTATATATTGCCCACTGCTGAGCACAGGCCTCCTCTACTACTGAGAGGGTTTAGGCCTTAGTCCACCACGCTGGCCTAGTGCGGGTTGGCAGACTTCACATACCCTCGAGATTCTTATGGAGAATTCTCAGGTATGTAGGTTTCCTCACGATGTTTTCCTTCACCGTTAAAGCGAACGATAATTGATAAATAATACACACGTAACTTCGAAAAATTCAGAGGTGTGTGCCTTGGGTTTTGAACCTGTGGACATTGTCTCGGCAGACCGTTCCATTCCCAACTTGGCTATCGTCGCTTCGTTCGCTATTTCGAATTACGAAATGCAAATTATCTTGTTACACGTCCACCCAGAACAAATTATGGGAAGAAGAATATAGAATTTGAAGGAGTTACAATATACAATTGCCTCAGTGGCGTAGTTGTATTACGGTATGACTGCAATGCTGAGGTCTTGGGTTCGATTCCCGGGTCGGGCAGTGATATTGGGTTTTTTAAAATTCAGTGTCAGCCCGGAGTCTGGAATTTGTGCCCGATATGGCGATAGGCTCGCCCCCTATCACATGATCACATCATGGGACGGAATAACGGCGAAAAGTGGGTGCACTATTTGCGCCTCTGCCTACCCCTTCGGGGATTAAAGGCGTGAGTGTATATGTATGTACAATATACAATATGTTGCCTACTAACATAAAAAATACTAAAACAATGGCTAGTTTTAAAAAATTACTTAAGGAACATGGGAAACTAAACTATTATGGAAAACGACGTATAAACCAATACATGAAAATATTATACTGTGCGAGTACACCTACTATCTATACATGCCTATTTTCTATACATTCACCTATAAATATTCATATATAATTCAATAATAACGTTAACCCATAATAATATTACAAGCTATAAAGCGTAACTATTGATGATCAATCGATGCCTCAACCAGTCGTTGTACTAACTATGAATCCGTGCTTCTCGGCTTATGTTGTAACTTGCACTTAGTTATTAAAAAATAGAGTTGTGCATACCCTCTCATAGATTAATATTAATACAGTGTCTGTTTAGTACGCTCACCTAAATGATTGTTATGTTATAATTTCTCAGTGAGTGAATTATTGTTAATTATTAATGAGAAATAAAGTCTTCTAAATCCCAGTTGATTTAGCTACTAAATATCTAGCCACTCATCAATTATGTTTATAGTGTTTGATTTACTTTCGCAAGTTGCAGATTAATTCCATAGTATAAGTTCGTGACATAACTATTTGTTGTCCTGCACCATACATCTTAGAAAAAAAGAAATATTTACTGGAAACTACAAAGCTGGTTAATTATTACGTACTTACGGCAGAATTCAATGATTTTAATAATAAATTATTTGAAAAGTGGGTACATAGTTTAAG
Organism: Sphinx pinastri; assembly: GCA_947568825.1. NCBI lineage: Eukaryota > Metazoa > Arthropoda > Insecta > Lepidoptera > Sphingidae > Sphinx > Sphinx pinastri. The sequence goes on along the minus strand of OX387618.1, from coordinate 12,387,064 downwards.
CTTACCTATATATTTTAAAATTTGATTTGAAAATATTAGTGTTTTGTTACTAGACAAAACATGTTCCCATTACAAAAAAAAATACTCCTTTATTTCAAGGTAACATATTTTGTGTGATGTAGCAGCACTGCATATACCTTGCTGCCAACATCACGCCATCGGAACTTAAAGTTGAAACGCACCATATAGTTAACCTTCCACCATTTCGTAATGATACAGATAAAATATTTAACAATATTTTGACTAAAATGTAAAAAAAACATAAAAGAAGGGTCACTGCAACTTTTTATTTTAATAAATATCGTAAATAACGTGAAAAAGAACGTGTTATAATACATCAATCAACCTCTAGTGACATCACATCTGCAGTGTTGCCAAATTAGGCGATTTTTCGCCATTTAGACTATCTCGAAGGAGGTGGGGGCGACCAAAAATGTGAATCGGGACGTCGCTATTTAGGCTACTGCGGTTGGCGACCCGTCGCCATTTAGGCTAAATCTCTATTTTTGATGAGTCTGGAGTCATTTTTAGCTTTTATCATCGAAAATTACACGAAATGTGAACGGAAATCACCGTCCGTACCGATAAATCAAAGACTGGGGAGTTTTTTTTTTGCTTCTCAACTATACCTAAGACTGGGCGACTTTACGCTACTTCGAAGTCTTGAACCTCTGGCAACACTGCGCAATACTTATATATGACGTCATGGGGTATTACTTACGCGCCCACTCTAGCACATTCCGATATTTGAAATATGAATTACTGCCACATTTCTTAACCAATTTTAATGCCGTTTTTACAGAAGGGCTTCTTGTGTATGCAGTTTACATATAGAATAATGTACAAAATCAAAACTAGGATGATCCCCTATTATACGTTAATTGAATGATATTTTGATGTTTGCTGAGCATCGAAAATTAACACGAATAGAGAACTAAATAGAGAAAGATATTGTAAACCAAATTCAACAAATATCTGAAAAACAATCCTGGCAGTATCAATCTCATGTGAAATTGTGCTTTTGCTTTCTTTCCCCCCTCACTTCAGTCCCCAGTCCATAGTCTCTACCCAAGGCGCGGCACAGCGCTCGCGGTCCCACTATTCCATTTATTTGGGAGCATAGATTAGAATCTGATTGCTGTATTTGGTCGGCTTACCGCCTGGCCACAGCCTCGCGCTATGAGAATTGAGACGCGAATTGCGGTGCGACTTGCACGACGCGGCGAGACTCGAGCGAATCGGGCCTGCGACGGGCGCGGCGGCGCGGCGAAAGAATGGAACAAATGTACTAGAGCGAGTACCGAGGTGGCCACATGACACATCTCAGTGCGGCGCGCGCGGCGGCGTCGGTGGACGCACTGATGCGAAACAAAATATCTTGATTTAGTCGCCCGACCGCGATGAATTCATAATGGATATTAAACAATTTATAAGTGAAATACTTAGTCGACCTGCTAAATATAAGCAAATTAAATTCAGGAAAGTTATAAAAAATATATGGGACGAAATAAAACAAGTATTTCCTGGTAGTAATCTCTCGTTTTTTGTTTGATTAGATGTACACCTAATCTTGACTCAATTATATCTTGAACAAAGAGCACTTGTTTCAAGGCAATACTTTGCCACTTTTGATAGTGGCCTTTTTTAAAATTCTGAATACGTCCGCCGCTTACGACGCCGCGGTCGCAGCTAATCGAGTTGTGGCATACCATCGCTCATCGCGTCAGTGTTGCCAGATGTTTGACGGATGAAGTCGCCGAAAAATCATTATGAAGTCGCCTCAAGTCGGCGCACCGTATATGGAGAGGCGAAGGAGCAAAAACAAAAAAAACCTCCCAGCCGCCGACGCGAAGAGCTAAAAAAAAAAAGGTCCCCAATTCCAATTTCTGTCATGTTTTGTACTCTCAAAGCTAAAAATATCCTCAAATCCGACAAAAACAAGGTTTATAACACAAATTTTCCAAAGTAGCCCAAATTAACGCCTGAGTGCCATTCGCGTAGCCTAAACGGCGACCAGTCGCCATTCACAATTTTTGGTCGCCCCGACACCCTCCGAGGTAGCCTAAATGGCGAAAAGTCGCCTAATCTGGCAACACTGCATCGCGTCGCCATTCGCATCGCGCGTAGCTGTGGCCAGGCCGTTATACATTTGTGTGACGAGTAGCATTTACTCAGAAGTTATGAAACAGGCCCTTGGTTAAATAAACAATACGTATATTTTGGATTTGAACCATCTAAAAATTACGCCTTCTCGATGAATTTCTTCTATTTGGACTGCGCTTCCGTTTATAGTCAAGTCTCTTATCTGTATGATTTTTCTCGTCACGTCTCTCTGAAGCTCGCCTTTTTGAACTCTGCATAATTTCAACTTCTGGTGATTCAGACCACCTCCATGATCGAGACAAAAGTGCCCTTGGTGGCCTGAAAATCATGAATGATTATAATTTATATCAACACAAGGATGTAGGTACTTACTTAAAAGTCACGGCCATTTTAATTTATCTTATTTTAGCCTAATAATAAAAATCTAAAGTTAACATGGCATGTAAATGCTAGTGAAAAGGTACTTTTTAACTTGATTAATAATATAATTTATGCTAAACCTTTTATTGTCTGGATTTTGTAATGTTTCAAACCCAGGAAACATGTTGTTAGGATTTATGAAGATGTGCAGAAAATTACAAGAACGACCTTTTGGACACTGTCTTCGTAACTGAAGGCCTGAAATAGAAACATCTGAGTATAATATTTTATATGTTTAAAGTAAAATACCATTTCATTCCATGTAGGTAACGAAATCTGAGCGGGTAACTATTAACTATAAAACTCATAATCTTTTAAAATTATACCTAGGATAAGATATTTTTTTAAAAAATATATTCACTTTAAGGTATAATATTATTTTACGTAGATGTAAAACATTATAGTTTTTCTATATTCAAAATGGTTTCTTGGTATCTATGTTTTTGAAAGGAAGACGGGCACATCCTAATACCTATCATCTACCACATGGGTTCCCAAAGTTTTTTTGCCACGCCACCCTACTGCCTATAATAGAAATGCCGACGCTCCCCTTCGGTTCAATGTAAGGAAGAGGAAGCCAAGGGGATCACCAACTATCTTAACTAATGTTATGAAAATGAGTTTGTTACGCTTTCACACCTTAATTACTCAACGGATCATGATGAAATTTGGGTATACATTGTCAGAGGTAGGTACAGTAAAGGTGGCACAAGGTACATTTCATCCAGAATAAAGTACGTACTGTTGCTTCCCTAAGGGGGGCGCGCCCCCCACTTCGAAAAGCAATGATCTACCACCACAGAATACAAAATAGTACTAAGTACTACCACCTACTTTCAAAAACATGGGGTTCTTTTTAATAGGTGGGTGTGGAAATAGGAGAAAGAGAGCAGTACCTACCACAAATTGCATGTTTCCATGAGTTTATGTTGCAAAACTGTAGAGAAAGTTGTCTGCCCCCGTACCATCGTGCGTGTAATGAACGGTAGGCTGCCACGGCACTCCTCAAGTTGGCATATTCTATGTACGTATTTCCTCGAAGATGTTTCTCGTAATTATTACACACCTGTTCACAAGTATTTTAATTTTTGTATTATGTTACAGTAGGTACTTCCTGCTTTTTATTATAATTAGTATAATACATATAATTCAGTAATAAAAAAATGTAAGAAACTGACCTTAAACATGACTACTTTACCAAACCTCTCAAATTCAGGTAAAACATCGAGGAAAAACTCTTTAAACTGCCTATATGTTTCATTGTCGTCGTATTCCAACATAATATCCGTGTCATATTCATTGTTATAAAAAGTGTTATCTAATCCAAAATGAGCATAAAAATTTGTTGCGAGAAGAATCTGAAATTTTGTTTTTTTTTTCATGTTAAATAAATACATATTATGTTTATATGTTGAATAAGCAAATACATCAACCAACAAGAACTAACTTTGCTGATGCTTGGATACTGATGATTTCTGGAACAGTTGTCTCCGAAGCGACAGCATGCCGTTTTGACAAAAAAAGGGCAAGGATCTGTATTAGGTCTTGATTCACGTACACCAAGTAATTCTTCTGGTGGATGTTGGGAATCCCCAGATAAAAACAACTCTAAGTGCTCAATAAATTTTTGTTGCTTTCTTTTATTTTCTTCCTCAATTAGTCTCAATTTTTCTTCTTCTTCTTCCCTCTTCTTCTTTTCTAGCTCCCATTCCTGCAATAAATATAAGTGTACCTACAATCTTATTACTAGAGACTGGATTATATGCTTTTTCATATTTTGGCCATTTTTACCGGTTTTGCATAATATAATGGCTAAAATGCTGGAACATGTTTGCGAAAGGAAGCGGGACGTTATGTGTATTTAACTCAAACTTTTTTTTAGTACATCACTCCATTTAACAGACATCCATGTTACTTACAAATTGCTTGCTAGCTCCTTAATTTTTGACACCGAAAATTATGTTTTAATTAAAAAAAATTGTGACGAAGTTTTTATGCATATTTTAAGCATTTTTTATGCATATCTTCATGCAGCCTTTTTAAGTAGCATATAATCCGGTCTCTACTTATTACTATTTACTTTAACACACATTCCTCGGACTTAAATTAAATACTACGCATGCTCATGCCTTTTATCCCCGAAGGGGTAGGCAGAGGCGCAACTAGTGCACCCACTTTTCGCCAAGCGTATTCCGTCCCATGATGTGATAGGGGGCGAGCCTATCGCCATACCGGGCACAAATTCCAGACTCCGGGCTGATACTGAATAGAAAAATCCAATATCACTTTGCCCGACCCGGGGATCGAACCCGAGACCTCAGCCTTGCAGTCGTACCGTTATACAACTACGCCACCGAGGCAGTCAGTAAATTAAATACTATGTATCGAATAATTATATTATTACAACCACTTTATTTAATTCTTGAAATCAACATAAAATATAATATGTTACCTACATGTAAATTTATTGAATGCTATATATAGATACCAAAACAAAATATCTGTGAATTATTCATCAACTCATGATCATTATTCATCAGGAACTAATGTGTTTTTTTAGACCCTCACCTCCTATGCAGGGTGTCCCGTAAATAATGGATTATACGTAAGGAGCTGATTCTACAGCTCATTATCTAAAACTAATTTGGTTATTATTAGGTCCTCACATAATATGAAATTGGCGATTCGTATGGGAGGATACAAGGTCGATTTTTTTTTGTAAAATATAATTAATTAATCACAGTATGCACCATTGTTATATATGCACTTTTGCCAACTCATAGGGAGTTCATTGATCCCTTTACTAAAAAAAAAAAGGGGGCGAGGATCAATAAACTCTCTGAAGGCGGTTTGGACTGCCATATCAGAGTTGAATTTTTTCCTTGTAAAAAGTTATCCAAATTACGGAAAAAATGGTAATCTGTTGGAGCATGGTCCGGGGAGTACGATGGATGTCGCAGACATACCAATTGCAGCTCCTTTTATTATAGCGGCCGTCTGTCGTACAGTGTGTGGTCTAGCGTTGTCCTGAAGTAGCCTAGAGTGATTGACCAGCCTCGGTTGTTTAGCAGCTAATTCGTCCATCATGGTGTGCAGTTGCTAATAAGATATCTGCCGTAATCGTTTGGCCAGATTTTAGAGAGCAATGTAACGCAGCATTCGACGCGTGTTTGCTGGTTTGATTCACTCAATTTATGAGGTACCCACCTTTCAATCTTTTTTACTGATGGATCCGCTTCCACAATAGCCTTTAATTCCTTATTATCCACCTTGGTCTCCAGCCGTCCACGGGGCTTGTTCTGAAGGTCGAAATTTCCAGAACGAAAATGAAGGAACCAAAAACGTACCGTGTTTTCTTTTGCGACAGACACCAGCGCCATACACATCGTGAATCCTTCAAGCTGTTTCTGCAGCACTGGTGTCAAGGTGGAACTCATACTCGTAAATATAGCGATACTTTATGATTTCCATCGTGCGATATGAATGACGCCAAAGAAAAAAGTAATCACGAAAAAACAAATAAATTACTTTTTTCGAAACACAAATGTACAGTCAAATGCATTTGCATTTATAAATTCGAAATTCTTAACCAAAGAGGAGATATTTCAGACCAAAGTTGCCACTACGACAAAACGCCAATTTCATATGTAACGACCTAATATTTTTTAAAACCCGAGGGTTATTAATAAACTAGGAATAATATTTTTTTTAAATCGTATCTACTTTCGGTTTTTTAATGCGGTTCCTACAAATATTGTTACTTAACTATCTGGCAATACATTGTAAACTCTTTATAAAGTCGTTCGTAATAACGAAAAACTCTCTATAACGTAAAAAAATGTTCAATTTGGTTGGTTCACCATGAAACTCATACATTAATTCACTCTTTATAACGCAACCGCCATTCTCTATTACGAAGAAATGTATTAATATTTAAACATCAACAACATATTCAGTTTAACTGTTTTTATAATCAGCTTACAAAACTAATCTTTTGAGGTGCCGAAATTTCTAAGAAAGACACCTGAGACACCGACTTAATTGCCTTAATACGTGTGCCATTAATCTTAGATTACATTGTCTGTAGGACATTGCCTGACTCAATTACTAAACGCACCAACGTCACCTATCGTGTATTATCAGTCGAAAACGAACTTCGAAACTGCCAAGATGGCCAGTAAAAGAAAAGCGTTATGTGTTAACGAAAAAGTTTGTTTGATACGTGCGATAGAAAAGGGAGAAAAGAAAAAGATGTTATTTTTCTCTTTCCTCCGTATAACGAAAACTCCGTATAAAAAAAAATGCTCCGTCCCTTGAAATTCGTTATAAAGAGTTTACACTGTATTTAACAAAAAACAGTTTTCAAAAATATTTGTAGGAACAGCATTAAAAAAAACCGTAAGTAGGTGTGATTATTAAAAAAGTTATTGTCCCTAGTTTTTTTAATAACCCTGAGGTTTTCAAGAATAATAACCAAATTAGTTTTAGATAGTGAGCTGTATAATCAGCCCTTTACGTATAATTAATTATTTACGGGACACCTGTATACACAAAGAGAAATATTATTTTTCACTGTTAAAATAAATACATAACTTGCCTGAAATTGATTTATGTTCATAATATTGTGAACGCAACATAGATACTTACTAATTTGATACGAGCTGCTTCTTCAAGTTTTTTTTCAATATTTTTTTTCTTTTCTTCTTGAAGTTTGTTCCATCGCTCCATAGCCTTTTTTTCTGCATTTAACCATTTTTCGTTTTCAATCTTATTACTTATTTCTATTTGTTCATATTCATCATTTTCACATAGTTGTTCTTTCAACCAAATTTCAGATGTATCCGTAGCGACATCTGAAAGTATAATTTAAAATGTATATTAATTCACAGCGCATAAAATAAATATCAAATATCCGAAATTGAGCCTATCAACCTCTTTGCAATGTACCACCTAGTAAGAAATATATTTTGTGAACCCATTGATTGCGACACCCATAGTATGTAATGAGTGGAAATGTGATTGTTTTGCATTGGCCATTTCTCACATACAGCTATATGACCTGGTTTTACCCTTAATTAAATAAAATACATTGACTAGAACACTCTTGGATTGTATTGTCTACAGGTTTTTTTTACTTATTTGCTAAACATCTATGTAAAAAAAAAATGTTGGTCTCCTTAAGTTCATAACAGAGAGCTTACACTGTATACAAATAACAAAACAGATGATAATTCTATTGCAGGTAAGAAATTTCACTCAAAAGAAATAGGATATTTTATGTATCTGAGAAAAAATCTGAAAATACACCACAGTTTAGGCAGTAAGTTAATTAGTAAGTAAATGTTACTTTTAGATCATAAAAATATGTTTTTTTTTTTAATTTCAACAAAGTCTACATTTTATTTTTCAAATATGCGAAACGGATGTCGCGATGATATTACGTCTCAAACTTAGCAGAAACAAGTTTAAACTCACACACACACACACACACACACACACACACACACACACTCATACCCTATATCCCCGAAGGCATAGGTAGAGGCGCAACTAGTGCACCCACTTTTCGCCGTGCGTATTCCGTCCCATGATGTGATCGGGGGCGAGCATATCGCCATATCGGGCACAAATTCCAGACTCCGGGCTGATACTGAATTTAAAGCCCAATATCACTGCCCGACCCGGGCATCGAACCCGAGACCTCAGCATTGCAGTCATTTAGTTTATTAAAATATAGAAAAATTATTTATTTATTTATACATATATACAAAACCATTAGGGTCATTCGGGGCAACAGCACGCAGTGGGTAAAAGTTCGCATGGTTTCATTGAGTCACTGACTATCCTAGTGAGCGGACGTGTGTCAGTTGTCAGAGGCCTCCCTTATTGTGATTGGTTAATCGAAGATATTCTAATTCCTTGTCGCACTTTAGTGTTTTAAATTAATTAACCCCTCCCAGTGGGCGGTTCAAGAAAGGGACATAAATATTTTTGGTTTTGCTGCGGTGAGTTTCGAACCATCGACCGGCGCGACGCGGCTGGCGGTGGAGTTGCTGCGAGGCCGCGACGCTATCGTGCGAGCGAGGCGAATTAGTGGTAGCGGGTGAGTGACGGCGTGTGCGCGGTGGGGAGGGAGCGACTGGTTAGCGAATGCGACTGCGGGTGACCGAATTATAGCAATCATGACGAGCTTTACTGGTGGTAATTGTGCGGCGGGTTGCGGCGCTACACAAAATACTGAAGATATGCTTCTGTGCTACAGGTGCAATGGTTACTATTGTCACGCCTGTGGCAACATAACAGCTGACATTGTAAATTCCACAGGTTTTAATGTTAACAAATGGGCATGCCCTTTTTGTATCAGCTCCAAAGTTCGAAAGGATGATGATACACCTGCAAGTCCGCAAACTTTTCCACATTTGGCACAGTATAGCGGCCAGCGGCCTAAATCCAAGCAACAAATCAACTCTAGCTCTCGCGGTGCCCCACCTGCAACCAGAAACACCAGATCCAATGCGCAGAAACTATCAGCTGTTGAGACTGATATTGCTCCCGAACAAATTAAAACTGACCAATGTGCTATTCTGGCAGAGATTCGTCTTCTCCGTAATGAGATGCACAAGCAGTTTAAAGTACAGGATGCAAAGCTGGAAACTTACAACAAAAATCTTTTGTCCATGAAAAACGAGATATGTGATCTGTCTTCAAAACTGTCTACAATGCAAGATAATCTCACCGATGTTACGAACACAGTAAAATTTTTGTCTGAGTATCACGACGATCAGCAAAAACTCAATGCCCAAAACAAAAAATCATTCTCAGACATAAATTCGGAAACGACCGAACTGCGCAGAAATTTGATAGAGTTATCTACCAAAGTTGGCATTATGGAGCAGCAATCTCGCGACTGCAATTTGGAGGTACAGTGCGTCCCCGAAAATAAACGCGAGAACTTACTCAAGATCATCGACCATCTTCACAAAGCTGTTTCAAGTGATCCTTCGGCTGCTCATGTTCATTCTTGTCACCGTGTTGCGAAGCTGAATTCGGATTCTAAGAGACCGCGTAGCATTATTGTCAAATACGCATCACCTCATCATCGAGATGAAGTTTTGGCAGCTGTAAAGATCTTCAATAAAAACAAGGCTACAAATGACAAACTTAACGCCTCTCATCTCGGTTTCACAGGCTGTAAGCAACCGATTTACGTTGGAGAACACCTATCCCCGAGCAATAAAAAACTACATGCGGCAACTAGATTATTTGCAAAGACGAATAACTATGAATTTGTTTGGGTGCGCAGGGGACGAGTGTATATGCGCAAGCATGTTAATTCTGAGCCTATTTGGGTTAAGAGCGACCATTTCCTGGATTCGTTAACTTAGTTTAATTATGTGCTTTGTTGATGTTATTCATATACCTTTCTTTTTTTTTTAATTTCATTTGCACGCACATAAAAGTTCCTTTTCTTTTATAAATTCACGTTAAACATATTTTACCAAAATGTAAGAGGCCTTCGAACCAAATCCGATGTCATACATGCTAATATCCTATGTAGTGATTATGACGTCATAGTGTTGACCGAAACATGGCTCAATGATTCCATTTATGACCGCGAAATTATCGACGAAAGATACAATGTTTTTAGACGTGACAGATTCACAACATCATCTCACTTTAGAAAAAAAGATGGCGGTGGTGTTCTTTTAGCTACCTCAAAAAAATACTACGCCTCCAGGAAATCCGAATGGGAATCAGCTGATGAGATTCTTTGGGCCACCATCAAATTAGCGAATGGTAGACTATTGGCAATATGTGTAATTTACGTGTCTCCGCCACCCACCAAAGACTATATTGAGTCTGTAGGAAAAAATATCACCGACGTTATAAACAATAAATTACCTGACACAGCTACCACAATCATATTAGGTGACTTCAACCTTGGCAATATTACCTGGACTACAGCTTCCGATCCGTGTAACTCACTTCAATCTCGTTTAACAACTACGACCACTCTTGAAAACTTTTTTACGGATACCTTAGCATATAACGACTTACACCAATGTAACCAGATTACGAATACCAACTGTAGAATACTAGACTTAGTTTTAATGAACCGCCCTTATAATACCAAAGTTTGTTCAGCTTCAACACCCTTAGTTGACATTGACGTCCATCATCCTGCATTGTGCGTCACATTGCAAATCACCGAAACTAAGTCAATTAAGCCGAAATCACCAGAATCATATAACTTTTCTAAAATTAACTATAATAATTTACGGGCTGACTTAAAATCGGTTGACTGGACTTACTTAGTTCGAGGCGACCTAAGCCCGGATGACAGCGTAAGTTGGTTATATAAAATTTTAAACGACATGATACGAAAACATGCACCAATAAGACTTTCGCGAAACAAAAAGTACCCTCTCTGGTACCCTAGATACCTTATTAGGGCTCTTAAAGAAAAGGCCAAATATCATTCTCGGTACAAACGCTACCAAAACGCAATGGATAAGTTGACTTTTGATTTACTGAGATCACGTTGTGACATCATGATAAAATCAGCTTATGACAACTATACGAAACATACATCTTCTCTGTTGCGTGACAATCCCAAACAATTTTGGAGATTTTGTAAGGGGTTCCGACGTAACGATAGCAATGTACCTAATGAGGTATTCTTTCGCGACAGACTTGCCACTGGAGGAAAATCTGTCTGCGACATTTTCGCAGACTATTTCCATTCGGTGTATAGTCAGGCTCCGGACGTATCCACCTCTGATTCCGACTATCCTCAATCTCACAACTTCCCTTCATTTGCTAGTTGTAAAGTTTCTGAGGCCGAAGTTCTGAGACGATTAATTTCTTTAGACACAAACAAAGGTCCGGGCCCTGACCTAATACCGCCAATGTTCTTTAAGGTGTATGCGCGAGAATTAAGTTTTCCTTTACATCTAATCTATAATAAGTCACTATCAACTGGCGTTTTTCCCTCACTATGGAAGGTAGCACACTTGACACCCATCCACAAGAAAGGTTCTCCTCACGATGTTAGTAACTACCGCCCTATCTCACTTCTTTCCACTGCGGGTAAGGTGTTTGAATATTTAGTACAAAAAAAGATTCTTGCACATGTTCAACTAATGTTAACTATAGACCAGCATGGATTTCTTCCGTCCAGATCTACCACTTCCAATTTAATAGGATACATTTCGGATATCACTGATGTTTTAGACAATGGAGGCGAGGTGCATGCTGTCTATACTGACTTCAAAAAAGCGTTTGACTTAGTTAACCATAACATTCTTGTACAAAAATTAGAACATATGGGCATACATGGTTCACTCCTTCGCTGGTGTGAATCCTATCTTGGGAACAGGTCTCAGCTTGTCGCGATGCACGGTTTCAAATCGGCGCCCAGAGTCGTTCCTTCAGGTGTTCCTCAGGGATCGCACCTTGGCCCGTTATTTTTCTTAATCTTTATAAACGACCTGGCTTCTAATCTCACTTCCAAGTTTAAACTTTATGCTGATGATCTCAAAATTTACCGTCCCGTAGCTAGCTACGAAGATATTTATATGCTTCAAAAGGATCTCATTTGGTTACTTGATTGGTGTAGGATCAATGGTATGACCTTAAACGTGGATAAATGTTACCACATTAAATTCAGCCGCAAAAGATCCCCTTTGGCTGCATGTTATTATATTAATGACACACCTCTTACTGAAGTCTCTCAGATACGGGATCTTGGGGTCCTAGTGGATCACACGCTTTCTTTTAGGCATCACGTCTCTCACGTAGTTAATAAAGCATCAAAACTTACCGGGTTTGTCTCTAGGCAGATGAAACGTTTTCGGGATCCTAAATTGTCAATCGTCATTTATAACTGTCTAATTCGTAGTATTCTGGAATATTGCAGTCCTATATGGAACCCTCGCTAGCAAGTTCATTCTGACAGAATAGAGAGGGTCCAAAAGCGCTTCCTCTATCACTTAGCTTTTAATGATACCAAGTGTAACAAATTAGTTTCCTACAGCTCGCGTTTAAACTATTATAACACAGATAGTCTTCAGAAGCGCAGAACAGTTGCCGACATAATGCTATTATACAAACTTGTCAACGGTCACATAAGCTGTCCTGATATGTTGCAACGTCTAAAACTCAATGTATTTCGCCCTAGTAGCCGCTTACTAAATCGAAAAACCTTTGCTCTTCCCTTGTACAAAACGAATCTCGGTCAACATTCGCCCCTATATCGCATGTGTTCTTCTTATAATGGCATCTTCAATCATTATGACATCTTTTTTGGTTCGCCTGCCTCAGCTAGGATAAATATATCTAAATACATATTCTAATCCAGACACACAACTTGTACCGTGTACCTCATACCGGAATCTCAATTTCTCCTTTTCTTTTATGTTATCTCCTAATTATGCACGTCGTGTTCACTTCGAGTAGGTTGCAAATATTTTGGATATTGTACTGTATCACTGTATTATACGAATGTCATGTGTTTGTAACCAGTTTAGTGGACCTAATAAACAGAAAAAAAAAAAAAAAATGGTCAATATCTCGGAACCTATTGAGGGGGCTCAGACACTTTTTCGGCTAGATCAGGGGCGCGTCGGGGACGATGTCAGAGCCACAAGCTATTTTACCAAGCCTCACTTGTTTAGCGAAAAACGGCGATCAACGTGATTTTGTTGATTAGTTACCAATATTTTGTGCTGGGAAAAAAGTGTATGGCTAGACGGTGCATCAGTTTACAAAAGTCCGTTAATTATGTTAAGTTTACATGATTATTATAGTACTTATTTTAGTCATTAATTCTATCCTAGAAAATAAATGCGTCTCAACTAACGTGTGATTGTTTAAAATATTCCCTGTTTGGGTAAGAGTACGAGGTTAAAAGTACGCACGCTGTTATAACTTCATTACAATGATCGCACGATTTTTTCTTCTTTAAGCTGCAATTAAGTCGAATATTATTTGTAAAGATTTTTAGACCTTATACAGAAAAAAAATATTCTCATTAAACACTCTACGTAGTTTTACCCACATAACGGGTCAATAGTACGAATTTCTCCCGATGGACTTAAACATGTATTGCAAAAAAAACAATGAAGCAATGTACAAAAACTCATCAAATAATGAAAGTAGAATAAATTTCCTTTACATAGAGCGTTAAAACGTTTTTCAAGACACTATATTTTTGACTGTGTGAGTGTGTGACGATAGAAAAAAAAGTGCGTACTTTTAGGCCGAATGACCCTACAGATCTACTAAAGCGGTATTGTACAAAGTTATTTGCCATTGACCTCAATACACCTGTAGGCCACTTCTGTGAATTCCTGCAGATTGCAGATAAATATATCAACGTTCTCGGAAATAGTATTGAGCAATCGTATGGCCCGCGACAAAGGTTTTGTTAACAAAGAAAGCAAAAACGTACCAAGAATAATCTATTTGGTGGTGGTAAATTTTTTTGCAATAAATCACGATTTTTGTTTTACCGAGTTACGGAATATGAAAAATTCTATGTAGGGTTTGTCGTTACTCATAAACATTTTTAAATGTGTAATAGTTATTAAATTGTGTTACAGCAGTACTCAACAATGCACAGCTTCGTTTTTTACTAGGTAGGTGACGTCACACCATGGCATCTAGGTTTTCATATATTTACGCGCGAAAATTTAAAATGAAAAGTTTAAATGCATTTTAATAGAACTTACCAATTGAATTTGTTGTTTATAAAATTTCCAGTAGTATATAATAGCTGGGTTTAGACTAGCAAGAAAACTTGTAAAAGTTATCTTGCGCAAGCTATTTTTAACGTGTAAACGCTCACGGAAGGCAGACTTTTGCAATATTTTGAAGCTTGCAGGACTTCTGGCAAGTTGCATGTGAAAACACCATTTGACAACTTGTGCGAGAACTTGCAGTTTGTTCAAGGTGCAGATAAAAGTTTTAACTTGCTAGTAGATTACGTTTTTTTTGTTTAATCCATATGGAACGGGCTAACCTCAAAGATCATGCTGGAAAGTTATGTTTGTTGTATAACCGATATGTCTATTTATGCCGCCAAGCAATAGTATACATGCACTATTGTGTGCCTGTTTGAAGGACATTGTAGCCAACGTAATTACTGGGCATTATAAGACTTAACATCTTATGACTCAGGATGACGAGCGTAGTAGAATGCCATGCAGTGCTTGGTAATTCAAATTTCTGTTTCATGTTGGTACTTTTAAGGCAATTATTTTGTTTACAATCATCATCCAAACAGCATTATATTAATATAATATAATAATAATAATAATACCAGCCCTGTATTAAATACTGCCCACTGCTGAGCACGGGCCTCCTCTACTACTGAGAGGGGTTAGGCCTTAGTCCACCACGCTGGCCTAGTGCGGATTGGCAGACTTCACATACCCTCGAAATTCTTATCGAGAATTCTCAGGTATGTAGGTTTCCTCACGATGTTTTCCTTCACCGTTAAAGCGAACGATAATTGATAAACAATACACACATAACTTCGAAAAATCAGAGGTGTGTGCCTTGGGTTTTGAACCGCCGGACATTGTCTCGGCAGACCGTTCCATTCCCAACTAGGCTATCGTCCACTTTTGAATGAATCTAATATAATGCTAAAAGCATTATATTAGATTCATAAAAATCAGGCAAAAGGATTGCGTGTCTTGTCATTCAGTTTTATGAAAAAAGAACATGGCAAGCAGTAAATATTCCTCAAGTTATGTAAACAGCTTTGCAAGAACTTGCGCAAGTTAACTTGTGGTCACTTGCAAAAGCGTGTTGCTAAAGAAATATTGCCACTATTGTAAACACATCTAGGAATTCTTGCACAATATATTGCTGAGAGAACTTGCTAGTCTAAACTTAGCTTATCACCTTAGCATCAAATTAAGACATTTTACAAAAAAGGTAAAATACCCTATTGTTTAAATATGGTATTCCAATTTGTTATTGTTAAAAATATTCTCAGATGAGGTATGTAGAAGGATGTCTTAGTGCATACAACCATAACAATTTTATTGCTTGAAGCATTTTGTGTAGAATGTTGGACTATTAGATTCTGCACATTTACTGTACAGTACCTAAGAAATGGAATGTTATGTGTATAATGAGGACATTATACACATAACATTCCATTTCTTCTATCTATACATATAAATAAAATTGAAGTGTCTGTTTGTAATATGGAAATAACCGTTTTTTACTACATGTATATGAATATATATACGGTATATGTTGAAGGTTTTATACATTGTATCAATTTAGTGCTGGCTGATTTTAATATGACAGTATGTTGTTTCCATAACAATGATCAATAACAAGAAAATTGTTCTTGCTGTTATACATATTCGATGTAATGTAAACCAGTGTAAACTCTGCTAATAGCTAATAAATAATGTAACCCAACTCGATACTTTTAACAGTATATACACCAAAATAACATATTTTACAATTTTTGTCTATCTGTCTGTTTGTTCCGGCTAATCTCTGAAATGGCTGGACCGATTTTGACGGGACTTTTATTGGCAGGTAGCTGATGTAATAAGGAGTAACTTAGGCTACATTTATTTTAGTTTCCATAAAAAGCGGGACTTTTATCCCGGAAGAACCCATTCACGCGGGCGGAGCCGCGGGCAACAGCTAGTAATAAATATAAATGATGTAGTAGTTGAATGTTTGTAAATGTTATAATGATGTGGGATCAAACCTCTGTGTACAGCTTCTTTAATTCTTAATCGACGTCTCCTTTCTCTTTTAGCAACTTTTCTCCAATTTTTATGTCTGTAAATGAAATAAATGTTCATGTTTATCTCATATATAAAATTCTTGTGTCGCAGTGTTTGTTGCCAATCTCCTCCGAAACAGCTTGACCGATTATCATGAAATTTTGTGTGCATATCAGGTAGGTCTGAGAATCGGTCAACATCTATTTTTCATACCCCTAAATGTTACGGGTGGTCCACCATTAATTTTTTTTGAGACAAAATTATTTGTTTTTACTTTTTTATGATAAATCATTCAAAAATACATACAACCCTAAATTTTTAAAATTCTACGATCAACCCCTATTTTTTTAATAACTTTTAACCCCGGTCAGTAACTGATGGTAAAACAATGTTTGCGGGGTCAGCTAGTATACTATAAAATCAATAAAATTGCAATATTTTGTACAGTATTTGTTTCTTTCTTTGACTGCACTATAGAGAAAATATTCTGGAGAAGAATTGATCAAATTCTTGAAATTCTTTAGCCAACATCTGTGATTTTTTAGTGAAATGTGATAAGTACATTATTAAAACTTAATTTAGCAGGTGTGAAATTAATTTCCAATAGAATAAACATAATATTTACCTTCCCATGTCTGAATTTAATGAAACCATCACAGAATAAGATTGGAAATCAAACTCTACTAAAAAGTAAACACGATTGATACTTTCTTGAAAATGCCCACTTAAAACAACTGTTCGGTATTGCTTGTAATAATTATTACAGTCGTCACTCGTCAGTCACAGTGTTGAAAACACAACAAAATATAAATAAAACACAAATTTTGTTACACAATACTATTTATAAACATTCCAATTTGTTTTGGTTGGCCGTATCTTTTTTTTTTTTTTTTTTTATAATGGCATTTGTGTTCACATTTTGCCAATGTCAAGTTTGGTTCGTCTATTTTATTATCTGTAGTATGTCGAAGTAAAGCAGTGGCTACCTTACCAAGACTTTATCGAGGAGTTTTGGCGGCAACAAAAAAAAACACTTGATTAGCACAATTATTTCAATTCACTTAATTTGAGCTCTTTAATAGAACTATATTGGATAATATACCACCATAATTATGCAATATAACACTGAATATCACCAAAATAATGAATTAAAACAAGAGCACCTCATGACACTTCCAAGTTCCCGCCAAAACTCCTTGGCCGTATCGTTTTTACCAGAGACAAATAAAGTATAAACTATAAACACAGACTACTTAGAGATAAGCTTCTTATTATGAAATGTCTAGAATATTTAAATTTGATATTTAAATAGTTATTTACAACCACAATGGTGTTATTCATCAAATTTCAGAATAAGTTAGAAACTGTATTGACTATTTGAGTGTTTGGAAAACGTTGGATATTTATTTAATTCATTATTTAATGATTTATATAACTTCGTCTAAAATAAAATCAATTAGAATTGTTAATAATTCTAATTGATTTCTATCTCGTTATTTCTATAAGTAAAATATTCACAACTTGTTAATAGCTTCATCTGTTGGCAAATTATGTAAAATAACCAAGTTTGCTTACTTAAATGTTATTTATGTAAAATATTATCATCTGGAGTTATGAAAAATTCATTATAATATCAATTTTGAATATTCAGCTATAACCCAAGATTTATTGTACAGTAATTTCAAAGGAGGTTGCTGTTATTATAACATTTATATTCACTTTGAATGTCTATTGGATAATAAAAAAATCAAGTCAGTTCAAAAATACGATTGACTTCTGTTCCAAACCCAAAAGTCAACTGGGAAAAAACTATAGTTCGGACAAACTAAGCTGGCCGGTATGACAATTCATTTTTTTCCCCGAAGCGATAACTCTGTGAGAACGTCTACCCAAAAGATTCAAAACCGTGTCATGTCATACCGGCCATATTAGTTTGTCCCTACTATAAGCAATATTCAGTGTGTATTTTCATTACGATGGATTCCGAACACGAAAACCCTGGCACCTCGCCGACATATACTATAAACTAGTGTTTTTACGACAATTCTGCCAATGGCAAGTTTGACGTTTGAAAAGTAAAAAGGGCCTTAGGCACGGTCATCTTGACGTATAGTGCTTTTCAACTTTAAGTTAAAAAAAAAAATAAAAAAAAAAATAAAAAAAAAAAATAAGTTCCGATTGCGTGATGTTGGCAGCAAGGTACATGCAGTGCTGCTACATCACACAAAATGTGTTACCTTGAACTAAAGGATTTTTTTTCTAATGGGAACATGTTTTGTCTAGTAACAAAACACTAAAATGTCCAAATCAAATTTTAAAATATAATGGTAAGCATAAACTATGTACCCACTTTTCAAATAATTTATTATTAAGATCATTGAATTCTGCCGTAAGTACGTAATAATTAACCAGCTTTGTAGTTTCCAATAAATACTTCCTTTTTCTTAGATGTATAGACATGCAAGACAACAAATAGTTCTGACACGAAATTACACTATGGAATTCTGCAACTTAAGGAAGTAAATCAAACACTATAAACATAATTGATGAGTGGGTAGATATTTAGTAGCGAAATCAACTTTAATTTATCTACTAAACCATTATTAACTACATTTATAGATTTAGGATAATACATTAATAAATAAGGCAAGACGAATATTTCTTTATCATAATAGAATGACATTAATTTTTAATGAGTCATGGAGGTAAGTAATTTTTTTTTTTTTTTTTTTTTTTTTTCTCTTTGGCAAGGCGCGGTTTGCGCATCTGCCAGTGTCAAAGTTTTTGGAAGTTACATATATAATATTGTTTCTTTGTTATCCTCAGTAGTAGTAGTACTATGTCGAAGTAAAGCAGTGGCTACCTTACCAAGACTTTATCGAGGAGTTTTGGCGGCAACTAAACAAACACTTGACTAGCACAGTTATTTCAATTCACTTCATTTGAGCCCTTTAATAGAACTATATTGGATAATATACCACCATAATTATGCAATATAACACTAAGTATCACCAAAATAATGAATTAAAACAAGAGCACCTCATGACACTACCAAGTTCCCGCCAAAACTCCAGGTAAGTAATTATTAAAAAGCAATTATGACAAGTCAGCACAAAAAACACAAAACATACTAATTAGCATATAATACATTGTATAATTACTGGCTATTTATTTATTGTTATTTTAATCGATGTTATACAAATATTGCTTATTATTTTTAATATGGTATTTTGTTCAAGAAAAATACATTGATCCTATGGTAACCCTATTTTTTAAAACTGAAATGGCGGGAATATTCTTCATAATGTCCACCATCTTGTCAGACAGGGGTCCCAATTCACGCCATTGCATCGGTAAAATAATTCGAAACGCACTATACAGCATGCTGTATGACACGGCGCTGGACGTAGCATACGCACTATCGTGCGTGCTAGACAGTGCTGCCAGGTAGTCAGTTATCTACATTTATCATTTATCTTTACTCTCTGGTCAATGGTATTATAAAAAAATGAATGAAGATATTTATACAGATATTTAAAATTCGTTTTTTTTTATTGCGTTCAATGACGAGATGAGCATGCCGTTCGCCTGATGGTAAGGGCTATGACAGCCCATAAATAGTAGCAACTCCATCCAGCACCTTGAGTTACAAAGTACTGTGTGGCATTCCACTGCGCTCGACATCCTGAGACATAAGATGTTAAGTCTCACCATGTCCAATAGTTACACTGGCTACAATGTCCTTCAAACCGAAACAACAGTGCATGCACAATGCTGAGCTTGGCGGTAGAAATAGACATTTCGGTGGTACCTGGTGGTACCCACCCAGACGGACTCTTACATATATGAGAATAATTTATAAAATTTTAGATATATTTTTCGGTTACGGACTAAAAGATTATTTATTGTGTATCTGCACGACGCGATGCTCAGAGTGACGGGGTCACTCGTTGAATATATAATATTATTAAATCCAAAATGTATTTTAAGACAATTGTGTTAGTTTATTAGGGCATTTCACACAAGCCTAATGCCAAATCTAGCCTAATATTCGCCCAACAAGGCTTTTTGGAGGGGGAGTTTTGGCGGGAAACTTGGAAGTGTCATGAGGTGCTCTTGTTTTAGTTCATTATTTTGGTGATACTTAGGCTCCACTTTTTCCACCGTGGTTATCTTTTTCTCCGGATCTTATTAAGTTGGACGCGCTCACAGAGCTGCGAGTGCGCCAGGCGCTGCGAGCGCGTCCAGCTTATAATAACACCGAAGAATTCTTGATCAGAAATCAATCAAATATTTAAAAGATATCTGTAGAACCTATAATAGCCGGCAAACAACTTGAGCACACTACCGTGTGGTGGAGAATTATTTTAGCACGCAATGGGGTAGTTTCCTAAACTTGATTATGTACAATATTCTATATGTAACAGAAAAAAATACACAAAAGAAACTCTTCTGTGAAATCAGCATAAAAATTGGTTGAAAAATAAAGCAGCTATTCATATTTGAAATATTGCTGTGAGCAAAAGTGGGGATTATTGTTCTATCTCTTTCTCACGCACGCAGTGTTATGGGTGGTTACAACCGGTGACGTCACAGTTTGATAGTTTTGTTATTTGGCAGCTATTCCTTCCACCAAATTTCAAAGCTTTATAACTTCTTAAATATTGCGAGGATTTGAAAATTATTTTTCCGTTAGATTTTGCGTACAAAATAATCTTCCACCGCGCAGTAGTGTGCTTAAATTGTTTGCCAGCTTTTATAACGAGAGATTCAATATAATTTAATTTATTATAATAAAAACTTTCAGTAGAATCAATAGTCTTTTTTTGTAACAATACACGGGTTACTAATTACCTACGTACTACCTCAGAATATAGTTGTTCTGTATTCTGAGGTTACTACATATTTGAAAATAAAAATTACGTAATCTAATATACACGTAGTATTAAATTGTAGGTAGATAACAATTATTTCACTTGTTTTAGCGATCTTAACGACGAAGGAAAATAAATATACTTATCATAAATTAGAAATGGAAATATATCGCAATAAAATTAAGAAATATATAGTTTTAAACAAACTTCACAAATTGACTGAATCATTGCATGGTGGCTTAGACCCAAATTTTGAAGGTGGATGGCCAATAAGGTTAGCAGCTCGGTATGGCAATTGGTCTATTGTGAAGACGCTGATACAATTTGGCGCAGATCCGCATCTGTTAAGTGAGTCAGGTAAGTATCTAAGTATTTCAATTAGCGCAGAAGTTCACATAGATCAGACTATTGTAGATCAGAAAAATTGTAGATGCAGATGACATAAATTTGTTGAATTAAATCACGTATGTTTGTGGACTGAGAGTTTTTGGATCTAACCTAAGGTCGAATAAAACTGTGCCGGTTTTGCTATCAAGACTCTTGAAAACACGAGGCAGGTCGTTGGAAATACTTAGATCAAGACTAAACAACATGCTAGGAAATGTGTGTTGCGCAGTCCCCACTTTGGAGTGAGATTAAGATAAAGGGAAGATTACCTACTTTTTCATTTAGATATTTATTATTTCGTTACAGGTGCTTCAACATTACAATTAGCTGTTTTTTCTGGTACGCATTGGGATACAGATAAATGGAATTTTTTACTATCGTGCTGTGATTCGTCACAGTTAGCTGATGGGGCTGTCGTCGCAGTGGTTTTCCAAAATGTTTGTGCTTTGAAGAGAATATTAGAAACGAAACGATGTAACTCCAATGTTCCAACGACTTTGACTGGTGTGTATATATAAACATAATATGTAACCCGATTTTTTGTACTAAAAATAACTGACTTTTTGTTGAAAGGAGGTTTTTTTTAGTGTCATGTGGCGGCAAGAACCCACGCTACGCCACTGACATTTTGGTATCCTAGGACCCCCCCTATGTGAAAGCTATAGCTACGCCCGTGGCTACCTAAGTATACCGACAAATGTATACTTAATAGATAATAATAAATTATGATATTTATTGATTACTTTCAGTAGATACCTCTGTATTTATTTACAGGGAAAACATTAGAGCAACTAGCTAAGGGATATAAATTGTCCCACCTCCTAAATATTTCTAATATGGAAGATTTTCACGACAACGCAATTTCACCGAATGCCAGGCGACCGGTATGTTCTGCTTTATTATAATGTTAGTGCTGCTGATTATAATACTAATTAATTCAAATCAAATCAAAATCAAAATTTATTTATCAAAATCGAGTACAATGTTTTCCTTATGAACTAAAAAATATTGCTATTAAATTGTTACATAAAAATAAAATTGAGATCATAGGGAATGAAAAACCGTTGCTTGGTCCCTACACTAGGCACTACCTGTATCGTAGGCGACCAATTTACATTCCAAGTTACCTGGAATAATGAAATTAATCGAAAAATATCAATGCAAGCTTTATAATATACAAGTCACATTATGAAAGTTTAGGTCTGTGAGTGTGTGTTTGTGTATAATGTGTTATGGGTGGATGTGTACGTATGCATGAATATAAACGAGTGCGTGATTGTTCTGTATGGGTGTATTTGTTTGTGTGATTGCTGTGAATGGACTCTAGTTGTCTGCCAGACTACTTTAATTACTTACATGATGTGTGTCGACAAATGACAATATGCTTTAGATAGGTATTATACCTAACTTTAAAAAATCGTTTGGTCGCATTCGAAAGAAATCAAAGTAAAAAATATTATTCAGGTTTTTTTCTGTAAAGTGGGGCCCGAAGGGTTTCACAAAATTTGGCGTCAGGCACAAAGTAACATCACTTTACGGTATCGGTAAAACATGTTCAGTGGTTTTTCCAACATAAACCTAGGTATATATATATGTATGTCTCCTGGGTTTTAATGTTTAACACAAATCAAACAATATTTTACAGCAGGAAATCTAATTCTAGTTGTTGTAACTAGTAATAACGATATGAACTAACAAATAACTTTTTTATTATAACATAACATTTAAGTATAAGGTAGGGTCAAATGGGGAACAGTAGATCACTCTTTTTCAGTTATGCATTTGTCAAAATATTATGCATAATCCACTGTATCCTACTGACCCACTGTTGACCAGTTGACCCTACATATTATGTAATACGAAAAAATTGCGTAACTCTATTACTTACCTTACTACCTAATACGAATAATAAGTAAGTACTTACTTACCTAAAACTATTGTTGGTAAGTATATTATGATTGTTTAAATACCTACACTTTAGAAAGCGTTGTCGTGTTGAAGATATTAAATGTTTTATTAACAGGACATCAGAAATACATTAACTCCACCTCAGGCATACAGCAGAAATTTATCACCTTCAGTGGCGAGATTTTTCCATCAGTCAGCAAGTCACACGCCGGTAGAACAGCAGCGAGGAACGAGGGGCACATCTTCACCAACAACTAACTTGTTGAATGATTGACTTCGAAATTTATTAATTTTATTATGAACTCGATATTCTAAAATGCTTAGTAGTACCGACACATACAAATTATTTATAAGAAAATTTTACCTACTTACTTTTAATTTAGTTTGACAAACTTTGGTGCAACCGGGTTAAAAAGGGATATTACAAATACTTAATGATATTAATATACGTAACCAATTTCATAAAAAAAATAAATGACTTAATTAAATTGTTATACTTTTACATATCTATTTTGTTTTATTACAACTGAACACTCCCTAATGAACCTATTCTAATTAATATTCTTAGTTTTCTCTAGAAGTTTTTGTTTTATTAAGTATATATTGTGTTGGTGTGCACAAACTGACCAATTGTGTTTCTGGTGGTTTTTCGTGGGATATCTGTAGACAATTACAAAGCATGTTTTTAGCAAAAGCAAGAAGATGTCTTGAGAAGATATAAATAATATAAACTTATACCAAAAAGTAGAAAAATTGTTTTATTGAAGGCGGTAATCTCTGGAATTAGGTAACTACACCCAAGAATGGACTTTTACGCGGGTGTAAATACGAACAAAAGCAATATAAGTCATTAATTAAAATACGAATTTAGGTACATAAGTATATAACCATATCGATGCAATAGATAGAAATGGTTTCTGCATATCAATCCTAAAAGTCTATTAGGTAAGTACCTATGCTTACGTTTATATTTTATAAAACTAAGCGAATAGTCGTAGTAAGAAATTGGCCCGTACCCCTGCGTAAACACTTACAATTTCATCGATATTATGGTCCAAGCCTTTAATAGTCAAAGGTATGCCAAGAATATATAGCATCTTTTGTTTCATACAACAAATAAATTTCATCAGCTCTATCTTCTGAAAGTAGTAAACCATAGTCATTAGTACCTACACATTTTTTAGATTTATGGCCAAAAGCTGTGGTGGTGTCAGATGTATTAGAAGTACACACATGGTGAGTTTAACTTATTTCCATTCATTACGTTTCCGTAGGACATTTTAAACGATGTCATTACTGAGCGTTATGATACATTGATGAAATACCTAGTGTATTTATATCAGGAATCAAGATGAGCGCAGTTGGCTATCATAGGCAGGGCCGGATTAACATTGTCTGGGCCCCTAGGTAGTGTCCCCTTGGAGCTCCCTTTCTCTTTCCTGACTTCCTAAAATATATTTTTTCTACCAAAACCTAATTAACTGAATAGAAAATAATTAAGTGCTTTTTTTATAACTTAAAATATGATGCTCCAAAATGGACTGATATATAATATAAAAGATAATCAAGGCAATAACATTGTCATCGGGTAACAAGTTTATTAAATACGAATCGTTAATTATAATTTACTTTTTTTCTCGGTGCGAAGAGCCCCTTGCCGGTGCCGGGCCTCTAGGCAGTTGCCTAATTTGCCTTTAGCCCAATCCGGCCCTAATCATAGGTAACATACCAAAGGCAAATGCAGATTCTTATTAGCTTAGAAGGAAAATGACCGATCCGTAACATATGGAGCTGAATCTGACTTTAATTTACAATATGATATCGACGATTGTAATGATATCTAACAATCCTGAAAATACACACATTAAGAAAACTGGTACTTAGATACTTACTTCAGCGGCTTTGGCGACGGGTGTAATAATCGGATAGTTTTGAACGACACATATTTTCGGATAAGTCAATGGTTCACCACGCCAGAACCTTATGGCATAGTATGGACATTCCTCATCAGGGAGACGGTAACCGTGCTGTACACAAAATTCAAAATACCAATTATTGGTGGTAGGTCTCTCATATGTAAGAGTCCGCCTGGGTGGGTACCACCGTAATGTCTGTTTCTACCGATAAGCAGCAGTGTGCATGCACTGGTGTGTTTCGATTTGAAGGATATTGTAGCCAGTGTAACTACTGGACATAATGATGTTTCTTCAAAAGGTATCAGAAACTCCACACTAGCATCTTCTTCCTTTTTTTTTATTGGATTGAATGATGAGACGAGCATGCCGTTCGCCTGAGGGTAAGCGATACGACCACCCATAAATAGTAGTAACACCATCCAGCACCTTGAGTTACAAAGTGCTGTGTGGCATTCCACTGCGCTCGTCATCAAAAAGGGATAAAAGGGGGGAATAACTAAACTGCTGAAGCGATAGTAATGAAATTTGGTGTGGGGATATCTAGAACCTTACAGATAACTATGGGATATTTTCTTTTACTTAGGGTGTTAAAAGACGGGAGAAAATACTGTTGATTGTATTGAACGGTATGAGTATTGGGGATCTCTTGAACCTTGAAAATAAATATGACCGTCAGTTTTTGATTAACCTCTAAATAAGAAGGTTAACAGGGGAAAAATAATAGGCCGTTGAACCGATTGTGGTGAAATTTTATATAGATGCACTTTGGGTATAAGTATGAGATATGTGATAGGTATTCATTTGTTAATCAAACCCTAACAAACGATATGAAGGGGGTAAAATCTAAACCCCTGAAGAATATTTTTTATTAGTAGTGAATGTAACTGTAAATCAACTCATTTGACTTCAGTGGTGAATATTTATAAAATATTATTAGTACCTACTTTAAAGTTATAAATACCATGTATAGTATTAAAGAATCACCCGACAAGACTCGGTCATCCAGGTACTATGTATTGATACACCAAATTTAAAATTAGGTAGGTATGCCTAATTATCGTTTTATGACAAATACATTTCTTATTCGCGTAGTTTAAGGAGCGGGGTCCTTCGGACCGCGAGGCTGTACGCGGTGGCCCACTTACCCCACGCCTTACGCCACCTCTGAACAACACCTAGTATCTACTTGCAAAATAAAAAAAACTGAAAAAAGGTATGTATTGCGCTTACTTACAATATTTTTCCAATGTCGACGCAAATCTTTATAACATTTGAAACTTCCGTTTTCTGGTAAATGTTCATAATAATCTTCAATTATAGCTTTGTTTAAACTATGAAGAAAACATGCCAATTAATAAAAAATGCTGAAGAATTTTAAGAAATATCTTAAAAAGCTAATATGGTAATAATAATGTGATAATAATCACAATGATACTCCTTCTACCTTTGATTAATTATATACCTTCTACTCATATATGTTAATAAAATATTCATAACTATTGACACCATGCACCCCACGCTTTTTTTTACAATAAAATACATTTTTTTTTGCTTATTACACTGTTGTTCATTCAAATTTATTTTCTGTTTCTATAGGAATTGGCATTGTACTCAAATATAACAATGAGTACTATTTATTACTATTGTGTACGTATGTACAGTCAGCAGCATAAATATCTGTACAAAAACAAAATTTCAAATCGCCTATATACGCGTTAAGTTAAACTGATACATTTTTTTCTTCGTTTGAACTAAAGTAAATCTCTTTTATTTTATTTTTGTGAAGAGAAAAAAACGTTTAGTAAGAACACAAAAGTGTGTAGGCAATTTGAAATTTTGAATTTGTTCATCTACTTATGCTGCTGACTGTACAATCACCCAATTTGGTGCTAATACACTTTCTCAAGATAAAACGCCCATTTTTCATATTTTACCAAGCATGTGCGATCGTTTCGGAGATCTTCAAAGGAAACAGCAGATAACTACTATAAGTGAAGACTTGTAATTGGCTTTTTGTTAACTACACCATTGTTATAAATAATTACATGTAGCTGTTAGTCTTCCAAATAAATAAATAAATAACTCTTATCAGTTATCGACTGTCGTCTACTTTAGTTGTAAGTTGCATGTTGCCGAGAGATGACGCGCTAGCCGTTAGCGACTTATTTAGAAGCGAGCATCTGGCCACAGTACACAGATATACAGTAGGATATCTTCATACAAACGGTCGGAACGCGAGTGATGCCTACGTGACTCGATATTAGTACACATTAAGTACACAAACAGTCGCGAGTGCGCCGCAGTGACGAACGAACCGTGTGATTGTTTTGTAAGCAGCAAGCGTGCATTTTGTGAATATTTGAATTAAATAAGAAGAAGTACTTACATAATATGGCAAAGACCAATTATAGACTATATTGTACTGTTTTTGGTTGTTTGAATTCTTCAATAACACACTCAGAGATATTTTTTTTTAAATTAACTGGAAACTCCGAAAGGTAAAAATAATAAGCACGTAATTTGATTCTTTTTTAATAGATAGGTATTTCGCTTTTTCCACCGAGTAAAATATCTGGATTAATAAATAAAGGAGTGGATAAGGTGAAAAAAGTGACGTACGAGTGACTTACCTATGCTCACGATAAAATAACTAGTAAGTAGTTTCCTAGGCTAGGTTATCCTACTTACTTAATATGTACTTAGCTGCTTACACACACAAACACACACTCACGCCCTGTATCCCCGAAGGGGTAGGCAAAGGCTGAACTATTTGCACCCACTTTTCGCAGTGTATAATCCGTCCCATGATGTGATAGGGGGCGAGCCTATCGCCATATCGGGCACAAATTCTAGACTCCGGGCCGATACTGAATAGAAAAATCTAATATCACTTTGCCCGACCCGGCAATCGAACCCGAGACCTCAGCAATCACCTTAGCTACTTACATAATAATATATATTATTGAAATAGACGAAATATCACCATGAAATAATTATGAGAATATCCCTTGGAATGTCGGACTTATTTTTATAAAAAGAAATGTTTTCTTTTATTTAACTTGCAATGTACCTATGTATGTTTGTTAGGGTGGAATCTTGCAAGTCAAATTTGAAGCAGTTACTTCAACCGATTGTGTTGAATAATATGTTATATATATATTTAATAAGAATTTCGTTTTTTAAATAATATATTTTACAATCTCAAAACTAGGAAGAAACTCAAGTATCTTAGATTAAAATAAAATACTGTAGACGGGCAGCCCTATCGCGTGTTTACGTACCGCGCGGCTGTAGGTAATTATTTCAAGGAGAGGGCTGGAGTCATAATATTGCATAGATAATATTACCGTGATCTGGCGGTACGGTCAGTGGCGTAACTATATCATCTGAGGCCCGTGGCAAATTCATTGGATGGGGCCCCAGTAACCTCTGCCACCCTATAGTTACGCCACTGGGTACGGTACTCGGTAGTGCCCCGCCAAGACGAGCCGAGCGAAGCGCAAGGGCACTACCTACCTACCTTTTTTCGAAGCGCTTCGTCATTTTTTTGAACCCTCATAACTTGGGTTTGGATTATACCAGACAAACGAAATTCTCGTGATATGATGTCAATAGTGGACTTATTAAAAATATAAAGTTTCAATTACATAGCTCTTAAACTTTAGATTTTATTGATATCTAAAAAACCCCGATTTCGTCACTGATTCAATTCAATTAAACTCACTCACTCACTGATGATCATCAAAATTCTTAAAGTACTTCCTGAAGTCATAAAAAGCTGAAATTTGGTATGTGTACTGGTACTACTGGTTACTACCAGTACACAAACAACAACTAATCACAAATTTTGATTGACTAAACACAAATTCGATCTTACGCTTACCACATAAAGTAGATTTTTAAACGCGAGCAACGCACGTTTAGTCTTGTTATTGATAAATGTCAGTAACCAAAGTAGAATAAATCAACAAAATTTGAAAAAGGAATGTTACGTTCGATTCTTTTGTACTCGTGCCGTGCCAACGCTGGGGAAATAGCTTCTACGCAATGTATTTAAGAGGCTATGTCGAAAAATTTAAGGTTATTTAAATTCAAACTTCTCGTAAAGTACTAAGATCGGAAGTTTGATTTTTGGGTATGTGTAAATTGAACATATAACTCAATGATTTTCGAAAGCCAAAACACAATTACTACAAACTTTCTCGATAGAAAAAAAATCCAAAGTTACCTCTGATATTTTCTTTAAACACGCTTTATCTCTAAATGGTGTAATATATACATTCGTAACTTGATTTAAATACAAGAACTCAATATTTTCTAAGGTCCCAACAAGACGCAATCAAACTAAATTGAATAGTATAATCACAATTAAAAGAAAATTGGTTTGGCGCTTACGCCATTTCATTTCGGCATACGAGTGCGCCTCCCGTCTCTTCCTCTCATCCGCGACGGCTAAATACGCTATCACTGTCATGGGAGTGGCCCGTGCCGACTTCAGTCGCCCGGAATATTTACTGACGACGGACGTGCGCTCGACATTTTTGGGCGCCTTCAAAGTTCAAATTACCCGTTTGGTGTAGGGATGCGGCCGCGCTGCCGCCGTGACCCGCGCGGCAAATTTGAAAGTGCCCTTCAAATTCTATTTTACAGTATATCCAGGTCACGTCCATGTGTCAATATAAAATTATAGGCTCTATTAGATCTATGAGATAGGTAGCAAGCGTAATTATTACATCCTTTCACCTTTGTAAATTATTTCTTTTCGGAGACCTACTTTAGTTATAATGCGTGATCGGTACGACTACCGCGCTCCCGGTCCCGGGTTCGAATCCCTGAACGAAAAAAAATTGACATTGGGTTTTTTGTATTATTATTTATATTTCGTAATCCAGAGCTAGGGACGCGTAATACCTGGAATGCCATGCTGGGCCAATTTTGCGTAAATGACGCTTGCGTGCCGGTCATATATTTGAAAAATTCGGATTTTGGGTGCAAAGGTTGTTCAAATTTTTACACCATAAAATTATTTTAGTATGTATTTTTATATTACTTATTTATTTATTTATTATGGATCAATAGTCACTAAAATATTCAGAGCCAATGTTAGAATTGGTATACACGGCCGCCATTTTGAATATCTTTGTTTTAAGCCCTACGACCTCAAAATCGATTTTTGGGTATAACTTTGGTTACAAAAGACTGATCTAATGTCAGAATTGAATTAAGTGGCCGCCATTTTGAATTTCTTTGTTTTAAGGCCAATCGACCTCAAAATCGATTTCTGGGTATAACTTTGGTTACAAAAGACTGATCCAATGTCAGAATTGAATTAAGTGGCCGCCATTTTGAATTTCTTTGTTTTAAGGCCAATCGACCTCAAAATCGATATCTGGCTATAACTTTGGTTACAAAAGACTAATCCAATGTCAGAATTGAAAAAAGTGGCCGCCATTTTGAATTTCCTTGTTTGAAGTCCAATTGACCTCATAATCGATATCTGGTTATAACTTTAGTTACCAAAGACTGATCCAATGTAGCAATTGAAAAAAGTGGCCGCCATTTTGAATTTCTTCATTTTAAGGCCAATCGGCCACAAAATCGATGTCTGGCTATAACTTTAGTTGCCTAAGAATAATTCAATGTCAGAATTGAAAAAAGGGGCCGCCATTTTGAATTTCTTCATTTTAAGGCCAATTGGCCACAAAATCGATATCTGGCTATAACTTTAGTTGCCTAAGACTAATCCAATGTCAGAATTGAAAAAAGTGGCCGCCATTTTGAATTTATTTGTTTTTAAGGCCAGGCCACGGCGCAGCGTCGGCCGTCCACCTGCAAGGTCACATAGATTTTAAAGCCAATAAATGGCCCTTAAAACAAGAAATATCTAAATGGTGGCCACTTTTTTTAATTCTAACATTAGATCTGCCTCTTGTACACAAAACAATGCCCAGATATCGATTTTGAGGTCGATTGGCCTTAAAACAAATAAATTTAAAAAGGCGGCTACTTTTTCAATTGTGACATTAGATCAGTCTTTAGTAACTAAAGTTATACACAGATATCGATTTTGAGGTCGGTTAGCCTTAAAACAAAGAAATTAAAAATGGCGGTAACTTTTTCAATTCAGACATTGGATCAGTCTCACTATGTCGGCCACTTTTCTCAATTCTAACATTACCTAAGTCAAGATCTTGCTTTCAACGGCAAACCAAAAATAGCGAAAGAAGAAACAACCTGTAGATGTTCAGTTTGATATATATTTTGCAGAAATCGGCCCGAGCGGACATGTACGCTCTCAAATTCAAGATGGCAGTCACTTTTTTGGCATTAGGCTCACCCTCTGGGGCCAAAGTATGCCTAGATAACAATTTTGAGGTCAATAGGTATAAAATCGGATCTGACCTTTGTAACCAAAGACGCAAAAGTATCGATTTTAAAGCGAATTGGCCTTAAAAATTAAAACAACATGGCAGCCACTTATTCCACCTTGTACATTAGACACATGTTTTATTGTCCAAAATTTGGCCAGGTATGGATTTTGAAGCTAATTGGTTCTTAAATAAAAATGTTCTAGATTGGTAACGGCCACCTTCACCATTACAAACATTTATACCCTATCTAGTGACCATTGAACCATTATAATGTTTTCAAACTTCATATCAAACTAATTTTATGGTGTAAAAATTTCGAACACCTTTACACCCAAAATTCGATTTTGTATGGCGGCACTGAAGAGTGAAGCATCATTTAGACCTGGCAAAACCCGGTAAAATAGACCCGGAATTCCAGGGAAGAGGTAGCATAGTGACTGACTTGTCGAGAGTCAAGACTACCTCGATGTCGTAACTCGTAGCTGTATTGCGTGCTCGGTACGGCCTCCGCGCTGAGGTCCCGGGTTTGAATCCAGAGTCGGGCCGTAAAATAGTGACTGCATTTTTTGTATTATTATTTACTTTGTGTCAATCAAAGCTAGGAAAGCCTACAAAAATAAATCAAAACGATGCAAAATATAATTTAAAATGTATTATAGAATTTTCGTACTGCTCTGTTTTTTATATACCTACGTACGTCCGAGACCTATTTACCACCATACCAAATTTTACCGAGAAAGTGAATAATACTTTCGATGAGTTTAAATAACTTACAATGTCATTTTACATAATGTTCAAGTAATTAGGTAGTATAGTGACATAATTATGATTCTATAGGCGAATTAAAATAAATTACATGTTTTATAAGTTATAAAACATAGAATTTATTGGAAATTTTAACTATAATATTTATAACACAGCTGTGTATTTGCATTTGGAATGACGATCTTTTCGCGGGCTTGAGCGCAACGACCTGATGCGATGGCGGTGCGACGCGCGCGATCTGTCGCAGCGGGTCGGCGGGGCGCCTCGCACTGGAAATACGCTAAGCCACGCCCATCACCGTCCGATATTTTTTCGACATAGCCCCTTAAGGTTCATATTAGATTAGTAAGAAATGGTTTTAATGACTTTAATAAATAAAAATATACTCGTTTCAAGAATTATAGCTTCTACGCATTGTAATTAAGGTTCATATTAGTAAGATAAAAAAGATGTCAGGTTATTTTCGTTACGGAAGTTCTGGATTCGGTCTCCACGCTCAAGGCCCGCGATAGAAGCTATGCAATAGCTTAAAAACTAAAACTTCGAACTTTTAACCCCCAACACCTTAAACTAGTGGATCGATTTATCTGAAACTTTCGCAAATTTTGATGCTA
This sequence comes from Sphinx pinastri, assembly GCA_947568825.1. NCBI lineage: Eukaryota > Metazoa > Arthropoda > Insecta > Lepidoptera > Sphingidae > Sphinx > Sphinx pinastri. The sequence continues at coordinate 12,353,943 of OX387618.1, read as the reverse complement.
GACGTTTGAAAATTGGTATTGGGACTCCTAGTTATATGTAATAAAGTACATATTTTAGTATTTTTAGTCAATCACCTCCCACCCTTTAAATTAGGGAATGGAAGTTTGTATGGGTTTTCCCATACAAACATGATTTCATGCTAGAGATCTGAAAACTATACAAGTACTTACACAGACTTCTTATTACAAATTAATAAATAGGGCAGAAAGGGGTAATTGGAGTCAGCGGGCAATGGTGGTCACGTTCATAACGTTCAAACGAAAGAGATAAGATCAGCCAATATCAACCTTGAAGATTCCTTACATACACCTACTATGGCCCCCGTGTCGTGCGGTCAGCACACGGCCATCGTTTGCAAGGCATGGCCTTAACATGTTTTCGCGCGTATTTCATGTAATTATAGGTGTGCACAAATTAAGCGATAAATAGATTTTTTTAATATAACTAACTAATGAAACTACTTTATTGTGAAACTGTATGTCTAAATAACAGTTTTAAGAAAATATTGTGGTGATTTAAAAGAAAATTATTTTATTATGTTTTTATTTTAAATTAGATATAATTGGGCAATGAGACTCAGTGAAATCCTCGCCAAAACCTAGCTCCATGGGCCTGTTAAATACATTCTTTAAAGGTAAGAAGCAGTCAAATGAAGCACACAGCGACACCCATCAAAGTAAGTCTTAATATTTAGTGAAAATTATTCAATTAGTTATAATTAGATAATATTTTTTTTTTGTTTATTCGATCTTGGATATTTAATGAATGAGCAAGAACCCTTCTCAGGTGAAGGCCTCCTCCAGAGATTTCAGTTCCTTCCTTTCAGTTATGGGTGCACAAATACTACATTGAGTGGGATTCACCACGAGCATACGCGTGTGACAATTGTTGACTCTCTTTGCCCACTGACTGACTATAATTTTCCGCATATGCGGACAATGATGGTCCAAGCAATTTTTTCATTTTTATGTTATAATTTTTAAACTATATTCTCAAAAATAATGAAATCATCTGAGACTGATAGTTTGTTAACTAAAGTACCTTAATAGTTGTTTTTTGTAAACTTCTAAACACAATACTATTTTTATTTAAATTATTGCTAAGTGACTCCCATTACCCCCTTTTCCCCTACGAGTTTCAGATTTAAAAAAAAAAGCATCTTATAAAAAGGAAGTGAAATCCCACCAAAAATATTTTCTTGTCAAATGTTGCCACAACGAGATCATAATAAGTTATGGCGCGCACTGTCAAAAAGTTATCATCAGAGCTCATGTAGATCCAAGCTTCTAACTCAACAAGCCCTAACTTCACAAACTACACCTTAGTCAAAATATGTAGTTAGGCCGTTTCGTTACTACAAGAACAATAATTATTGTAGTTATTGTTTTTGGTGGGATACACTTTTCTTACTGTACCTACCTTGGTAAAACTCGCACCCATTCACCAGGTTTACAGACATTATTTGGACGAATCAATGTAATTTTTACTGGCTGAAGTTCCAGGGTAGTAGTGGTTTCTGTAATTTTTTTAATTGTAGGTGTTATTTGAATCTCACAAATTAGATCGTTATTTGGCAGCTAGTGTTGGATTAAATTTTTAGCATGCTACATGGCTACATCTAATTTAGCATTACGCAAATTAAATACAATTGCTAAATGTGAAGTGGTATGTAAGTATGTATCTAAGTTATAAACAAGTGTAGGTAATACCATCACTCCAGATTTTAAACTTTAAACCTTCTTGATGACCCTTGCTGGTAAGGAAATATCTATTCCTTATTAAGTAATTATATCCTATTGTGTTGTAAACAGGAGCAAGCTTTGCAATCAATGTATATTGAAAACACATTTGGAACAATTCTGGATTTACTTTCTTTATTCCACCATCCTAAAATACATAGGTACACGATATAAAATTTAAAAACGTTTCCCAAAAAGGATGACATAGAGGACAGTGCTCTTTTGACTGGTTGTTATTAGGTGTTAGAGGAATAGGTAAGTATTTAGATTAGATATATCACAGGAAGTTCCAGACCATAGGGCCATGTGGTCCAGGGGCATCTAGAAAATTCCGCCACGGTATCCCCTGCCATGCCTTTCATAAGAGGTGACTAAATGGGGCTTAGACGGAGTTGCGGGGCGAGCAGATGGAGTCTGGTCGCTCGACTTTTTTTTTATGGCATTGAATGACGAAACGAGCATGCCGTTCGCCTGATGGTAAGCGATACGACCTCCCATAAACAGTAGCAACACCATCCAGCACCTTGAGTTACAAAGTCCTGTGTGGCATTCCACTGCAAACATATTTACCAACCCTATATAGACTGTTATCTGGTGCATTAGTTACGAAGACAATCCCGTATGATAGAAGATACTCACGGGACTGGAAAATGGTGCTGGATCACGGAATAACCAGATCTCGGTATTGCAGGACTGGAAGCCCTAGACTCAAAACTAAGCCAAATCGTTTGTGCGTCAGTATTGAAAAAATGTGTTACGCCGACCACACACTCGAGTGAGACAAGGGCAGGTGTAAGAAAAATTAAAACTTAGAATAGAATAAGTACCTATGCTTAGATGGAATATTTGTATTTGTATTTACATTTATAAATCGTACAATTTTATTATATAAACAGTGTTTTTTTACTTACATGTAATAAAGAGAACTTTTCGAAAAAAGAATTCAACTTATCATATTCATCACCGACTTTATTGAATATTACGTGAACCCGTTTTATGTCCGTTTTGTCAGGACAGGCCAAAATCGAAGAATTAGAAAATATAATCATTCTGTTGACAATAAAATTATAACAGTCAATGTGCCTTTACCACAACCTTACCAGTAGGTATTAATGAAGAGAAAGATTTTTACCTGCATTTAAGTATTTTCCAGTGGTAGTTAGAAGGTGCAGATCGGTCATGTTTCTCTTGTACATTTGCTATAGCTGAAATATATCCTAAGTAGTCAAAATTTGGGTTAATTATGTTACAGTGATAATCAGATCCCATTATGTCACTATGCTAAGTACAAAAAACTTGATAAAATAATATTGTGATCTGTTCCGGTAAAGACGGGTAAAAGCGTCCCGGCAAACGAAAGAGCAGACTGGAGAGCTCGAATTTTGAAACTTGTTTTGTTTTTTAATTTTCCCCTTATATTGGGTTTGAAACTTGTGTTTTCGCGGTATGTTTTTTTTTAATGATCTCTGATCAAAAGAAATAATATTTTTCGGCTATTCTACTGAGCTATGCAATGCTACGTCCTATATCTACCCCGAGCACGAACATTTTGCGCTATACGTTACTTAGATAAGTAGTCATTAGTCAAGTTACTATTTCCATAGTATGAATATGTAGCTGGTAATGCTCTTTGAGTTATTGTTTGTATGGAAAGGACATGTCCAAAATCGGGCTTAAGATTCTTACAAAGATACTTTAAATACGCATACGCACGCATGCTCACGCCTTTTATCCCCGAAGGGGTAGGCAGAGGCGCAACTAATGCACCCACTTTTCGCCATTTTTATTCCGTCCCATGATGTGATAGGGGGCGAGCCTATTATTCCGTCCTATGATGTGATAGGGGGCGAGCCTATTTACTACTTTAAATGTAGCTATACCTATTTGGATAGTACTCCCAAAAACTAGGCCTTTGCAATAAATCGTATAATTTTAAAGTCTTCCGATTTTGAGAGTTTCGTAATTTTATTTAGCTTAAAAACTATACTTAATATGAACGTTTCTAATAAAGTTAGAACTATAATATAAATGGCGGGGTCTAAAATTGATTTTTCGAATGAATCCAAGATTCATTCTTTTGCCTCTTTAGTATCCATAAAGTTTGACCCCGGTTAGATTTTGAGACCCAGCACCCATACAAAAAGCGGACATCTCCTTTGGACATAGCGTCGTGATCTTGCCTATTTGAAAAATAACATCTATGGTTTTAAAATTATTAAATGGATGATAAACCAAATATATTAGATTTTGATTAGGTAGATACGTGAGTTTTGGCGGGAACTTGGAAGTGTCATGAGGTGCTCTTGTTTTAATTCTTTATTTTGGTGATATTTAGTGTTATATTGCATAATTATGGTGGTATATTATCCAATATAGTTCTATTAAAGAGCTCAAATGAAGTGAATTGAAATAATTGTGCTAATCAAGTGTTTTTTTTGTTGCCGCCAAAACTCCTCGATAAAGTCTTGGTAAGGTAGCCACTGCTTTACTTCGACATACTACAGATAATAAAATAGACAAACCAAACTTGACATTGGAAAAATGTGAACACAAATGCCATTGTATAAAAAAAAAGACGAGCATGCCGTTCGCCTGATGGTAAGCGATACGACCGCCCATAAACAGTAGCAACACCATCCAGCACCTTGAGTTACAAAGTACTGTGTGGCATTCCACTGTGCTCGTCATCCTGAGACATAAGATGTTAAGTCTCATTATGTCCAGTAGTTACACTGGCTACAATGTCCTTCAAACCGAAACACAGCAGTGCATGCACATTGCTGCTTGGCGGTAGAAATAGACATTGCAGTGGTACCCACCCAGACGGACTCTTACATATGAGAGACCTACCACCAGTCAACTTACTTAAAAAAATCTAAACAGGTCGGATTTTTTGTATCATTAGTAGTGCCTAAATTTGTACAAATAGTCTAAATGCTCTTTAGAGCTAAGGGGGCCTTCATTAGTATTTTTTTTTTGGGGTAGGCGATCCTGCAGTCAACACAGGGGGAAACCTGCGAATGGGATACTGGAGTCCCCCGGCTTGACGACTGCAGGGGCCTGGGAAGGAAGAGGAGAGGAGTATGGACGGGAAGGTGGGTGAAGGGTGGAAGGTTCCCAGGATGGGCGGAAAGAGAGGGTGCCAGGAAATGTTCGCAGGCCCTTTTTAAGGCCTCAATGTGTTATCCAACCAAGAGGCGTTCAGGCGGGGAAGGGGTCTCGGCGAATATTACGTATTTTTTTATTCGCTAGAAACAGAGTAAAGTTTGGTTAAATTAAGTAAAATATGTTCCTTCACTAAAATATGGCCAAATTTTAAACAATAATATTTGCACTAGAAACACATTTTGAAAAATCCCACGTGAGATTGAGGGATGGGGGAGAGGTTGACCCGAATCTCACATCTCACCAGGGGGAGGGGGGTCGGGAAGTCGGCAAAAACGCCTCATGTATTTAGCGGATGTCACCTAAGTGGGTCATATTAGTACATAATAATTCCATTTATTAAACACAGCCATCAACTATTTACAAAACAATATGATTCCTGAGAGGGTTGTGCGCGAATTTAACAAAATAAAAAGTACATGTAATAATTTTTTTATGTATAATATACTGTACCTACCTAATTTATGACTTGGAACTGATTTTGAAAAGAGCTGCCCTAGAGTTTCTTGCCTGTTCTTCTCTGGTGCTTTCCGAACTGGTAGCAGAGTAAAAACTGACTGAATCTAAGTAATGTTTAACATTTTATGGATTCGAATAAATTATTTCATTTCGTTAATGCCCAGGCTGCTTTCGAAATCACTGTACCTATGTGGATTACGTGTCGAGTTGGAAGGAGTCTGCGGTCAAATGATTGTAAAGAACCGCGGTCATTCTTTAGAAATGCTTAAAAACTGTCAAGTATTTACAGAAATATTATATTATTTAAAATTTACAGTTCTACGGCATTATAAAACATATTTCGGTCATGCCATAAATAGTTATGAGATTAACTGATGGAGGGTTTAAGGTTATTTATAAAACAAACACCGTTTTATAATGTAAGTTAACACACTACTGGACAAGGTCCTCCTGTACAACATCGTGTAACAACATCTCCCCACAAACCATTATGTCTCACAATATTTGTTTTAGTAACCAGTAAGAATAAAATACTTTGATAAAACTTTGTACAATACTTTATTAAGGCGCTTTAAATTATTGTCAGTTTTAAAACATTAATTAATTAAATACATACTACTACAAATTAAACAGTGTTGTCAATAGCAAATCCACAATCACAGGATATCCAATAAAATAAACCTAAAAAAATACGAAATACTTAAACTATCAATTCGGTTTGTCGATGCAAGTGATTATTTAGTTATTTTGGTTTTCCAGCTGATCACGGGCCTTTCGTAGAACTCCTTGAGTTTTATGAATTTCTCGACAGATGGCACGGTGTACGTTCTTCTTACGCAAGTTAGCGGCATTCAACTGCATTAATGTTTCGGCCAGTGTTGCTTTAGTTCGCGCTAATTTCTGTTTCAGAGTAATATTTTCTTCATATAATGAACCTGAAACAAAAAATTAAAACAATGATGAGAATTGATAGGTATCATACCATGTTTTTAGAAATTGAAATTGGAATATAAAATCTTACGTGGCGATAAGGCTAAACCATCGTTTTGCTCTAAGCTGGATAATCTATCACTATCAATTCCTTGATCTGGAGAAGTAGGTCTGTCTTCATCTAAGGGCAGGATATCATCGATTATAGCTATTTTGTTCTCTGCCTCTAATCCGACTTGACGCGTGACCTCTATTTCTAAACGCGAATTAGCTTCCATTGCTGTCGCGAGTTGCTCGCGGGTCTCCTCTAGTTCTCTTTCGAATCGCAATCTATCATGTTGAGCTCGGGCTCTTTCCAAAGCAGCTTGAGACGCCTGGACTGTAGCTTCATCAGCAGCCCGTCTTAAAACTCGTTCAGTTTCCATAAATGTAGATTCCAATTCTTGTCTTTCGGTTCGAACCTTTTCTGTAGTTTGTATAGAGTCGGCAAGTTGTTGTTCAATTTCTTTAATCCGAGACTCCAATGATAGCACGGTGTTTTTCAATGAGTCTATATTTTTATTAGCCGTTATCAAATTAGAATGTTCGGAAGTCAAACTGTCTTTTAAATTTTGGTTCGCTGAAATCATTTCATTAATTTGTTTGTTAGAAAATTCGAGTTTATTAGTGAGATCGTTGTTTTTTTCTTCCAAAGATTGATTTTGTTTTCTTATATGATCAATGTCTTCGAGCTCTGCGGCTTCGTTCATCCCTTTGTTATCTTCAGATCGAGAACCGTTAGAGAATCGCGAGCGACGCGCCCGATATTTGTTAACATCCGACATAGATTCACGAATTCCAACGCCTGTATCACACAATCCCACTCTTGCGAGAGAAACGTTCCTGTCAGGTTCTGACCAGCATTCCGATTCTGATATCATGTCGGCTTGAGGAAAATGTTTTAAAAGTTTCTTAGATGAATATCTCTTGTTGTCGTCACTACATCCCATATGATGTCCAAACATCATTGTCAAATCTTCTAATCTTAATGACTGAGAAATATCTAAATTGCTTTCGTCCATTGTAAGTTCTTCTGGTGCCATTGATTCATCTAATTCCAAGCCGACTGGCAAAGCTAAGCTCTGTTGTAATATACTTTCGGCTAGTTTTTTCTTATCCTCACCAAGAACACATCTGCAAAAGCAACATTTTACTTAAATTATTTCATTTCTCACTTTTATTAGGGTAATACTAACTTGTGCCAAAAAAAGAATCTACTTTCTTTGCTATCTTACTTCTACTACCACTGTCTTTTTTTCTGCTGAATATAAAAACTTCGCCGAACTCAAGATTAAAATCTTTATCTCTTAACAGATCTTTTGACAGATCCGTCTGGAAATCTTTAGGGGAGGCCTATGTTCAGCAGTGGACCTCATGTGGCTGATGATGATGATGATCTCTTAACGGGCGTTTTCAATAAACGATTAATCTTCGATCTCATTCCGACAATAAACCAATCAAAGTAAGTCATTAGTAAGCATGTCTAAAGAACTTTGTTCCGATGGGTCCATTTTCGCGATGGATTAAAAGAAGCGATTAGGATCGTTTATTGGAAACAGCTGGAAGTCTTTCTTAATGGTATTATAACGGCACTTTTTTGACGTCTGCGAGATTATTGCCTATAATCCTCTCCTCCTAATCCTATCCTGTAGATTCTGGATAGGGATAGTCAATTCGGACGAGGAAGTCATATAAATAGTATTAATAAAATCATAGTCAAATAATTAAAAAATTACAACTCAAGAGACAGCTGTTGACTTTACATTTTGAATCCAGAAATCCGATCTAAAGGTAAGTGTGTAGCACGAAAACACGCATAAAAAGGAAGACCTGACGAAAAATACACCTGGCTTGTTCTTGGATGGAGGTATTTTCTAAGTATATATTAACAAAAGAAGTGAAAATAGTATACAAAAAGATTTTCTTGCGTAAATTCGTTTGAATAAATCACTAGAAAATCCGCGTATATTATTTAGACATTTTACGTAAACTGCCATTAACCCGGCCCCACATCCCAAGTGTCTGATGAACATAGCGCGTCAGAAGAATACGCAGAATAAATCAGATGCTTTATAACAAATTATTTGTAACTATATACTAAGAATACGCGTGATAAAGCTGACTTAAAGGGTTAAAAGGCAAATTATTTGTAACTAGAATCCTTACATAACTACAAATACCTACCCACATAATAGGGTAGAAAACTACTTTTTTTTTAAACGTATGCCATCCAAAATGGATAAGAAAGATATTTTTCTAAATTGGTTCAAAAAGTTTTTTTTTATGGCATTGAATGCCGAGATGAGAATGCCGTTCGCCTGATGGTAAGCGATACTACCACCATCCAGCACCTTGAGTTTCAAAGTACTGTGTGGCATTCCACTGCGCTCGACATCCTGAGACATAAGATGTTAAGTCTCACTATGTCCTGTAGTTACACTGGCTACAATGCCCTTCAAACTGAAACACAATAGTGCATGCACACTGCTGCTTGGCGGTAGAAATAGACATTGCGACCCACCCAGACGGAATCTTACATATGAGAGACCTGCCACCAGTAAAGTTATAAAGCTTTGAAATTTGGTGGAAGGGGTAGTTGTCAAATAACAGTAATATTACACTGTGACGTCACCGAGAGTCGCGGGCCATAACGCTGCATGTGTGCGAAAGAGATAGCACGATATCCCCTCCACGTCCCCACTTTTGCTCACAACAATATTTCAAATATGAATAACTGCTTTATTTTTCAACCAATTTTGATGCTGATTTCACAGAAGAATTTCTTTTTCGTATTATTTTCTGTTACATATAAAATAATTTACAAAATTAAACATAGGAAACTAACCAATATTATGATCACAAAACTGAAAACTTACTTGTGTGACAACAATTTGTCTAAGAAATATGCCAGTCCCTGAAGCCGACGCGTCAATAGTTGTTGCAGATTGCTGAAATAAAAATTACGTAAATGACTCAGTTATCAGATTTTTTTTGTATGTTCTGTATATTTTTTATGTAGATAACTTAAAGATACCGAATTCAATCAATTCAATAAAAAACGGCGCTTGCTTGAACTTGAAAATTTGAATGTTTTATAAAGCAGGGTTGGCGTAAACGGTGTACATAATACGACTTACAGGTTTTTTTGTAGTAAATTACGACGAATTAAACCAGGCGCAATAATTTGAGGAGATATTTTAATTGTTACTGCAATATTTATATTGTAAAGGCACAGTCGGGTTCTAAATTACGTTTATGTTATGAATGTTCATAAATGACATTTTGTGGCTTACGGCCGTTTTCAATAAACGATCCCAATTTTAATCTTCGATCCGATCCCGAGAATGAACCAATCAAAGTAAGTTATTTGTAAACATGTCAACAAAACCGTTATCCTGATTGGTCTATTTCCCCGATGGATCGAAATAAACGAATGGGGTGGTTTATTGAAAACGGCGGTAAGTAATTGCACTCATAAATTAGTAAGTAGTAACTTAAACCGGCCACACTGCATCGGTGCTGACTACAATCCCTGTCAAGTATTTGTTAGATTTTAGACATCTCAATGCGTTTATACGTAGTTGCTTAATTGCTTTTCATACTGTTTCAATAACCTATTACATAAACTATTTGTCTGACACACATAATTACACGCGTATTGTACGACGTAATGATATCACAAGTTTTATCAGCATTCAATGTAGTCTTATTTTACGAGTTATTATTTAATTCCAATATTTCCGTTACATCGAAAACTAGCACTGCTATACAACGTGTGAATGAAATATTACAGTTATTTAATGTAAATGTTACAGCACAACAGCTTAGTTTCTTAAAATACACATATCTCACATCACTACCGAAATTAGATTTAGGTATAAATGTCGGGTCAATGCCTAACGGTTTGAATCGAATACTCACCCAGAGACTTCACTCTGTGCATATTCAACATTATTTTGTAAATCTCTTATTTTATTTTCCAAATCTTTAATGTGTTCATCTTTACATTTCAAAATTTCTTCATATTTTTCTAACTGTGAGTCACTAACATGTGCATACGTCAATTCTTTGTCCTGTAAAAGATTTATAATTTCATATTAAACAAATACTTTAAATCATATTAATATAATTAAACAAGAGTACGTCAAGGATACATGCCAATTTAATTTTTTCAATAACTTTATCTTGTTGCTGGATTTTCTTCATGCATTCTTTGATCATTTGTAAAGCTTTTCGATTCTCACGTCGCAATTTGACCAGTTCATCCTGAAAAATATATAAAAACATGTCTCAATATTTCCTTATAACATTTTCAATATAATTGTAAGTAATAATTTAAATGATCTGTGTAATACAAAATAAGAATTCAACAATTATATGCAATATTAACAAAATTGGTTTAGATTCTGGTTAATGCCTTCATCTATAAATTGCTTGTATACCAACATTCCTTAGACTTTATGATGGTACTTCGCAAAATAATAATCATAATAGGGTAGTTGACTACTTTTTTAAAATACCTTTATCAAAAATGTATGCTATCCAAAAACTAACGGAAATAGAATTATCAAAATTAGCGCAATAATTAAGTTATAAAGCTTTGAAAGTTGGTGGAAGGGGTAATTGTCAAATAACAGTAATATCAGACTGTGACGTTACCATGCGTCACTAGCCATAGCGCTGCGTGCGTGCGAAAGAGATAGCGCGATATCCCCACCACGCACCTACTTTTGCTCATGACAATATTTCAAATATGAATAACTGCTATATTTTCAACCAATTTAGATGCTAATTTCACACAGAAGAATTTCTTTTTCGTTTTACTTTCTGTTACATATAAAATAATGTACAAAATAGAACATAGTAAACTACCCTATTATATGCTCATAAAAAAACAGTAACACCAAATTATTAATGAATACGGATAGCTTACCAATTCTTCGTTATTTATGGTTACCGCCAGATAGTCTCTGTAAAATAATAAAATATACAGAATGTTTTTTTTTTTCAAATCTGATTACTCGGTCACGTGACAAGCGCTGTGCATTGTCATGCAATATTTATTCTGGCATTGGAACTGTTTAGAGCCAGGAGCCTTAGACAAGTTGCAAACGTCTCTATTCTATTCTCTTTCTACAGATTACTTATCGTTGCGTTCGATTTGACCACGTGACTAATCGGTAAAATATATCATTCCCATAAATTTTCTTAGGGTACTTGACTACTTTTTAAAAATACATTTATCAAAAATGTATGTCGTCCAAAACCTAACGGAAAAAGATTTTTCAGAATTGATGCAGGAATAAGTAAGATATAAAGATTTGAATATTAGGTGGAAGGGGAAGTTGTCAAATAACAGTCATATCAGACTATGACGTCAACGAGTGTCGCCGACTATAACACTGCGTGCGTGCGAAACAAATAGCGCGATAATTTAATATTGTGATAATTGTCAAATGTTTTATAACTATAATGTCTGTCATATTGTTTTTTAATTATTCAAATTATAAACGTTGTTATTTTTTTTTATTTTAGGCATTGTCACGATTAATAATTTTGTTTCACTTTTGACACTTTACTAAAATATTATTGTAGGTATAATTCATATTGTGTTCATCTGTTATTAGAGATACAATGATAATGTAACCATAATAGGATAGAAATTAATGTTATTTGTTTATTGTAATCTCTGTTGATGGTCCTCAATAAATATCCCCACCACGTCCCCACTTTTGTTCATAACAATATTACAAATATGAATAACTGCTTTATTTTTCAACCTATTTTGATACTGATTTCACAGAATAATTTATTGTTCGTATTTTTTTCTGTTACATATAAAATAATGTAGAAAATCAAACATAGGAAACTACCCTCTTGCGGTGTAAATATTATAGTTATAATTTCATTAGAAAAAATGGAATTTATTTTAATTCGCTTATAGAATCTATTTTTAATGATTCCTATTTATACAATCATACTAGCGGCCCCGGCAGACGTTGTCCTGCCCTAAAAAGGAAATAAAATCCTAGAACCCGAGTACAGCGCTATATACCGGATCCAATTGTAAATCTAAACCGTTTTCGAATCCACCTGAAGACACAAAAAAATTAATTAAAATCGGTCCAGCCGTTTAGGAGTTCAGTGACATACACACGCACAGAAGAAATATATAATATAGCTTTTGCCCGCGGCTCCGCCCGCGTGAATGAGTTTTCCCGGTATAAAAGTCCCGCTTAAAATGTAGCTTATATGACACGTTCGTAGATTTACCATAGCAGCGCCATCTATTGATTACTTACTCAACCCAGTCGAAAGGAATCGACATCTGTTAGAATCATTGATAGCAGCGCCATCTATTGATTACTTACTCAACCCAGTCGAAAGGTATCGACAGGTTTTGGCGGGAACTTGGTAGTGTCATGAGGTGCTCTTGTTTTAATTCATTATTTTGGTGATACTTAGTGTTATATTGCATAATTATGGCGGTATATTGTCCAATATAGTTCTATTAAAGGGCTCAAATGAAGTGAATTGAAATAACTGTGCTAGTCAAGTGTTTGTTTTGTTGCCGCCAAAACTCCTCGATAAAGTCTTGGTAAGGTAGCCACTGCTTTACTTCGACATAGTACTACTACTACTGAGGATAACAAAGAAACAATATTATATAGTATGTAACTTCTAAAAACTTTGACACTGGCAGATGCGCAAACCGCGCCTTGCCAAAGAGAAAAAAAAAAATAAAAGGTATCGACATCTGTTAGAATCATTTGGAGTTAAGATAATTGTGACTGTCAAATAATAACAGACAAATAATTAGCAATAAATTAAAATTGCGACTATAATTTGAGATTTAAACTATCCTATCTCTCAAGTTGGATCGAACTGCACATGGTGTGCGAATTTTATTATAATCGGTTAAGTGGTTTAGGAGTCCATTGAGCTTAAACATTGTGACACGAGATTTATATATATTAAGATTATATCACTATACAATACCTAATTACTTGGAACATTATGTAAAATGACATTGTAAATTATCTAGACTCATCGAAAGTATTATTCACTTGTAGTTGAATTTCAAAGTAAAATTTGGTATGGTGGTAGGTATCGGACGTACCTACTACCTACGTATAGAAAAGGCAGTATGAAACTTCTATAATACGTTTTAAATTATATTTTGCTTTGTTTTGATTTATTTTTGTTTTCTATTATCACTAAGCCTTCCTAACTTTGATTGACACAAAATAAATAATAATACAAAAAATGCAGTCACTATTTTTCGGCCCGATTTGGGAATACTCGGGATTCGGAACCGGTACCTTAGCGCAATAGTCATATCGTGTATGCAACTACGCCACGGAGGTAGTCAAACATAGCATCAGACCTTTTCCCTTTTTAGGGGTAGGCAGAGGTGTTATCACATTAACATTTCGCTAGCTATTTGGGTCTTGTGTAATATGAGACGAGCTTATTGCCAGATACCGGGCATAATTCAACAGCTTCTCTCTCAGTCTCAATGGTCTTGTTGTTTACTTGTGGATGCTACACTCATTCAGTGGCGGGCCATATAATTGAATTATCGAATTTTGGGTGTTACACGATAAAATTAGTTTATATGAAGTTTAATAACATTATTATGGTTCAATGGTCATTAGATAGGGTATAAATGTTGGAAATGGTAAAGGCGGCCGCTACCTATCTAGAACATTTTTATTTAAGGTCCAATTAGCTTATATATCGATACCTGGATAGGTTTTGGAAAACAAAACGTGTGTCTATGTTGTTATTAATTTTTTTAAGGCCTATTCGCTTTAAAATCAATACTTTTGCGTCTTTAGTTACAAAGGTCAGATCCGATATTATAGTTGAAAAAGGGGCCGCCACATAAAATTTTATCTTTTTAAGGCCTATTGACCTCAAAATTGCTATCTAGGCATACTTTTGGCCCCAGAGAATGAATCTTATGTCAATGTGAATTTCTTTATTGTGAAAAGATCATTAAAATTTATTAAAAAATTTGAGGGAAAATATTTCTTAGGCTTACCAGCGTTTATCATACCATCACCTATAAAGTAAACAGTAGTAGTAACATACAATTAACACCAAATATTATAAGTAAACGCCACATATAAAATTATTAAACACTAAATTTAATGTGTTAGAGGAAAAGTTTCCAAGAAAAGATAAGAATTTATGTTATCCACTTGCTATTATTTAAAGGATAATGGTTAAGAGATTTCAATTTTGTATGATTCCCTCTGTGGTAGAGATTTGTACGACAAACACTATCGCTACTTTTGGAAAAGTTATCCTACAAATACGCAATTGGCCTTAATAATAATGATACCAGTAACACATTATTATACATATTATGGTATCCCACTTCTGTAGATTTTAAGCCAATAGACATGAAAACAAAGAAATTTACGATGGCGGCCACTTTTTTCACCTTTAGGATTGGATCTGTTATCAGAGATTAAAGGCATGCCTAAATTAAAAATGCCGGCCACTTTGTTACTTTTAACACTGGAGTTGCCGTTTATGGATACAGGAATGCGCAGGTATCGATTTTAAAGTCAATTGGACTTACAACAAAAATATTCAAGATGGCGGCCACTTATACCTATTACAACATGATTTCAAGATTTTGCATCCAATGCCAAGTCAAAAAATTCAACTTAAAATGAGTAAAATATTTATTTCTAGAAATCGCATAAAAGACACAACCTGTACATGTTTAGTTTTTATATATCTTGCTAAAATAGGTCCGAGTCCGATAAGTATTATTATACGCATCTGGCACGCGAGGAATAAATACGTTTTAAAATTTATTTTCCGCTTTGTGTCCAGTTGTCATTAAGCGTCCTTAGCTCTGGATTATGCAAAATAAATAATAATCCAAAAAAAACCAGTGACTATTTTTTTCCGATCAGGGATTCGAACCTCGGACCTCAAGGCAGTAGTCGTACCGATCACGCAATATAATTAAAGTAGATCCGAAAAGAAACAATTTACATAGGTGGAAAAGATGTAATAATTAAGCTTGCTACCTATCTAATAATATTTACATATTACACCTCCCTAGATCTAATCGAGCCTATAATTTTATATTGACACACAGACGTAATCTGGATATACTGTAAAACAGCATTTGAAGGGTACTTTTAAATTTGCCGCGCGGGTCGCGGCGGCAGCGCGGCCGCATCCAGCACTAAACGGCTAATTTGAACTTCGACGGCGCCCGAAAATGTCGGGCGCACGTCTGTCAGCAAAGATTCCGGGCGACTGAAGCCGGCACGGGCCACTCCAAGACAGTGATGGCGTATTTAGCTGTCGCGGATGAGAGAAAGTGACGGGAGGCGTACGCGTATGGCGAAATGAAATAGCGTAAGCGCCAAAACAATTTTCTTTTAATTGTGATTATACTATTTAATTTAGTTTAATTGTGCCTTTTTGTGACACTAGAAAATATTGATTTCTTGTATTTAAATCAAGTTACGAATGTATATATTACACCATTTGGAAATAAAACAGGTTTAAAGAAAACATTAGAGGTAACTTTAGATTTATTTTCTATCGAGAAAACGTGTAGTAATTGTGTTTTGGCTTTAGAGAATCATTGAGTTATATGTTCAATTTTCACACATCCAAAAATCAGACTTCTAGTCTTAGTACTTTACGAGAAATTTGAATTTAAAAGTCCTTAAATTTTTCGATATAGCCTCTTAAGGACTGTAGAAAAGCATCTTGTCTAAGGTACCTAGTGTGGGTTTTACCAGGCAAATGACTTGCTCGTCGTGCAATTTAGTTGGTTACAATGAAGTTTGTCGGTACACTTTTATACTATACTAGCTTTTGCCAGAGGCTCCGCCCACGTGATGAGTTTTTCTGGGATAAAAGTCCCGCTTTATATTTTCCCGGGATAAAAAGTAGCCTATGTGTGTATCCAAGACATGATCTACTCGTGTGCCAAATTTCATCGAAATCCGTCCAGTAGTTTTTGCGTGAAAGAGAACATACATACATTCATACATTTATTCTTACAATCTTTCGCGTTTATAATATTAGTAGGATCGCACCCTCTTTGAAGTAGATTGTCGATAAAGCGTTTCCCAGTGCGTCCTTGCCCTTCATAGATATTTTTGCCACGTTTTGTCTAATTTTAATGCCTATGGATTTATACATACAACCATATACATATCATACAACTTTTAGGGCCTTATCACACTGGCGATTTACGAGCGAGCTCAAAGCGAGACGAGTCCGCAACGAGCTCGCTGCGAGTGCGCAACTAACTCGCAACGAGCGCGCGCCGTACACGCCACAAAGACGCGGCGGGCGCGCAGCAAGTTCGCCGCGTGCGGAATGCGTTTTGAACACTCAGTGACAAAAAGGACTCCGACGAAGAAACACTGTTGTTAGTATTGTTACTCCGAAGACGCAGGAAACGAAAGCAGATACTACGACGAATATGGGAGGGTCCACATATAAAATAATGTACAAAATCAAACATAGGCAACTAGTCTATTCCTGAAAGGAAATAATTTCAGCCGCATTTTTGTGTGCAGATACTTGAGCCTAAAACTTCACTGTATCATTAACAGTTTTGGCAGTTTTGCGCCAGATTCCACTAGATATTTTTTAGCGCGTAGTTATAGAGATAAAAAGCGCTAACAACTCTAGAATTGCACTAGATCTAGCGGCAAATGCGTTAAAACGGCAACACTGGCGGGACTCGCGGTAAGCTCGCTAGGCACTCGCCTCGCTTGCAAATCGCCAGTGTGATAAGGCCCTTAAACCCCAAGGTTATACCTAAGAAATAGATTTGTATTTTTTTATTAGCTTATTTTCACGCACAACTAGAATGTAAGTTTTATAATCATTAAGATTTCATGATAAGCGGGTTAGTGGTAGTTCAATTTTACAATTTATCAAAAAAAAATATAATATACCTACTACAAGTATATGAAGTTCAATTGTAGAAGCTTATATAAAAAAAATATCTAGTGGGGCATAATATGATATTAGCAAAAAAGTATGTATGTACTATAATAATATAGTTTATTACTTACCCGGCAGACTCCGACTCTGCACATGTATCGTCAATAACTGCACGTTTTTCAACTGTCTGTAATTCATTAAAAAACAATCTGTCAGTGTTAAGAGTTATCGTATTTCAAACTCAAATAAAAAAAATTTGAAAAATGAAAAGACAATTTAAAAATCCTTAATCTAAAGAAATTTTAGTTTTAGTCCTCTCAACATTTTTGCAGCTTACCTGTTCTTGATTGCCTTTTTTTGATACAGCGCTGTTATTCAATGTCACTTCTACACTATCTGTTGTAATGGAACCCTGCAAACAATACACATTTTAAGTGTGTTGGATGTGGTTGCAAATTTTAAAACATAATTTTTCATTTAGCATATTCTTTGGGGCATTATTAATAAACGCTGTATACATCTGAATAGTTATACAAACTTGTTGTCTTGCTTCCTCTGTCGTTAATAATCATTCAACATAGCAAGTCAAAACACAGAATTAATTACAGATGTATATAACGTTTATTACTAAGGTGATTGATATACAATACAAAAGGCAAACATAACTACCTGTTGTTCCAAAACATCTATAGCTTCAGCGGCCGCTGCGAGAAGTTCTTGTTTATCACTCAGTTGTCTTCTCAATTCCTCCACTTCTACTTGTAATCTCACGTTATGTTCTAAAAGACCCTGTAATAAAAACATTAGATTGGTATTTATTACTTATGTGTACTTATGTTGGTAATAATACATAAAGTAACATCCTGTGTTTACGTATGAACTCTAATCAGAACGCAGAAACATCCTCCATTTTACATCTAGGTTTCTCTTTAAAGCGATTAATTTCGTATTTCTTATTTAAGACTGCTCTCGCACTAGCGATAAGCGAGCGAATTCTCTTTTCCAAGCACATCGCCAATTCGTAGCAAACTCTCAGCGAACACACTGAGGGCGCGATCCGCGTTTTGAATAGTCACTAACAGAATGGATTCCGAAGAGGAAACATTGCTGTTTGCTTTATTACTTTGAAGATGCAGAAAACGAATGCGAAAGCAGATACAACAAATTTGGAAGGATCAATTATTAACTAAGAAAAAGACATTGCGGTGGTACATACCCAGACAGTACCTGGCATACGAGAACCAGCAGTATTTTGGAAAAGAGTGTACGAAATGATATGTACCTACATGTATATAATATACACTGACGGACTCAAACTGCATCAATGTTCAAGACGCCTTTGAAATAAATATTTTAACAAGTAGTCAAACTTTTTATACAAAGAACTTTCCCATGGAAAACGGGCCTAAAATTCTAACCAAGACAGTTTATATATATTTGCAGTGTGCCCTGAGTACAACGGTTACATTAGTAGATAGATACTCTTCTTTACTTTAAAACACTAATGCCCGATTTCTGAATCTCCCAGTTAAACTTTCAACAACTATTGATCCATTAAAGTTAAACTTAAGATAAACGTCGGTTGACTTTCACTGTGTTTCTGAACATATAATGAAGCATTCGATAACTATGAAGCCGACAACCAGTTCCTTATTTTGCTACTAGATGGCTCTTTTTTAGCAGTTGACTTTAAAATGGATTTTACTACAAAAATTCGTAACTAATCATTATTTTATATACAATAATAACTTATTTTAACATAGATCAACGCCTAAACATTATTTTATTTTTATTTTGTGGTAATTTGTTATTTGTCTCTGGCTGATGAATGACATCATTGCCGAATTAAAAAAAAAGTCAAACAATTCAACAAAATGTCTTATGTCATGTTAGCACTAGTTTGCTAATTTGTGTTTTATGTCGTTTTATTTAGAATTTGAGAATTTATAACACTACTGAAACTGTTGTGATTGGCCGTATCAATTATGTTCCTCTATATTGTAAATAATATCTAACAAGTTGCCGTCGTTTGTGACAAAATGACACGTCAAATAGTTATGGAACAGATAAACGGCAAAAAATGGCCAGTTAAGTTAAAGTAAGTTTAAGCTGAGTTTATCTTGCAGTGCGTGGTTCAGAAACGCAACTTCATGGGTTATCGAACCAATAGCGCTAACGGATAGATAAACTGCCGTCAATAGTACTTCAGAAACCGGCCATAAGTGGCAAACAGACAATTTGGCAGTAATGACAGGAAAGGAGGTATTTTAGCACAAGTAAAAATAAAACACGCTGGAAGTAGGTCGATTTAGACAGGTCCGTCTGGAAATCTTCAGGTGAGACCTATGTTCAGCAGTGGACTTCATGTAATTGATGACGATGACCATGATGATGAAAGAAATAAAACTGATGTTACGTACTTAGACACACAAATATTCTTATAAAAACGTCCTGTGCAACACATTTGACGGTTCTTTTTAAAATGGGATTTTATTTCCTTATCCAGTCAAAGACAAATCGTTTATTTATTTACAGCTTGTTTTACTTACTTGCACAGCAGGTGGCGATCCGCTACCTAATTTCTCTTCAAGAAAATATATCCTTAATTTTAGGTGGAAATTTTCCTTTCGCAAACCATTCAATTGCTCTTCATATTGCTTCATACTAACACCACTGGCATTCGATACATCTAAACAAATTATTTATATGTTCAATCGACATCATTACTAATCTTAACAAGATCAAGATAATTATGTATAAGCATTATATATACCTTCCCCTTCAGTGACTGGCAATGCCATTTCGTGTAATTTCCGAGGACTTGTACTGTAAAAAAAGACCAGAACAACACGTTGTAAACACAAGTACTAATGTAATGTTAGTGATAACTTTGAACTTATAACATGTAGAGATAGACACTTGTAACATACGAGGTTTTTAAACTTTTACTTAAGATACAAACAACTTTGTAACGTGAGTGAACGAACAATGAATCCATTATGATGTCCTAGCTTTTAGATTGCAACTCATTATTCGTTGACCAGCTCTTATTGGTCGGCACACAGGGCTCAATTCACACAATTTAAGCGAACAATCGCTAATTCGCGAGTACATAATTTTAGTACACAGTGTAAAAAGGCGTTTCTTGTATGCAGACAAATTACGAAGTACTTCCATAATAATAATCCGAAGAGTTAAAACGTGATTACTTTATTAATAATAAATTTATCAGAGATGTGATATTACGAGGCATAAATGAAAACTTGGAATTGAAAGTAATTTATAAAATCATTTTTTTGTTTTGTTAAAAATATATTAAATAGGTTCTTAATTATATAATACCTGCTGCAATTAAATTGACTAAGAGGTGTACCTACACTGAATGACTGATATGAATTTACACTTTTGATATGGAAAGCACAAATGCGCGTCCTTACAGTCCTGTTCGCCACAATAACGAAACTATTTATACCTAGTTTTTGTTCATAACGCCAGATTAAGATCATAGTTTTCAGTTTTCATGTAGATATTGTAGTAGTTTTCTATCCTTATTTTATTTTTTTTGTTTGTTTGTCCATATGAAATGTTCATATGAAATTGGCGTTTTATCGTACTAGCGACTTTGATCTGAAATATCTCCACTTTGGTTACGAATTCCAAATGAAAATTTATAAATGCATTTAACTGGTAAGTATATTTGAGTTTTGAAAACAGTCATTAATTTGGTTTTTTCTGATTAGTTTTTTCTTTGGCTTGTTTCATATCGCGGAATGGAAAACATGAAATATCGCTATATTTACGAGTATGAGTTACACTATGGCACCAGTGCTGCAGAAACAGCTCGAAGGATTAACGATGTGTATGGCGCTGATGTCGCTAAAGAAAACATAGTGCGTTTTTGGTTCCAACGTTTTCGTTCTGGAAATTTTGACCTTCAGAACAAGCTCCGTGGACCGCCGGAGACCAAAGTGGATACTGAGGGATTAAAGGCTATTGTGGAAGCAAATCCATTGCTAGAGTTATCTGCAGGCTTCGGTGTGAGTGATAAAGCTGTTTTATTCCACTTGAAGCAAAATCGGGAAAGTAAAAAAGCTTGAGACAATAAGCTTTACTGGTGGTAGGTCTCTCATATGTAAGAGTCCGTCTGGGTGGGTACCACCGCAATGACTATTTCTACTGCCAAGCAGCAGTGTGCATGCACTGTTGTGTTTCGGTTTGAAGGACATTGTAGCCAGTGTAACTACAGGACATAGTGAGACTTAACATCTTATGTCTCAGGTTGACGAGCGCAGTGGAATGCCACACAGTACTATATAACTCAAGGATGGTGTTGCCACTGTTTAGGTATGGGTGGTCGTATCGCTTACCATCAGGCGAACGACATGCTCGCCTCGTCATTCGATGCCATATAAAAAAAAAATCACACACACACACACTGCACAACAGACGGCCGCTAAACTGAACTAGAGGAGCTGCAATTGGAATGTCTGCGACATCCACCGTACTCCCCCTCAGGGACGGTCCCGTGCAGCTATCTTAGTGCAACAAGATACCCCGGGGCCGTCTCGTATGCGCCGAAGAAGGCTACCGCGGGTTTTGGTTGGTATGCCGGTGTAGGGTGTACATAGTGTTAGGGACTCTGTCCAATGCTCGTTCGGATGATGCTATACTCCCGAGTGTCGACATTGGGCCGTAAGACTGTGTGAAACCAACATAACCGTTCCACTCATCCCCCAGTGGTGGTAGCGATAACGCGTTTTTACCCCGCGAAAAAAAAACCGTACTCCCCCAACCTTGCTCCAACAGATTAACATTTTTTCCGTAATTTGGATAACTTATTACAAAGAAAAAAAATCGACTCTGATGTGGCAGTCCAAACCGCCTTTAGAGAGTTTATTGATTCTCGCCCCCAATGTTTTTTTTTTAGTAAAGGGATCAATGAACTCCCTATGAGATGGCAAAAGTGCATAGATAACAATGGTGCATACTTTGATTAATTAATTATATTTTACAAAAAAAAAACGACTTTCTATTACTCCCATACAAAACGCCAATTTCATATGTAAGGACCTAATATTAGCAATCAAGATATTTATAAGAAATAATACCAATTGAATAATACTATAAAATAGGTCGGATTTTAGTTCTAATACTACGGGTAGGTACCTATTCCACCCTTAAAAGGTGGACATCGCATCGAGGTCTCCTGTGGTATTTTGTACGTTCATGGGAGGCGGTAATTACTAACCAATAGGGGACCATGGTACCTTTTGAATTCCTCAAATAAAATTAACACGCTGAGAACTTCGAAGTTTTGATTAAGTAAATTCCTATAACAAAGCTACTGGCGAATATTATAATGGTTACAAAAAACTGAAAATTTAGTTACGTAAATATTTATAAGCAACCTTGTCTATTACTATTATTATTATCTCTTCTATTAAATAATATGCATGCAAAGTATGGGCCGCTTGTTCATAATATATTTAGATATCCACAATAATAAGGTCATCTATATAGACGGTTAACAGTGTAGTTGGCGCTCTTATCAAGTAGTAATTGCATTAATTGTTTTTCGTAATTGGTAGCATTTTATAATTATCAACGTAGCATTTAAAAACTATTTATAACCTTTATCCATCAGAACAATATTCAATTGCTTACCTAAAAGGGGATGTTACTATTACACTACTCCCATTTTTCGATGAATTCATCCTAGGTAATGTTGCCATATTAAAATGAGAACTGTTAAGCGTCGTATATTCTACATGAGGAACACTTGAACAATGTAAAATTCTGTCTTGTCCGATCCTATGTTTTCAATATAATGTATCCGATACTAATTTATCCATCTGTTTTATTTTAAACATAATATAAAAGATGACTTTTATGATAACCAACACTTATAACAACAATATAACTGAACACATTTATATGAAACCTTAAATCCACAAACACGTAAATAAACAATCACGTTAAAGCACTTAAACATGCGCCGATAGTCATAGTACGGGAAATACGACAATACTGAAATTGGGACGTGACACGGGACTCCGAGCGCTTTTCGGAACCATTCGCTTATCTTCGCGCGACACAACCACACACCAGCGTTAGCAATAATAAACCTAAATAAAGAGGGAGTAGGGAATAGACAGAGAAAAACAAATGCTGGAAAAAGACAAAACACTCCGAGACGGATGCTGCTCGGCGCACGCTGCACAATACACAGAAATAGAAGTGGCGCAGCGTGCGGTGCCATTAAATTCTGTTCCAAATTTTCGATTTATGTGTTACTTCCTGCATGCACCGTAACTAACATTAAATAGCATATTTGGTGATGTTTAAAGAAATAGACCTAAGTACACCTAAGCTATCTAGTAAAGTGATAAAGGTTTATTAATAGTATAATAATATTATGAATGTTTTCGTGGATACTTACATGCTAATAAGGTAAATTTTGTGTGTGTGTGTGTCTAACGAGGCATACTTAATGTCGGACGAATTATAATCTCTCAGTCCCAATCAACCTTAGGATTTAGAGATAATAATTAGGTGTTTAAAACGAAAGAAAGAAGTATAATATGTATAATTTTAATATCTAGCTGTCCTACATAAAGCTTTATATCTATTGTAAGAGTTGCTTCTCATACTGAAACGCCTACGGGTTATTAAATTAAGCCTTTCATCAAATTAACTACTGTGGGGTGACGTAATCACATCAATTCTAAAACTCTAAAATACATTATTTTAGTCAAAACGATAAAAATGCGCACAATCAGTCAAACAAGGCATAACAACGTCACTGGCCCAGTGAGGGATGCGGAGAGTACGAGACAAAAATAGTTTGCCTATTCAATTGGTTGCAAATAACTCCCAATATAGAAAGAAGAGGCAAAGGTTTATACTCTTCTGTTTTTATTATTTTAGTGAAAGACGAGACGAGCGCATTATGCCGTTATCGCCTGAGCGATAATAAAATATACGCTAAGAGTGCCTATTGTCTAGTAATTAGTAGGCAGAATAAATAACATCACCCGATAGAACTTCGAATTGCAAATGAACGCAAAAACGAGACAACAGCTGTTAAGCCACCTTGCCACTGTAGTGAATGGTTTGGTTAGTCTATTTTATTTAAAAGATTGGCGCCAGATCAATTGAATGGATTAGGTACTTACATTATAGCACTTGCATCAGAAAGTATTTCCGCCATTGTAACAGCACATATGATTCAACAAACAGTTGAACCAACTAACCTAGAAAAAAACATAAAGTTTAGCACGATAATACCCAAAATGCGCAAACCAACCCCGAGGAGTCAACGACTACCTACAAGGATGGGATCTACGATAATGGATCTCTTGGAGGTCACCACTATAGATTAAGAAAAAGATTAGCTGCTGGACCGTTTTTTACACCACCACCTTGTTAACCAACATAACAACTTGCCTACCAAAAAATCGAAACTGGGACCTTTTTTGGTCCCGCCTAAAGCTGATCCTAAGGGTCTAGCCAAGAACCGAAAAATATGTCAAGCTACAAGACAAAACGCTTAAGAACCTCTGTTATAGTTTTTTTTTTTGGGTATTTGTAAGGAATCTTTACTCGTCAGGTGACCGACTAAATGGACAGAAGACGAGAATTATAAGCAGGGCTTTAGAAAATTACTTTTTCATAGATACAGTGACGATTTTTATCTCCAGACTTCTTCCGAGATAAAAATCTAAACGGAAAGTGCTTATTTCGTCTCATAATACATGATAGAGGGAAAGTCTACCGTCATATGCGACACAGATTCTGAAATCTATCAGCCTAGAGTCTACACAATATCACTTTATTCAACCCGGGGATCTAACTCGAGACTGCAAGTTGCAACAGAGCTGCGACACCGAGGACTGCCTCGGTGCTCGATTGCTTGACATTAAGGCCCGTATTCACAAACGTTACTTAGCTAAGTACAGCGCAATGCTATGATAATTAGTCTGTTCTCAGTGCTTTCGGCATGACAGACTTCATAGTGCGTAGGCAAAGGGGCGCTGTCAATGGATAATATTGAAATACAATTGTGCTTTAGTTGGCTGTCAGATAAACAAAGCTGAACAAGGCCAAAGAAAACGATGAAATAACCGAAATAACCGACACTATGCGTTCGGGAGCACTATGCGTCCTCTAAGTGTTGTTTGTGAATACGGGTGTAAATCTAATAGGTAATTACTGAATTACCTATTAGATTTAACTTTAAGCAATAAACGTCAACTTACTGTTGTCTTCTCATGCAATGCAATCAGCCCTATATTATATACTGCCCACTGCTGAGCACGGGCCTTCTCTACTACTGAGAGAGGTTCTAAGGCCTTAGTCCACCACGCTGGCCTAGTGTGGGTTGGCAGACTTCACATACCTTCGAGATTCTTATGGAGAATTCTCAGGAATGTAAGTTTCCTCACCATGTTTTCCTTCACCGTAAAAGCAAACGATAATTTATAAATAATAAACAATACACACGTAACTTCGAAAAGTCAGAGCTGTGTGCCTTGAGTTTTGAACCTCCGGACGGACAGTTGTTGTCGACTAGTGCTCGGTGTCATAAAATGCGTGCCGCTGCTGATCCTTGCTTACAGGACTTGCAGTGGCGGGTGTGAGGGCGGGACAGTCTCTGCAAGCCAGTTTAGCTCAGTTGGCTGGATTGAGAGCGTTTGGAGAATTCCAATACGTCAATCGGCATCTCTTATCTATTGTAAATAGGGTTTTCATTCCGAAAGTCTCTGTCTCGAAAATTTCGAGTTTCGACGATTTTTTTGTATTTTCGAGACATCTGCCTCCAGTCTCTGGAATAACGAGACTTTCGAGACTTAGGTTAAATAATAATTATTGATCATATTGATGATGACTGATGAAATTTGATATGGAGATAGTTTCGAGACCCTAGAAAGGACATAGGCTACTTTTTATCCCGGGAAAATATAAAGCGGGACTTTTATCCCAGAAAATCTTTTTCACGCGGGCGGAGCCGCAAAAGCTAGTTTAAATATGAATTAATTAAGTCGAATGATTAACATAACTTTAAAATTTAATGCCATTTTTCTGATATTCTCAAGTCTGCCTGTTTTTAATACACCACTATTTTGAACTACATTATAATATTATTTAATCACATTATAATATTTATTAAATTTCTAATGTGAAAGTATTTATAGCTCACACATCTGGTCTCATCTAGCTTGAAAATATTTCATGGTAAACAAAGTTTGATTTATTCCTTAGACATGTTTTCAAAAAACAATCTTTCTGTATGGTAAATCAATTCTGTATAGTCAATGGGTCTAGATATTTTTAAACTAAACAAGCAAGCTTATGTATAAGATGATAATTAGCATCTATATAACCTTGCTTATAATATTTATTTATATACTTAGTGGTGTATTATAATAGTACACCACTAAGTAGTGTTTTAGTGTTAAAATCTATACTAAAATTATAAAGTTTAAGAGTTTGTTTGTTTGTTTGGTTGAACGCGCTAATCTTAGAAACTATTGATCCTGAACCTACATTACTGTTAAGTACTATTGGCAATTATTTACCCGGGGAAAATATTTTTATCCTGGAAAAATAATTTTCACGCAGGCAGACCTGCGAGCAATAGTAGTAGTTAATATAAGTAATAAATCATTTGGGTTGATTTGATTATTATATAGTTCTGGTCATAATATACTTGAAATTATACAGGGTAATTTTTCATTAAGTTACTAAATGAAATTACATATTCGTCTTTACCTATGCTAACACCTTGCCAAAAATCATGCATGAATAATTTTCACCAAACATCCCAATTGTAGTGTTTCCGATTTATTGATCATTTTGTACTTTAGTGCAAATATGTGCACGTATATATATGTGCGTCCATAAGGGTATTTCTGACTGAAAGTGTAATTTTGCTGCAGCGACAAATGCTCTTAGAGTAGTAGTAGTGACATCAGGATGCGTAAACTTACAAGTTACTTTTATAGTCTATTTTGTTTGAAACTAACACTTTTTTATTTTACATCTATGATTAAAATAACTTAATGGGAAGTGTTATTTTCAACAAGATAAATATGTGGTTACATTTACTAATGCAATGTCAAAATTACCTGGTACAATTAAATCTTCCTATTTATTATAAATGCATAAGTTGAAAATGCTGGGATGGCTGCGGGAAATAAATGAACAAACTACTTCAATTGTTTCTCTATGATATATTACTACGAGTAGGAAGATCTAGTATTTCTTAAAAATGTTCTATTTAAGACTTATAGGGAACTTATTCTCTGTAATCAAAGAAGACCCATTGTGTAAATGTGGCAGAAATCACTTTCAATGGAACTTTGCAAAACAGGCATACCTAGAATGGAAAATGTAATCAATGTTTTTGTAAATTCACATACAGTCACAGCTTTTATCCCCGAAGGGGAAGGCAAAGGCACAACTAGTGCATCTACTTTGTGCCATGCGTATTCCGTGATGATCACATCATGATGATGTGATGATGATCACAAGGCGCACCTCTATCAAGAGGTGCGCCTTCCGCCAAATTGGGCACAAATATCAGACTCCACTCTGAAACTAGACCATCCCGCCCCCCTCAAACCCAAAACTAAATATCACTGCCCGACAAAGGGATCAAACAGCACCAGCATTGCAGTCGTACCGTAATACAACTACACTACGGGGGCAGTCAATCAATACTTTTTAAATATGGTACTAATTTACATCACATAATATATATAATTTACATCTTATCAATATTATGAATTAGATATAAGTAAAGATGTTAGGATATTTAGGAAGGCAATAGGTAATAGCTGAAAAGATTTGGTAGAATTTTAGCTCTTAGTTAAGTACCTAGTCTATATGCTGGAGAAACATACAAGCTACTATTAATGTCATAAAAGTAAACAGAAGGACTTTTGTTGATTGTTCTATGAAACAGCTTTCACGCGGGCGGAGCCGCAGTAACGCCAATTTTACTGTAATAAAATCTAGACTAACTTAATTGGTAAGATATAATCAATCAGAATCTAAATACCTGCGAAAAATCTATGTATTACCTTTCAAGTTTCCACACTTTTCACAAGTTTCAAAGTTCGCAAATCAAATTAGTAATTACCATTTACCACTTTTACCAGTTGCATCGCCTGACAGTTGACATTTTTCAAACTTTTCAAATACAATCACATTCTCAAACTAGAGTGCGTTTCAACTTATAATTCCGATGGCACGATGTTGGCACCCCTGCCTGTTGAGATGGTAGACATTATGAAAGCAACAATGCAGATTTTTATTTCATTAATTTCTGGGTCCGAAACATTAAGAAATGGTGAAAGACGGACGGCGTCGAAACACAAATGTAAAGAACCAGAGTGAGTGTGAAAAACATAAAGAAACCCCACTTTACACTTATTCCTTTAAACTGTGTTTAGGCTTGTATTGAGTCAATGGAGTCAATACTATTGACGCCATTTCAGTTGCAAAAAAGAGAGTTACCAGAAGATTAATGTATTTCCATAAATAAAATTTAAAACACATAAAAATAATAAACAATGGTTGTATAACATCGATTAAAATAACAATAAATAAATAGACAGTCTAATGAAACTATATATTATATGCTAATTGATATGTTTTTTATGCTGACTTGTCATAATATTTGAAAATTGGGTACATAATTTTTGTTTATAGCTTTTGCCCGCGGCTCCACCCGCGTGAATTAGTTTTCCCGGGATAAAAGTCCCGATTTATATTTTCCCGGTGTGGGTGACTCATGTCACCACTTACATTAATTTGGCGCACACACACAAAAATAACACATAAAACATAATACACAACAAACTATTTACAAAATTATAATAAAGAAAAAGAAATAAAAATTATTATCAACGTACGGACAAATGAATATTGATATGAAAATAAAATTTTATATAGATAACTTGATTTTGTTTTTTATAGTTAACCGAGTAGCATTCTATTGTACGCATCGGCTACCTGCCACGTGACGTCAATTTGGGTCAGTCCTTCGTTGACCGCTGTATGCGTACACGCAGTACAACTGGAGCACAGTCGTAACGCTACCGCTATATGATACACCTGTGTTGCTTAACGCTAACTATTAGTTCTATCGCTTCGTAATACCGTACCTCCTGTTTCGCGCTATAAACTTTCTATCGCTGTCTTGACTTTCTGCTCTCTCTCCTTCTATCTTAGGTGTATGGTGTTAATTGTGTAGTGTACTTATTAAATATATCGTGGACTGAACTTTGAACTTTTACTTCTCTACTCTTCTTACTTCCGCTATCAAGATTACTACACATATACACCCCAACATCCATACGCGGGATAAAAAGTAACCTATGTGTTAATCCAGGACACAATATACCTGGGTACCAAATTTCATCGAAATCCGTTCAGTAGTTTTTGCGTGAAAGAGTAACAAACATCTAGGCATCCAGACATCCATACTTACAAACTTTCACGTTTATTATATTAATTATATTATATTATATAGTAGGATTTTCTTGAAAATATTCGTGTTTTGTTACTAAACGATGTACCTATTACTAAAATTTAAAAAAATCTTTATTTCAAGGTTCCTTCGTTTTTTGTGAGATGTAGGCTGTAGCAGCAATGAAATACATTGCTGCCAACATCACGCCATCGGAACTATAAATTGAAACGTACTCAAGGTGGGATGTTACTTTTAGTATTTGTTGCCGATAGAAAACAAAAACTCCCAATGTATTATAGTACTCTTTGTCCCGGGTCCTTCTCCGTAGAAAACCATATGCCGGGCTTAACTATCCGTTTTTTCGTTTCTGAATTCAGAATCTGTATCCAGAACTCTCCAGACCCATAAAAAAAACGGCGCTACTGATACCTCACACGGGTAAATAAATAAACTAAATGAATAAAAATAATGTTTTCCAGCGTTGCGCTCTTATTCAGTACCCTAAATAATTCGGACAGAATGTTCATAATTGTATTCGTTTTAAATAGTACCTCGAATGTTTGATCCGGGAACATTACATATTTGTAAGAACATTACAAATCGTGCACATAAAATTAAAAACATTCGCGCTTCGCAGCTCGTATCGTGTTAGCCTCGCAGCTCGTGTGATTCGAGTTTCTGTTTATACTCTCGCGGTGGGTTTACTTGTTTCAGGCGAGGCGCTTAACTTGGCGACTCGTGAGCGCACTGTTTACACTCTCGTCTCGTGGTTCACCGACACTGCTGGCCGATAGTCTGGAGTCTCAATGTTCCCTCACAACCATACCCGTAGACGACGACCATCTTGTTGCGGTTAATTCGTTAGTCGAAAGTAGGAACGCGGTCCGGCCACCGCCGATCCCTACTAATTCGCAACCGATTAATGTCGACCCGGACGTCGACCCGCCGCCACCCGCACCGGTTACTATCGAAGAAGTTATCGCTCTGCTCAAGGCACTCAAACGACGTAAAGCCCCCGGGGGCGATAGGATCCCTACCCGAATGATTAAGATGCTTCCGGAGCATCTAGTTCAAATCCTTACCGCGATATACGATGCAGCTTTTCGAAACTGCCTCTTCCCAGAGGTCTGGAAGGAGGCAGTTGTGGTAGGTATACATAAGCCGGGAAAACCCGCATCCGAACCGTCCTCTTATAGGCCAATCAGTCTGCTCAGTACTCTGGGCAAAATTTACGAGCGGATCGTCCTCGACCGCCTCAAAATAGTCGCTCACAACAACAATCTGATCCCTCCCGAACAGTTTGGTTTTCGTGCTAGGCACAGTTGCGTAAATCAGGTGCTCCGCATCACGGAGCACGTTTACGACAAATTCAAGATAGGCATGCCCACCGGTGCTCTCTTCTTCGATATTGAAAAAGCATTCGACAGGGTGTGGCACAACGGCTTGCTTTCCAAGCTGTACACTCTCAACGTGCCCACTCAACTCGTGCAGTGTGCACATCATACGAGATTTTTTGTCCAATCGCGGTTTCAAATATCGCGTGGAGGGTACTCTCTCTTCCCGTCACGCCATCACGGCTGGAGTCCCGCAAGGCTCCGCCCTCTCACCTTTTCTTTTCTCACTGTACACCAGCGATATCCCTAAACCGAAAAACGCCCATCTGGCGCTCTTTGCCGATGACACCGCAATCTACGCCTCACGTAGAGACCCCGACAATGTGGTGCGCACTTTGCAGGCCGCCGCCGACAAGCTCAGTGAGTGGTTCCGCAAATGGCGAATCACCGTCAATCCCACAAAGAGCCAGGCTATCCTGTTCACTTTGAAAAGGAGAGTCCATGTGCCTCACAACTCAGTCCGCATGTCCAACCAGGTAATCCCCTGGACGGACAAAGCCAAATATTTAGGAGTGACCCTTGATCAGAAGTTGACCTTCATCCCACACGTAAATGCGGTACGCGCGCGAGCCGCATTCGCGATGAGCCAACTGCATTGGCTCATAAATAGGAAAAGCAAAATGTCCATCCGAAACAAGATTAGGATCTTTACCACGTGTATTAGACCGATCATGACATACGCGTCGCCCGTGTTCGCCCATATACCGCCTGCTCGTCTTAAGCGTATGCAGGTATTGCAAAACATTTTTCTTCGACACGCTCTTGGTGCCCCGTGGTACGTTCGCAATCGCAACCTCCATGTGGATACTAACATGCCGACCATCAGGCATTTCATGCAAATGACCAGCAAACGCTACTTCGACCGGGCGGTTAAACACCCAAATACGTTAGTCCGCAAAGCGTCAATATACACTCCATTCGACCGCGCCAAATGGAGACGGCCGCGTTCAGTCCTAACCGATCCAGAGGACGATATCACTCTGGCCATTCGCAGTAAGAACGAGTTCCTAAAACTCCTACACTCCACACGACCGCAGTTCCGTCCTCGCCGCGTTCCCCGTCGCCCTCCCGACCCTCCTAACAGTTCCGGCCCGCGTGCCGACGAAATAAATGGATAGGATTAGGTTAAACACCAACCTTCCCCACTAATCGTTGATGTCTCATCCTCTCCCAGTGACCGTCCTGAGCCGAGGTGCGTAACCCGTTAGTGGGTTGCCCTCAGCATGATTACTTAAATCAAGGGTTGCGAGCGCCTAAAGCGTTCACCCGAAAGTCCGGTGTGGCCAGAAAAGCCGACTCGCGTCAGGCTACTGGCCGGTAGGACAAATAAAAAAAATAAAAAAAAAAAAACATCTTTTGTCTCAAGATGACGAGCGCAGTGGTATGCCCAGGTATGCCACACAGTACTTTCTAACTCAAGGTGCTCGATGGTGTTGCTACTGTTTATGGGTGGTCGTATCGCTTACCATCAGGCGAACGGCATGCGCTCGGCTCGTCATTCAATGCAATAAGGTTATAGATAAAAAAAGAATTGTAGTGTTGCCAGAAATTTGAAAACTGAAATATAAATAATAAACTGAGTGAAACGGAATAAATTCCGGATCGGAATTAAGAAAGCTGCGATGTAACGTTGTTTTTTATGGGATCCGGAGCGTTCTGAATTCCGATTCTTAATTCAACACCGGAATAAACGGATGTATAAGGCCGGCTTATTAGAGAGCACCTTAGATTAATTAATATTATAGATTGGTCCATCATGGAATGAGATGAAAGTTCTTTTGTATTATCTTATCTATACTCTATACATCTATACATATAAATAAAATTGGAGTGTCTGTTTGTAATATTGAAATAACCGTTTTTTACTTCATGTATATGAATATATATACGGTACATACACCAAAATAACATTTTTTTTTCAATTTTTGTCTGTCTGTTTGTTCCGGCTAATCTCTGAAATGGCTGGACCGATTTTGACGGGACTTTTATTAGCAGGTAACTGATGTAATAAGGAGTAACTTAGGCTACTTTTTATCCCAGGAACATATAAAGCGGGACTTTTATCCCGGGAAAACTCATTCACGCGGGCGGAGCCGCGGGCAACAGCTAGTGATTCATAAGATAATACAACACGTGTGTTGGACAGAGATGCCTGACGCCATTTTTTGTCCCTTTCAGCGTGCGTAATTATTGTTCAGGTGGTAAACCTTAAAGTGTGACATACATATTTGATTTTAGGACCCCCATTGTGTCTCACCTATGACCACGCGATGAAATCCTCCCAGAAAAATAAATCCATAAGCAGCATAATAAGAAATAATGCTACTGCGACTAAAAAAAAAATACCGCCGGAGAAGTCCAGATATTTTTATTTCTGCACCCAAGAAGAAGGGCCCCGTAAAATTAGACATATTTTAGTGGTTTTTTGGTGGATGGACGGAAGATCTTAAGTAGTTTCTAGGGTTTGAACTAGCTTTCGCTGTCTGCGGTTTGAACCTTTCCTTACTTTTAGGTTTAATTTAGTTTATTTGTCTCTGGTTTGAACATTTTTTGTGGGTTCAACAAAAAAGAGTTGCAACATTGTTCAGCTGTTGTCAAAGTTGTGACTCAAATCGTCTTTATCAGTCTTTACTCTTTACTCCAAAGAGTATTATATACATGCTTTACTCTTTATGCGTAGGCCGTAGCTTCTATAGTAGTGTGTGAGAACCTGGTGGTGTTATCAAAAAAATCAAGATTCGGATTTCGGAAGAATCTCGTTTAAGGCTGGAAAATAACAAATTACTTTGTAGAGAGTATCCTCCGACCAATTATTTTACACACCATTACCATAAAACCATTTACTAATCCTCAAGTTTCAATAGAAAATTGTGTTCTGTGTTCCCGATAACCTTATATTTATTACATTACCTACCTATTTGTTACCGTACTTATTCTATGTTGAAAGTAATATAAAAAGTCGAAGAAAAACGCTATGGCTCTACATAGAAACATTCGTTTTATGTTAAACAAAATAACTATACTCTCAGATTTGAGATGCACAGTACGTTTCTACAGTGACCAGACTGAAAGCACTTCTGAAGAGGCTGAGCAGAAAGAAATCGACCCTACCAAGGATAGAACCAAAATAATACCAGTAGAAACTAGCATCAGATATCTGCAAAGCAAAGCTTACCAGCAGACCTATGGAGATAAACCTGTTTGGACGTTGTACCGGCGCAATCATAAGGGAGGCTTTGCTCCAAGGATGACGAGGCGATCATGTGTTAGAAATGGAATAATTTCTACTGGAAATCCATGCCCTATCTGCAGAGATGAATATTTAGTCATTGATCATAAAAACACAAAGTTGCTAGAACAGTTCATATCTGAATATACTGGAAATGTAAGTTATTTGCAATATAGTTACACAATTTTGAAACTCTGTATGGCAGAGAAATTACTTCCTACCCTTTCCTGCAAAAGAGTAGCTCTCTTCTCATGTTCTTAGGATTGTGTCACTGTACAGTGATAAAAATGATTATACTGTTATAAGAATTCTTAAAATAAATATCTTGTTTCAAGTATATTATTGCACCTGAATTTTGGGTTTAGGAATGGTTGGAACTATTGAGTTTCATTGGTTATGACCATGTTAGTAATTATTTAACTTGGCAACAGATAGTTTTAAATAATTTTAATAAAATAAGCTTAACATGGAAATTGATTTTTTTTAACAAGAAGTTAAGCATATTTTAGATTCTTAATAGGAAATAATACACGTAAATGAAAAAAAATCAATGCACCTCACACCTGCTTTTTGTTTTCAAGTACAATAACTCGAGTCAGTCAGGTGGATAATATATTACTAAGTAATAGTTGGGGCAGAAATTCTTCAGAAACTAAGGGCAAGCTATTCAATAAGAGTGGAATGCCATTCTACATAAATACAGGTATAAGCTTGATAAGTTAATGATAACAGAATGTAAATTGTAGGTGGCGGTACACACTACTAAAGAATGTATTGGGTATTTAAATTGTCACAAAGGTCAGAGCCAGTTAGGAACAAAAAAGGTTTTTTTTTCAATTATTGCTTTTTGTAAACCTGCCTCGGTGGCGTAGTTGTATTATAGTACAACTGCAATACTGAGGTTTCAGGTTTGATCCCCGGGTCAGCAAAGTGGGACTGGATTTCTCTATTCAGTATTAGCCCGCAGTCTGGAATTTGTACCCGATTTAGCAATTGGCTCGCCCCCATCACATCATGGGACGTAATACGCACGGCGAAAGTGGGTGCACTAGTTGCGCCTCTGCCTACCCCTGCTGGGCTATAAGGCGTGAGTGTGTGTGTAAGTGTATTGTTTTTTGTCACTGTCTCCAAAAATATTGAAAAATGTAGTCATTTTTGCATTGATAAATTCAAATCAACATGTGTAACTACCTAAATTCATTATATATCATAGAGTAAAATATAATAATAATACCAGCCCTACATTGTATACTGCCCACTGCAGAGCATGGGCCTCCTCTGCTACTAAAAGGGTGTAGGGCTTAGTCCACCGCAATGGCCTAGTGTAGGTATTATAGAGTATAAATTGCTATTTACGTAAAATGGCAAAAAAAATACATCCATTTGCCTCCTGATAGCCATCATTAGAACAGCAAAAAAACTATCTAGAAACACACTTAGAGTTGGTTGTTTATGAACCTGTTACTGCTTTGTAACTCTAACTCATCACCATGCAGAGGCCTTATTCTGTATGAGAGTGTGAACTGGTAGCACAGCCATGTTATCTTTGTAATAATGGCATGTTATGGTGTTCTGTATGCCAATTTCCTTTTGTCATAAACGCAATGAGGTGTGTTATACGAACTGTGAAAGTAATGTGTGGCATAGGGATTCAGGGCCCTTATGAGAAGTATTCAATATAACAACTATTGATTAAAATATTGTATCTAGTAAATTATCTAACTTGCAGCATCTTAAGCGTATGCAGGTATTGCAGAATATTTTTCTTCGACACGCTCTTGGTGCCCCGTGGTACGTTCGCAATCGCAACCTCCACGTGGATACCAATATGCCGACCATCAGGCATTTCATGCAAATGACCAGCAAACGCTACTTCGATCGGGCGGTAAATCACCCAAATACGTTAGTCCGCAAAGCGTCAATATACACTCCATTCGACCGCGCCAAATGGAGACGGCCGCGTTCAGTCCTAACCGATCCAGAGGACGATATCACTCTGGCCATTCGCAGTAAGAACGAGTTCCTAAAACTCCTACACTCCACACGACCGCAGTTCCGTCCTCGCCGCCGAGGACCTCGCCGCGTTCCCCGTCGCCCCCCCGACCCTCCTAACAGTTCCGGCCCGCGTGCCGACGAAATAAATGGATAGGATTAGGTTAAACCCCAATCTTCCCCACTAAACGCTGATGTCTCATCCTCTCCCAGTGACCGTCCTGAGCCGAGGTCCGTAACCCGTTAGTGGGTTGCCCTCAGCATGGTCACTTAAATTAAAGGGTTGCGAGTGCCTAAAGCGCTCACCCTAAAGTCCGGTTTGTTTGTATAAGCTGACCCTCGTCAGGCTAACAAACGATAGTCAGGTTAAAAAAAAAAAAAAAAAAAAAAAACTTGCAGCAATGACAATAACTTCACTTATTTGTTTTCATTCCAGATACTGGATGCCTTCAAAACAGGACTCTGTCAGAAGAAACACAAGGAACTGCTTGTTGCCATAGAACGGGCCTGGGATCAAGGTTTACTCACCTATGATGTACCATTCAGAGAATATGATTACTCACTGTATTATAAGAACCAAACATTGTAATAATGCATCTTTGTTTAGGTATGTAGTGTTTATAATAAATTTGTCTAAATAATAAAATTATATTTATTTCATGGCAAGCCTAATGTATTAGGACCATATTAGAACATACATTTAAGATTAATCAAATCAGTAAATGGCAAATAATTACAATTATAAAACAAATAATATACATAGAAGCACAACATTATGGCACTATTATATTTTTTATGTGAAATTGTATATAACTTGGATTGATATATAATAAGGTCTTCAAACTAAAACAGTAGGGTATTTGACTAATTATCGTTCTTAACGTTTGTCATATATTAGTATTGGTTGCGGCTCCGCCCGCGTGAATAAGGTTTTCCGGGATAAAAAGTAGGTAGCCTATAGCACTCAGGAGTAGGGCTTCCAATCCCGCAGCCTATCTTCAATCTCGGTATTTGCAGGCCCCAAAATTTTCAATCCCACGGAATCCCGATATTTGCGGGATTGGCTTGCGGCTCAGTGCGCGGCGCTCGCTTGAAACAAATGAACCCGCGAGAGTGTAAACAGAAACTCTAATCGGGCGAGCTGCGAGGCGAACACAATACTAGCCGCGAAGCGAGAGTGTAAATAAAACACGGATTGAGAACCTCCTCCTTTTTTAGAAGTCGGTTAATGGGGTATATTACACAATAAATAATATCGTGATTCTGTAATCTCTATATTAAGTATCACAAGATTGCAAATACCAAGCCTAAAACGAGTGATATTTACACGATACTGCGATACGCATCAATACTACATTAATATTATCGTGTTAATACGAGTATCGCATGATAATATTATTGTGTAATATACCCAGAGATGTGATTTATCTAGATACAAGTATCTGAAATACAGATACAAGATACAAAATACGTATTTAGTATCTTGTATCTAAGATACTTTTTAAATTTTTATTTTGTATCTTGTATTTAGATACAATTTTTTAGTATCTTAGTATTTTATAAATACTTAATTTGCTAAGATACTTTTACCAATTATCTATGCATTTTTTACATTAACGGCTCATTTAAGCCCATATACACGTTGCAAGTTTCTTGCCTGTTATACAATTACATTGAAGCAATATATGACTTGCATGGTTTAAATAATCAACACGTAACATTCTTGATTTGTTTTTGTAAAAAGCACATGCTATAATTGGTTAACCAAACACTGTATTCAACTGGTTTCTGTCTTCTTTTGAAAACATGAGGGCATTGAGTCTTATAATTTTGATTTTCAGTGTGTCTCCTGATTCCGATAAATCTCAATGAACTTTATTAAATCAGCAGAACCTAATTTTAATACTTTTTACTCATATTTTTTAATAAACACAGTAGCTTCTAAAATCTAAAACGTTCAACATTTGAATTTTTAAGCTATTGCATAGCTTCTATCGCGGGCCTTGAGCGTGGAGACTGGAGACCGAATCCAGAAATTCCGTAACGAAAATAACCTGACATCTTTTTTATCTTACTAATATGAACCTTAAATACAATGCGTAGAAGCTATAATTCTTGAAACGAGTATATTTTTATTTAATTTATTTATTAAAGTCATTAAAACCATTTCTTACTAATCTAATATGAACCTTAAATACATTGCGTAGAAGCTATTTCCCCAGCGTTGGCACGGCACGAGTACAAAAGAATCGAACGTAACATTCTTTTTTCAAATTATGATTTATTCTACTTTGGTTGTGATGACCATTGCATTTCTGACATTTATCAATAACAAGACTAAACGTGCGTTGCTCGCGTTTAAAAATCTACTTTATGTGGTAAGGGTAAGATCGAATTTGTGTTTAGTCAATCAACATTTGTGATAAAAAATGCTATGCAATAACTTTACCGCGGCAGTCTCCGAGTGCCACACGTATTTTTTTTTATGGCATTGTATGACGGACCACCCAGACGGACTCTTACATATGAGAGACCACCACCGCAATGTCTATTTCTACCGCCAAGCAGCAGTTTGCATGCACTGTTCTGTTTCGGTTTAAAGGACATTGTAGCCAGTGTAACTACGGGACATAATGAGACTTAACATCTTATGTCTCAGGATGACGAGCGCAGTGGAATGGCACACAGTACTTTGTAACTCAAGGTGCTGGATGTTGTTGCTACTGTTTATGGGTGGTCGTATCGCTTACCATCAGGCGGACGGCACGCTCGTCTCGTCATTCAAGGCTATAAATAAATAATTTCAAAAGGTATCTTATTTGAAAAAAGTATTTAGAAGATACGTATTTTGTATCTAGTATTTAGATACCATTTTCAAAAGTATCTTGTATCTGGTATCTCAAATCCTTTATTTACAAGTATCTTGTAACTTGTATTTCAGATACTTTTATGAAGTATCTTGAACATCTCTGAATATACCCCAATGAGCTGAAATTGTGTCCGGGGCGCTGTACAGGGTTGCCAGTAAAATAAAATAATATCGACTATATAGTATCAAATATCCTGAAAAGTGAAATTTCCTTTTTATTATAAAATATAATGTTATTAATTCTTCTTCTTCTTCTTTAGCCTTTAAAAACCACTACTGAACTAAGGCCTCCTTCAAAGATTAATTAATATTGTTAAATAATATGTCAATATTATCCTTGTTATACATGCTTGGTATATGACATAAACTAAACACTGATGAGAAAATAAATATTAATGCAACAAAATTCCGCGACGAAATAAGTTAAATCGATACTGCTTAATTCCTGTTAATAACTAGCAACATTGTAGAGGACAGCCTGATGATCCTGATACATGAAGTCAGTTACTTATTCATAATTAATAATTGATTTTCTTTTCCCCATTGTAATACAATCTAATATCTGTGATCTAATACTTTTAAATGGGAGACATAAAAATAGAATAAGAATATTGATAAATGTTTCGTAGGTAAGTGTACGGTCAAGCGCAATTTCGCCCGTCTCCATTGATCCAAATCCGTTTAGTTGTTTCTGCGTTCACTTCTAACAAACATCCAAACATTTTCACAAAATTACGCATTTACAACATTAAGTAAAATAAGATTTACAAAGTCGAACATATGAAAATACCCAGTTAAATAAAACCTGAATTTTGCTGAAATGTGTCGCGTGATCACGTCCAATTGGCAGGCCTAAAAGGTGGTGACCTAAAAATCCACCCCGGAATATGTTTTGTATAGAACTGAGTCGAAAGCTGCATATAAATTATAGTCACTCTAGATTTCATAACAACTACGTAATGGAAATTTCGATCATAACAGCTGGCACATAATCATAACATTCTTTCATTCAACCATAAGTATTACATAGACGTTAACCCATAAAAATATATGTTATATTGTATATGAATAATTATAACAATTCACTTTTATTATTATAACATATTATGCCTATTCAACATACCTCCACCATCTGTTCACCATTTATTATAGTTAATATTTTTCTTTTTGCTGAACATATTTGATAGGTTTTATGTATAATTGTCCATTAATTTACTTCTGTTTCGTTGAAGTAATAATTCACGGATGAGTGCTGATTTTTCTCTTTCCAGGACAGATATTCTTTCATTTTTTCGATTCACCTCCTGAACAAAGAAAAAGAAAAGTAGATGAAGTTACAAAACATCTCCATATTAATATTCTTAAAACTGTTTGGCTGACTTATAGAATATACAAGTTGTGGCTATAGAAGAATAAAATTATGTTCAAGATTCTAGCTGGTAGGTCTCGCATATACGAGAGTCTAGCTGGGTCGGTACTACTGCAACGTCTTATTTTGTCGCCAAGCAGCATTGTGTAAGCTTTAGGATATTCCGGTTTGAAGGATTATTTAGCCAGTGTACTGTGTAGCTAAAGCAAACGTCGGGTCGCTCGCCTGCGGTAACCTTTACCACCGCGGCGTTATTATCCAATGACCACCGCCATAAACAGTAGCAACGCCATCGGAACTTGAGTTACAAAGCGATACTGACAATAGGTACATGTTAAGACTCGTAATGCGTGTGTCTGCGTTAAAGTACTTATTACATATAAACGTTCGTATTTTAATATCGATGAGCTTCGCTCGTATTGCGATGACTTTAGTGACATAAACTT
This sequence comes from Sphinx pinastri, assembly GCA_947568825.1. Taxonomy (NCBI): domain Eukaryota; kingdom Metazoa; phylum Arthropoda; class Insecta; order Lepidoptera; family Sphingidae; genus Sphinx; species Sphinx pinastri. The sequence goes on along the minus strand of OX387618.1, from coordinate 12,312,889 downwards.
GTAGCCACGGTAATTATTGTGTCTATGATTATTTTATCATTTTTTAGTAGCTGAACAGTGTAATATAAATCGCTAACCTCAGCAAGCATACGATTCTGTGATCTTAACACTGCAGTGTTATTCGGTGTAGCTGATGTTCCAGATAACGATGAAGCAGGTAACGCCAGATTCATGTGCAGTGACAAAGGACCGTGACGCCAGCCCACAGCCAATGCCCCAAGTTGGCGGTTAAGCTCTAAAACTCGTGCTTTCAACAGCTCCAATCTTTCTTGATGTGCTTCGCTCCAAGGCTCCTGATAACATAAATGTGAAGAAATAAGTTAGTAGATAAAATATTTTACATATGCTAGCCATACACGCTACGGTCCACCGGAGAGGTCTATCTGTGCAGGTATGAGGTATGCCTGCGCAGGTAGACCATAACGTGTGGGAATAGACCTGTGAAGTTTTTTGATCCTGCGCAGGCGACCGTATAAGATCGAAAATCAATTATTTCTAGTGACACCGTACGGTCAACGCATAGGTACACCATGCGTGTGTGCATGTACTCCGGTCGCATGCGCAGGGCGCTTCGGTTGTTTACATAGATTAATTACTAAACTGGGCAGTTATGTTCTAGCGTCTGTTTCGGTCACACGTGATTCTTATGATCCGTCCACGCTCGGTATTGTCAGAACAAAAAAATCTTCCATAGGAACTGACAGTGCAAGAATGTATATTGACATTCCGCACCTCTCTTTCTTTTTCATCTTTTTTCTTCAAAATTATAGCAAGGCCTAACAATGCCAGTGAATCATCGTCCTCAATCGATGCCATCGCGAAAAGAACTGAAGACCGCTCCGGTACACCGGAACGTCCCCATACACGCTACCGACGTGCGGTTGAGCTGCGCAGGTAAACCTGCACAGGTAGCCTCTCAGGTAGATCGTAGCGTGTATGGCTTACATTACCAAAATTCAAAAACTTACACAGTAAATCGTGAATCTGAATCTTATCAGAAATCGTGACTCTATACCTAGCTACTTACTTATATTTAACCTTTTTTAGCATGTATAAAATTAATAGCTTACAAACACCTTAGTATAGCTTACGTACAAAAACCTACACAACGCGGTAATGTGCTCACTGCTCAAGTTATTGAGTTAAGGACCTTTTGCTATTTACTACTAAGTACTAAAGCGCAACGCATATATTTACCGGGAGCATTTCTAAGCTCTGGGCTGATACTGAGCAGAAAAACCTAATATCAATTTGCCCGACCCGGAGATCGAACCCGAAACCCCAACGCCATAGTCGTAACGGGTACACATAACGCAGTACCTGTACGCAGTGACCTGTAAGACATAATAGGTGTATATACTATGTACATACTTACATAATCTGCTAATACATAATCTGTTAATAAGACTGCCTCGGTGGCGTAGTTGTATTATGGTACGACTGCAAAGCTGAGGTCTCGGGTTCGATCCCCGGGTCGGGCAAAGTGATATTGGGTTTTTCTATTCAATATCAGCCCTGAGTCTGGAATTTGTGCCAGATATGGCGATAGGCTCGCTTCCTAACACATCATGGGACGGAATACGCATGACGAAAAGTGGGTGCACTAGTTGCGCCTTTACCTACCCCTTCGGGGTTAAAGGGTGTGAGTGTGTGTGTATACTTACATAATGTATCATTGTTTTTGTAATAATAACGAAAAACAGAGGCTCATAGGCAGAGTATAATATATACCACGGAAACTCATAGGTATAAGGCACGTACACACATCTACTTTTAACCCGACTGCGAAAGAAGGAGGGTTATGTTTTTCGAGTGTATGTATGTATGTTTGTATATTTCTTTGGCACGCCCTACAGCTTAAACGGCTTGTCGTATTTTTATGTGAGTGGTATCAATAGATTCGTTTTAGTCGTGAGAGTGACACTGGCTACATCAAAATAAACAAAATTAAGGATTTTTGGCGGCAAAAAGTGATCTCGAAAAAATAATAATATTCAAAACCAAAACAAAATATTCAAATTAAAATCTTGTTTCTATCTATTCAATTCTTCAATGATTCACTGATAAAGGACGAATGACAAAATATGTGACTGTAGTTTCGACGTTAAGAAACAGCCTACGTTTCCAAGAAACAAACAGGATTTTTTGAAGTTATACTTCTTTTGGCGCGTTAGGGAAAAATTATGAGAGTAAATTTTTACGATGCGCTCGCACACTGTCACGAGAAACCGACACCCTGAAGTTAGCTATAGTCAACATTTTAGTTTTGAATTTTAAACGTAGAATAAGGCGAAAGATATTGAAGTTATACTTCTTTTGGCGCGTTATTTAAAAAGATTTATATCTTGTTACGCCAAAGAAGTATAACTTCTAACGCATGTACATAAGTACACACACACTTTTTTTCGTTTAAAAAAATATAATCATACGAATTGGGAACATCCTCCATTTTTGGAAGTCGATTAAAAATTGTGTCGAGTTTCGCAAGTAGCCGGGCAGAATTATTGTGCTATAATATTATGTCTCATATAGGTACCTAGGTTACATATTCCCCCATTGTAAGAGAAAATAAACATAACAGGTAACCACTTAAACCATTATGTAGTTACTTACCACATATGCGCCCATTCTTCCAGCGTAACGCATTTTTTCTTGGACTTCTGTTAGTTGCTTTAAATACCACTCGCGTGCCTCTTCTATTGCAGATAAACCTTGCAATAAAATGTCCTTTTCTTGTTCTATTTGCTTCATCCGTTTCAGAAGATTATAATCTACTCCGTTGTGGAGAGTATGACGTCTAGGCTCGCGACGCCGAGAAGTACGCCGTAGTTGTGTTTGGCTTTCATTTGCTGATCTTCCATCCCCAAGACCTCTACTTTGTTCTTCGATTGCTCTTGATATATTGTCGTAATCTATTTTGGCCTCGTCAATCTCTACATGATCAAATGGAGTCTCTTCTTCCGATTTATAATTGGTTCGTACATTTTCTTTTCTTTCCGAGGTTTGTTTATCTAGTCTGGGTGGTTTTGGAGGCCCAAATACACTATTAGAGGGTTCATGGCTAGGTGCTACATTATGGTGCCTTGATTCTTGTAATAGTGTTTCCTTTCGCCCAGATAATTGTGGCATGCTAACTGTTCTATGCTGCTTTGAGGCACTTTCAGCATTTTTTAAAACATTCCAATTTCGATCTATGCTGGGTGCATCATCAACATCTAGCAATGGCGCAGAAGGTGGCCTATGAGATGGTGGACTTATATGTGAAGTTAATATTATATTTTCTATGCCGTCGTCCAGTCTCTCAGCCTTATTGGATGTATTTTCTACTTGGTTTCGCAGGAGACAAATTTTTAAACCTGTACAAAATCTTTCAAAACTTAATAAGCCTTCATGTGAAGCAACTTTTTGCAGACTTTCTATCACACCACGCGGCAAACCTTTAGTACGGTCATCGCGCCATCGGTTTTCTATATCTGTAAGTTTTACATATCCTGTGTGTTTATCGTCCATTATATCAAAAAGTGTTCGCATCGCAGAAACAAATTGTTTTGGTAATGATTCCATTTCTTGAAATAACGTATGGTTCATTGATTGTCAATGAAACATGCATTTGAATCACCGTCTAAATAAACTAATATTATGTCACAAAAAATCAAACTAATAGGTTTTAAAGCGGTGAACATCATGGTCACTAAAAATTCCGATATTTATAATAAATACAAATGTCGTGACGTATCTCATTTGTCGAATAATAGGTGCCGTTTCGTTTCCTGGCTCTTCGCACACGTCACACCACATAAACCAAATTATGTTACACTACACTTTGTAGGCAAAAAAAATTAACCGTTTCATTACGTTAAATTGTCCGTCTGTTAGGCGAACCAATCTGCTAGTGGGAGGGAATTTGCGAGAGATAACAACTTACGAGTGCGAGTGGGAGAACCGGTCAAACGACATTTCGGGCACTTGTGTTAGCAGACACATCGGGCAGGTAAGCGATGGGTGCCGTTGATTGCTATTTGCTACCTTTCGAAGTTTTGGCGGCAAATAAAAAGTTAGATAAACGAAATGTTACAAAATGCCGATTGCTCAGGAGCAACTTGCTCATTACCATAATATTAATAGACCTCCCATGATTTTTTTTTCTTATGTCAATTACGAATTTTGAACTGAGTTCTTGGGTTTTTTTTAAGTATTTGTTAAAACTTCTTTACGCACGCTTGACTTGGGGAGTAAGCAGGTGAATGCGTGACGAGGGCGTTACGAAAAGTGTGATCGGGCGAGGCGAACGGAAGTTGAGAGGGAGATATAAGTTAGTGAAGATAAAGAGAGAGAGTTACGAGTGTATATATGTTGACGAGAGTGTGTATATGTATAAACATATATATACATACACATAGATGGAGCTAAAAAAGCTTTACTTCAGTCGTGTGGTCTACAGCACACTCTTTTTTTTTTTTTACACAAACTAAGATATTATAAGAAACTGGACATGCAAAATATACTTGAGCTTTTTAGACCAAGACCAAGTGTATTATCTTAGATTAATAATATGTCTAGATTGACACTGAAAGCTTCAAACGCGTCGAATAAAATAGAGGCGAACTGTTCACCTCTAAATCAATACAGTCGCTCACGTTGTTACGCAGATTTATATTGATCGTAAATGTCGGTTTGTGTGTTTAAAGTGTGTAAAAACTACAAGGGTCGATGTAAAATAACGAATAATGTCACCTATCACCGGTAAGTTACATTTTTTATAGTAAGGTATTGCAAAATAAGCCCGTTAACAGATTTCATTAAATAAATTAATAAGAGTTCGCAATTTTTATGGGTTGTTAGTGGAATCAGCTTTTCCTAAAAAAATGGAAAAATAGACCCAAAGTCAATATTTTTTACTAAAGGGTCAATACTATTTCGACGTTTAATTAACAGTTAAATTATTTTATCGATTGGAAATAAAAATTAGTTAAGTATACGTATGGTACATATTGTCAGTGGCGTAGCGTGGTTTCTTGCCGCCCGGGGCGGACCCAACCAAGACAGGTCGCCGCAGGGCACCAAAAAATGCTCGTTTCAAAAACCGGGATTTTTATCCTGGAAAATCTTTTTCCTCTGTTGAAACCGCGACCAATTTGTTATGGAGATTGAGGCCCCCCAAAAAGGAAAAGGCTACTTTTTATCCTTTCCAGTATCGATTAATGGAATTAAGTACGCATGTATGTAAATTAAATAAAATCTTTGTTATTATTATTACAGTAATTTCCAAATTTAAATCACAGAAATTGTTGTCGTGTGAATTTTTTTTTTTTATTTCATGGGTAGAATTTTCTCCCCGTTTTATAAGAACCATGCAATAACTGGTATCATTATGCGCGCACACAAGGATAAGCAGAATGACGCAGCCACAGAATAAATAACTTCATAGAAGTAATGCTATGACATTTGAGCGTACACTCTCATAGACATCAAGAAATTTAGTTGTGCTGTGACCCCTTGTGACAGTTTATCGATATCAATAGATACTCTTTGTTTATGGGCTATGATAAATTTACAGACGTGCTAAAATCAACACTTTTCGATTAATCAACTGCAAATACCTATCTATACAAATTGCAATTTTATATAAAGGGATAAAAAAAAATAAAAGATATGAAATCCTTAATTTGGTTTTAAAATACCAAATGAGGTCTGGGTGCATACAAGCTCTCGTTAAGAGGCTGTTACTTTATAAGAAACTTGGGGCATACCGGATTTCTCCAAAATGAAATTACGTCCGATTTTCGCTTGCTATTTACAGCGGTTTCCATACCTTTCTAAATTTCATTCACACTAAAATGGTTTGGCATTTATAATATTATTATTTTTTAGAAAATTGTTAGAAATTATGGAGCGAATGGAAACCACTGTAATTAGCAAATGAAAATCGACCGAAATTTCGTTTCGGAGAAAGCCAGTAATTCTCTGTTCTTTTCTGACTTCCTTAGCATTAAAGTAGATACCCAAGAGGTCTGGGTCTGACAGAGAGCTACTTAAAATGGGACATAAAAAATAAAACACGGCGGTATCAATCATGTTACATAAGTATGATCATTTAGCCACTATGGGGTTAATGGCAAAGCCCTTGAATTATTTAAATCATATTTAAGCAATAGGGTACAAAGTGTTGATGTGAATGGAAAACGATCTCCTGGTTCTATAGTTTTCCGTGTTAGTAAAACATTCAATATTGAAGTGTTTCGAGCAAACACGGTGCTGTTTTTTCCATTGCCAATTAGTACGAGCAAGAGCACCGATCCATTTTTGCCTCACGGTATCATCTGTGGGGAATCTGCAATATAACATATTGTATGAAACACACTACGAAAATATATCCTAGTATTCCCGACTTAAGCCCTCGCGCACGTTAACTGAGTGCCTTTTACCACTACAATACCATATTTTGAAATTACAAGCCATTTTATGCAAAACAGTATACTACGTAATATTAACATTTATGTTATCGATAAAATATGCAGCACAACACCATTGAAAATTACTATGAAAATTGGTAATAATGAAAAATACTGAAAAATTACTGAATCGAATGGCCCACAGCCGATTATAATATGACTACAGCATAATAATAAGTATAATTACTTAGGCTTTTTGCACTTCTGTATCGGTTTTTAGCAAATATTATTGGTTTGTTGTCTACTCACCGATGGAAGCTGATGGTTTCATCTTGATTTTCTTTTCGGGAAGAATGGGATTTGCATCCTACAATAGCGCAGGACATAGTTTGTTTGCTGGGCTTTAACTCACTCACAATAGCAACTCGTAATTATTAAATTAATTCACAAAGAAATTACAAATTAGGCAAACAAAGACAAGCCCGCAAGGAAGTATAATGTAACCTAATTGTGTGGGCGCGTTGGCAAATTGTCACATTTGACATTCATTCGCTTTTTAATTCGGCATCGTAAAGGTAGCCAAAGGTAGCCAATTTGATGTTTGTATAGTGTACGCAAACCGTCCTTAACAACATAATATTTGTCTCTGTCTCTTCCATGCTTTTGCCCTATTTAAAAAAAAAGGATCAGTATATGAGTGTAATTTACACTCCTTCTATGAAGTTATTTATTCTGTGGACGCAGCGATAGCGAATGACACAGCTGTCACGCACACTAGCTTAAGCGAAGCACGCCGCGCCGGCCTGTTTGTTTTAGTTTCATTGCAGCGCGTCATTGCATCTAGACATATTATTAATCAGTGTATTATAATGGGGAATGTCTAGGTCCGTAATATCACTACGTGAAATTTTATGACCGTATAGCCTATCTGCCTAGAAATCCCTGTTTTTGTTTCATCAAAATCAAAAGAGTAGTTTTGAAGTTACGATAATTTTAGGTTCCACCTTTTATATCATATCCTATCATATACCTTTTATATATATCACCTATATATATCACGCGCGCGTAGAGCGCCCGCGTGATCTCATGTCACATGTGTGTTGTGATCAGTGTTGCCAGATAGTTGGTGGGTCAAGCCGCCGACTGTTCGAAGTAACCTAATGTCGCCCAATCTTGGGTAAAGATGAAGAGCAAAAAAAATGCGCCCCAGTCTTTCATTCATCGGTGCGGATGGTGATTTCCGTTCAAATTTCGTGTCATTTTGTATCGTAAAAGCTAAAAATGATCATAAATTCATCAAAAATAAGGGTTTAGCCTAAATGGCGACAGGTCGCCAATCGAAGTAGCCTAAATGGCAAATAGTCGCAATTCACAAATTTTGGTCGCCCAGTTAATTGAAACTACACGCCCAATGACGTCACACCTGTGTCACTGGCCATATTTGTTCGCCGGTGGCACTCATAATCATAAATGCAAAAGTTTGTACTTTAGAGTTGTTTTTTTGAATAAATACATCAATATTACTATGAACTAAGTAATAAATAAGGACAATCTATCAACATTAGATACTAGTGGGGTTTCTTTGCGTTTTTTTTTTCTGGGTTAATTTGCGATCGGTCGACAGCCCATAAGTAAAGGACATGTCCAAAAACGGGACTAAAATTCTAACCAAGACATATTTGGATAGAACTCCTTAAAACTAGCCTTTTACAATAATTCGTTAAATTTTAAAGACCTCCGATTATGAGATTTATGTAATTTTTTTTTGCTTAAAACCTACACTTAATAAGAGTTTTTTCAAAAAAGTTAGTTATGAATGGAGGGATCTAAAAAAATTTTTTTAATAGATCTCAGTTCTATATTTTGCCCCTTTAATATCCCTAAAGTTTCATCCTGGTTAGATTTTGAGGCCCAGCACCCATACAAAAAGCGGACATCTCCTTTCTGGTAAGTTTAAGTAGCGTTATGGTGGGGCGGCCATTGCCGCACCTACCAATTAAAGAAGGTGGTCCCTTTTTAGTCTACTGACCACCGCTCCGCTGACGAGTTCAATAACTCAGCAACAAGCGGATTTGAATGAGATGACAATCGTTCCTTGTGTTGTAGTTTATACCGTTGAAATTCGCTTAGGACTGTTGGTACGTTCAAGTACTCATGAACCTCAATATTTTTGGTGAACTAAGGAGCATTGACTATTGCTGAGGGATGCCATTTTGTACTCGCTGCAAACATAATATGTTGCTTTTGCTAGCGACGCCCCACAGTTGGATTCCGTAGGTCCAGATTGGTTATAGAACTATGTTATACATTAAATGATCAGTAGGTTATACACTGATAGGACAGAATTTCTTCCCATAAGCTAATAAAAATTGCGAAGCTGGTTATTGAGTTGGTCTCTCTTTAGTTTGATGTGGTTCTTCCAGGTAAGTCGCCTGTAAAGATTGAAACCTAGGTACTTTACACATTCACAGTCTGGTATGTTGTCATTGCCTAGTCTGACGAAGGGACAGTTCCCTTTTCTTAGTGCAAAGGTTATGTGGTTTGATTTAGGTGCGATAGCTCGTATACACCATGTATGAGTTGCATTTAACTGTTGCTGTAATCTTTTACTAGCAATGTCTCAGCTTTCGTGGCCTGATAAGTAAGCTATGTTATCAGCGTATGTTGCCTAAGTGACGTCTGCTGTTGGGAGGTCTGATGTGAATATGTTATAAAGTCCAGGGCCGAGAGCCTTACGGAACTCCCGCTTTGATATCATATAAAATGGATCTTGATCCTCCTTGTTTAACTTGAAAGAGTCTTCAAATCTCATAGCATCATATTTGAAGAGTCAAATATGATGCTATGAGTAAGAACATGGAGTGAGGTAGTCTTAGCCGGAAAGTAGGAAGTTCTGAGAATTGCGTTGAATAGGCAAGCAAGGAATGTGATGCATGTCCTGGGTAGGTTTTTTAATATGATGGGTGAAATCAGATCCTATCCCGGAGCTTTTTACCAGAGTCGAGAAGCCCGATTTCTTTTGTGACTTTTGGTGAGGTTGGTTTTATTGCGACACATTTGTAGATCTTATTCCAAAACTCCATTGAGATCGGACTCATCAGTGGAGTTCTCGTTTGGAGTGAAAACAGCGGCTAGATGCGCTGCAAAGGTCGCTGCCTTCTCAGCATCTGTTCTGGCCCAGGAGGTTCGCGTTCTAATGGGTCCTCCCGATACCTCTACGATTGTTGTGGCTTATTTAGATTTTTAGTCGTTTTCGACGGAGATACTGAAGGCAGGTTTTGACCGTGTCATTTGCCCACTGCTTGGGTATGAGTTTAAGTTCTTTGGCTGCTCTGTTAAGTCTTGTTTTGTCTTGGGGGTATCGAGATTGGTGCCATACCCTTCTAAGACGTCACTTATCTAATATCTTATCTTTTATGTCAAGAGTTATGACTTTCGTTTTGAATCGGCGTGTTGAGTCAGGCCGCAACCTGAATTAGCTTAGTAACATATCTACAGGCCTCATCTACCTCATTTTGATCCTTAAGAGAGACTGACAGACTATTTTTCTCATTAATATAGTTCTTAAAGCCATCCCAATCTGTTTTGCTATTTGTTAAAGAACTTAAAGACTATGGTTTTTCTCTATATAGTGCAGTAGTGCTCACTGTCAGGATTATTGGCGTGTGATCTGAGGATCCATCCAAGCTTGATTCGATGGCTGGTAGATGATGGAGGTAGGGCAACTTTCCTATGTCGGTAGGCCAGTAAGCTGGCTCACCAGTCGACAGAGGTTTGAGGTGGTTAGTATCTATTCTATACAATGTTAAAGTTCTCGACCTCTGGTGCTTGTACAACGGGAGCCTCTGTAGGTGTATTTGCTGTTCCAGGCCCCACCAGCTATATATCTCGGGCCTAGGGTTTGAAAGAAGTTGGTAAACATTTCAGAGGTTTTCTTATGTTTCGGTGGAAAGTATATAGAGGAGAGTGCAATATGACTGGCTCGATCTTCCAGTTTTATCGAGGTGGCTTGGAGATGTTCTGTAAGATATGGCTCCACGATTGAGTGTTTAAAATTAGATTTTATGACAAGGGCTGTTCCGGCATGCGCCCTGCCATCCGGATGAGAGGTGGCATAGATATTATATCCTTTAATGCGAAAGGTGCTCTTCGCTGTAGAATGTGACTCTGAAATGAAAACTGCGTCCAGTTTTATTGGCTCTTATGATGGATTTCAGCTCGATGACGTTGGGTGTTAATCCGTTGATGTTCCATGCCGCAACTCGTAGTGAGGCCCTTTATTGAGTGAATGTGGTTATAACTGTTGTCAACATACCCAACAGGGTACTGATTTGTTGAAGGAGTAATTAATTTTTTTTATTTTGTTTCTCTCTTAGATTGATTCTATGGGTCGTGTATTCTTGACGTAGGTGTTCGCGGTTTTTGGTGAGGCGTTTTTATGTTTGAATTTTCTAGAGGCGATTTTTTTTATATACTTGGTAACCTTTGTAGTTAGCCGGATTGTCGGATTGGCAGAGGCCACATTTTGCTGGCGTATTTCTGTCTTTTTGGCGCAATCTGATGTTTTATGGCCTTCGCCACATTTAACACATCTGTATGGCCTCATGCAGTTCTTTTTTGAATGGCCTTACTGTTGGCACCTTTGGCATTTTACTATGGTTCTAGTCTTGCGTGGATCTTCAATCTTGACTACTTGATGATGGATATAGTATTGTTACGTGCTGGGTGTTCGGTATAAACAATTAAAACGCCGGTATTGCGGCAAAAGCACCAATTAGGATTTCATTAGCACAAAACCACTAGTAAACTAACGAAAACACTGCACTAGATACTACAATATTCAAATACACTTATTCTAGTCACTCACTACACGTTCACACACAAATCACAATTCAAGATATTCGCTTCGAAGTCGCTCGTAGTCCGCTTATCGCTCGCTTTTGATCGCGTCGTAAACAAGACTGAATGCCCGGTGGCGGCCGCGCGCCGCCTTTTATACCCAGCCACAAGTACCATCGTAATTTGTGGAACATTCTCGAAGGATCTAGAATAGTCGGGAACTCTCTTGCAAATATAGGTCAGTTATCGCGTTTCCACGACAATCTGGAGACATCGAGACCTTTCGAGAATGTTCCATCGCCGAACTTTTCACATTCGGATAGTCCCCCTTCTAGCCAATAGGTGGCGCTACTATGCGCGAGTATTAGCGCGCGTAACAGTATTATATATTTTTAACAAGTTTATTGTCAACACTGGGTTCAAGGTTAACGAAAAATTTTGATGTTAGCTTCTTATCAGCGCCGTATCGACCGTTAATAATTTGGCCTTTGATTTCCTGAGTAATGATCTCGTATGGATGGAGTAGTGTGGTGAAGGTTTCTTATAACTATACGATATGGTTTGGAGTGTCTCTGAGTAAAAGTATGTCCAATTAACCTTTTTTGTCTTATAAGACTGATAACTTTGTTGTAGCTCTCTATTGTGTATATCAGGACACAGAGGAGGTTCTTATTAACTATTCTGTACCTGAAATCAGTTGGGCTAATAACAGATTCAATAAGTCTAGTAAGCAAAGAGCATTATAATACTACGGAAACTAGTAAGTTCGTTCAGATTATCTATTACGTAGAGTATAATGGGACGAGGTTTGTGCGGTAGCTTAGCTTGGTTCTCTATGTCTTCTGTAGGATCGATAGATAGACCAGTAACACGGATATGCGATGGTATGATGTCTGAAGGTGCAGTATGTTCAGATATTTTACGTTTTTTTAAAGAAAAAAAAGCTTGAGCCTCCGCTGCCTGGTTTTCAGTGGCATCTGGGAGTTTTCCAAACGTAGCTGAGCCAGAAGCTGTTTCCTCATAGTGTGGATTAGTTGATAGTTCACAAAGTGAATTTGATCGCTGTTTATTGAAAATTCCTGGATGAAAGATTTGTTGACCCGTGACTTTTTTGACAGTTATGTCATTATTAGATTTTTTATTGGGATTTTCCATGTTATTCCCACGAGTAGGCCCGAATTAAACGTTCGCTCACAGGGTGACGCCCATTCCTGCAAAAAGGCACAATACAACGACGTTGGCCTGTCACATCGAGGGTGGTGCTCGCAACTGGAAATCCTCCAGCTGTTCATCCTCTCGGCGCAGTCCTCACCTTAGGATTGTGGTTATTTTTAATTGAGGTTGTCTTCCTGGCGTTTCGGGCAATTAAGCTAGCACCACCAACCTCACGAGACATGACCGCAGGGACCGGGATGTTGGGGTCATTTTATACCCTCAACAACACGCTTTTTAGGCCTGTTTGATCGGATTATTTAACCGCCGCCCAAGTCTCAGCGTTGTTACTCGTTTAGCACCACCCAGGGGACACGTGTAGGGTGGGCCTTAGAACTAGGTGGTATGATGCTACGGACGTGAGTAACATCATCCCCCGTTTAGTAGTTTTTATAGTTCTACTAGCTGACCCGGCAAACGTTGTTTTGCCATATAAGATCTTTTTAGATATTATTTTAGTAGAAAAAAATGAATAATTGATCAGTTACCGACCGGGGTTAAAAGTTATTAGCCCGTCAACGCCCGCGTATATATAGCTATAAGCTAATCTATACTTAATAGCTTTTGCCCGCGGCTCCGCCCGCGTGAATGAGTTTTCCCGGTATAAAAGTCCCGCTTAAAATGTAGCTTATATGACACGTTCGTAGATTTACCATAGCAGCGCCATCTATTGATTACTTACTCAACCCAGTCGAAAGGTATCGACATCTGTTAGAATCATTCATAGCAGCGCCATCTATTGATTACTTACTCAACCCAGTCGAAAGGTATCGACAGGTTTTGGCGGGAACTTGGTAGTGTCATGAGGTGCTCTTGTTTTAATTCATTATTTTGGTGATACTTAGTGTTATATTGCATAATTATGGCGGTATATTGTCCAATATAGTTCTATTAAAGGGCTCAAATGAAGTGAATTGAAATAACTGTGCTAGTCAAGTGTTTGTTTTGTTGCCGCCAAAACTCCTCGATAAAGTCTTGGTAAGGTAGCCACTGCTTTACTTCGACATAGTACTACTACTACTGAGGATAACAAAGAAACAATATTATATAGTATGTAACTTCTAAAAACTTTGACACTGGCAGATGCGCAAACCGCGCCTTGCCAAAGAGAAAAAAAAAAAAAAAAAAAAGGTATCGACATCTGTTAGAATCATTTGGAGTTAAGATAATTGTGACTGTCAAATAATAACAGACAAATAATTAGCAATAAATTAAAATTGCGACTATAATTTGAGATTTAAACTATCCTATCTCTCAAGTTGGATCGAACTGCACATGGTGTGCGAATTTTATTATAATCGGTTAAGTGGTTTAGGAGTCCATTGAGCACAAACATTGTGACACGAGATTTATATATATTAAGATAATCTTTTTGTAGTACTGCTATCTGCTCTCTTGGCTGTTAATCTGTCAACTCACTTTGGCCCGCGTGGGCCATGACGTCTCCTGTCAAAACGCGAACATAGTTTTTATTACCTATGCATAAGGTTCTTTTTTTTTTTTTTTTAATTTATTCTTGTCCATGGATACAAGTCCTTCAGACGGAAACTTAAGCATAAGGTTCTAAAATTGCAGTGTTGCCAGAAATACGATTCTCTATGTACCTAAATAAAATACCCGATATTCGGCTATTCTGTTGATGGTTGGCGGGAAAAAACGGGTATTTTGAGGGTATTGGTCGGGTAATTCAACGACTACTGTGTGTGGTAACCCTGCTTTGGAGTTCTATAAAAAATTTGCAACAAGTTTGCTTCAACTTTTTGTGTTTATTTGAGTTTATTTACAAGTGAAACTGTGAAACAGTAATAAGATGAGTAATGTGGCGACAGAGAAAGAATTACCAGAGAAAAATGAATTAAATGGGAGTATTACGCATGATAAAACGCGCAAGGAATGGGTGAAATTTGATGACGATCTTTCGCAAACAAACATTTCCCTAGCAGAAAAGGTGGCATCACAAGAAATTACACCTGTTGTGGAAGCAAGCACGTCAGAATCACCTGCTTTACCAGCCGTCCTCAGAACCGAATCAGTTCATGTTAATTTAGAAAGGGGAGACAAACGAATAGAACCTGCATCTCAAACGACGTTGACTAAAAATGTTGAATTTGTTAACATACGTCAAGGATTTTGTAAGTGATTATTAAGTGAAACAACACACAAAACCAATTTATAGCTGATTGAACTCGTATCGAATGTTTTTGTTCTAGCTAATGGTGACATATTAGTTACTCTGTTACCTGTAAATAGTAGATGGCCATGGGTGACGGCTGCTCAGTTTCGACCTGAATTAGTTCCAGAGGAATTAATGGCACAAGGTCTCACTGTAAGTCCACCTTAAATCATTGTACTTACGGCTTTGAAATGAAATTTGATTACCTATTACACAATAATATACTACTAATTCCTTTTTTATTTTCAGCTTACAGTGGAAGAATATGTTCATGCAATGGAATTGCTTGTGAATGATGCACGGTTTACCTTGTATAATATTTGTTACAAGCGTGTTTTGGTTTGCTGGATAACTCTTGCATTTTTAGTGTTGTTGGCTCTTTTGTTTTCTGGGCTAACAGGACTCACATTATTTTCTCTTGGAGTGTTGTGGCTTGTTCTTAATGCAGCTGCTATATTTCTCTGTATGTGGATTAAACTTCGTCTCTCAAAAGGCTTAGAGCAATGCTTAGCAAGAGTCAATAAGTTATTAAACAAACATAAATTGATATTAGCCCTGGATGACAGGGGCAAAATATCCTGTCACAAAGTAAATCTGTGTTTTATTTATTTTGACTCTGGACCCTGCATCACTCATATTCAAGAATTCATTGAAAGTGAAGAAGGTAAAACTATAATGCAAGGATGGGAACAAAGGTTGGATGTTCCTGCTAATGATATTGTAATCCAAGGAAGCCAAACCACTAGGTTATCTAGGAGACAGGTAAAAATTGCATTTCACTGATAATATTATATGTATTTTATTAGGCTGGATAAAATACCACTTTATGTTTAGTTACAAAACGGTTGATCACTATTATTTGATGACAACGAGTATTGATTGGGCTTTGGCCTTTGTTTCTGTTCCTTGTGGTAACAAAGTTTTAAACTCAGATTATACATTGAAATGGGAATTAAGGTAAGTAGAATATAATATACCTAAGTGGACAGTTCATATTTTATCAAACATTTAAAACTGATGGTAAGAAATTGTCGAGCATTAAGGATATTGGTGGTACACAGCATCTTAATAATTCATTACATACTTCATTAAACTGTCAACACCCGTGGTGGATGCCGGCATCCAGGTATATATGGCAACTATATCCGCGGGCGTTGACGGGTTAAGAGAGGCATGTTGCTATTAAATTTGTTT
Organism: Sphinx pinastri; assembly: GCA_947568825.1. Taxonomy (NCBI): domain Eukaryota; kingdom Metazoa; phylum Arthropoda; class Insecta; order Lepidoptera; family Sphingidae; genus Sphinx; species Sphinx pinastri. Next base: position 12,297,079 of record OX387618.1, on the reverse strand, counting down.
TACTTTTAATGCCATACCTTTACATTCAAATGCAAAAACTGTCACTCAATTCCTGAAATTATACTTTTTTCTGTTATAGTTTATTATTCAAAATAATATTTGAATATTATGTATTTTTTTTTCCAAAGTACAAATAAATCAATAACTATATAATTTCTGTAATTGAGTTATATTTCTGGTATTTACTAACCTAATTAGAAATAACATGGTATATTTCTGACTCAATAATACTGTAGCTATTCTCTAAATAATGTATTAATCCATAAGTCTATAGTAATATTATGAAGAGGAAAGATTAGATTTTTTGTTTGTTTGTTTTTAATGGATAAAGTCAAAAACCACTGGGCCAATTTAAAAAAAAATCACCAATATACAGCTACATTATCAGCGAGTAACATGGGTTACTTTTTATCCCGGGAAAATATATAAGGCGGGCGGCACCGCGGGCAAAACCTAGTATTTTATAATTTGACTAAAATAAAGGTTTAAGGTGACCATTATTAATCTGGTACATGGTATTGCGATTTCTTAGATTGTACTGTGGCCATCATGAATGTTGTGGTGCAAGTACACTAGGATGGCAGTGTCATGTTTGACATTATACATATTTTACACACCAGTGGAAACTAGTTACACGACTGAATGGCATAGCCCTGGCAAATAGATACTAAGTACAAATTAAATAAATAAATTTAAAGTATTTTTTTTAAACAAGCTTTTAGTTAAATGCTCTAAAAAGAAAAAATAAACTTTAAATCTAATCAAACTTTGTTTAATACATAGAGATAAAAGCTTGTCACGAGATTTATTTATGTCAAGATTAAGTTACATAATTATTGTATTATTTACACAAGTAAATCTCGCCACAAGCTTTTATCTCTACGTATTAAACAAATATTTGACTAAATTTAAAGTTTATTTTTAACACGCTTTTATTAGCTTCATACGTATGTATGTATGTAACGAAAACTTTGAATATGATTTTGACCCCCTTCAAAACGTCGGATTAAATCGTATTTGGCATACGTTGTACTGCACCGATACGCTTGTGTCAAATTTTTAACTGTTTTAGATATTAACATTTATTTTATTATAGATATTTATTATATTATTATATACTTTATTTAGTTTTTTTACAAATACAAATTACAATGTCTTCCGAATATGATTCTTACCATTCAGCTAATAGTTCCATGGGTTCATCCGGCGATGACAGTTTTTGCTCATCAACCGATGGGCTTGGTGACTTGGTACGTCAAACATTTAATCATCCGACTGGTCACAATTTTAATGTTTGTCACATTAATGCTCAAAGCGTGCCAAGTCACTACTCTGATTTATCGGAAACTTTTTCTGGTGCCAATGTTCATGCCGTTCTGATTTCTGAGAGTTGGCTCAAACCTCACCTACCATCAACTTTGTACCCTCTCCCTGGTTTCATTTTGATTAGAAATGATCGAGCGGACAGGCGGGGGGGCGGAGTTGCTATATATCTTCGAAACGATTTCAAATATAAAATTGTAGCTTCCTCCCCTGTAATTTGTTCTGCTCATGCTGAATTTCTCTTCCTTGAGGTTTGGGTCAAGGGAGTGAAAACCTTACTTGGGTTAATTTACTGTCCCCCCTCTCTTGATTACTTCTCCAGTCTGGAAACAGTTCTGGAATCTATAGGATCAGAATATGTTCATCACATCATCATGGGTGATTTAAATACTGATCTCCTTGCGAGCCACTCCTCTCGATCCCGTAAACTCCTTACTGTCCTTGATTCTGTCAAACTGCATGTCCTTCCGCTGCAAGCCACCCACCATAACATGGTTGGAGACGACACTTGGCTTGACATCATCCTCACCTCTGCTCCTTCCCTTGTTACTTCACATGGCCAACTTCCGGCTCCTGGCTTTTCACACCATGACCTCATCTACATGTCCTATGCCTTAAAACCCCCCAAAATCCCCTCTAAGGTATTGTTCTTGCGTAGTTTTGGTCGCATCGATCAGGAGAAGCTGGAAGGTGATGCTGCAAATTGCAGCTGGGATTATCTACTTGCAGCCACCTCGATTGATGAAAAAGTCGACATTTTTAATCGCACTGTCACAGAACTTTTCGACATTCATGCCCCTGTGAGGAAAATTAAATTAAAACGCCCCCCTGCACCGTGGATGACTCGAGGGGTCCGGATGGCGATGAAACGAAGGGACCGAGCTTTTCGTCAGTACAGGAGGGACCGTTCGGAAGAGAACTGGGGCCTTTTCAAACTTGCAAGGAATCGGTGTAATCAGATGGTTCGTAACGCTAAACGCCGTCATATTCTCAACAATATATCATTATCTTCTCCAGCCAGTATCTGGAAGTTCCTCGGGACTCTAGGTATCGGCAAAGATAAAAAATTGGATTCCTTTGGCACGACAATTGGTTTGGATGACATTAATCGTCATTTCTCCACTACTACCCCGATTGATCACCAAATCAGGCGTCGTACCATGGACTTCTTAGCTGGACTTTCCAGCCCTAATATCAACCCTTTCCAGTTTTCTCCAGTGTCGCTGAGTGAGATCAAAAAAGTAATCCTGTCCATTAAATCCAATGCGACTGGCTGCGACAACATCAGTCGTCGTATGATAATCCTTATCCTGGACCATCTTCTGCCGGCCATTTTACACATTATTAATGGCTCCCTCAGCTCTGGCGTATTTCCGTCTCTATGGCGGAAAGCCATTGTTATTCCCCTTCCCAAAATTCCTAACCCGTCTCACGCGAAAAATTTCCGTCCTATATCTATTCTTCCCTTCCTCTCCAAAGTGCTCGAGGCCTGTGCCCACAAGCAGCTGTCTAGGTTTGTTCACCTAAACAACCTCTTGTGCCCGCTGCAATCTGGTTTCAGGCCTGGTCATAGCACCACTACTGCGCTACTCAAAGTGACTGACGATATTAGGGCGGGCATGGAAGATACCAAGGTCACGGTTTTGGCTTTGGTCGATTTCTCGAACGCCTTTAATACCGTCAGTCACGACATTCTCCTAGCCATCCTCTCCCACCTTTCGATCTCTCCCATGGCACTGGATTGGTTCTCATCTTATCTTCAGGGACGTCAGCAGTTGGTGCGACTTGGCGACTCCTCGTCCAGTTGGTGCCATATCAACTCTGGAGTCCCTCAAGGCGGCATACTCTCTCCATTATTATTTTCCATCTTTATTAACCTCTTAACTCACGACCTTCATTGTGCGTACCATCTGTATGCCGATGACTTGCAAATATATTCTCAGGATGGAGTCGATTGTGTGTCCGCGGCTGTTGATAGAGTAAACAGGGACCTTGCTCAAATTAAAACCTGGTCCGACAATTTCGGCTTGTCTGTAAACCCAACGAAATGTCAGGCCATCATTGTAGGTAGTCCAAGGATGATTAGTAGGTTGGATAACACAATTATTGCACCTGTTATGTTTAACGGAAATGTCATTCCTTGGAGCTCCAGCGTCAGAGATCTCGGTCTACACATCGACTCTACCTTGAGCTGGAGGCCCCAGGTGACCTCTGTCTGTCAGAGAGTCACCGGTACTCTTCGTGCTCTATACCGCCTAAAGAATTTCCTCCCGCCTAAGACCAAGACTATGCTGGTACAAGCCTTAATCCTTCCTGTAATCGACTATGGTGATGTGTGCTATTTTGATCTGAATGCAGATCAACTCAATAAACTCGACCGTCTTCTTAATAACTGCATTCGATTCGTATATAATCTTCGAAAATATGATCACATTTCTACTTATCGACAACAATTAAAATGGCTACCTATACGACAGCGCCGATCTTTGCGTGCACTTACCACTCTATTCTCTTTGCTTACTTCCCCTACTCCACCTGCCTACTTATCTTCAAAAATCCCATACCTTTGCAATAGCCATGATAGAAACCTTCGCTCATCTAGCAATCTTCTCCTTAAGTGTCCTCCGCACAGCTCTGACTTTATCCACTCTTCTTTCACTATTCAATCTATACTTCTATGGAATTCACTCCCCCTCGAAATCAGAACGTCTACGACTCGGGTTGCCTTCAAAATAAGGGTACGACAACTATTGCTGAATGGGATGGAAGAGTCACCTCCTTAACTTATTATATATTTATATATATATATATATATATATCGTATGTATTCTATATATTTATTATTTTTATATCTTTATTTTTAGTTATGTCTACATTTAATATATGTATAATTATGTAATATGTATATCTATCGTATAATATATATGTTCTTTCTTGAATCTGTTCACCGCTTCAGATAACTTTGATGCACCTACCTTGTTTATCTCTGCACCACCCTAAGGTTGACTGGTAGAGAATGCCTACGGCATTAAGTCCGCCTATGTACATTGATTGTATATGAAGTGCATAAATAAATAAATAAATACTTATCAAAGACCGATGACAATTCAATATTTTAAACTAAAAACACGCTTTTATAGAAAATCCAAAAAAAAATGAATATTTTCGTAATAAATACATGGGGTCTTGTCGCTACGGTTTAGCTACAGCTTACCTCAGGGCGCAGTCGCAGTAGTGTCTTGTCGCTACGGTATAGCCACGGTTTACCTCAGAGCGCGGACTATAGTAGAACAGAACTAAATAATAGTTTAAAAAAACTAAAAAACCGCTTTATAGAAAATCCAACTAAAAAATAGAATATTTTTAATAAATTTGAATTAACAATAGTTCAAATAAGAAAAAAAATATTTTATTGAAAAAAAAAAAGCGTGGGGTGCTTTTTAAAATATTATCAAAATGTTAATCCTACTCATATTAACGGTGAATAGAATATTTATAACTATTGACACCACGCACCCCACGCTTTTATTACAATATATTTCATTTTTTCTTATTTATTGTATAGTTAATTCAAATTTATTAAAAAATATTTTCTATTTTTTAGTTGCATTTTCTATAAAGCGTGTTTTTTCTTTTTAGAGCATTCAAATAAAAGCTTGTTTTAAAGTAATTTTCTTTAATTTTAATTTATTTTTACTTTTTAGTTATTTTTCAAGTTATTCTCAGCAAACCCTTTCATTTGATACCCATATTATGGACGTGCACAAAAAATAACTAGTCCATCATCTTGGGCCGTCCGCCATATTGGATTAAGAATGACGCCACTTAGCTAACAATGCATTGTCACCCAAACTAAACGCGTATGTAAAATTTCAATACAATCGGTTGAGGGTAACTAACTGCTTCAAAATCGACTTGCAAGATTCCACCCGAACTAACATACTTACATACATACATTGCAACTCAAATAAAAGCTTTTAAAAATGTATATCAAACAGATTAGGTGGTCCCTTCAATGTTATAACCTGCTTTGACTGTAGGTATTATTCATTGCTGTTATCTTTCAATTAATGTTCTGTACAGATATGGATTTTACAATTTGCAAAATCAAACGGTAATACTAACCTATTAACATAAACATGCACTTTACTGGTGGTACAATACAATTTAACTGGTGGTAGGTCTCTCATATGTAAGAGTCCGTCTGGGTGGGTACCACCGCAATGTCTATTTCTACCGCCAAGCAGCAGTGAGCATGCACTGTTGTGTTTCCGTTAGAAGGACATTGTAGCCAGTGTAACTACTGGACATAATGAGACTTAACATCTTATGTCTCAGGATGACGAGCGCAGTGGAATGCCACACAGTACTTTGTAACTCAAAGTGCTGGATGGTGTTGCTACTGTTTATGAGTGGTCGTATCGCTTACCATCAGGCGAACAGCATGCTCGTCTCGTCATTAAATGCAACAACAACAAAAAACTGTGTTATGTTTCAATAAAGTCTAAAGTAATGATTTAATATATAAATTGGCTACTTGACAGTTCTCGGGAAAAGTATTTCACACATTACACATGTTAATTTTATACTCCTTAAATCAGATATTTTTCTTGCTTTGATTTTCTTTTACACCTTGAGATTTAAGCCTATTCTCACTGAAATAATTAGCCTAATATCGACGTGCATCTATAGAATAAATCGATTGTAGGTATACAAGCATAGCATTTTTTAATAACGAGACTAACGCACCCTCACACCCGCTACTGTAACTCCTGTAAGCCAGGATCACTAGTGGCACACATGTTATGACGCCGAGCTTCACCGCTTGGTGGCATGGACTAAAACCGCCGAAAAGGACGGAAAAGACAAGTCCAAAAACGGGCTTAAAATTCTAACCAAGATACTTATATATATTTGAATAGTACACTCTAAAACTAGGCCTTTGCAATTAGTCGTATAATTTTAAAGCTCTCCGATTTTTAAATTTATGGAATTTTATGTTGCTAAAAAACTACACTTAACATGAACGTTTTTTAAAAAAAGCTGCTTATAAATGGAGGGGTCTAAAAGTATTTATTTAATGTATCCAAGATTCATATTTTCGGCCCTTTAGTATCCATAAGTTTGAGTCTGGTTAGATTTTGAGGCCTAGCACCCATACAAAAAGCGGACGTCTCTTTTCGTCTAGTACGTACAAGGTTTATGTAGTATACAACCGCAGATGTTATTTTTTTTTCGTTAAAAAACCAGACAAGCGTGCCGTTCGCCTGATGATAAGCGATACAACCGCCCATAAACAAAACAACGCCGCACATAACTTTGAATTACAAAGTACTGCGTGGCATTCCACTTCACTCTTCACACTGAGACATAAGATGTTAAGTCTCATAATGCTTAGTCTGGCTACAATGTCCTTCAAACCGGAACAAAACAATGCATGCACAGTGCACACTGCTGCTTGGCGATAGAAATAGACATTGCGGTGATACCCAGACAGCCCATCGCATATACAAGTATTTGCATCCTATCCGACATGATGTTGCGCTAATCATGCTCTTTACTGGGGTGGACCCAAAATAAGCCGCCCAAGGCAGGGACCGAAGCGAAAAAATTTGACATTTCAAAAAATAAGAGTCACGCGCGCTTCCCTGCCACTGGTACATGCGACAAACGTTTATATTTTTGGAAGGTTTTATTTTATGCATTTTGCCGCCCCCTTAAAATAGGCGCCCGGGGCGGGTCGCCCCTCCCCTCGCTCCAACTGCGCTACGCCACTGTGTGTTACTGAATAGAACCGTTAGTACGGAAGCTTTGCCTGTCCTTGCGGGGTGTACACTGTACTCCCAGTAGATTTGGAAGTACAGCGACCGGCCGATATGTTACTAAACCAGAGAAGATATGGATAAGGTTTCTTACGTCGCGTAAGCTTTTAAAAATCAATAGATTATAATTTAAACCGCACACCGTGTTCGGCCTCATAAGAATGGTCTCAATGAGTAGGTGTTAGATAGATGATGATCGAGGCCCCATGGTGGAGAAAATTGTAATTTAAAAAGTTTGAAATAAAAATTTAAATAATCCCCGACATAAAGCCTCCTATAAAGCTAAAAATAAAGTACCTAGTAATTATTTCTAGCCAAGCTTCCTCAAGTCGGGAGACTGAACCCCGGACCGCGGAGATGAAAATACTTCTTTACTGGTCTGTGGTCCCCCGACGCAAAGACGCTTGGGTCAAATTATTACTATATAGGTACTTTATTTTTAACTTTTTAGCGAAATTTTTTGTGTTCTGAGGTTATTTTTTTTAGTTACATTTTGAATGTTGAAAATGAAATTAGTTACATGCTGAATAATGTAGGTTTTTTGTACAAACTTATGCTCGCGGCTCCGCCCGCGTAAAAAAGTATTTCCGGGATAAAGTACCTTAAGTATGTCCTTCTTAGCGACTCAAACTATCTTCATACTAAATTTCATTGAAATCGGTTCATTGGTTCAGCCGTGAAAGCGTAACAGACAGACAGACAGTTACTTTAGCATTTATAAGTATGGAAAGTATGAATAAATGTTAACACTAGTTTGGTGCTTTTAATATTTTTCCTTTATTTCACTAACACAAATAATATTAACTTCTATTACCTAGATTAATATGGTGTGTAGATTTAGTGGGTAAGAGGCAAACGAATGTGCAGGGTATGGCAGAGCAAGTGTACCTCCGGTACCTGCAGCGATGGGGCAAAGACTTCTTGCGTCGTCGACTCGACTGGACTCTAGATGAGGAAGGTGGCAACCCAGCGGCACCGCGGCATTTAACAGTAGCACTCTGCCCCTGTCAATATGTAGAGGAAGTTTTACGCAACAAAGAGCCTATAGACACTCGGGCCTGTTGCCCTGTCTGCAATGATTGGCTCAGACGCCGCGGGCTCGATTGACCAAATCACTTCATGCTTGGCAAGTCTAGTTTTTATTTTTAATGTGGATACCTCGTGTATTGCAAAATGTGTGACTTAGATATTTTTTTGTAGGAAAGGGGGGCACTTCTCTATCTACGGTACGCCGCTCGATGGGGTGCCTATGCTGTTAAAAATCGACTGTCTCTTAGCAGCGTTGTCCCCGGACGCCATGGTGAGAAATATGTATGTCCGTGTCAATTTATAGAAGAACATCTTAGAACTAAACCGCCTGCAGGAATTGCTAAATTTTTTGCTATACACAATACACAAAATATTCAATTATACTGAAACTACGTAAATATTATTTTAATATTGTTTTTTTATAGTTCGGTTGTTTTTGTAATATTTATGTAAATTTGAAAATTCCAATATGAATTTAACGGTGTAAGATATTGTAATTAGTTTTAAGCTTAACGTTGAGACAGATCGGTTGCTTTAAATACATTGATCTACTATGTTGGTAAGTTAATGTTTAAATTGTATGAAATCGTCTGTATTCTATGTGAACACGAATCCGTCCTACGTGTGCAACATATCAGTATAATATTATGTATTATTTATAAAATAACATATCGTTAGCATGTCGTGTATGAATAGTATTATACTTTAATAATCCTATGTATATTTTGGATAGATTATTTTATCACTTTTTGTATAGTGTGAAGGTAAATGTATTATTATCGTTACTGTTTTAAATGGATTGTTAAACGCATATCAGAAACGTTTTACTAATGGCTGAGGAAGTAAGATATACTATTTGTTAACATGATTTTGTGAAGACTTGTTTATTACTGTTTCATTATTAGACTTTATTTATTTGTTTTCGTTCTGTTCGGGACCTCTTTTGGTACGTACATATTACTTAAAATCCCGTACTCTTTTATAGTTTTCATAATTTGTTAAACGGTAGAACTGAGCTGCAGCTAGTTTTGTTTCTAACACGAATGGATCGTCACGAGTCAAGACATGGATGTTACCACTGTTATCGCTCAAAACCAATAGTATGTGACGGCAGTGGCTGCGTCCACTTACTTTACCCCCCGTAGGTGTTCATGGGCAGTCGCGATTATTTACTGTGATCCGCTTGCTTTTTCTTGGCGATTTACGATTACAAAGTATTACATGTGTAAAGAAATTTATGAATGTAGATAGGTACAAATCATTAATAGCCATATCTTGTACAGATATTTTATATACTAGGTGTCTTAAATATCACCCAATTGACTTGGATGCATTTGGATGGATGGCGTTCTTTATCGGCGCCATTTGCAAGGATTGTGCAACGTCAACGCCGATCGTAACATATTGAAGTTATAAATAATTTTTAAGAAGTGCGACCTTATTTTTATTGCTTCCTTTCGAATATAAATTTTAGATTATTATGATTTCGGGTTCTTCAAGAAAAGAGTCTAGGTCAAGTAGGTGTTAGATGCCAACATAACCGGCCAAACGTCCGTCGTCAAACGCGCCCAGTCGAAAATTATTATCAGAAGATAACATGTGTTTCTTTTCTCTCTTTGGCAAATGTGAGTTGTTTGTATGGGATAGGGGTATTCAGTTTCGGTGATATTATATTCTTGGAAAATTCTTTAATATGGTTTATTTAATGTAAATTTTTAAAAGAGTTACTTACCTATGCATGAATTTTGAAATGTACCTAATGTTAATATCACAACAGCATAGAACTAGTCAAGTAATTTAGGTATTATCAAATAAAACATAATTATACGTCAAAAACGAAAAAACAAAAAAACCTACAATGTTATGTATGTAACGTTTTAAGTGAGGAAAACAGGCAAACGTTAAAATCGAATCTTTACAATCAAAATTATTCTCTTAATCTCAAGTGTTTAGTGACTAATTCCATCAGAATGTTATATGGGGTTATGTAAAGGCATTCCGAAAAAGAAAATCGAATCTTCTCTAAGTATAATCTAAGAGGGATTCTATCTTAAGTATTACCAACCCGCCCTTCCTATGTTTTTACTACCTACGACAGATTTGGAAAGATGCATTTTTAGAGATCCAATTGTATAATATCCGTCATAATGTACTTTGCATTGTATTTTTCTAAAGGAAAGGAGGCAAAGTTAGTTTAAAAGTGAATTTTACCTTGTTACCTAACATAATATAAGAAATTAATAATATCATACATGTATAATCGTAAAAACTAATCACTCGAATAAGGCTCAAAGTAACAAAACAATTTGTTACTAAAACTAATTGATATGTACATAATAATATAATCGAATTTTTAGATTCTGATATTTATCTAATTATGTACCTACCTATTATTAAAAACAATGTGTTTCTTATACAGTGAAACCTGGTTAAGTGAGACATCAAAGGACCTGCAATGTTGTTTCACTTATAGAGGTATTCCACTTACCCAGTGTCTCAGATATCCAGGTATAAATAAATATCTGTCTCATTTACAGAAGGTTCCATTAATAGAGGTTAGATAACAGGTTATACAGTTATAGAGGTGCGATTATTAAATAAAATTACGTGCTATGTAAAAATTCAATCTATGTAGATTTTGGCACATTAAATTCGACACAAACTTCATCGCGTGTCTTCCCACTTTCATAAACGGATATTAACTTCCGTTTTTCATGTACTGATAAAGATTGCAGCTTTCGTTTTGTCATTTTTCAAATAAACATCCGTATGATAGTAAAGCGAAACTAAAACTGGAGGTCATTGAGGCTCAAAATTACTTACGTAGTTAAGTGCAGAATTTGTGGGTAGAATAAGAATAAGTAAGTAAACAAACAAAACGATGTTATCTCAGTTACAGAGGTTTATGTATATAAAATTCACTCGCTGTCTCAGTTATAGAGGTAACTATGATGATAAATCGAAAGAACGAATCCCAGATATAGAGGTTTGCTTCGTCCCACTAACAGGAGTAAATCAGTGCCAAAGTGCTGGGACCTCAGCATGAGTTCCAGTTATGGAGGTTTCTCACTTATCCAGGTCCCACTTAACCAAGTTTCACTGTAATTGACTAAGATCCTATAATATAGACCTTCTATCGTTGGTTTATTTATAAGAAATATTTATTCTTAAAAATAACACAATTTAATCCACACGGATTTAAAGAACCTCAAAGGCTTCATGATCACATAATAACTGCCTCTAGTTTTCGACTTCGTATGCATACCTAATCGAGTTAAAAATATATAGTGACCTTATTGTATGACTGCACGTAACGCATAAAAATTAGGTTCTAGTAGCGATTCTTCATTCTGCATACGCTTATCATAAAACTGACGAGGGAAGTTCTATGTTACATTGAATCTTGTACTAAATACACATAATATTATATAGTATTAGATATAAAGCTACAGGTGTCTAAGAAGTTGTGATTCAAATAACAAACATTCCGTCCTTAATCAATTGTACTTAAAAGGAATTGTTTCATATCTAATCCATGTTTTACATATTATACTTGTATTTCATGTAAAATTGTTATAAATATAAATTATTCTTAATAATTGATATTTTTTTATTCCCAACTAAACCAAATGCAGCTGCGACCGATGGTTACAATGAAAAACTCCACTTTAATATCAAATACTAGACTTCTGCTCGCGGCTTCGCCCGCGTGAAAAAGTTATTCCGGGATAAAAATCCAGGACATGATCTACCCGTGTGCCAAATTTCATCGAAATCCGTTCAGTAGTTTTTGAGTTACATACAAATTTTTCCTCTTTATAATATTAGTATAGAATGTCATTTAAAAAAGAATGTAGGGGTTTTAGGATCGGTAAGGGATTGCTGTTGAGCTATTGGATTGGATTACTGGTATAAAAGATCCACGGTGGCATCGACTCTAAATATACGTATATTCTAAGCGAATATCAAGTTAAATTATTTTTTGGTTTGTAGTGACTTTGAAGTCGGTTTTATTTTTTGTTAAAAAGTTTTTATTGATTGATTTTTTGTTAGTTAATTATGAAATGGTGTAAACTAATACATCATCGATATACGATGGCAACATTCGCGGGTCATCTGCTGTTATTGAAGAGTTCCATTGTCTATCTCCGAATATCTTCATCAAATCGTAATAAATTATATACTAAAAATACCTTCCCTGTAAAATATACATTTGAATAACGAAAACCCCATCCAAATCGGATCAGTAGTTTTTAAGAAACTCGCGGCCATACAAACTTACATACATACGCAGCGAGTACAGACCCTCCTTTTTTTGAAGACGGTTAATAAGACTGCAACAGATCGACAGATATAAAAGTTGTCGCTGTGACTGACTCCTATGTAAACTAGATGGATACCTGTAACTTAGGAGTCATGTCAGTCAGTTTACAGGTCGGCCGTAAATATTGACGTCAACTCTATTGGGGGGAGGATAGTTATTAGTTCCACAGATTTAAGTGCACTGTAGGTGCATGGCCTGGTATACCTACCTTTAAGCGTAGCTTGTCCCAGGATTATGTAGGTATATGTACGGTCAGCCCCTAATCAATGTATACGTCGACAGGAAGACGTTCCGATATGGTGAGAGGCTCGCCCCCTATCACATGGGACGGAAAGTGGGTGCAATGGTTGAGCGTCTGTCTACCTTTTCTGGGATAAAAGGCATGAGCTTGTGACAGTGTACATTAATTTAATTATACGTTGAGTCCAGTCAGCCTGAAATGATTGTACAAACGCCTAGGAGCCCAGTATTGCTAAGTTTTATATGAATTTTACCAGCACAACTCTGCCTATCAGTGCAAGACAGGGTTAAATATCGGATAACGCTTAAAAGGGAGTATTAGAACAAAAAATATAGATAAGTTTTAGCTCTGTGCTATTTTAGAAAGTTAACTTCTTTCTCTTAATAATGAAAAACAGACAAATTTATAGATAATTTTATTTTGTAATCGATGACATGATATTTTTACCTGCAAGATAACGTTTCGAAAAAAATAAGTAACATTGAGATAGCTGCTTAAACAGAAATATAATTTATGATGCAAACTGTTTCCATATTATAATTCTGTAATGTTATTTAATAGTAGGTGCTATACATAATACATCTTATAGAAGAAAAAGAAAGACTGCCTCAATATGCAACCTCTACACTTATGACGTTAAAATTAGGTAGGTACCTAAACCGATTCACGGTTAACGTTTGTGTTCGTTACCTTTAAATTGCCGTCGTTGAACTCGCCGGGTCCTTTTTAGCACAGACATGTCACAAACATAATAATATATTAATATTGTGTTTAGGTGTTACATGTTAGGAGCAAGCAGAACTGTCACCTATTTGAGCTACCTACCCGACCCGCGTCTACTAATGCAGACAGTGAACGCACTGTTGCTACACGTTAAACGGGTAACATATGATGCCTCCAAACCAACCTGGGATGCTTAGGGGAAAAGCGCCTGACCCAAAAGATTTATGTCTAACGCAACGTTGTTGGTAGTTTTTTTCGTCTGCGACAGTGTGTGTGTTCCGGTTTACCACCAGAAAGTCTTCGTGATGTTTCCATCAGCCGAGCGGCAAATTGTCTACGTGTCTACTTTAAGAAAGATGCAGACTTAATAGCGAGTGCCGAAACGCTAACAAGTAACGACGCTACTTCTACTATTGTTATCATGTGAGTTGTCTTGCATAAAATTAAGAAATCACATGTAGGTAAATCATGTTATAATCTCACATGGACGTTGTGCAATAACCTGGGATAATATTACGATTACGGGATAATAACTTCCCTAAAAGTTCTTTATATCTTCTACACAGCTTATTAGGTATATAACACATCCGTAATAATTATATTGCTTGTATGCTACTATCTACCATGCGTTAAGTATGACCAGTGGCGTAACTACAGGGTTACATCACGGCAAAATGCCACGAGCCCCCGGACCTCGACTTGAGGTCGCCCCCCCCCCCCCCCCCCCTCCGAGCCGAGAGGAAGAGAACAGTTCAGAAGAATCCTAAATAAAAGGTCGCCGGATTTTGCACTGCTGCTGCTGAGGGCCCCCGTTCCATGAATTTGCCACGGGCCTACACGGATCTAGTTACGCCTCTGAGCATAACCCAAAGCTTGTTCCCGTCATTTCTGCGCCCTGTGCACAGGCACCGTTGGGCCCGCCCTAGTTATGGCGCTGCTTAGACCATATGGAAAGGACACGCCATGGGCCAATTAATGCCAACAAAAATTTCCATCACTGTCATGATGATTAATTGATCATATCCCTTTGGCAGAGGGAAAGATCATACAAGCCGCGTCACGTGTCTATATATTGTCTAAGTGGCGCTGCTTACAAATCACTACGCTGAGTTACATATAATATTGTGCACATATCAAATACAAGTGGTTAATATGTAAGTAAAAAAAGTCTATGGTATATTTTTAAATAATATATTTTCAAACTGTTCTAAATATAATAATACTAAGTAAACTTATGCAAAACAAAATTTAGGTAATTAAGTTTACTTAGCAATTTAATTAACTAAAAATCACAGACTAAATTTTAAAAACAATTGAAGTAAAGAATGGCTCGAAAATATACAAATCAATAGGTAGAGTTTATAAAATACAAGTAAAGGTTCCAAAAATAAAATAAGTGTTTTGGTCTATTTATTATTTAAATAAAATATCTATTTATTTATATATAAGTAGTCTAAGGAAGTTGTAATACTTTTCAAAAAGCACAAATAAAAACTCGATCGTTGGTTATTTTTCATCATTACTTGATATTAATCTTTTTTTATATTATGAAATAATATAGAGATATAAAATATTTTAACTAATGGCAATGATAATTTAAAAATACAAGTTCGTGATATAAGGCTCTGACAAACACGCGCGTCAATAACTCGGCGAGTAGATACTGAGAATCTGTGAATATGTACCATGGACTATATAAAAACAATAGAGCCCAACCCAAATAATCGACGGTGTACTACTCGTAAATATATCTATCGACAAGGCGCTCGCATAATGTGCTAGGCTGGTTGTAAGGTACGCGAAGTATAAAGTGCAAACACAGCGTTATTGTCGTCTCATTATTGACGCCCGCATCTGACGCTTAATACAATGATCGAAAATCTACATGAAAAGAATTAAACGTGAAATAAAAAAATACAGTAACGCATAATTTGAGCAAATAGAATAAATGTCATTGGGACAGGTAGGTTTTTCTAAACATTTTCATCTAAACGAGACTTTTTGGGCAAAGCCTTGGAACTATCGCCTCCTGGAAATAATCCACGAAAAGACATTCTTTGCTCTTTGACTTGTGATTCTTTATCGATAGCTTTAATAATATCTCTACTTCGTTTTAAGTTTTTATCTGTATCATCTGTGATATCGATAGAGGAAGCCAGCGATTCTAATGATGTGACTGTCGATCGTTCCTGTATTTTTTTACGAACGGAAAGGTCAAGGAACGGTCGGTTTCCTTGCTCGACAGCAGTAGGAGTCGAAGAACAACTCTCGGTGGGAACTAGATCTTCCAATGCAGCCAGTCGCATAATTTCTCGTTGTGATTCACGCGCCTCCATCAAGAATATGCTTTCCTGTTCGTTACCAGTTAACAAAACACAATTTGTTAATATTGTCTATTTGGACATAATACTTGAAATGCAGAACGTAATAGGACAATTTGTTTCTAACGCAAATTGATAAACTGTGCAGAAAGCAGGCTATCTATTGTTGCTACGATTTTTTACAGATCAATCTCAATAGGCTTGTAAATATTTTACCTTAACTTCTTTGGTTGTGTACTGGTCCAGTTTGTCGTATATCACAGCATGAAGACCCATCTCTTTAAGTTTCTTGATTGTATTCTTGTCATTATTGTCGTCGCCCCAACAAAATATAACTAAACCGGCATCGGTGGCCAACTTCACCTAAAACCGAAAAAAAACCTTTTAATATCTAATTAATTAATTACCATATTACATACCCGAAAATATGAATCTATCTAAGTAATATTTAGAGTAGGGTTTGGCAATGATTTACAATATCTACGTACCTGGGTTGGATCTCGAAGCAAATCTTCCGTGTGTACTACAATTCCCAGAAGATCCGAACTGACAGCGCTTTGAACTGCGGCTGGTATAGACAAACACCGGGGATCGCGATAAGGTTGATACTTTTCAGTAATACCCTGCAAAAATTAACACACGTTCGTAAATTTCAGTGTTATTTACATAATTTTCATTGATCGGTTATTAATGTGTAATTTGTTTTCGAATCCTACCACTTCTCCACTATAATGTGGGGACTGGGGACGGTATAATGCTGTTTTTCTAGTTCACTACCGATGGGATATCTTATCACGAATAAATAGTGTTAGAAAAATCCTAGCGTCGTCCGATGTAAAAATTGAACTCCGTAATTCTCGTTCAACAGCTTACACATGCTGCCACTCGATCTAGGGGACGACGGGTGATGATGTAATTAATTTGCACGCGACTATGTACATAATTTTAATAGTGACGAGGTCTACAATTACAAGAATTATGAATATCTCATCAAATGAAAGAGGCCACCTGCTAAAACTAGGCGTGGGCAAACAGAGGTGGGTATAGTGCAAGAAGCGCACGAGGTTCGACCTCGGAAGACGCTTCATCCTCCCCATTAAAAAGGATGTGTTTTTGTAGAGTTGGTTGTATTTAATCACCACACGTCGAAACCTCAACACAAAACAATGTTATTTATATGTTTCTACGACTAAACATTGGTGCACTGGTTGCGCCTCTGCCTGCCCCTTCGGGGATAAAAGGCGTGAGTGTGTGTGTGTGCGTACTAAACATTCAATGACTTGTTTACCCTCTCGTATAGTTTATTTTTAATTTGTGATACATGAAATATTTACTTACTACTGTTAAAAACATGACGGGATATTTGTTTTGTTTGTATCTGACCATGGTACAAATGTCCGGGTTGAAACATGAGAATACAATACGACGCTCTCCAGCATGCTTTAATACCACTTCTAAAACCTGAAATGAAAAAGCAACACGTGATTAGTTACCTATTACACTAAATACCATAATTATCAGTCTTAACTCACACTGAGTTTATAGTGTTTCGTGAGTAAACACTATGAGGGACTTGTGATCTCACAAAACTCCTACCCTAAACAAAATGAGTGTTTTCCAGATTTCACCTCGTAAGTAGTAGGTATATTATTAGAGATCGAACATAATCGATACTGGGCGCTTCAACAGGAGTGTTATCACATAGGAACCTAAGGGCCATTCATTAATTGCGTAAGGGTGATTTTGGAGATTTTTGTAAGGGTGTGTCAGGTACATAAGATTTCTCGAACCCCCCTCTGACCTCTCCCTCTTCTTACTTACGTTTCTATCTCATTTTTCAGAATAATGTGATGTTTTTTTTAAAAAGGATCAGTTACACTAAAACTAACAGTTTTAAGTAAATCAAAGATTTTTTTTACTTTTTGAATGTACAGTCATTCAGATAAGTAGTTAAATAAATTCAAAATTTCTAATCGCCTATATACTTTTGGATTCCTACGATTTATTTTTTCTGTTCGCAAAAATAAAATAAAAAGTTTTTACTCTACTTCAAATGAATAAAATAAATGTTATTATTTATAACATTTAAAATGGATAAAATGATCACATTTGAGATTTTAATTTACATTAAACATTTGTAAAATACGAAATCAATAGAAGTATAAATTATAGAATGAAGTTCAAACCATTCGGCATCTGAAATGGAACGAGATTTCTAATATATAAATTTCAACTTACAAAATATTACGTAAGAATAGGTTTTACCCCTCCCCCAAGATATGGGCATGTCAAATTTTGCTAACCCCGGCTTCCCCCCTCGGGACCCTAACGTAATTAATAAATAGCCCCCTACCGCATAATTTAATTTAACTATTTAATTTGAAGTTATATCTCACCTTATCAACATAGGTGTTCATGTCAAACGGATTATTCAGTTCAAAAGTACCATCATTCATCTCCATAGTCCACTTTAGTTCCACGTTGAAACCAACATGTGTATCAATGTTTTTAAGAACATCTTCTAAAGTGGGAAACGGTTGATGTTCTTCTAAATCTTCATCAAAAAACAAGATTTCGTGGTTTCGACCTTCAACTAAGTGATAAACCTAAAAGATAAGTAAAGAATTGTTAGCTGAATACAGAATAAAAAAATGCCTTTAAATTCTTGGTAAGTATGACCAAGAATTAAAACTTAGGCTGGGTTGTTTCATCCGTGGTCAGATAAAGTTAAGTCTCTTATCACATTGGTGAATTGCAAGTGAATTCTCAGTGAGGCGAAGACATTGCGCGCTCGTCCAGTGTATAATACGTGTCATGTAAAAAGAGCGCTGGAAGAAAGTGGAGGGGGTGTGTTTGCACATGGGTACACTCGTGCACGAAAATATAATATCTTTACACAATATAATCTATAAACAATAGGCGGCCTCATTAGCGCCGAACTTAATTATTAACAAAAGGTTTATGATTCCCGATGTTACTAGTAAACAAATGTAACACAATGGAGTAACTGGCAATAAAGACATTACCATTAAATATTTTGCGTAGATGTGCATAAACAAAGTACATAATAAAATTATTTTATATAGAGCGAGGAGCTTTCTAAATCATTTTGAGCCAGTCCGCCGAGTTGAACACTCATGTTCGCTCGTCGTCCGTAACACATTTCGTAATTAAAAACTTTTGTGCGCGATGGTATTTTGAGAGCGAAAGTAACGTGAACAAAGCGCGGGAAGCAAAGGTAGACTATCGAAGTTTAACGAACCAATAGCGCGTCGGCAAACATGCAGCGCGTGACCCGACCGCCCCGCGCCGCACCTCATACCACCAAATAGATCGATAAATCGTCTGCCGCGCAGGTTGACCGCCAGTGCTCTTTTTACATGACGCGACTTATAATAAGATCGTTAACTTTACTTGACCACGGATGAAACAACACAGACAAAGAACAAAGTTTCACATCTTACAAATTTAAAGGAAGGTTAAAAGAACTAATATATGGTAGATATGGACTGATCTTCTTTTTCTGCGCTCACTTTTCATGCTAGCAATCTTCCAAAAGCACTTGTTATTCGGGACATTTTCGGCGATATTTTAGTGAACGCGAAAATCCTACCAGCAATTTTGTTTTTATTGAATTGAAATGAAATGCCATTGAAACGAGCATGCAGTTCACCTGATAGTAAACGATACGTCATACGACCACCCATAAAGAGTAGCTAAACAGAGGACTGTCTGGCACTCCATTGCGGTCGTCATCGTGACGCATAAGATGTTAAGTCTTATGATTCCCAGTAATTATGCTGGCTACAATATCCTTCAAACCGTAACCCAACAGTGCATGCACACTGATGTTTGGTGGCAGAAATAGACAATGCGGCGGTGTCTACTCAGACGGCATATAAGACCTACCACCAGTAACGCCATATTTAACGCCAATCCGTTACCATTGTATTATTATAAACCGCCATAGGTGGGTCCAGGATTCGTTCTATTTTAGAAATTCGTGAAAATAAAATATGGAACAACATACATAATACACATAGAGTACGTACACGCACAAATAAAAATAAAATGACTTTAAAACTGGTCCTTTTTTTATTAAAATATAATAAAAAAGGGACCGATATAATAGTATGGTCCTGTGCCTGCTTAAATATTGTTGTGTTTGAACTATTGTTGAATTGAGAATTTCATTTTAAGTAATTTTATGACGATAACTCAATTTTCTATTTTTTCGAATTGAGTCGTTTTCGTTCTAAAGATGCGATCTATTTAAATAAATAAAAAGTTTTTTTTTAAACAAGCTTTTATTTAAATGCCTTAAAAAGAAAAAAATAACTAAACTGAATCAAGCTTTGTTTAATACTATGTAGAGATAAAAGCTTGTCGCGAGATTTACTTTTGTCGAGATCAAATTACATTATGCATGGACCTATAAAAAAAGGTATACCTTTTTTATACGTCCATGCATAATTGAAGATAATACAATAATTATGTAACTCGATCAAGATCAAGAAGTTGGTACTGGGGAGTCCCTGCCCAAAGATGGGAGCAATATTCCATGTGGTGCCGAACCTGCGCCTTATAAAGTTGAAAAATAAAATCTATACTAATATTATAAAGCCGAAGAGTTTTGTTTGTTTGTTTGAACGCGCTAATCTCAGGAACTACAGGACCGATTTTGAAAATTCTTTCACTAATAAGAAGCTACATTACTCCTGAGCGCTATAGGCTTCTTTTTATCCCGGAAAAACTTTTTCCACGCGGGCGGAGCCGCGCGCAATGCTATCTATACATCTATACATATAAATAAAATTGGAGTGTCTGTTTGATATATTGAAATAACCGTTTTTTACTACATGTATATGAATAGTGAATAGTGGGTGCATTAGTTGCGCCACTGCCTACCCCTTCGGGGATAACAGGTGTGAGTATGCGTATATGAATATATATACGGTACATACACCAAAATATTTTTTTTTACAATTTTTGTCTGTCTTTCTGTCTGTCTGTCTATCTGTTTGTTCCGGCTAATCTCTGAAATGGCTGGACCGATTTTGACGGGACTTTTATTGGCAGGTAGCTGATGTAATAAGGAGTAACTTAGGCTACTTTTTATCCGGGAAAATATAAAGCGGGACTTTTATCCCAGGAAAACTCATTCACGCGGGCGGAGCCGCGGGCAACAGCTAGTATATAATATATAAACCAATGGACAAAGTGATTCAAGAGGAAGGTTAATGTGTACAATTCATAAATATTTTGTAAGACAGAATAATAAATGTAGGCATATAATATTATGCTTTGCTACCTGTGCAAAGCCGGGGCGAGTCGCTAGTAAAATATAAATCAGGATAAAAGTGGTCTTTATGTTAATCCAGGACATGGTCTACCGGTGTGCCAAATTTCATCCAAATCTGTTCTATTTTTACTGCATTTACTCCTAACAAACATCCATCCAAATACTTTCCCTAAATTTCACATTTATTAAAGTAATAAGTACGATTACATTCCTTCAAATAATTGTAAAATTACAATATTATCCAAAATTCAGCTGTTTTGACTTGTCATAATAAAACTAAGTTCCCCTATGTGTGCACATAAAAAAATGTATATCATGATTGTAATAAACTCAAGTATATGCAAGAATAAGATGATGTTATAATTCATATTATCAAACTTTGATGTGTATTAAATCTAGTATTACAATTTTGTTCCTAACTTTCCACCAACCATTGAATACCTTCTTTGTATAAATTGATGCATATAATAAGAAAAAGGAAATATTATGATTCTGCTTATATGATACCAGAAAAATAAAGGAATGAGCATAATGAACAGCATAAGCCCAACAATGAGTATACCTTAAGTTTTTGGAGGTGTTCCAAAGTCAAATCCTTCACAGGTAACTCTAACATTTCCGAAAATTCAACTTCCTTCTTTCTTTTCATAGATATACACACATAATAATCATGATAAATAACTGGTATCATATCTTTACTTAGCTGAACATCAAATTCTAGCAGGTCAGCACCACTCGCAGCTGCCTTTTTTAGGGAAGCTATTGTATTTTCACGAATAGCATTTCCTCTGAAAAGGATTATAGATTATCTAAAAGGCTTTAATTGAATTTGTTAATGAAAAATGTTGCTCTCATAATATAAATTACCTGAAATATGTTCAAATACTCACTCTTTAGTCTTGAAACTGGCACCTAAACCACGATGTCCTACTTCTAGACCTGTCCAGGATGGATCCCAATATTTGGCATAGGAAACCTGCAGGTTGCACAGGTTTTCCTGCATTGGGCACACTAATAAGTATTCAAAGCAAACAGTTCCCAAAGGTCGATGTTTAACATTACATGTCACGGGCAAATCCAACATGCCCTCTGATGGTTTAAACATATTTGGCAACACATAGGTGTAACCAACATGACATGGAGGATCCTCAGAACAAGCACGACTACTATAGGAGTAAAAATCTATGAGATATGCAAGACCTTTGGGGTTTGGTGCTAAGACATTTACTAGTAATACATCATTGGGTTTATATTCTCTTCCAAACTGGTCTTGAGCCTTCAAATGACACACATCAGGGTCATTGTCTAGTGTTGCAACTTCAACAAACACTCCAGGTGGCATTTCAGCATCCATAGTGTCAGTGCTCAATGATGACTCATCTAACTGAGACTCCATGCCAAAGGATAGTTTCACTGGAGTCACTTTAATGTACATTGATCTCCCGGCTAAACGACTCTTCAACTTCAATGGGTTGTTTGCAAACTTAAACTGCACGAGAGTCTGTGATGTTAACCAACCAGTGCTGACACTCTGTTTCCCACCATATTCACCAAATATATCTGTGCTGGGATGTAGCATATTTTCCTTTATTACCCTGGGATGAATGTTGGTTTCCCAACGGCGGACTATCATGTCATTTGTACTCTCATTCAACAGACATATTGCATACCGATAATATACATCACCAACATTAGGTATGACAATGGATTTACTCCATAAATCAGAGGATTCATTGAGTTTCATTGGGAGTAAATCAGAACAGACCCATTCACCTAATTCTGGGATGTTTCCTGTTATAAAAACCATTTCTTTCGGGCTTAGATTTGGTACGGACACAGTAAAAACCCATTCTTGGGAAGGAATTACAACTATTTGTTCAGACTCCTTAGCAGACATCTTTCTAGGAGGTTTAATTTTCTGAGTTTTTTTGTTTTCCAAGAAAAACCAACGTTGCATTCTCAAGCAACGACTGTTAATATTCGTAACTATTCGCCATCGTGTAAATCATAAATTTATTTATAGTAATATTGCTAAGCTACTTACGCAGGTAAGTTCGATTCGCTAACAATGAGTAGAAAGCTCAAGGTGAGTGTGTAATGTTACAATATCTCATATTATGCCTATTATAAAAAATAAAAGCTGTGAATTGAGTGCTGTCAGCTGTGTCATCCCTCGTGACAGTTGACACATACGATATAACAAGAGCAACCAACTACGATGTTGTCAGTTGTCATAACAATGAATTTCAATGAAATATACACTTAAACAGAATACCTATCTACTCCCTGCTTAAATAAAATAACGGTACGTTACGTATCCGGAATATATTCCTTGGAATTATGGTAAATGATATAAGACGAAAACAAGTCATTAAATTTTCTCGCACGAAAGAGGTGCTCGCTTTTTTTCGTAAATAAAATTCAGCAGAGACAAAAAAACTAGACTAGAGTGCGTTTCAACCACAGAATAAATAACTTCATAGAAGTAATGCTATGACATTTGAGCGTACACTCTCATAGACATCAAGAAATTTTGTTGTGCTGTGACCCCTTGTGACAGTTTATCGATATCGATAGATACTGTTTGTTTATGGGCTATGGTAAATTTACAGACGTGCTAAAATCAACACTTTTCGATTAATCAACTGCAAATACCTATCTATACAAATTGCTATTTTATATAAAGGGATAAAAAAAAAAAAGATATGAAATCCTTAATTTGGTATTAAAATACCAAATGAGGTCTGGGTGCATACAAGCTCTCGTTAAGAGGCTGTTACTTTATAAGAAACTTGGGGCATACCGGATTTCTCCAAAATGAAATTACGTCCGATTTTCGCTTGCTATTTACAGCGGTTTTCATACCTTTCTAAATTTCATTCACACTAAAATGGTTTGGCATTTATATTATTATTTTTTAGAAAATTGTTAGAAATTATGGAGCGAATGGAAAGCACTGTAATTAGCAAATGATGTTTTCGCCCGTTTGGGGGTTAGCGGCGAAAATATGATATAGAACGTGTGCGACTGTCGCGCACTTAATTAAAAATAAAAAATAGGTATGTTTAATGAGTAACTATTGGTTGTCTCTAATATGAGAACAACATCACGTATTGTTAAATCTGCTTCGCATTTATATGTAAGGATAAACCGTGTTAGATAAGTTAATCATATTACGTCGGAAGGAAACTAAGGACAACAGCATCGTGACATACCTGATAATATTCTAGCAGCAATGGTTTATGTTCCTCCAAGGCCACTCTCCAAAATGGTGGCAGATACTTTATCGTGTCGAAGAGACTGCTCCTGTTAATTATAATGAATCTATGACATTGCTGTCGCAATGCCAGTGAGCAGGCTACCATGATAGTTAAGGAACTAGCTATCTTTGGTTATATTTAGAATAGTAAATGAAGATAGATTCAGTTCTATCGATGTGAGTTCAAGTCAATGGGTCACCGCGGCTTTCTATGCCAAACATTAATCACATCTACCGCACCAACTTCGCCTTTCCACTACTGCGTTCGAATTATACTTTCCCCCTTGATCATCGAGAGGGTACGAGACCGGAGTCTATTATCCATACGGAATCTCTCCAGTGTACCAGATCACCGCTTTGTGGGGTCAAATTTCTCTCCTACCGAAAGAGTACAAACCAATCCACCAGGGGTCTTCAGCGCACCAGATCACCGCTTTGTGGGGGTAAATTTCGAACCTATCCACAAGGAATCTCCAGCGCACCAGATCACCGATTTACGGGGGTAAATTTCTCACCTACCGAGAAAGAGCGAACCTATCCACAAGGAATCTCCAGCGCACCAGATCACCGTTGTTCACACAGAATCTCTCCGGCACACTAGATCATCGCTTTGTGGGGGTAAGTTTTCTCCCACAACTACCGCGGGAGAGCGAACCTACGTTACTGTCCAAGCCACACGGAATCTCTCCGGCACACTAGATCATCGCTTTGTGGGGGTAAGTTTTCTCCCACAACTACCGCGGGAGAGCGAACCTACGTTACTGTCCAAGCCACACGGAATCTCTCCGGCACACTAGATCACCCTGTGGGGTAAGATTCTCCCTCAACTACCGAGGGAGTGCGAACCTACGTTACTGTCCAATCCACACGGAATCTCTCCGGCACACTAGATCACCGTTTTTGTGGGGTTAAATTCCTCTCTCGACCACCGAGGTAGTGCGATATTATTATTCACACTGTAATTTACATAGTTAATTCTACATAAGGGTTAACGAGGGTAAGTAAATGATCATTTACCATGTGAAAAGCAAATTGAGCTATATCAGTTTCGTGCAGTGTAAAAATGTTCTTCTTACCCGAAAAATATGACAAATTGAAATGTTACTCACATATGCACAATTAAAAGGACAATTATAGAAACCGACTCACATTTATACATTTGAAAAGAAATAGTTAGGAACCGACTCACATATACACAATTGAAAGGAAATCATTACGAACCGACTCACATAAATGTATAGTTGATAGGAAAACCATAGTAATTGACTCACCTGTGTATATTTCAATCTGGAGTTGAACAAGACTTCACAAGTTTCACTTAAATGGCGCGCATTCGTTATTTAGACTATTTTATAACCTTATTAGTCCAGGAATGTTGGTACTACAGTAAACTACTCGCTCACATCTTTAAAATGTATTCCGTACACTGTACTCTCAACATAACAGTGCACGGACATCACTCGGTGTTGCTAGGTTATTAATGATTTCGCGACCTTTCGCGACACTCCCGCCCAGAGGAAAAGAGAAATTGATTTGTCAACTCTTTTGTCCATTCTCTGATCTTCTTCAACGCTTGGGTCTTAGCTGCACGGAGTGGTCTTTTATCTGTATGTTCGTCTAAACTGTTGCTTATTTCATTTGTTAGAGTGTTATCACCTACTATCAACTCTGCGCTGTTAATTGGTAAATCGATCTCCTGAATTGGTTGAGAATTAGTTTCAATAAATTCAGTGGATTCAAAGTTTTTACTTGTTAAAGGAATTTCCTGTAATGTGTCTCTTGTGTTTACAATGGGTACTTCTGCGATTGTAATTTCATCTTTGTCCTTGGTGAGCATCGTTTCTGCAGATGACGGTAGCACAGGCTCTTCGTACGCATCTTCTATTTCCAATGGATACAGGTGAGTAATAGATCTTGTAAAAACAGAGTTTTCTACTTTTACCTTTGCTATTCGACATTGACCATCAGATCCTCTAATAAGAGAAATTATTTTGCCTACTTTCCAATCTTCCCGATTTTTATTTTCTTTAATCTGTACAATCTGTCCTACTTTAGGTAACTCTTTCGATAATATTCTGGGTTCCTTGTGAGAATTCCAATATCTTTCACTCAGGCTCGGAAGGTATTGGTTTGAAAACATTTCTTTAAATTCTTCTAGAATTATTCTGGCCCTTCTCCAACTCTTTACTAAGTCTACTTTAGTAGCTGTGCCTTCCAGTAGTCTTTCTTCCTGCGAGTCTATTAATGTAATGCATCTACCAGTTGTAAGGAAGTCTGCTGGTGTAAGAACTTGTTCTACTTCGTTGTCGACGGCCGTTAAGGGTCTTGTATTCAATATCGCTTCAATTTCTTTCATCACTGTCATCAGCTGTGTATCCTTCAGTAAGTGTTTCTGTAGCGTTCTCTTCATGCAGTGCTTGACTAAGCCCACTAATCTTTCATAAAAGCCGCCAAACCATGGAGCCAGTTCTGGTATAAATCTCCAATGGATTTGATTCTGAACACAATACGGCTTAGATACTATTTCGGATATTAGTTTGAAATGCAATGCATTATCAGAGGTTATGAGTGTTGGTACACCTCTTGTCGATATCATTCTTCTAAGAGCGAGTAAGCCTTCCTCTGCTGTGAGATCGTGTACTACTTCTAAATGTATAGCTCTAATAGCTAGACAAGTAAATAGACATATCCATCTCTTACTTGGGCCGTTTGTGGTGTTAACTAAAATTGGTCCAAGATAGTCTATACCTGTAAATGTATATGGCTTACTGAAATTAACCCTTTCAGGAGGGAGCGCCGGTGTAGGCGGTAGCTTGAATGGTCCACCACCATGCTTGATACATCTATTATATTTCTTCAACATTTTTTGAACTTTACTCTTTCCTTGAGGAATCCAATAAGTCTGCCTAATAATACTCAATGTGTGGTTTGCTCCTACGTGGTAATTTTTCTCATGTGTCGTCATAATAACATTATCTGTAAATTCGCAATCTTTCGGAATGAGTATAGGATATCTTTTATCAAATGACCAGTCTGCATTTCTTAATCTTCCTTTACACCTCAATATATCGTCAATATCTTTAAACAAACCTAAGTTTCTGCTAAGATTTGTTTCATTTCCTTGTGTTTCTTCTGGGAAATATTCCGACTGAATATTTTTTAATGTTTGTAGTGTCGATTCTTGTATTTCTTTTATTCTTATGTTAACGTCAGAGTTCTGTTCAACCCCTTTTGTGGTTTCTTTTGATGTTTGCAGGCCGACCGTTTTTTCTTCATTCGATTTCGTGAGATCCTCCCCCGCCAAACAAGAATTTGTAATGGTTACCATTATTGGCCATTCATTTATATTTTTCTTCAAAAATTCTGGTCCCTTCAACCATTTATCAATTTCGTTTTGTGATATTTCAGATCGAGTCGCTACATCTGCAGGGTTTATCTGAGATGGGACGTAACGGATGATTAAATTCTTATTGCTTTTGATCTCATTCACTCTTCTAGCAACAAATGGTGATAAGAGTTTATCTGAATTACACCAACTAATTACAATTTGACTATCTGTCCAAAGGTATTGTTGAGTTATATTTAACTTAAGATGCTTAACTGTATACTTGATGAGACGTGATCCTATGAGAACTCCTAATAGTTCCAAACGTGGAATCTTCAGATTCTCTTGATCCTTTAATGGACTCAATCGAGACTTTCCTATAACAAAGCTTACATGGTGTTTTTGAACTAGATATACTACGGCTGCATACGCTTTCATAGATGAATCCGTAAAACAGTGCATTTGGCATTCCTTTTGGAGTGAGTTTTTGAAATAACACCTTGGTACTGAAATTTTCTGAACTATATCTAGGTCTTTCTGAATTTCATTCCATCTAAGTATATTTTCTTTGGAGAGTGGTGCGTCCCATGTAACCTTTGCTTTCCATAAGTCTTGGAGTAGTATTTTGGCTGGTAGTATTGTTGGAACTGCATATCCACATGGATCATAAATTGACGCTATTACTTTTGTAGGCAACTTTCTTACACTCCACATAATTCCATGTGTTAAAATTAAAATATCTATTTACATAAAATATATATTGACGTTATATTTATTTATTTACACTTATACTAAACTTAACACTAACTATTTACATAAACCTTAATATTTATCTTAATATTATATTTCAATAATAAGCATAGTACTTCGATGCGTAACGGTTTGTCGATGTCGATACCGATATCATATTATCGACCAGTGCGGCATCCCTTGCGCACAGATTTACCGTTAGGTACATGGAGTCAGCGGCGTGAGGCGCGGTGCGGTGCGGTGCGCCCGCGCCGCATCGACACATGACATTGCCAGCTGACCCGCCAGTCGAGACTTGCTTTTGACGCGAAGCGCACGCTACTCGCTTATTCCGCTTACATACGCTTATTGTTATATACCCTAGTGCTTAATCATTCTGTCTTCATTTCTACGCTGTACTCTTGAACTATCTATCGCTTCTTCACTCTAAACTGTATACTGTGCTCGTGCCTTCTGTTTAATTGTGCCTTCTGTGTTGTGTGTCTAAAATTAAACTCTGAACTGTACTGTGAGTGTTTTAATACTTCACCCAGACACACATTAAATAGCAGTGCTTTAACTGATCACCTGCCCTTATTATATTGGTGACTCCTGCCATTGCTATATTGGTGACCTCCAAACGGACAAAATTTAAAATGGAGAAAGCACGTGGCGCATCGTCGACGGCTAGTGAGGGGAAAGAGTCGATATTGAGAGATCGTGAAGGCGAGGTGTATAAGGTGAGCGTGCGCATTCCACCTTTTTGGCCCGAAGAACCGGAGATTTGGTTCGCTCAGGTGGAAGGACAGTTCGCTATAAATCGAATAACGAGCGATCAGACCAAATTTAACCATGTCATCAACCAACTGGACAATCAATACTCGAAGGAGGTGAAAGATATTATAGTGAAGCCACCAGCCGAAAATAAATATGAGACACTTAAAGCGCTGCTCATTAAGCGATTGACTGAGTCCAATGAGAAGAAGCTTAAACAACTGCTCATGCATGAAGAGCTCGGCGACCGAAAACCATCTCGCTTCCTTCGCCATTTGCAGAGCCTCGCTGGGTCTGATGTTCCGGACGATTTTCTGAAGACCATCTGGATCAGTCGTCTCCCATATGGCATCCAGACAGTTCTCGCGGGTCAACCAGGTACGTCTACGCTCGAAGATATGGCTGATTTGGCGGATCGAGTGAACGACTTGGCTACGGCAACTCCAGTCGTTGCGTCCGTGAGTCACGACAGTCCCGGTTCTGTACTCAGTGATTTGACACGAGAAGTAGCTGAACTCCGGAGGCAATTTGAGAATCTCGCGTCCCAGAGGAGTGGAAGATTGAGATCCCGGACTGCTCGACCCCGAAGCCGGTCATCTTCAAGACAACGGTCGCAGTCCAATTACCGGAAGTACCCACTCTGCTGGTATCACGCCAGGTTTGGAGAGAGGGCCAGCAAATGCATCCGCCCGTGCGACTACAAGGCGGAAAACTTGAAGGGCAGTCGGTAATGGCGGCTGACGATTGCCCATCTTCTGCTGGTCGCCTTTTTATCACCGATCGATCCTCGAAGATGCAATTTTTGGTCGACACTGGCAGCGACCTCTGCGTCTTCCCACGTTCGGTACTGCGTGATCGTCGTGCTCCAACGGGTTTTCAACTGTGCGCTGCCAACGGTTCCAGCATTTCAACGTATGGTTACGTACATCTAGATTTAAATTTTGGCTTACGTAGAACTTTTACTTGGCGTTTTGTAGTAGCAGACGTATCAAAGCCTATCATAGGCGTAGATTTCCTCAACTTTTACAACCTTATGGTAGACTGTAGAAATAAGCGCCTAGTTGATAATACGACCTCTGTAACTACTGTAGCTAGCCTCGTAGTCGATAGTAATAGTAGCCTGTACTCTGTAAAAGTCTCAACTGGTGATACTCTATTTCATAAGATCCTTAATGAGTTCCCAGAAATTACTCGACCAGCTGGTACGCATCGCACAATTCCTCACAACACCGTACACCACATTCGCACGACACCAGGGCCTCCAGTTTCCTCATCGCCTCGTCGTCTCGCTCCTGACAAACTTAAAATAGCTCGTCAAGAATTCCAATCCATGCTTGCTAGTGGGATTGCCAGACCTTCGGAAAGTCCATGGTCCTCGCCGTTACATCTTGCGCCGAAAAAGGACAATGGTTGGCGTCCGTGCGGTGACTACCGCATGTTGAATGCCCGCACTGTGCCTGACAGGTACCCGATTAGGCATATTCAAGATTTTGCCCATTCTATAGCTGGTTGCAAAATCTTTAGCACACTAGATCTGGTAAAAGCCTACCATCAGATACCTGTCAGCCCGGAGGACATTCCTAAAACGGCGATCACCACTCCGTTCGGGTTATACGAATTTCCTTTTATGACCTTCGGTCTTCGTAACGCGGGCCAGACTTTCCAAAGGTTCGTGGACGAGATGACCAGGGGACTTGATTTCGTGTACTGTTACCTGGACGATTTTTTAGTGTTCTCGCGTGACCCCAAACAGCATGAGGAGCACCTCCGTATCATCTTTGGCAGATTGAGGGACTACGGCATGGTGATAAACACGTCAAAGTGCGTTTTCGGGTCAGAGGAGGTAACTTTTTTAGGTTATAGCATCTCCGAACGAGGCTCCCGACCACTTGACGCCAAGGTCCAGACGATTAAGGACTTCCCTGTCCCCACGAACGTGCGACAGTTAAGGGCATTTTTGGGCATGCTAAATTTTTATAGGAGATTTCTTCCACACGCTGCCCAAGTTCAAGCTCCCCTGCACGCGCTATTGACTGGGTCGGTCAAGGGATCACATCCGATCGAATTATCAGGTGACGCCTTAATATCATTTGAGGCCTGTAAGGACAGCCTTTCTAATGCTGCTCTTTTAGCTCACCCGGACTGCAGCGCAAAACTCGCCCTGGTGACTGATGCATCGGACAAGGCGATCGGTGCAGTTCTCCAACAGCTGAAGGATGACTCGTGGCAGCCTTTAGCCTTCTTTTCCCGGAAGTTGAGTCCTTCTCAGGTAAAGTACTCACCTTATGATAGGGAACTGCTTGCCATCTATGAAGCGGTTAAACACTTCCGGCATATGCTCGAGGCACGGCATTTCATTATCTATACTGACCACAAGCCGATAAGTTTTGCATTCCACGAAAGGAAGAAAAATTGTTCGCCAAGGCAGTATAGACACCTAGATTTTATCTCCCAATTCACGACCGACATCCGCCATATATCAGGAAAAGACAATGTCGTGGCTGATACCCTGTCGCGGATCGAAGAATTGGGAGCACCGGTAGACCTCGAGACTTTAGCCAAGGGTCAAGCTTCGGACCCTGAGCTCTCTAAATTATTAGACGAGGGTTCATCACTCCGCCTGGAGAAACTTCAAGTACCTGGAAGTCGAGTACCCTTGTACTGCGACGTCAGTACGCCGACTTCCAGACCTTTTGTTCCAAAGTTTTTCCGAAAGCAGGTCTTCGATAGCCTGCATTCATATAGTCACCCTGGCGCCAATGCATCGGCTAAGTTAATTGCCGAACGTTACGTGTGGCCAGGAGTACGCAAAGATTGCAGAGACTGGGCGCGATCCTGTATTCCATGCCAACGTGCCAAGGTAAGTCGTCATGTGACCGCTCCACTAGGCACGTTCAATTTACCTCGGGCGCGCTTTAAACATATCCACATTGACCTTGTGGGACCCCTGCCTCTTTCATGTGGATATCGATATTGCCTGACGGCAGTAGATCGATTTACTCGATGGCCAGAAGCAATACCGATTGAAAACATCACAGCGGAGACAGTTGCCAAAGCCTTGCTGTCAGGCTGGATAGCTCGATTTGGCTGTCCTACAAACATTACAACAGACCGCGGCCGCCAGTTCGAGTCGGCCCTCTTTCAATGTTTGTCTAGGATAGCCGGATTCGAGCATAAAAAGACGACAGCTTACCACCCGGCATGCAACGGCCTGGTGGAGCGGTTTCATCGGCAACTCAAAGCTGCGATCGTATGCCATGGGAATGACAGATGGACCGAGTCTTTGCCGTGGGTACTATTAGGTATTCGAACTGCCATCAAAGAAGACCTCCAGTCTTCCTCGGCGGAATTGGTTTACGGCGAACCATTAAGATTACCAGGCGAATTTTTCGATCCCACTACGGCGGTTACCACGGACACGTCAGAGTTTATTGCTCGTATTAGGAATTTTGCCCGGAATCTGCAACCGACACCTACAACTCATCACCGTAAGCCGAAAACGTTTATTTTTAAGGATCTCGCTACTTGTGATCACGTTTTCCTTCGTGAAGACGCATCACATGGCTCACTTCAACCGGCTTATTCGGGTCCACATAAAGTCCTGTCTAGGGGTAATAAAGTTTTTAAAATTCTTTTAAAAAACAAGGAGGTCTCAGTATCGATAGACCGCGTTAAGCCGGCCTTCATACTGTCTGACCATAACGACGAGCCCTCACCAGATATTCCAAATGAGTACATCACTCGTTCTGGACGTCGGGTAAAATTTACGGATTTCTATCGCCCTTGACGGTCTCTGGAGGGGGGTGGTGTAGGCAACTTTCTTACACTCCACATAATTCCATGTGTTAAAATTAAAATATCTATTTACATAAAATATATATTGACGTTATATTTATTTATTTACACTTATACTAAACTTAACACTAACTATTTACATAAACCTTAATATTTATCTTAATATTATATTTCAATAATAAGCATAGTACTTCGATGCGTAACGGTTTGTCGATGTCGATACCGATATCATATTATCGACCAGTGCGGCATCCCTTGCGCACAGATTTACCGTTAGGTACATGGAGTCAGCGGCGTGAGGCGCGGTGCGGTGCGGTGCGCCCGCGCCGCATCGACACATGACATTGCCAGCTGACCCGCCAGTCGAGACTTGCTTTTGACGCGAAGCGCACGCTACTCGCTTATTCCGCTTACATACGCTTATTGTTATATACCCTAGTGCTTAATCATTCTGTCTTCATTTCTACGCTGTACTCTTGAACTATCTATCGCTTCTTCACTCTAAACTGTATACTGTGCTCGTGCCTTCTGTTTAATTGTGCCTTCTGTGTTGTGTGTCTAAAATTAAACTCTGAACTGTACTGTGAGTGTTTTAATACTTCACCCAGACACACATTAAATAGCAGTGCTTTAACTGATCACCTGCCCTTATTATATTGGTGACTCCTGCCTTTGCTATACTTTTAAGATACCTCTCTTTGTGAGCGCTTCTTTCCTATGCTGATGTCTTAAGGTAAGTAGGTCCTCTTCTAGGTGCCACTCTAAACCTAATAATTTTACGGATTTTTCTTCACTTGTGTCTACAATTTGTTGCATGAATTCTTTCGAATTAGAACTCCACATTCTAAGATTCATGGAGATGTCTTTAAATACCTCTTTAGTTTTTGTATATAATTCTCTTGCTTCTTGTAATGTTGTCACACCGGTGACAAGATTATCCACATAAATATCGTCCGATATCTCCTTCGCAATGTTTATATTGGACCGCTGTAAATGATGTTTTATTGTTGCATTAAGAAGAAATGGACTGGAAATAACTCCAAATGGCACCCGGGTGAATCTCAAGTGTAATAGGTTTTCTTCATCTACTGGTTTGGATATGTCCTTCAACCAGAGGAACCTGGTAACATCCCTGTCCTTTTCTTGCAGGCCAATTTGTAAGAATGCCTTTTCTACATCAGCTGATATTCCTATAGGATGACACCTAAACTTCACAAGTAGCCCTGTTAAATCTTCTAACATCAGAGGTCCGCAGTAGAGACATTGATTAAGACTTTTATTATCTTTAGTTTTTGCAGATGCGTCGTACACAATTCTTATTGGCTTCCCTGGTGATGAAACTCCATGATGTGGTAAGTAATGTACTGGGTGGTTCATTTTTTCTCTTGTTGGTATCACTTCTATAACTCCAGCTTCAAGTTGGACTCTTAAGGTTTCATTATATGATCTCAATGACTTTGAATCAATGCGCTTCAGTAGATTCTTCAAACGTCCAAATGAAAGACCAAAATTAGACATTAAATTTGGTGGATATTCATTCCAAGGCCAACACACTACATATCTGTTATTGATAATTTCTGTATTTTCATTAAATTGTCTTACTGCCTCTTCATCCCGACTGACATTAGGAGGATCTGTAATACCTATGGATTCTAAGTCCCATAGCAATTTTAAGTTGCCATTATCCAATGGTGGATCTGGTAAGCTCAATCTAGTATTACCAGAGGATTGAAAATATGTTATCACCGACAATGCTTCTGCAGATCTTTCATGTATACTACCTGACGGTATCCATCCAAGTTTAGATTCTATCAAGAAAAAATTTTCTGCTAGTTTTATTTTACCAGATAACATTAAAGAATAATAATAATCGTTTCCTATCAAGACGTCTATGTTTTCTGATAAAGAGCCGTCATCTGCTATAACTCCATTTTCTATGTACTGTCTTAAATCTGTCTTTAGACAAGGTATATTATGAGCTATTGTTATTACGACGTTGGCGTAGAGAACTATATCATAGTTTGTACGCGTCTTGATGTTCAATTTTACTACTGGGCTGATTATTTCCCGAGGTGACTTGGATCCGAATGTAAATACTGAAAGACAATCCGTTTCTATAGTAGGTAAGTTAAGGGTTTTCGCTAATTCTTCAGTTACATAGCTTCGTTGACTTCCTGTATCAAACAAAATTCTACATTTATGCGGCTCTCCCCGCTGTCCATATATGTTTGCTATTGCCGTTTGAAGAATTGAATATCCTTTCTGGGTTAAACACGCGTGTAAAGTATTAGTGGATGTTTGAAATTTCTTTGGGCACAGTGCCCTGTTATGGACCCCTCTTTGCTTACAATATGGACATTTTACTTCAAAGGAGCAAGCCTTATCAGGATGTTTTGATTTGAAACAAATAAGACACAAATTCTGTATCCTAGCCTTCCTTTCTTCAATACCTTTGAAATTATAGCATTGGTCATTAAAGTGTGCCCCTTGGCAGAAAATGCAATGTGATCTTCTCCTTTTGGGGTGAAAATTTGAACTTGTGCTACCTTCTGTTTTTGGTTTGAAAAGTATATTTCCTCTTTTTATCATGTGGTTATTCCTGTATCCAAATTGGTTATCTTTTACATATAATGCTTCCGTTGTATAGTGAATAGAATCCTTTGATAGTGTGTCACTGATAGGTTTTGAGACACCTTCTTTAGCAGTGATTATTAGTTCTAATTTGTTTCTTATTTCTTCAACTGACTCATTTGATAATTTCATTTTTAGATCATAGAGTATTTCTGCTGGAAACTTTTCCATGATAAGGAATCGCAGATGGTTATGATTGACGTCTTCTCCCATGGAGCTTAATACTCTTAAGTGTCTCTCAATTTCATTAAGCGTCTTCCTATAATCTGCACTAGTTTTCGCTGGTTCAATTTTATACATAGCTGCATAATGAGCATCAATAACCTGGCTATCTTTACCATATCTTTGCTTGAGTAAGGATACTGCTATTTGATAATTTTTATTGGTGGCATCCAACCCTTCTATAGTATTCTTAGCTTCGCCGGTAAGGGAACCTTTTAAATATAGCAACTTATCTACATCAGGTAAGTTTCTCTTATCTATATTTGAACTGAATTGGTCCCAAAATTGATGCCAGTTAAGGATATCACCTTCAAAGATCGGTAGGGATAGCTTTGGAAGTTTGCTGGACAGAACGGCAGATGTACCACTAGTTGTAGCTCCGTTTTGCAATATAGTCCCTAACTCAATTTTAACTTCAAGCTCCACTAATGCTTCCTCTCCATGTAATTGTATAGTAGTAAGCGTGGACACTTCATCTATATCTGGTTCTTGAGAGGTATTAAAGTAAGTATGCAATTCAAGACCGAATTTACCCAACATTGTTTTAAGTTTAGCGGCGATAACGCAAGCATTTGTTTTTTCCTCGTGATTATAATTAGCACTTTGTGTGAGAGCACAGTCTGTCAACCTTTTAATTTCATCACCTATCATCAATAAACGATTCATCAATACTTGGTCCATTTGTATGGAAGATGTGATCTGAGAACAAATAGTTACTCTAAATATTACACAATGGTATGAAAAGTGTTATGAGGTAGCTCGAGTAGGTAAAGGAGAGAAAAAAAAAAAAACTTCTCTTTTCCTTGTTAAGTGTTAAGTGTAATTAATTTTTAGGAGTACTTATTAAATCATTCTTCAGTGAATTAGATTAAGTTATCGCCAATCAGTGTTTATTAATTTGATTTCATATAAAACTTTAATTGGGTAAATATTAAATAACTTCATTGTTCATTTTATTTTAATATATCATAAATACTTTTAGATGGATACTGCAATGATAAATGTTTCATTCCTGTACGCATGTAGAATGCGAATACTCTTTATATTTCGAAAATTGGTATATAGTTTCTTTTAATATATCTATCACTTTAATTGTTGTAGACATATAATAGGTCGTATAATTCATGTCAAGTTATAAATTATTCTGGAACCAAAAAGAATGCTGCTCTTTTATCGTTGATGCCTGTAAAACTATGGTTTTAACTAACAATAGTATTCTCATACAAATACTAATCCCACTTAAAATTATTACAAAAACAAATTACTTGTATTTGGATCAATTTATTTCATTTGTAAGGTTCTTATATAGGACCTTTGATTATTATTTAATTATTTTTACAAGTTTTTACAAATGTATATAACCGATATTCCACAGGTTACAATCATTGTCATCAAAAGTGGCAGTGAATAATTTGAATAAACCAATGGATGGCCACAAGTGATACTTTGTAGACACCTAATTTCTCCCTTAATATATATATATTTATTTCTCCCCTCAATCCTACCTTATGTTTCTATACCATCAGATAGCAAAAAAAAAAAAAAATCCTTTCCCTCCTTTTTTTTCTTTTAGGTATGTACCTGTATAACACATAATCTTAGGAGACAAAGTTTATTGGTGTATACCTAAATATAGCAAGTAATAGTTATATGCAAATGTAGTTCTTAATTAAGCAAAAGGAGGCATGTATGATTAATGAATATAGCAAATCTTAGGTGTTTAGGTATGCGAGCCAAAATAGCAACAAGTAACCCAAACCCAGAATGCCAAACCAAACATGCCATGGTAACGTATCTATAAATATCACATAATAGCTTTATTGTCAACTCAATGCATACAACGTATGAGAAATGACGATTCATAGCAGTCCACGCACGCAATAGCTTTGTTCACGCTGTAACAGTCGGAGCCAAGCACAATGTAAAACATCTTACCTATTTGTACTAGAGAATTCCTATGGACGCTGTCCAAAAAATATCAATGTTCTGCAGGCATTCCAATAATTATAATTATAAGGCAAACTTCTTGATTTACTGAATAGTGAGCAGATGGAAACACGAAACTTAACAAAATGGCCGTTTCAAATGTGCTGCGTAGGCGCGTGATTTTAGAGATGTCGCACTAGCCAGCTTGACTATAATAATCAAAACAAAATTCGAT
Source organism: Sphinx pinastri (assembly GCA_947568825.1). Classification (NCBI taxonomy): domain Eukaryota; kingdom Metazoa; phylum Arthropoda; class Insecta; order Lepidoptera; family Sphingidae; genus Sphinx; species Sphinx pinastri. The sequence continues at coordinate 12,259,098 of OX387618.1, read as the reverse complement.
AATCGACTAATAAACGTGTTCCAGAGAGTCCTTTATACTAATATAATAAAGCTGACGAGTTTGTTTGGTTGAACGCGCCAAACTTAGGGATTACTAAATTGATTTTAAAAATTGTTTCACTAATAGCAAGTGACATCACTCTTGAGTGCTATAGGCCACCTTCCATCCTGGGAAAACTCCTTCATGCGGGCAGATCCGCGTGCAATACTATCTCTAAATAAAAGTCTCCAGCAATCAAACACGACACAACAGTCATATTGCCATAGAAATAATTATTTCAAAATGTAAGTTTTAAAAACATGTGTTGTTTTGCCAGTGTACGAAGTTTTCATGGTTAGAACTAAATGATTTCAATAGATTTATCCACTTGAACCGAGCATTAATATATCATATATATGTTTGCGAACTAATGTTATTTTGCAAAATTGAAATTTGAGGCAATCGAAATCACTTATCGATTTATAACATAGTCTAAATTCGGTCATAAATGCAGAAAGCTTCCGCGCACATCCCTAGTGCGCATTTTGGCCGAGCGTTTCCGGTCAACAGAGTACCTTTTAAACTATGTAAAAAATAATTATAACAGTTATATAGAAATGGTTAACTTCCAAGCTGCAGCTCAAAATCCAAACGGATAAAATATAATAATATTATTCTATTACAATCTTTCACATTAAAGTACCGATATACTAAATCTGAAAAGCGAAGCTTAATCGGATAAACAATCTGTACCTTAAAACTAAATTAAAACATTAAATCATTAATATTACTTACCTAAAATTCTTAACTTTATGAAATTTAATACAATCTATAATTAAATAGTATTTAGCTTGACATTAATAATTGAGTAACTAACTATACTGTTTATTGTCTTTGTTGTTCACCATGCACGCCATATTTAAACGCGCATTATTATCAATGATAAATTTTTACACACGACACACATTACGGTAATTCAAAAAATAATTGTATTTTGATTTTCAGACAATCCACTGGGAAGCCTCGATGCTTCACAGGAGATCCTCACTTTCCTTTTATAGACAACGCAGAGACCTATAACAGTTCTTTCAAGTACTCAACTACAATTTGTATAAGAATTTTACGAGTTTCGAGTGAGCGAGTGTTTCCTAGATTGCAATAAACAAATAAAAGTGAGAGAGAGATAAATAAGTTATTTCGGTATAGGTATATGTCAACGATGCATTCATCCTCCCTCCGACGGCAATTTAATAATTTTATTATGGGATCGTATCCCAGCACCTCCACCATGTTTTCGCCCGTTTGGGGGTTAGCGGCGAAAATATGATATAGAACGTGTGCGACTGTCGCGCACTTAATTAAAAATAAAAAATAGGTATGTTTAATGAGTAACTATTGGTTGTCTCTAATATGAGAACAACATCACGTATTGTTAAATCTGCTTCGCATTTATATGTAAGGATAAACCGTGTTAGATAAGTTAATCATATTACGTCGGAAGGAAACTAAGGACAACAGCATCGTGACATACCTGATAATATTCTAGCAGCAATGGTTTATGTTCCTCCAAGGCCACTCTCCAAAATGGTGGCAGATACTTTATCGTGTCGAAGAGACTGCTCCTGTTAATTATAATGAATCTATGACATTGCTGTCGCAATGCCAGTGAGCAGGCTACCATGATAGTTAAGGAACTAGCTATCTTTGGTTATATTTAGAATAGTAAATGAAGATAGATTCAGTTCTATCGATGTGAGTTCAAGTCAATGGGTCACCGCGGCTTTCTATGCCAAACATTAATCACATCTACCGCACCAACTTCGCCTTTCCACTACTGCGTTCGAATTATACTTTCCCCCTTGATCATCGAGAGGGTACGAGACCGGAGTCTATTATCCATACGGAATCTCTCCAGTGTACCAGATCACCGCTTTGTGGGGTCAAATTTCTCTCCTACCGAAAGAGTACAAACCAATCCACCAGGGGTCTTCAGCGCACCAGATCACCGCTTTGTGGGGGTAAATTTCGAACCTATCCACAAGGAATCTCCAGCGCACCAGATCACCGATTTACGGGGGTAAATTTCTCACCTACCGAGAAAGAGCGAACCTATCCACAAGGAATCTCCAGCGCACCAGATCACCGTTGTTCACACAGAATCTCTCCGGCACACTAGATCATCGCTTTGTGGGGGTAAGTTTTCTCCCACAACTACCGCGGGAGAGCGAACCTACGTTACTGTCCAAGCCACACGGAATCTCTCCGGCACACTAGATCATCGCTTTGTGGGGGTAAGTTTTCTCCCACAACTACCGCGGGAGAGCGAACCTACGTTACTGTCCAAGCCACACGGAATCTCTCCGGCACACTAGATCACCCTGTGGGGTAAGATTCTCCCTCAACTACCGAGGGAGTGCGAACCTACGTTACTGTCCAATCCACACGGAATCTCTCCGGCACACTAGATCACCGTTTTTGTGGGGTTAAATTCCTCTCTCGACCACCGAGGTAGTGCGATATTATTATTCACACTGTAATTTACATAGTTAATTCTACATAAGGGTTAACGAGGGTAAGTAAATGATCATTTACCATGTGAAAAGCAAATTGAGCTATATCAGTTTCGTGCAGTGTAAAAATGTTCTTCTTACCCGAAAAATATGACAAATTGAAATGTTACTCACATATGCACAATTAAAAGGACAATTATAGAAACCGACTCACATTTATACATTTGAAAAGAAATAGTTAGGAACCGACTCACATATACACAATTGAAAGGAAATCATTACGAACCGACTCACATAAATGTATAGTTGATAGGAAAACCATAGTAATTGACTCACCTGTGTATATTTCAATCTGGAGTTGAACAAGACTTCACAAGTTTCACTTAAATGGCGCGCATTCGTTATTTAGACTATTTTATAACCTTATTAGTCCAGGAATGTTGGTACTACAGTAAACTACTCGCTCACATCTTTAAAATGTATTCCGTACACTGTACTCTCAACATAACAGTGCACGGACATCACTCGGTGTTGCTAGGTTATTAATGATTTCGCGACCTTTCGCGACAAATGAAAATCGACCGAAATTTCGTTTCGGAGAAAGCAAGTAATTCTCTGTTCTTTTCTGACTTCCTTAGCATTAAAGTAGATACCCAAGAGGTCTGGGTCTCACAGAGAGCTACTTAAAATGGGACATTAAAAATAAAACACGGCGGTATCATTCATGTTATATAAGTATGATCATTTAGCCACTATGGGGTTAATGGCAAAGCCCTTGAATTATTTAAATCATATTTAAGCAATAGGGTACAAAGTGTTGATGAGAATGGAAAACGATCTCCTGGTTCTATAGTTTTCCGTGTTAGTAAAACATTCAATATTGACGTGTTTCGAGCAAACACGGTGCTGTTTTTTCCATTGCCAATTAGTACGAGCAAGAGCACCGATCCATTTTTGCCTCACGGTATCATATGTGGGGAATCTGCAATATAACATATTGTATGAAATACACTATGAAAATATATACTAGTATTCCCGACTTAAGCCCTCTTGCACGTTAACTGAGTGCCTTTTACCACTACAATACCATATTTTGAAAGTACAAGCCATTTTATGCAAAACAGTATACTACATAATACTAACATTTATGTTATCGATAAAATATGCAGCACAACACCATTGAAAGTTACTATGAAAATTGGTAATAATGAAAAATACTGAAAAATTACTGAATCGAATGGCCCACAGCCGATTATAATATGACTACAGCATAATAATAAGTATAATTACTTAGGCTTTTTGCACTTCTGTATAGGTTTTTAGCAAATATTATTGGTTTGTTGTCTACTCACCGATGGAAGCTGATGGTTTCATCTTGATTTTCTTTTCGGGAAGAATGGGATTTGCATCCTACAATAGCGCAGGACATAGTTTGTTTGCTGGGCTTTAACTCACTCACAATAGCAACTCGAAATTATTAAATTAATTCACAAAGAAATTACAAAATAGGCAAACAAATTTGACAAGCCCGCAAGGAAGTATAATGTAACCTAATTGTGTGGGCGCGTTGGCAAATTGTAACATTTGACATTCATTCGCTTTTTAATTCGGCATCGTAAAGGTAGCCAAAGGTAGCCAATTTGATGTTTGTAGGGTCATTCGGGGCAACAGCACGCAGTGGGTAAAAGTTCGCATGGTCAATATCTCGGAACCTATTGAGTGGGCTCAGACACTTTTTCGGCTAGATCAGGGGCGCGTCAGGGACGATGTCAGAGCCACAAGCTATTTTGCCAAGACTCACTTGTTTAGCGAAAAACGGTGATCAACGTGATTTTGTTGATTAGTTACCAACATTTTGTGCTGGGAAAAAAGTGTCTGGCTAGACGGTGCATCAGTTTACAAAAGTCCGTTAATTATGTTAAGTTTACATGATTATTATAGTATTTATTTTAGTTACTAATTCTGTCCTAGAAAATAAATGCGTGTCAACTAACGTGTGAATGTTTAAAATATTCCCTGTTTGGGCAAGAGTACGAGGTTAGAAGTACGCACCCTGTTATAACTTCATTACAATGATCGCACAGTTTTTTCTTCTTTAAGCTGCAATTAAGGCGAATATTATTTGTAAAGATTTTTAGACCTTATAGAGAAAAAAAATATTCTCCATAAACACTCTGCGTAGTTTTACCCACATAACGGGTCAATAGTACGAATTTCCCCCGATGCACTTAAACATGTATTCCAAAAAAAACAATGAAGTAATGTACAAAAACGCATTAAATAATAAAAGTAGAATAAATTTACTTTACATAGAGTGCTAAAACGTTTTCCTAGACACTATATTTTTGACTGTGTAGACGATAGAAAAAAAAGTGCGTACTTTTAGGCCGAATGACCCTATAGTGTACGCAAACCGTCCTTAACAACATAATATTTGTCTCTGTCTCTTCCATGCTTTTGCCCTATTTAAAAAAAAAGGATCAGTATATGAGTGTAATTTACACTCTTTCTATGAAGTTATTTATTCTGTGGTTTCAACCACAGAAATATAATAAGCAATAGAACCAACGCTAAAATAGCTACTTTATATATATTTTGATACTGTTTTATCTTATGGCTTGGATAAGGTGACAGAAAGAGATGCATTCTCATTCAATAATACAAATCCAGAATAAATTCAATCTTTGTCACTTTTTTTTTATGGCTACAGGCATTGTGTTGCTGTGCTAGTTGCTACGCTACGCCAACGACAATAAAGTTAGGGAAACATATCACGGGAAGAAAGTAGGTTTCGGAATTTGGAATAGATAAATCAGAAAAGTTGGTTTCGGGATAATATATTAATTACTAAGTAAATAATAATAGGATAGAGCTAATAATAATAATATTTGTCAATATGATATATAAGGTTAACAACAAACTATATTTTTATGTTATTATACATAATAAATAAGGAAATAGCTTTATAAATATTTACAAAGAGGAGGGAAGAAATACAACAAGGAAAAGGAACTCCAAAGAAAATTAGTTAGTTTATAAAAGGATCATAGAGAGATCACGATCATAGAGTGGACAAGCGAAAAAGATGTGATTAAGGTCACCCTCTTCTTCACCACATTCACAAGCTCTACTACCAGCACAGAAGTATATTGTTATACTTCTGTGACTACCAATCTCAGAACAATAATACCAAGTCTGGCAATCTTTGTCACTTGTGACTTTTGTGCTTTTGAAGATGGAGCCAGAGACTTTTTTTTGGTTTGTTTTCTCCTTCTTAAAAGGAGAAGGCAAAGGCGCTTAGCCATGCAGCCTAGACTGTTGTTTTTTTTCCACATCTAAGGACTTCTTTAAAATTGAAAGGCCGGAGCCATGTCTGTAGTTGTCTCAGAATAAAGACAAGTAGTTGTGTTAACCAGAGAGATGTCACGTGTTAACCCTTCAGTATTCGGTAGTTTGACTGTTAAGGCCGAAACCGTGATTGCAATTTTCTCAAACTATAAAGGCCGAAGCCACGTTTGGTTGTTTTTTTTTCTTCAGTGGTATGTCGCAGTAAAGCAGTGGGTACTTTACCAAGACTTTATCGAGGAGTTTTGGCGGCAACAAAAAGACACTTGATTAGCACAGTTATTTTTATTCACTTCATTTGAGCCTTTAATAGAACTATATTGGATAATATACCACCATAATTATGCAATTTAACACTATCACCAAAATAATGAATTAAAACATGAGCACTTCTTGACACTTCCAAGTTCCCGCCAAAACTCCTCAATTCAATTCAATTTTTAGGTTATGGATCCAAAACTCCTCGAAGCTCTTCCAAGTTCCCGCTAAAACTCAACCACAGGCTATTATTACTATTATATTATATGGATTATAGATAGGTACAGTACGTTTCAACAAATAGTTCCTATGGTATAATGTTGGCACCTCCGTCTGTCAAGTTGGTCAACATTATGAAGATTTATAACCAGATTTCAAAATGTTTATTAGTTTGTGTGTCAGAATCATGCTCGAAACATTAAGTTGTGGTTAGATCCTAAAAATTGATTATTTAAAAAGTGGGTACATAACTTTTACTTATATATTTTACATTTTTCAAATTTATTCGACGAGTTAATAATAATAATAATTAGCCCGCAGGCTTTGTGGCGAGCTGACGGTGAGTGGCGACACCGCGTACTGAAGTGATCGTTACTTATATAATTAATATAAAAAATATAACCTATTGGATATTGGTTTAAAAAAGTAACATAATTAAAATAAACGACGCAAGACATGTGTTGAACATTTTATCACTTATGTTTTTCATGTAACTCGATACTTCTTGACAATTATATTTCAACCATTAGTGTAACATGTTTTTTTTCACCGTTTAACTAATAACCATTAACAATTTTAACCATTTATCACATGACTGGCATAAACACAATCATACACTAGCAAGTTGCTCTTCGGTGTGGTCTTGTGACTCCTGAAGTGCCACATTACCAATATGTGCCTCAACCAATTCTCGAAAATGATTATGCAACGCTGTACTGGAATAGATCGATTATCACGGACAGGACTATTGTTGCCCATAAGCCTGATATTGTGATAGTACATCGATTGGCACGCCGGGCAATACTTGTTGACGTCGTTATTCCGCATGACGATAACCTTGTTATGGCCGAAAAGGACAAAATGGCCAAATATTTAGATTTGGCATACGAAGATACTGACATGTGGGATGTGGACTCCACAATTATTGTTTGGCGGCGAAAGGTCGTCGCCACTGTAGAGGTACAGATCGTTGCGTTCCTCTATGGAAGGGAAAGATTCCCAGTCAGGCAGATGTTGCGCCTAGCCAGCCGCGGCCCCTCCGATGGTTCTTACTCGGAGGTGGCATATATACTGCGCTTCGCACAAATGTAGCAATCGCAATCCAGGATCATGTAGTGCCATCTAGCGGTATTATTGGGCGTCATCTACTAATAGTCGATACCACTTCGATGTCCGATTGATGAGTGTCGGGTCTAATTGAGAACTTAATTAAGTAATTCCCAGCCAATATTGATAGGTGGCGGTGTTGTTAATTATGCCGCCACATCACTCCCCTCCAGAGACCGGAGGTCGAAAGTCTTCAGTCGTGAATGCTTCTGCCAGTGCCAGAGAGTTGATGCCCCAGTGAGTCGGGGTGTTGCAGTTGCCCCAGTGAGTCGGGTCCGTGGTTGATAGTCCCAGTGAGTCGGGTCTGAGGTTCCAATGAGCCGGAACCGTGCGCAATTGGCCCTAGTGAGTCAGGGCTGTGCGCGGGTAGTCAACTCCTTTGAAGCGAAGCTGAGTGATGTGTCTCTGCGATGACTTCGGTGCGTCACGTGGCTATACCACGACAACTGACCAAAGCTGCCCGTAGAAGATCCGGATGCAGCACAGTTGTGCCGTGACGTGGCTGACTGGAAAGAAAGTGGCGGATGGCGATGCGGTGTCAAGCGATGCGATGCGCTGCAAAACGATGCGAAGCGACGATGATGCAGGTGTGGCTGGACTCGATGTAGATGCGATGATGTTCAGCGTTGGGAGTCACCACTTTAGCACCGAACAGTCGTAGCCGCTGTAGAGGAACCGATGGTTGCATTCCTCTATGGAAGGGAAAGATGTCCAGTCAGGCAGATGTAACCGCCCGACCGGTTCAGCGGGAGCCGAGCGACGACCGGCGGGGCACACGCGGTACGTCATTCGGCAGTCAGCTCGCAACTATTCGACGCGATACGCATGACTTACTGTTGTAAACAGCTGAACGACGTATTCTTTTATATTGCTTGTATTTCTGAGTCTTGTGCCGTAATAAACTTTTGTGTGTTATCGGACTTATTTAATTTATATACCCGATACGCGTACAATTGGTGACCCGGACGTGATAGGTGGCGGTGTATTTAATTATGCCGCCATAATTGTTCCAATTGTAATTTCTACTCATGGGTTAATACTAAAGAGTCTCGACCAACACTTCCAGAAGCTCTCAATTGGTCGTTGGGTCAAGAGCCAAACGCAGAAAGCAGTACTTCTGGACACAGCACGCATTGTGAGGAGATTCCTTTGAATCCCTGACCACCGGAGGCTTGGATCTTGAGCCTTGCCATCGGAGGGTGGTTAATATTTTTTATATTTTTATAATGTTTGTTTTTTTAGTATATATAAAAATGTAAAAAAAGGAATATTCTTAATAGAGAGGTATAAAAATAATAAATTTATTTAAGGACCAAAAAGAAATGACGGATACATTATGTTTATCACTATACAGATGTAGACACAAGTTGATAGGCACATGTAGGGGGACCTACATGTGCCTGCATGTACAGGTTCCCAAACCAGGTATAACCTGTATCTTGGAATTCAGTGTTCTTCCGAAAACACGATTATAAGACTAAAGATGTAGCATCGCATGTATCACAATTATTTGAATAAAATAATAATATTTACTTAGCAGAAATACTACGAAAGCACACCGTTTACATAGTTTAAGAAGTTATGTTTAAATTGAAGTTTATAAAGATTTAAATATTAAAATACAAACATGTGCGTGCTTGTGTGTGTATGTGTATATTTGAAAATTGATTTGAAAATATCAGTGTTTATTTATTTATTTATTATTATTATGTTACACCAACGACACGCCACAACGCAATATAATGATACTTAAATATATGGGATAATTTTACAAGAAAGTGCCTTTACAGGTGTATACAACATTTGAAAATAAATTAAATTAGTGTTACGTTTAGTATGTTCCCTTTACTAAAGTTAAAAAATATTCTCTATTTCAAGGATAAATTTTGAGTGATATAGCAACACTACTATATGTTGCTGCCAACATGACGACAAAGGAACTATTTGTTGAAACCGTAGACAAGTCGAAACGCAATAGAGTACGTTTCAACAAATATTTCCGATGGTGTAATGTTGGCAGCAATGTATATCAGTATTGCTTCATCACACAAAATGTGTTACCTTGAAATTAAGGAAATTTTAAAATTTTAGTCTTCTTCTTCCTAGTCGTTTCCTCATTACTGAGGGTCGTGACCACCATGCGTGTGGCTGTCCTGTACACTTCGCACCACCTCCCTCCAGGCATTCCTATTCTGTGCCATTCGTAGGCAAGCCTGGGCACTGGATCCTGTAGAGGCCTTTACTGTGTCTATCCACCGGGACGGCGCTCTTCCTCTACCTCTCTTCCCCTCCACGTGGCCAACCATTATAAGTTTTTCCAGGCTGTCCTCCTGCCTAGCCACATGGCCAAAGAAACGAAGTACGCGTTGAGTAGTAATGGTGGAGAGACGTGTCTTAATCTTTAGCTGGTTCAGGATTGATTCGTTTGAGCGGCGAGCTGTCCACTTGATACCCAGCATTTTTAGTAAAATTTTAGTAAGGGGTACATTTTTTGGTAAGTGTCAAAACTTTAATATTTCCAACAAAATTTTAAAATATTTTAAGCAAAAATTATGTACCCTCTTTTCAAATATGACAATTCAGCGCAAATGACACAAAACATATCGATTAGCATATTATAATACATAGTTTCATTACACTGGATATTTATTTGTTACACAATTATTGTTTATTATTTTGTATATGTTGAAATTAAACTATTATAACGGATTTTATCGTGGTTTTTTATTTTATTTTCTCCCGACGTTTCGAAGGCTTTGCAGAATTTCGTGGTCACGGCCCGGACTGAGGTGTTAATAAGTTGAATAAAGGACTTATAAATACTAGAGATGTATCGGATGTCCAAATCCGTATTTATTTTTTATTGCATTGAATAACGAGACGAGCATGCCGTTCGCCTGTTGGTAAGCAATACGACCACCCATAAACAGTAGCAACACCATCCAGCACCTTGACTTATAAAGTAGGTACTGTGTGGCATTCCACTGCGCTCGTCATCCTGAAACATAAGATGTTAAGTCTCATTATGTTCAGTAGTTACACTGGCTACAATGTCCTTCAAACTGGAACACAACAGAGGATGCACACTGCTGCTTGGCGCTAGAAATAGACATTGCGGTGGTACCCACCCAGACGGACTCTTACATATGAGACCAGCTACCAGTAAACCCGTATGCGTATTTGCGGATATCCGAGGGTAAAAAAAGAACCGTACTGATCCGTTATTTTTCGGCGGATCTTGAACGGATCTTTTATTCGAATGAAACGACGAACTCAGATTAGTTGACAAAGCTTTTAATATTAGTTTAATCTAAGATCACGGCGTATAAGCGTTGCAGAAACTCAAACAACTCCTTTCCGAAAATGGGTGTAAGCGTACACTCTCGGTTCAAGGTCATGCGTGCCGACACCGATCGAGTAAATATTTAATGATTCGTATCCGTATTCGCCGATCACGATTTTCCCGATCCGGCACAACTGGGATTTTCGGAATTTGTTAAGTAAATTAAATTGATGAATACCTACATAATATTGCCCCTGAATGCAATAGACAGAGACTAAGAATTGCTACTTTTCACGATTCTGGCACACTTCTTTGTTTTCATCTATATTTATTAATCTCCTCAAGTGATCTCGCTACTTTAGGGTACCATGGTGGTAAAGTTAACATATTAGGGTATTATCTTGTTTATTTTAGGCTGTTTTTGGCGTGATTATTCTATGGTTTTTGGATGATAGTCTTCGAGTTATGGCTGTCGCAAAATAAGTGACCCACTGTTCCCCATGTTACCCTACTCTTAATAAAAGACTTTTTAAGAAACAACTCTTTTATTGGCTGTATTTTTTATTATTGTATAATATTTTTTTTACATATTTACATCTTTACCTATTTATGTACAATATCCAGTCTTTTCGAGTATTCAACTCTAGCCTTAAAATTAATAACAAAAACATAAAAATATACATTTACTTTAAAATTAAATACCTACAGAATAAAACCTAATACGGACAATTTACACCAGGATGCAAAAATGTACAATTATCACCTTGGCGGCAAGAGCCTCTTCTCTGGAAATATATACAAACAGGTTTCCGTCCGCCACGGGCTCCACCTCTACCTCTTTGAGCATTGTCCCAATTATTTGGGCCTTTACCTCGCCACCCCCCGGCACCACGTCCTCGGATGGGTCCCCTAAAGTTTCCTGGGCCAGTAAAAGCATCTGGCCCTTGTGGTCCAGACATGTTAAATTCTAGTGGGAACATATTTTGTTGCATGTTAAAGCCTTCGGGTGGACCTGGATACATTTGGTTGGGGCCGAACATTTCCGGGCCCATCATCATATTGTCAGGTGGCATCATAATGTTGGGTGGCATACTTCCAGGTGGAATAACATTCGGGGCCATGTTTGCTGGGACCATGGGCCCAGGCATACCATTTGGCATCATTGGAGGTGTCATCCCATTTTGCCATTCTCCCGGTATAATATTTGGGCCTTGAAACCCAGGAACGCCTGGAAACTGTGGATTTGGAAAGTTGTTTGGAAACTGTGATATGTTATTTGGAAACATAGTTGGTACAGTCATATTTGCTGTCGTGGGAGGCGCATTGCCCTTGGGTTCAGGCCAAGGCATATTGCGGAAATCACTTATGTTATCCTGATTACCCGTTGCATCTTCTAAAGGTATTATAGTTGGTTCGGAATATTGATGAGTTTCAGGATCTGGCTCAAATGGAGAATCTGGAATCATTGATTTATGGAAATATAATGGTTGCAAAGTTCCTTTTTGCCGAATAGCTTGTATATCTTTTTCTTTACTGTTTTTACCGTATTCTACTTGTAATTGACCTTCAACGTCAAATAGAATCAAAGGCCTCCAGTTTGTTTTTTCTTCCATTACGTCGTCAGTACTGAGATTTCTAGCTTTCTGGAAAGCTTCTCTTTCATTAATCCTTTCTAAGTACTTCATATCGGTAAATGACGTCTTAGTAACGTTAACCCTTTCGGTTTCATCGAGCTCAAAGTACTGTATTTCTTCTAACTCGGATTCTGGTTTCCACTTTATACTTTTCTTAGGACCTTTTTTCTTATGGTAGCATAAAACACCTTTTAAGCCATTTACTGTTAACGTATGAGGTTCTGGAACGTCAATTTTTTCTTCCGTTTTTGTATCAGTTACACTGTCTTCTAAGTTTTCATTGGAGTCCGAATTTTTGTCCTGAACTTTTTCTTTGCCTTCTTCAGCTTCAAGAGTGTCTTGATAAAATCTAGGTGGCACTGACTTGCTTTCACTATTTGGACTATTAAGCGTTGTTGGTGTATGTGGAGGTGATCCGTCGCCGGGTGCATTTCCATCTTTAGACCCGCTGGTACGTCGTTTCCGTTTTTTGGGCTCTTTTTTGTTAGTAGCCGAAGCGTTTAATGCATCCATAAACATATCACTCTCCAATAACATCATAGCTGTAACAAAAGAGCAATATTAGTTTTTTCATAATATTTTTATTGACATTATCATTCTAAGTATAGGTACCTAAATATAACAACAAAAAAAAAACAATCTCGTAGCCTAAAATGTATATAGGTAATGGGTTTCAGTTTAAATTCATTTATCATTATAATTATACCTAAATGTGTCAGTCCTACTAAATGAAAGGTAGGTAAATCGTAATAGTTAAAAATAATGTTAATAGAAATAAATCATAATTGTGAGCGCCTATGAAGATGTTGATTGTTTGTTAGATACCTGTGAGTAAACTCATATAGACACCTACTACCGCCAAATAGAGTTGGTTGAAATTACGCAGACAGCCTAAATCCTTGATAAGCTGTAAGCACATAGGCTAATAGCCATTTATCAAGAAAAGTACAGTGATTTTTTACGGGAAAGTTTCTCAGTCGGGTGAAACCAAAGTAATATAATATTCCGATTATTATTATTCCACCTTCTAACAAAACTTTTCGCAAAAGAAGACCTTTGTGACTGCTTAAGCCCTGATGTACTACCTACATAATATATTTTTTACTAAAAAAAATTGCTTATATTAAGATTTAATCCAATAAAGTCTGCTAAATTCCACCTAAATCGTTCATCGTTTATGCTTGTACTTCAAACAAACACCCAGGTAAACATGTTCACATAATACAAATTAGAAAAAATACTTAAGTACCCGCCTTCCGAGTATATTGAGTTAAAACAAGCTCAATAATTATCGTATTATTATGGATTCTGGTTAGGCTAGGTGGAATCGTATTATATGCAGCTGTGTCCACAACTTTGTCTGCATGGACTTTCTATCTCAACCTATTGCCTATAACCCTCCAGAATACCTTCCGGTGTGTGGCCCGTCTACCCTGTGTATGTGTTCCCAATTTAAACTATAAATTGTACAATAGAAAGCTTATTAATATTTTTTAGTAAAGTATTTTATTTCGAATCCATCGGTTTTAAAGGAATATTTAAACAGACAAAATTTCGAAACTTGTTTTACTTATATTCTGTTACCTATTCGCGTCTTGCAGGTATTTTTTCCAAAAATATTCTGTATTACATAGACACAGAAAATCTATTTCTTATGAGTATAAATATTTAAATAGATTTTTATAATGGACAGCAACTACATTGCCTACCAACGCGATGAACACTGAAAACCCTAAATAATTGAAATTATGGTAATAAATAATAATAGCAGATATTCGATCCAATATTTTCTGAAATATACCTGGTTTCTGTAAAAGTTTGTATATGTTAGAAGATAGGTTTGTGTTCTCATACGAGAATGGTAAATCGTAAGTCATACCACATAGGTGCTACGACTGTTAACCTATTACACCTAGTAGTAGTTATGTATAATACATATTGCATTGTCGATCCTTATTACATATAATTAATTATAATAGCTCTATAAAAATTGACGCACACGTCAACCCAGTACCAAAATGGTACTGGCTCGAGAGATATGCCTTAGGTATATTATGTAACTTTGCTGTGCAAAGAACACTGATCAACATCGTACTAGCATCGCTTATCCTCGGGAGAAAGTACACAAATAGTTACCGGTAAGCAGTTTGTAGTATCCCTGGCACCGGATAAAATATTTTGTGTGCTCAAGGTATAGCGCGCAATATGTACGAGTGTGATAAGCCTTGTGGAGTGCGAGCTAAGGTGATTTTAAGCCGTTACCGCTTTTAATCCCAGTCGTAATTATGGCGACACCTCGGAGGTGTTGAGCCGCTCCAACAATGTGTCTGCGTTCGGATGACTACTAGTAGGCAGCGAAGCGGTGACATCCAGGTGTTAAAATAATATGCATGCAATCCTGGACACAAACTGCAATTAATATAGAGCTGTGCATCAATAACCGTTCTGTGTTAGAACATTTACTCAAATACCTAATATAGTATCTAGGTAATATTGTATAGGTACCTAACTTAAGATTCGACTTGTAAATCCAATAAAAGTCTTAACATGTAAATACGTAATATTTCACTTTTTTACTTTTTTGAAAATTAAACCACTATTAATTTAAAGCCGCTTTAAATGTTTTATGCTTTCTTTAAGTTTTAATAAATCATATTTTCCCATCTACAATAACTTTTTAAATCATTGTTGACAATGCTTATTTTAATAAGTTTCTACTAACGCAGAATTCTTTTCGACAATTTCTCGAGTATACCTACACTCAAAGTAACTAAGTAAATATCCACCGAAAGGCAAAATCAATGAATAAATGCCTAGTTACGAAACCGACGAATGTGTATAACAATACATCGCGACCTTTTTATTCATTAAATACACATTGATATTCTACTGATCTGAAGTATTAACAATGCTTGGGATATTTTTAGCGTACGCTTTAAATGGAAATTGGCACACAGGTAGACAAGGTCTCGAATTAACCAAACAATCGCTACAGGACTCTTAGTTCGGGAATAGGCTGGGTAGAGCTACAAGTAGTAAGTAACAGGTAGTAAGTAACCAGCCATTACCTATATCTTTACTTATTATAAAACAAAGTAGGTATCCCGCCGCGTCTGTCTGAACGTGATGAAATCAAAAACTACAGAACGGATTGATATGGAGATAGTTTGAGACCTTGGGAAGAACAGGGCGACTTCTTATTCCGAAAAACATATATAGCGAGACTTATATCCCGGAAAAACTCAACGCGCGCGAAGCCGCGAGCAAAATGTAGTCCTGCTATTATAAACGCGAAAGTTTGCAAGTATCGATGTTTGTTATTCTTTCACGCAAAAACTACTAAACGGATTTCGATGAAATTTGGCATACGGGTAGATTATGTCCTAGATTAACACATAGGCTACTTTTTATCCCGGGAAAATATAAAGTAGGACTATTATCCCGGGAAAACTCATTAACGCGGCCGAAGCCGCGGGCAAAAGCTAGTTTATAATAAAAGCAAACAGGCTGTTTCACACTTCACCTAAAAATACACCAATTACTTTCGTAATAAAATATATTTGCGGACATCCAAGCATTCATCTCAGTGCTGGAATCGAACCAGTGATCCTCGGCTGCACCACGGACAGTCAGTACTTAATACTTATCAGTTGACCTTTCTAAAACAAACAATAGCCTATTGCTTTTCCGAAAATATAACGCAATAAATTATGTAGCCCACTTTCTGTCGATGTGCTAGTGCGCTAGTAGTTAGTACGTTACAACTTGGTAAGCCTGTTAAAAAGTTAAGCTTAAAAATATTATTAGAGTCGTTCCATAATAATAATAATATAGTTTATTAGTCAGTAAGTAGTGTCCGACCAAGGGTCGATTTCTAGCCGAGATGTAATTACAAGCCACAAATTATCTATACCTACTAATATTATAAATTATAAAGGGATCGTCCATTAATCACGTGATGTTTTTTTTGGCAACTTTTGTAACCCCCCCCCGTGAACCGTAGTGAGGTTTTAGACTATTTTTGGTACAAAGTATCTTAAAAATGTTAGTGTATTATCTTCAAATACAGGTTAAAGTATACCTAATCTAATTTGAATCGCGCGCGACAAAATAAATAAACGTGATATATCACTACACCCCCCCCCCCCCCCCCCCCCAGTGATATTTTGTGATTTTTGCCGACCCCTTACAAGCCTCACGTGATTAATGGATTTGATTGTTTGTAATGGATAAACTCAAAAAATACTGGACCGAATTTGAAAACTCTTTCACTAATAGGAATCTACATTACTCCTGAGTGCTATAGGCTACTTTTTATCCCGGGAAAATATTTTTATCCCGGAAAAACTTTTCCACGCGGGCGGAGCCGCGAGCAGAAGTCTAGTAATAAAATAAATTATTTTCATATTTAAGATTTATAATGACTGTAGTTGATCTAGAGATGATAAAATGACCTTGCAATTTGTCAAAAAGAATAAGATTTCAAAATACTTAGTGTGAATTATATTATTCACTTAGGGGTCGTCCATTAATCACTTGATGGTTTTTGGCAACTTTTGTACCCTCTCGCTCCCCCTCCCCCTGGTGATATGTCGGTGAGGTTTTAGATTACCCCCTCCTACCAAAGATCACGTATTTTTTTTGAATCGCGCGGTAAAAAATTAATTCACGTGATATATCACTACCCAACAATCCCCCTTTGGGATATTTCATGACTTAGCCGACCCCCCCCCCCCCCCTTTCGTGCCTCACGGGATTAATGGACGACCCCTTGTTTCGTTATATTTCGACGCTTGCTAAGAAATGACCGTTTCGCCGAAGATGTTTCTTTTTCGAAGATGGCCTAAGCTAAAGCTTTAGCCGGACACTATCAGTAAAAGATCATTTTAGCCGCTCTGAAACGGTACCTACTGCTCCAGCGTGGTAGGTACCTAAGGAGGTAACTTCAAGGCGACAAAAAGATAGGAAATACTAATTATTAGGTATAGTTGGCCCCTAAAGTACTTACACTTAATGCGAGGATTAGATTAGCAAAGTTAAAATTAGGAAGAGATTTTTCAGTAGTAATTTGCTCATAAATATTCAGTGAGAAAAATCGCAGTTAATTAGCGCGCAGCTACTAAGACAACAATCATCCTGTCGGAATGTCGCCGGAATGGAAGAAAAATGACAATAAATTTCGGGACAATCGGAATTATATACAAAGGTAGCAAATGGAAATGTTATGTTACCTACATTAATAAATTAATTACACAAAGCAAAACTTAAATATCAATCCGCCATGCTAAACTTTTATCACACGTATATTCTATATATCTTTTGTAGACCAAATTGTTTTTTTCGCCAGATCAGCAGTAGGTATAGTTTTATGGAACAAATCATGTTGTACGTATAGGTATGTACGTATTTCATTTCTTTGCATAATAAATGTATGAAGAGATCGATATAATTTCGAGAAAAATATGTGCATTTTTGCAATTCTGAAGGAGCGACAGAAGAAATATAAATTTGTTATTTATTTTTCGTAGTTTGATAAACATAGTGACGCAAGTAAGGATTAAGCTTAGCAAGTGCAATTCTTCTTCCTGGCATAGGTAGGTACTTAGCTTGGGCTTGTTCCAGCCACGTGACTAACTCTACTTCACTAGATTAAACAAAAAAAAGAAAGCAATTATCAGAACTACTACTTCAAAAACATCCCGCTCATTGGTAATGTTTGCTATCTGGACACTATTATAAAAAAACTGAAGTAGTGTATACTTATGTATATAAATAGTCATAATAAATAAATATAAAAAAAAGAAAAAACTAATAAAAACTATAAATAACTCAATACCCTATAGAAATTTGGAATTAATTACTATTTTCAAAAGATTAATATAACTTTATTTATAATTGGATATGTGTTCCTGATTAAAGATTTATAACCACAGATGGATTTAAAAGATGGGACTTAACCTGCTGTAGTTAGGTAGGTATAATATATAAGAAACCTTTCTTAGGAGACTGCCCATAATTTTTGAGGGCTTTCAAAATCTGTTAATGCAGATCTCAATACCTTCAAAAAAGGGTGGGCGGTCACATAAGTCTTCATATTATAACAGTTATAGCGGTTAAGGTAGCCATCCTTACTGCCCACCTTGTTAATCAATTATCTCCGTATACCTACAGCAAAGATAATGACCACAAAATTACACTACCAAAAATTTGCATAAATAGTAGTAGATCTTAATCTTAAGAATAGAGTTATAATTTAAAGATAATTACAATGAACTATTGAGAAATATATATTTTTTTATAGAAGTACCATACCTACATCTACATTATAAAATATATAGGTATAATAATAAAAAAACTACTTATCCACCAAGTGAGATCGTATCGTTAAGAATGCTCCGAATTTTTAAACGTTTACCTACTGCAATAATACATTTTGTACTAATAGCATGATTATGTAAAATATCTATCCAAAGAAAAAGAAATGACAATCGGAGAGGTTTCTGCGGGTTACTAATTATTTTTTTCTCCAATAGCTATTGAAGTTTTTTTTAATATACCCGGTATAAAAATGTGTGTATTGTGATGACATCACTAAAATAAATTAATTTGAGTTACATCTCAAGTAGACAATGTATAGAACTATAAATACATTATGACTACTTGAGATGTAACTCAAACTTGAGATTGAATTATTAATACCGCCCCTAGTATATTTAGATGGATTACCGAATAACATTTACCCAAAACCAGTTGTAAACTCTATATAACGACACTGAAGGGACTGCGCATTTTATGGCGTTAAATGGAGACAAAAAAAAACTATTATATTTTAAGATATTAATTACGGACTAGGTAATAAAACATCAAAATAATAAACAAAATAACGTACACAGCTGCAGTTCTTACTCATTTTGCCAATTTAGAAAGTACTGTTTATTACTTATTAATGGTGTTCGTTATTGAGAGTGGGTGTGATGCTACATAGTGTATCATTGTATGGAAAACAAGCTAAACCAACCAGAGTCGCGCGATTTCGACGCTTTAGGGAGTTTGTCGTTAAATCGAGTGACGTTACATGGAGTTTAGGTACACTGTAGTAGGTAATAGTTTTTGGCATTAAAAAACAAGCTCTAAACTCCGTTTGTCTCTGTACGTACCTATTTAGGTAGAGACAAAGGAACTAAACCCCAGTTTTTATCTTATCACATATTCTATTTTTGATTGTGCCACTTATGCAATGCAATGTAACCAGCCCTGTATTATATACTGCCCACTGCTGAGCAGGGGACTCCTCTTCTACTGAGGGGCTAAGCCTTAGTCCACCACGCTGGCCTAGTGTGGGTTGGCAGGCTTCACATACCCTCGAAATTCTTATGGAGAATTCTCAGGTATGTAGGTTTCCTAACGATGTTTTCCTTCACCATTAAAGGAACGATAAAATTGATAAAATACACACGTAACTTCGAAAAGTCAGAGGCGTGTGCCTTGGGTTTTGAACCTCCGGACATTGTCTCGTCAGACCGTTCCGTTCCCAACTAGGCTATCATGCACTTAGCCATTATGTAATAGCTATACAGGTATCTACAACTTTTCATTTTATTGAACACTATTGGAACATCAAAGTGTACTTGTAAATACTATTTTATGGATTTTATCGCGGTGTTTTATTTACATTTTCTCCCGACGTTTTGAAGACTTTACAGCCTTCATGGTCACGGGGCGGACTAGATGAAATCGTTATGTAGGTACTTGTAAAGTATATTGTGTTTGTAAACTATGTATCTACTCTAGATCCAACCATATGAAATTTAAAAAAAGTTAATTTTTCTGAACTATGGCCGAGTGTTTCATCCGTGGTCTGATAGTTACGGCTCTTATCACACTGGCGAATTACAAGCAAATTAAAAGCGAAGCTAAGGCGCTGCGCGCTTGTCTAGTGTAATAAGACCGTTAACTTGACCACGGAAACAACACGGGCTAGACGATGCAAGTCATAAACGCGCGTCATTTAAATTTATAGTTACTGTAATATTATGCTCTAATAATACATACACCCAACAGTTATACGACGAAGGGCGACATCTTAGTCACTGGTTCTGTTTACTACAGAGGCAGGTATTCCCTACAAGATTTTATGTGATTCACGCTTATAAATATGATACGTAGGTAATGTTACGTTGGACTCTTTGAATAAGACAAAAAATATAGTAATTTGATTACTTTGCACTTATCTATATACCTAGTACTTACTTAATTATTGCATTGACAGTAAAATCAGAAATATCACTGTAGTTAGTAATCTATACTATTATAAAGAGGAAACCTACAAATGTTTGTAGAACTACTGAACCGATTTTGAAAATTCTTTCATTAATAGAACGCTACATTACTCCAGTGTTATAGGCTACCTTTATCCCGGGAAAATATAAAGCGGGACTTTTATCCCGCACTTTTTTTTTTTTTTCAAGTGTGCAGAGCCGTAGGAAATCTAGTAAATACCTAATGAGCTCTATGCGCCCCCCGAGGCAATTCTTGTGCTTTGGGTCTTCACACCCAATGCACGCCCATGCGCGGGGGGACATTAGTCGCGGGCCGAGGCACACAGTTCAGTGTGTATACCTCTTGGTTGTAAAACACATTGAGGCCTAAAAGGGCCCGCGAACATTTCCTGGCACCCTCTCTTTCCACCCATCCTGCGAACCTTCCTCCCTCCCCCCACCTTCCCATCCATACTCCTCTCCACTTCCTTCCCAGGCCCCTGCAGTCGTCAAGCCGGGGGAATCCAGTATCCCATTCGCAGGATTCCCCCGGTGTTGACTGCAGAATCGCCTATATATAAAAAAAAATGAGCTCTATGCCAAAATTGTTAATTATAATTTCTAGGTATAGTCGTGAGTCGCAACATAATTTAACGTCGCTGGGGTTGAATTTCCATCAATCCCTAGTCCTTACTTAGTGCCTATCTACGTTATAAGAGGAATTCATGTACAAAATTGTATGCTCCTACAGCACCTGGTATTTTGAAGTAGTGCTTTGTCAGTCAGTCACTTTCCGTCAGTGTTTAACAATATCAGTAGAAGATAGAAATTTGTTTTCATAGACGTATGCACACTCAAATTATAATCCAGGTTTGCGTGTTACGTATTTTTATTAACGATCAATATAAAGACTTGATATTTAGTTAAGTACACAAAACAAAAAGGTAAATTGTAGAAGATAATGCACATTTTAGATCAACCTACAATATGTTTCAGTTCCAATAAGTTGCAGAGGCTTTAAGGTTTTAAATACCTATCGAAATGATAATTTACGCGACAACCACGATTTAACCTTGAAAATTTGTCTAGCCCGGACAATCTTAAAGAAAACGGTAACATTAGATACCTATAATATTGTGGACATTACAAACAAAAATACATATCAAAGAAAAGATTTTCGGTCTCACTGCACCAAGTTAGCTGATAACGGAAATTTGGTTTATTACGGGATTCGAACCCCAATCCTTCCAATTACTGGTCAATCCATAGGACCGTTGAAAATGTAACAACAAAAAAATGGTAGTTTGGCGGTCGTTTTTAGACTTTTCATTGATAAATTATAAGTGATACCTATATACCACAGAAAAAAACAAAATACGGTTCAAGCAAGCTATCCACAAACCTATTCTAAATTTAAAAACCCGCAAACAAGTTGATAAGCGTATAGGGAGCGTGCACGAACTATAGGGGGCAGCACAAATCGACACAAGAGCCACAGGTGGATAAAAAAAGAAACTAGAACTAGCACAATAATTTGTCGATATATTCTTTTAATATGACAAAAATGATAGAATATGTGTTCCGGCCGAATGTTATTTACACCCAGCGTGTCCAGAATATGCTTTTTTTTTAGATGGGAGCTAGTTATTTTAAACAAAATTAGGAGGTTATGTGCCCTTAATTACAGATTTTTTTGTATTGAATATTATCTTCAAAACATATTTATTATTATAAATTACGTAACGAAACATTTCTAAATGCTTTTGGAACTCATAATTATGTTTGTTTTATACAGCTTTTATTATTTTTGACGACTTTCACATAACCATGGAATGTAAGTACTTAGGTACTATTCTTGAGAACATTATGTAATTTCACACCATTTGATTTGTTTATTTTTATGTTTTGCGAGAATCGAGATACACAGCGATACATTATCAACAAATTAAATGTTATTTTTCATCCTTTTAATGAATATTGTACGTCAATGCAATGTATCGATGGGCTGAAAATGAGTCAAGTGCCAGTGCCAAGTATCGATTGCGCCACTAGATGGCATCCATATATAGGGAACGTGCACGTCGTAATCTCTGCAATCTGCAGGCAAAATCTGAATCTTTCAGCCTATCGATACTTGGCATTGACGTAAAATATTCATATTAAAAGGATGAAAAATATCATTTTTTTGTTGATAATGTATTGCTGTGTATCTGGATGGTCTAAAACATAAAAATAAATAAATCAAATAGTTTAAAATTCTATAACGTTCCCAAGAATAGTACGTAAGTACTTACATTCCATGGTCATGTGAAAATTAACAAAAAAAAAATGTCTATAAAACATACACAAGTACGAGTTGTGCTGCCACCTATAGTTCGTGCACGTTCCCTAAAGATGCATCTAACGAAAAGATAATAACGTACCTACTGGTCTAATGTTTACAATTATTGTGATATTGGACTTTCCTATTATATTTTCAAGCTATGTTTTATATAAATTTTACTATAATAAGTAGGTACTCGAAATAAAATTTTGAAAATGTCGACAACTTTATAATTCTGTATTTGCCTATAGATGTTCTACAGAGTTATGCATTATTCATATCAAACCAAGTATATGCTTATTACAGGTCAGGTAAATTTCACTGTACTTCAGCGTGTTATCCATGATTCACGACTATGGATTTCGTCTGTTTTAGAATATTTCTTTAATATATTTCTGATCAAGGTTATGGTGGATAGTGAAACTCTATAGACTATAAGGGCCTTGCACTTGCACGTTCCTGGGTTAACTTAATTAACACGGACTTAACGCCTAACTCAGGGTTAAATAAAATTTCAATTCAATGTTCCCAGCTAAAAAAAAAAGATGTCAGGTTAGTTAACCGGGTGTTATTTTTAGGGGTGCAAGGCACAATGAGAGTTAAAATTTAATTATCCAACTTCGAGTTTACAAACTCTGTAATTGTTTATTTAACCAGACTATCGCGTGCAAATGGGCCCAAGAGGTTCCCAACTAATAACTTCTAATGAGTCTAATTGGTATTTACTACAAATACTTGTGTGATAATGAGGCCTGCATCTCTCAGAGTTCTATTGACCTGTCAATAGAACTCTATTATGAATATATTCATAGGTGGTTATGCTAAAAGCTGTGTAGCGGACTCGCAATCTACACGCATCGGTTCGAAAAGGTATTACTTTTACCAAAATAGTTGTCAGAGACAAAGGCTATAGTTAGAAATCGTCTCCTTATAAGTACATTTTCATGGACTTTTAACGCAATAAGAAATAATATGATAGTTTTGTAAGGAAATAAAATATGCTAGACGCGTTGCAGTCATTTGCATATTCTTTTAAGTAATTTGAAACATCTGACAGACTGTATCTATTTCTCAACTAACATGGACAACATTAAATAGGAATGCACCTAATTAATTTTACTTGCAACGTTAGGTTACGTATTTGTTAAATAATTTTATGAATTTGTTGAATGCTTTCCATCGTACCTTTTTCTTATTAATTATATTATGTTTTAGTAAAACAGACCAGAAATAAATTAAGTTAGTATAACGAGATCAAAAATGGTATTAATATAACTAAAATATAAAACTTTTCCAGTATTTTATTAACACCAGAATTAGACATAGGTAGATATTACTGGTTAGGTATATTTATTTTACTAAGTAATTCTTTAAATTTGCCGGAATTCTGACTAGTAGGCATATCTGCTTACGCCTTTACGGATATAGCTTGTTTTTTTTGAATTACGAGAGGACGTATTGAATTAATTTCGACTATTTGTTAATTTGTATGCTTTACTTTTCCATACATATTTCATTATGAATATCATATATCTAATTCCAATAATTACTTACTTATTCATTGATTTAGGTACCAATTATAATAATTTAACGGTAATTGATACCTGGGATAGTATAAAGAGAACTACAGAAAGTGCTCTATGAATATACTGTAAATTTTGTGGCAAGTACCTAGATATCTACTTTATTCCTTTTTGCTTCGTATCCGAGCATGAAAGGCAATTTTGCCAAAACTTTTATATACCTTACATAAACAAAAAAATTATCCATTATAGTCTACATTTCGGGTGAATCTAGATTTAAAATTTCCATCAGGGTTTAATTTTCTATAATTAAAGCCGTTAGAACAAGAGCATTTTATTATTTTATTGAAGTACGAGTAGATACCTAATGATGGATAAAATGTGCTTTGCCTAACAGGTCGTATAAGGTTTTAACTTGAGAACAAAACCCAAAGGCTATAAAAAAATACTATATAGTTTTCTGGGGTTGATGTATATGGCTATACTGTATAGTCCAATTCATATTGGCGTAGAGTCGAATTGACGCACAGCATCATAGAGTTCAATACGGGTAGGTATGTAGTTGTATAACTCGATGAGTCGCTTTGACTATAGTTGAAGCGATGCATTCTGTCTACATTGGCTCAATTAGCATGGCATAGGCCAATTTGAGTTGAGCCAACAGACAGGATTGCGAACAAGCAATTTCACCGGTTCCAATAGAGCTATAGTATAACAAGCATATTTATAATTGCAATATTAATATTATCCCTCGAAATCCCACGAAGTTTTATTTTAACTTTCAGTTTCTAGGCTCCTCTTTTGTTTTTATCAGGTATCTACTTCCCTTATATATTTTTCTTGTAAATCCATAATGATATGACTACACAACGAATTATGATATGGCAATAGAGTTAATCTCTCCTCAAAATTATTGACTTAGTAGGTAGGTTATTTACTCTCGTGTACCTACTATTAAATTAATAGGTGTGTAGTTTATATTTGAATTTAATATAAATGATTAGCCTAAGTGTTAACGATCTCGATAGTTTTTTTGGTCATATTACAAAACAGGAAATACCCTTACTACTTACTTATACAAATCTAGTTTATCTGTTGTATCGCATACTTATAACGCAATCAACTATGGAAGTATTATAAAATACCTAGTAAGGGTAATTTTATTTAAGGCTATAACCACATCGCAAAGGCACCAGAGGGTTTGTTATCAATTAAGGTAGATTCTTTCGTTACAAAAATATGACTTATTATGTGTTTTAATTTAGCCTTAAGCCTTATTAAGACCGAATGCAGCTAGCATTCGGTCTTGGTTCATTTCTGCGACTGTGGGGGTGGTGCAACCGGCTTCTAAAAATCTATGAGCACCTAGGCTGCAGTAGAGCATAATAGGTATTGTAGCATTTTGAAAGCTGTATTCTGAGCTCAAAATATTACAATTAATTTTATCAACTTTATTATTTTAGTAAATAATCATGCTTACATCGATTAATTTAGCTAATAAGGTCAACTTCACGAAAATAAAATATACGTTAGTTATTGAACTAAGTGACAACTGAAAGTTCGGAAGAAAAAAAAATATACTTGACCTAAGAATTTGAATAAGTTTTCATTTTCATTCTACATTATATTCACTTCCAATGGAAAAATTGAACTAAATATATAGCTATTGTTAATGTTGCATTAACTTGCAATTATTTACTAACGAAAAATAAGTCTGGTCTGTTTTTAATCTTCATCTTTGTCGGTTGTATCAATACGAAATCATTATTTTCATGCATGTTTGCTCGCTTATAATTCAATAGGCTTTCCTATTAATGATCTATTTTTTTAAACATTATGTGAGTGACCGGTCTACATAGTAACGTAGGTGTAATTTATTCCTTTCTTAGTAATTTTAGTTTTTACTTCGCTTCTCTCCTTTTGGATTCTCGTAAAATCACGTGTGGAGTCGGAGCGCCCGTTGTTCCAACGGCTTCGCAGCAGTCTTCTGTTGATTCAGCATTTTGGCTTTCTTAGAAAGCCCTCACCTCACACTTCAGTCTTTAAACAGATTTAGGTTAATATTTAACGGAAAGATTTATTATGAACTCAACATTTATTCATATAATATGTAGGTACTTAACAAGCTTAAAAAGAAATTCTGAAACCCATTAAGAAAATATACATTTTAGACTTACCGCCGAAGAAACCGAAATCTGTACTATTATTATATCCACTTGATAAAATTAATAGAAGCAAACATCGTGGTGAACCTGCAAAAATAGGTAAAAAATGTACATTATTCATGAACATATCATTATTTAAAATATACTCACGTTTCGGTTTAGGGGGTATTAATTTTATAGCTCCAGGTTTTTCGACAATTTCTATAGGTTTGTGTTTCTTTTCCGGAGGAGAATCGGCGTGAACAGGCGATGGTCGCTTTGGGATTACAACTGTAGGTGGTAATGCAGGTGGAACTTTCTTATTCAATAGTGAAGCTCGGGAAGGCGGTGGTTTAACTTCTTCTTCAAGACCATGTTTCCTAAATTTTGAATGAAAAGTTTTAACTGTTTTTGGTTTTGGCTCATCAGGTTTTCTCACTTCTATAGATATTGAAGGTTTCTCCCTTTTTACATCGCTTAATTTTGGAATTTTACCTAATTTATGTATTGAAGGAACTTGGGGTTTATCTTCAGAATTATCAATTGACTTTTCTTTGCTTTTATCATTTTTGTCTTTGTTCTCTTTCTCTTTTTTATCTTTTTCTGAAGATTTTGAACTTCTCTCATCTTTTGATTTGACACTAGAGCTAGATTTATCACTAGATTTCCTACTACTATCACTTTTGGACTTAGAACTATGTGAACTTTTATCTTTTTTTCTATCTTTACTGTTATGCCGGCTAGAGCTGCCACTGCTGCTTTTGCTACTTTTATGCTTATCACTCGAAGAACTTCTACTTGAATATTTTGAACTAGACTTAGAGCTACTACTACTTTTTTCACTAGATTTTTCTTTACTTCTACTCTTATGTCTATCTTTTGATTTTTCAGTATCCGACGTGCTATCAGAAAATTTTTCATTATCATCAACTTTTTTTGACACTCTTTGTTTTCCATCTTTTAAACTAAATTTTAACACCAATCCTTCCGTTTCGTGTGAGTTTTCATCTTTATTTTTGGCTTCAGACTCAACTTTGTCTTCTGCGGAAATTTTAACCTCATCTTCTACTTCCTCTTGGGAATTCTCTTCAGGTTTGATTTTCGTTTCTGAATTCTTTAAACTATTTTCAATATTTATTTGGTCAGAAAAACTTTCAATTTTTTCAGGTGTTTCCACATTATCTTCAACTTTAGCTTCCGAAATTATGTGAGATAAATCTGCTAATGATACAGGAACTACCCGTTCACCCTTTACTATTTTTAGCCATTGTTCAACTAGTTTTGACGCTAGGGCCCTGATAGCTAAAACAATATTCGTATGTTAAGTTTTGTATTTAGATTGATGTTTAAATTAATGTTATTACATTTCATTTGAAACTATGCCACAAAATAATAATACAATCGTAAAATGAAATTTACATTCCATTATATTATTATACTAAAAGGTCTGGTCGGTCTAGATTGTCGTATCTTAATAGTACATTACAAGAAAAAGAGTTATAATTAAATGTTCAGCGCGCTAACTTAAAGTACTTTATTCAAAACATTTTCTTACCAAAGTGATTTCCGTCTTTTGATAGTTCTTTAACAAGTTTCGGACAGTTGTTTGTTTTGAGACGTTCAATATCAACGGGGCACAATAAAAGTAATTCCAATAATTCCCGCACTAGCGGCCAGTTTTTAATAACTATACTTTCAGTAAGCCAGGTGTGTACCAACATCCACCCACCAGATCCCATAAATAAACCAAGCAAATCGGTTTCTGTGCACTTGAGAATTTGAACATAAATGCACTTAGATACCAACTTCTTGGAAAATTTAGTCATCAGGCTGAAAGAGGAAAAATATGTTAGTGTTTTGTTTTAATTTACAAAACTATATAGTAATGGTTCTAATACAGGATTCAGAGCAAGTTTGTAAAACACTAAAGCTATCATAGGCGTCGCCAGCCGATAATTAAGGTGAAGGGGGGAGGGGAGGGCAAGGGGGGAGGGGAGGGGTGGGGGCACAAGTTTATATAGTGGAATGTATAAATTGTAGGTACAGTCAAGAGCACATGAAGCTTTACATTTGTAATGAGAGTCTTTACGGCGATTGTAATATGAACAGTAGAATGTCCAATGTGTAAAACTGCAGGAGCTCTTTTTGAATCTTTAGCGCGACGCCCTTGGAAGCTTTGTAGCAGGAAATATGATTTTACGGTACCAGTAATGACGAAAGAATATAGTGAATAAAAGTACAATTTCTAAGAACTGAACTTTTGAAACTAACATATTATTTTCATATCATAGTTTCAAAGTTTAGACGGATCATGACAAGAAGCACTTACTCCGGGATATTCAAATTACTTTGTAACGATGCCGATTAATCAAATACGATATGGATAAACAGTGACACTAAATTTTAAAAGATTACAGAATAGATATCATTTCAAAAACCTAAAGATTAACACCCGTATTCTAAGACGTTTCCTCGAAAATTCCTCGACTCCACTCAACCTCACTGGAGGAAATCTGTATTTTTAGTTGAAAAAAATCTCCTCCACTCCACATCCCTCAAGATTTTTCCTTTCTCGAGGTAAGGAATCAACTGTCAAACTCAAGGTACCTCGCGACGTACCTTAAGGAAGACTCAAGGAAAGATTTACGCTTGGTAAACAGTGTTACAATCGATATTTTTTCGTGTGTTATTTATTATTCGTATTAAATGGATTTACAACGGTTCCTGCAATACTTGTACGATACTCCATACGAATATCCCGAACGGCGTTATTTAAGAGATGCAAAAAACCCGATCGAGTTTTACGACGACACAAAATCCCAAAGACGCTATCGTTTTAGGCTTAGGTATTTAGGCAAAGACATTAAATAGTATAGTAATTAGGAAAGTCACTATCGTAAACATTTTATTACCAATTGTTTTAAAATTTACATTTAATTTAAATTTGTCGTCCAGAAATTATTACGAAAATGAAAACAAAAGGCACAATAATTTAAGTAATTAACTATTTAGTAAGTAAAATATTTTCCATATTATGTACGCTCTGACCTAAAAAAACAGAAATAATGACATTATTTTGATTGACGGTCACTTTTCGAGTGACCACAGATTTAAAAATCGAAGAGATTTCGCAAAAACTCTAAACTCTAATACATCGATGACGTATTTAATGACGTAATTCCTTGACTCGACCTCACTCGAGGATCCTCAAGAATACCTCAAATGTTAACTAAGAATACCATTTTCGAGGATTCCTTGAATTAATCCTCAACGAAACCTCGAGTGAGATAAGGTTGAGGAAGTTTCGAGGAAACGTCTTAGAATACGGGTGTTAATGTCTACACTGAAACTTTATTATAATTACAATATGAAGAAATTATTTTTTCTTTACATGCTGGGTTATACCTGCCGAATATCGTGAAATGAACAAACTCTTATGATTATCCGCGGCTATTATATAAATCATAGAAAAGCAACATTGGCAGGCATAATTATCAATTACATGTATGTATATTTGCACATTTCAGTATTGAGCCAGCATCAATATCAACAAATAAAGCGTTTTACATATAATGGATATATTAATATAAGCTTAGATACATAAAATACGTTAGAAATTTAAAAAGAAAACATTCTTACTGTGCAAGCCTTTGTACTTCATCCCTGCTTTTGATACCTCCTTGGGGCGAGAGTAGTACGCTAAGGCAGTTGAGTAATTGTATTGGATCAATGCGAGGCTGTAACAAAAACATAATTATAACAACTTGTCACAAACAAATAATTATAGCATTAAGTATAACAACACATTTGTTAAAATATAGCATTAAAATGCGCCTAATTATAATGTTGTCATGATTTATTGATATAACATTATAGCGAGTATTTTATTAACTAACTTTTGCTAGTAGCAACTTAGCGTAAAATTTCTTTATGGGATGAAAATTGAGACTTTCGTAAAAAATATTTAAAATAATGGCTTAAATTTGCATTATATCGAAAAATATTATACACGTAATTTAAATTTCTTGTCCATGTTAGATAAAATTCTCAAATACGAGGACCGCACTAACGCTAATATTTGATGTCCATTATTGCAATAAATAAGGCCAAATACTGAGGTATGCGTAATGCCATTATGACATAATCGTGATAAGTCGTGGATATGCCCATAACATGTTTTATGTTTCGTCTCGATAATAATTATAGATTATAATCAATGGCATTAGAAAACCCACCAACGCATGATTTATTATGATTAATTAAGACAACTATTTTGTTGTAGGGACTAACCAATACCTTCTATTGCACTTCGGTACGGTCCATGCCCTGAACACCTCCAAATAGAGTATAAAAATAATAAAACCCGAATCGAAATTAGTTCTAAATATTATTATCTACAATTTCTTATTAGATTTCGTTATAACTCGATAAATTGTTGGATATGTTTTGTAATAAACTTGTAATATTGATGTAACTAACATTTTACATTGGCTAGGCTTAGGCCTCATTTACGGAGACGCGGGGCGTCGCGCGTAGTGTTGGGTGGGGCAGCACGCACTAAATTCAAACATATGGTGTAGTACGAGTGTGTTTACGTAGCAGCGAGTTTGCAGTATCGTACATTGCCATATGTTTGTGTTTACGCGTGCGGCGACGCGGGCCGCTGCACGCGCCGCATTTCTATAAACGGAAATATCGCCCGAAGAGCCGCGAGACTCCACGCAACACGCGCCGTCCCGCGTCTCCGAAAACGAGGCCTTAGGCTAAATTTCACCATGCTCTGATAGTTACTTTAACAGCAAGTTAAATCTGTTAACGGACTGTCAACGTTTTTGAGTGTGCCACCATGGTCTATTATTATCTTCCCTAACGAGGCGATAGATGTTATAACCGTTATAGACGACCGTTCAAGTCTATAACAGATTTATAAACGTTAAAATGGTCGCCGCTTTTACAATTAATTATTTTTGAAGATGATGTTTTGCAAAATACATATTCGTAAATAAGTTGTACAATAAAAAAAAAAAACATAAAAAAATCATTAGTCGTCCTATGGTTTTTAAAACACATCGAAGCAATTTTGAACATTACGATGTCGTCATTTGTAGCACAAGAATTAAGTTAAAACAAATTACTAAAGGATTTTTATGGTTGGTTTATTAATGGACTATTAGATTCATTTCTTTCATGGGGTGGTAATTTATTATCATTCGTGTTAA
This sequence comes from Sphinx pinastri, assembly GCA_947568825.1. NCBI lineage: Eukaryota > Metazoa > Arthropoda > Insecta > Lepidoptera > Sphingidae > Sphinx > Sphinx pinastri. The sequence goes on along the minus strand of OX387618.1, from coordinate 12,227,296 downwards.
TTTTGATGCCAGATTAACTAACGTTCGATAATTAAGAGATTGGTGCAATTGGACCTTAGATGTATTAGTTGAATTGATACAGTTTAATCCATCTATCGATGTGGACAACTCTTATAAAATTATATTTTTTTAATAGAAAGGAATAAGTTTATTATTGGAACAATATTGCACACGAAAACCAAAAACAATTCTCATACTATAATTTAATTTAAAAAAAATATATACAACAGAATCACTTTTTTTTCGGATTGGTACAACCATTTTAAAAATAAGACTACTATTGCTCACTGTCAAGTAAGCCATGTCAACGCATCTTTATATTTCTTGGCAAATAAAGTACCTAGTCTACGCCACGTACCCTCGAAATTCAATCTTCTATGCTTTTTAAAAAAAAAATTGTTTTCGCGGAGAATGTGACTTATTACTACCGCCCAGTCTTTAAGGGGGGCGACTGAGCGGTTATGTTGGGTTCACCGTGCCTTACGACCCGGCGTTGAGCCGCCCGGAGAGATGTAACCACCGGGCGACCGCCGCGCCGGGCCGAGTCCCTAACCTACATAGGTTGTACATTACAACGCACGGCATACCAACCAAAACTCCGCGGTGGCCATCTTCGGCTCATTAGGGACGGCTGTCTGTCCTATTCACTTGCGTTATATTTATTTTATGCACTTCATATACAATCAATGTACATAGGCGGACCTAATGCCGTAGGCATTCTCTACCAGTCAACCTTAGGGTGGTGCAGAAATAAACAAGGTAGTGCATCAAAGTTATCTGAACATACAGGGTATCCAGTAAATTAGGATATCCCTGTAACTGCGGATAGGTCACATGATATACTCAGTTTTACTCAGTGGATAATGGTGTTGGTTATGTAATTATTTAAGTTACCTATACTATTGTTATCAGTCTAAGTCTTATTACATAATAGTTTGTTATCTCAAATAAAATAAAATATCCTACTGTATGACAAAATTTTACCTCAGTAAAAGTCCCACCATTTCTGAGATATTATTATTGTTTAATTCATGCCATTTCTACAAATGATGACTTTTTAAGCCTTGTTTTTTTTATTTACACATTAATGTATGGGTTATTTAAAACAATCTTCATACTTATGTATTTTTTTTAAATTAGAAAACAATTTTATGTAAAATATATATATATATGCATTCCTTGTAGTTTCGGATATCGTCATCCACGCCCACTAGAAAAATTCACCTGCATATCCTACCACCAGTTAGTAATTTTAACAGCAATGGATAGAATTCTACGAATTCATGGTTAAAATATTCCAAACAATAAAAAAAGGATTGCATAGTAACTTCATTTGGATAAAACCTCAATTTTATTAAAGTCCAAAAAACCGACCATCGTGCATTAAAATTACTATAAAAAAGTAATTTTAAAAGGAATGTTAAACCATTGTACCATTTGGAAATTAGCAGTACTAAGCGACTTTTTAAAGTTATTGGCATAAACCGTTTAGTAAATTTTTATACACCACAGGTTGTCAGTCAGCCATTTGTATAATTTTTTTTACATACTTAATTTTTTTCCAGGCTTTAAAAAAAATTACAAAAAAGAAGATTGTTTTGGATTACTCATACATCCATGTGTAAATTTAAAAAATACAGGGCTTAAAAGTCATCATTTGTAAAAATGCCATGAATTAAACTGAACAAAGTCAAATTTTTCAAAAAAATAATAATAATATCTCTGAAATGGTGGTACTTTTATTGAGGTAAAATTATGTCATATTGTAGGATATGATGTGACCTATCCGCAGTTACAGGGATATCCTTCATTTACTGTACACCCTGAATACATTTTCACAAGAGAAAAGGTTAAATTAACTGTTTCATAAACATTATTGGTCAAATTCAAATTCCTTACAATTATATAACCACGCAGCCACCGCGCAGAAGCTACGCAGTCGAGCCATGCTCCCCTCCTCCGCGGTTGCGCGTAACTATATGGATCGGTGACGCAAAGGTACGCGATCGCAAGACTGCCATCGTGCCCGCAACACGGTTTCAATGAGAATTAATTCTTGTCAAATCATAAGGATGCACAATGTTATATCAACGAACGAAAAAAAAGAATGCACATGACATTATTGAACAAGTGCGTAATTTACCATTTCAATATTTTTTTATGTAATTGAATAACGCGACGCGCAATGCGCATGCCGATAACCTGATGGTAAGCGCCACGATCGTCCATAAACAGTGTGAAACAGAAAGGCTATATTGATTATCTTTGCATAACAAAGCATTCTCCTGAGCTAGTGACCCTAAGAGATGGCATGTTTAGCCTCGTGATGGCCAGAAATTACTCTGGATACGTCCTTCAAGCCAAAACGAAATAGTGCATGTACACTTCTGCTTGGCAGCAGAAATAGTTATTGCGGTGGTTCCTACATAATGCAATGCATAATTAGCTGTTTAACGTAACCACGTGTTGTTTTAAAAACAGCTGTTTCGTATAAGATTTTTAGCATTATTACCATTATCTATACTTTAACACGCATATTGAACGTTTTGCATCTACCAATCTAGTTCGACGAAGTCTGTGTGTTAAGCCGGCGCCACACATAGCAACAATATTTGAACACTTGTTTGAAACATGTGTGGCACGGGTATTTGCACAAAGTTTGTTTACTTATTTGCCTATTTGCCATTCGGTATCGGTTTTTAGACCACACATCAAAGCGTTCAAAATTAAAATGCGTGCGTAGCCAGCCACACTTGCGCAAAGTTCAGTTTTTTGTCAATCACCGAGCGGAATGGATGCTTTGTTTATTCGCAAGATGTACTGGAGCAACGAAAGTCGAAAGGGTACTTGAATTTATTAAGTTGCTTGAAGGAGAAACATGTAAATGGAACCCTAAAAGTAAACGCCATAAGAATAGAAATGACATAAATAATTAATTATATGTATAGGTACACTTAAATAATACAAGTATAACATGTCTACAATATCGTGGTCCATCGTGTTTGTTGTCTATTTGAATACTGTGATCAAAGAGAATGTAACCATAAAACTCATGATTGTTAAATTGCAATCCGGCTGGACGTAAATAAAATCCAGGTGCAACATATTATAAACGTACAATGAATTAAGTGACACGTGCAATAATATTTGTGTGGTAGTCTAGCTATAGCCTTCACAAAAACTTGAAACTTATTTTCTTTCACAATCAGAGCCTGTGTTTTATTCTCCTTATCTAGATACTGGAACATTATTAATTCATAAAATAATGGACAAGTGTAAATTGCTTTTAAATAGGTAATTATAAAAATGTACGAAATAAATTTTATAATTCAATCTTAAAAATATAAAAACTTAATTGGTATAAGATCAAGGTTGCACTTGTATTAATGCCTTGTCAGTGGCAGAATTATATTCTGTAAAGAACTCATGCTCAAAATGTCATGCTTCTAGAGGTAAGCTGTGCTTTCTTTTATTTTATTTATAGCCTTTTTCAGAAATTGTACATTTTTTTTTTTTATATATTTGTTTTTACATATAGGTTTGTTTTCATTCTGTGTGCCCTTTGGCAAAGGCCTCCTCCAACACTTTCCAATCTTCCCTCTCCCGCGCCAGTCAGTGTAAATCCCTAGGATTTCGAACACTAGATCTAGATCGTTAATACAAAGAATCAAAACAATTTCATTTTCAAAGATGATCATAAGCGCGCTCTAAGTGAATACGCCCATAGGGTAGTTTCCTATTTTTGATTTTGTAAATTATTTTATATGTAACAGAAAATAATACAAAAAAGAAATTCTTCTGTGAAATCAGCATCAAAATTGGTTGAAAAATAAACCAGTTATTCATATTTGAAATATTGTTGTGAGCAAAAGTGGGGACGTGGAGGGGATATCACGCTATCTCTTTGTCGTGCACGCAGCGTTATGGCCGGCGACTCTCGGTGACGTCACTGTGTAATATTACTGTTATTTGACAACTACCCTTCCACCAAATTTCAAAGCTCTTTATAACTTACTAATTATTGCCGCAATTTTGTTATTTTTCCTTAGATTTTGGATGGCATACATTTTTGGTAAATGTATTTTAAAAAAGTAGTCAACTACCTTATTACTCTAATAGCCAGCAGCGAACTGAATTCAAGGTTAATCGCAATCGCGTATGACCAGCCACGCCGCCATCTCTATGCCGCGCCGCGCTGTCGCTAATAATCGCTACAATTCACGAGCTCGAAATAAACGGACCATAAAGCAATGAAACACAAACGTAAATTTTCGATTGTACTTGCAATTATAACGGATAGTGTTAAAAATTTATAGTTTGTATATAAAGTGACTTTTATACAGGAAAAACTCTTTAATGCGGGCGACGCCGCAGGCAAAAGCTAGTAATATTATAAAGAAGGAAAGTTTGTTTGTATGTTGCGAGTCTCGGAAACTGCTGGTCAGATTCTAAAAATACCTTTACTAATAGGAAGGCTCCATTATCCCGAGGGCTAGTCTAATTATTATCCCCGGAAATTACTTTAACGCAGCTTGAATTGAAAGTAAAAACCAGATTAAAATATAAGTTACTCATTCCACATATTGTCGACAACTATAACCAACAAAACGAGATATCTAAGGCCGGTTGCAGACCAGGAGCTAAGCTTAAATTTGGTTGGCTTAGCACTCAAAGCAGAGCAAATTTTTCATACATGACGTATGCAAAATGCAATCTATGTATAGATAATGACATCGACGATGCCGCGCACTACTAATGTTTTATCAGGATTTCGCGGGTTAATGGGACTTTGACGTACATGTGAGTGGATACACTCATAGGTAATAAGTGCTTATTTGTAGAACTACAACTACTACTACTAAAACACATGCAGAAGGTTGCACATTGGACAGTAAGCGATTCAACAAATTAATGGAGTGCGTCATCGTGGGTGACATTACCTATAACCAAGTGTGAAAAAACCTCAGCCATGCGAGCTAAGCTAAACTAAAATAGCTTAGTCTTTGGTTTGCGACCGGCTTTATAGGCAGGCGTAATGAATACATTATTATTAAGCAACATGTTTTCAGTTATGCGACATTTTTTCTCGAATGTGCTAGTATTGTGCAAATTGTTTAGATTATCTTTCAAAAATACGATTATTGCTAAGGCGAGGCGAGGTTCCCTTGTAAACGCTGGCGAGAATCGCCTCGCCATTGCGCAGGTTCAAGGTGCGCTTAAACAGACAATGAAATTGGTCAATACAGATCGATTTTGACGTCACAAAATATCAAACAAATATGGCATTGGGGGAGTAGGTATCCGGTAGATACATAAATCTTGAGCACACTCACTGCCCGGTAGTATGCTCTAGATTTATGATGAATACTATAAAGGAGGCTTAAATTTGATATAACCGGTTTGATAAGTTCATAATTATAGGTACTTCTATCTACAAAATTATTGGCTGGCATAATGAAACTAAAATGAAATTAATGCCTATCTAATCAATGTGTTCCTTTTGGAGTCATAAAATTTCGTTTCCAATAATAATATTGCAATTCTTATTTGGGATAAATGCCTATAAGGAACGAACACGAACTATAGGTGGCTGCACAAAATCGAAACAAGAGCCACATGTGGACAATAAAAAGAAACATTTAAAACAATAAATTATTTATACATTCTTTTAATATGACAAAAATGATAAAATATGGGTTCCGGCTGAATATTATTGATACCCAGCGTGGCCAAAATATCCTTTTTTTTAGATAGAGCTAGCTATTTTGACGTTATTGAAGCAAAATTAGAAGGTTATGTTCCCTTAATTACATATTTGTTTGTATTGAATATTATCTTCAAAACTAATTTATTTCTTTAAATTACGTAATGAGACATTTCTAAATGCTTTTGGAACTAATACTTATGTATGTTTTATACAACTTTTATTATTTTTGTCTATTTTAACATAACCATGGAATGTAAGTACTTAGGTACTATACTTGGGATCGTAATAGAACTTTACACCATTTGACGTGTTTATTTTTATGTTTTGGAGCATCCAAATACACATCAATACATTATCAACCAATTAAATATTATTTTTCATATTTTTAATATTTTATTTTACGTCAATGCCAAGTACCGATAGGCCGAAGTATCAGATTGCGCCACCAGATGGCAGAGCTTACGGCGTGCACGTTCCCTCTCAACCTTCAATTCTACTTTTCCATAGCGGGTCAAAGTCCGGTCGGCGGAACGAGTAGATTAACGGCCAATCAGAGAGCTCCTTTTATATTAGCGTCATCGTCGCGTTGGCGATATGCAACATGGCCTACTTTTATATTTATCTACAATGAACAATCACTTTATACATAAGTACATTATATATTTTTTTTTACTTTTAATTTCTACATTCGTCCCTTTGAGCAGATTATATTATAAAGCTATCCCTATTATATTATAAGCCTTTCAACTGAGTAGATACCTATCAAATATCTAGTTACAATGCATTAAATATAAAATGAGAAAATGTAATATCAGTAAGCTAATAATAACAAATAACGTGTTAGAAATAAACTTACCATGGTTTATCTACAGTACTTCAAAATATAACACGAGGACAGCAGAGCATCTTGTGCCACGCCCTAAGGTCGTAATACAACATGGCGGCTCATTACGTCGTTATAAATGTACATATTGTTGCACAAAGGAAAACCACTTTCAATTTTAGTCAATAATATCAGTTTGTGAAAATATTGTTCCACTATTATAAATTTTGTACGAGTTTCTAATCACAGTGGTGATTCTTATTTTATTGCTTGATGATTACGTTTTATCATCTAATAATAGACTTATTCCCATAATATTTTATGCCTTATTCTTTTACTCCTAGTATTTAAATAAAAACATTTAATATTATGCGATATTTAGAAATAAGACACTTGAAATTGCAGACATCCAGGCTGTGCCAACAAGCGACGATCGATTCGTCCACACGGCTAGCGAGCGACCAGCGAAGGAAGTGAATGGTCAATGGCTGCCGACCAGTGTGACCAGCAGTAAATTGAAGATTATGCTATATACTCGGCAAAATTCTGCAAAATCTGCTACATTGTTTTTTCTTGTTAAGAATAAACGCCAGCATTCTGCTAATAAATGAACCCAAACTTGGTACTTTTTTAGATGCCAGGTGTAGGTAAATAGCATATTTTAAGGGTTTAATTTTGCGCATTTTGACATGCAAAATTGCCGCCCACCCAAAAAAACTCTGTTAATTTGTAAATGTCTAATCTTGCTAACTGTTTTGCGTGGATTTCATAACATTCTGCAAAAGCTGCAAACTTTTTTCTGAGACACAATCTGCTAATCCAAAATTAGATATCTAATTCTGCTAAAATCGCAGAATTTTGCTAAATTTGGTCACACTGCTGCCGACCGGAATCAGTATAGCCAGCATTCAGTAGCCGTAGATAGTGATGTGAAATACTGATTATTTAGTAGAAGGACTCGATTTATGGTTTCACAATCTACTCGTGTGAATAAAATTCGATGAGATTGTCGTGCGGCATTTCCAACATAAAATAAATTTAAAACCAAAAGAAACTTAAAAAATGTAGCCTAGAAACTAATTTTTTTTTTTACTACTTATTCAAATTATACAATTACTTTTCCTCGTCTGTAAAGTACTGTAATTGGTGTAGTGGGTCAATCAGAGCGTCAATCGTCTTTGCGTCAATTTTGCAGTTCCAAATTGGAGCTAAAAAAAATTGAATAAAATATAAAATTGGAATTTAAAAAGTTCATTGAAAGTTTCAATGTAGTTAAGCTTTTTTAAATTACATCAAGTTGGAAAGAGGCAACATGTCTCATTTTAAGAAAGATGTGAGCCAGGCATCCATTTTTTGGATTATGAACCCCATTTCTATGAACGTTTTTAGAAAAGTTAGTTAAAAATGGAGGGGTCTAAAAATATTTTTTCAATGGATCCAAGATCCATATTTTTCCACTTTAATATACCTAAAGTGTGAGCCTGGTTAGATTTTGAGGCTCAGCACCCATAAAAAAAGCGGACATCTCCTTTCCTTTATTTCTAGGTAACACATTTTGTGTGATGTAGCAGCACTGCATATGCATTGCTGCTAAGTGCCAACATCACGCCATCGGAACTATAAGTTGAAACGTACTCTACACGTTGGTCTAAATTCTACGTGGGAGTTTTGGCGGAAACACAGAACTATAACAAGCAATATAGTTCTGTGGGCGGAAACTTGGAATTATTTGTCTCTGATTGGAAGTGTCATGACTCATGAGGTTTTCTTGTTTTAATTCATTATTTTGGTGATACTTAGTGTTATATTGCATAATTATTGCGATATATTATCCAATATAGGCTCAAATGAAGTAAATTAAAATAGCCGTGCTAGTCAAGTGTTTTTTTTGTTGCCGCCAACACTCCTCTTGGTCTTGGTAAGGTAGCCACTGCTTTTGCTGCTTTGCTTTACTGCGTCATACTCAATGTTGCCGTTTGACGACAAAAAAAGCACTAGACTCTTATCAAAAACGCACTAAATCTTGTGAAAATCTGGCTAAATAGCGCTAAAACGGCAACACTGGACTCATACTACAGAGGATAAAATAAGACAACCAATAATATCACTTATGACTTGGCAGCATGGTCTTTGACCTTAGCCGGTTCCATGAGAAACAAATAAAAAATAATCCACTCAACTCACGCACGTTTGACATTGACAACAAATGACAATCTAGTTTATTTGTCTCTGATGACAATTGATAATTCATCTTTTAATTCTAATAGGTCCCTTTCACATGTCTTTTCATAAAATATTAATACATACATAAGTACTAATTTATTTAAACATGTGGAGCGATTCGTTGCTTATTGTTTTCATATCGGTTTGCACAGCGTTCTTAGGTGAAGGTGTGTGATAAATATTATATTTCAATAGACTTCTGCTCGCGGCTTCGCTCGCGTGAAAAAGTTTTTCGGGGATAAAAATATTTTCCCGTGATAAAAAGTAGCCTATGTGTTAATCCAGGATCTAATCTACCCGTGTGCCAAATTACATCGAAATCCGTTCAGTAGTTTTTGAGTTTATTCGTTACAAACATACTTACATACAAATCTTTCCTCTTTTTAATATAAGTATAGATTTAATCTAAGCTTTATAAAATATATCATTAATCACGATTTTTTGTTTAAGGTTTAACATGGATATTAGTGTACAGGACCGAGAAATATCAAAAATTGAAAGTTGAAGTAGAACGACAGAGTAAAAAGTGTATGTACTTTTTGTTCTATATTTTAAACATTATAACTCTCTACCATACCACTTACAGATATACTTGGTTTATTTTTCAGTGGAAAAACGAAAAGAAGCTCACGGAGATTCTTTAGATAAACAACATAAAAAGAAGATTGAACGTGAAGAAGAGCGACTTAAGAATAATAACAGAGACCTGTCTTTAGTTAAGATGAAATCAATGTTTGCTATTGGCTTTGCATTTACAGCCCTCTTGAGCATGTTCAACAGTATGTAAGTAACATATTATTTTACATAATTGTAAAGTGTCTCTATTCAAATTATTGCAGGAATTTTCACAGTCCATCCACTTGTGGCATAACCATATTAACCCGTCAACGCCAGCTTATATATAGATATATACGTGGTTGCCCTATATACCCGGATGCCGGTGTCCACCACGAGTGTTGACGAGTCAAAATGTGTTTTCAATAGCAGTGTTGCCAAAAAAATTTTTTAAAATCTGCCAAGTTTATTGTATATTTCTCTCAAATATCCATTAAAAATATTTTTTATTTGTCAACAATAGCCATTCAATTTCTAAAGTTATATTTATATTTCCATAGGTTAATTACACAAGTTTATTAAAATAAAAACAATATAATGTTGTTATTTTCAATGTTTTCATGCTCTGTTGCCATTGTAGAAGCTGCAGAAGTTGATAGCTAATCATAGCTTTGCAGTGTTCCAACCATATTCATTACATCAAGCAATTGCTATTGAATTTTTGGCATTTTTAATCCAGATGAAACAATCACTCAACACACTATAAGTTACTGAATACCGATAAAAACTAACATAACAAGTATGTAAACATTGGATTCCAGTTACTTAGAAGGGAACATTGCAGAGTTTATAGACATGCACCTAATATGCCATTTCCTTTAGATGATGTTGAAGTGTCTTTAGGGCATAATTTTCCACAATTCTTTCAAGTTGTCACTGATGTTGTTTAAATAAAACTTGTGTTCAAAATTTCCTGCTTCTAGAGTGAATAGTTTAAGCTTGTTGTTGTCTATTACTATGGCACTACTACTACTATAGTTTGGACAAATTAAGCTGGCTGGTATGACAATTCAAATTTTTCATGACAATAAATTTGTGAGAATGGAATGTCTATAAAATTTAAAAGTCAACTACATAATTATAAATACTTATCATGTTCTCCATACATTATAACAAAAAGTATTAAATTTATGTAACATATTTGAATGAATATTGTAGAAAGATACTGAAATGAAGAATATATTATTGACTCTTATTGACGCTTTTCCAACGTAATAAACTGCAGTTTATGAGCGTAGTGTTGGAAAAGTTTTAAATCACTTGGGAACCAAACGTAATTACATTTTACAGTTTTGAACAATGCGTCAGATATTTAAAATAAATTACACATTTCATACTCAAAGAAAGAAAACAAAGATCTCCAAAGTAAATAATTTAAACCATAGCACTAAAATAACAAAAAATATTTTATTTTATTTTCAGTACACACTCACTGTTTTTTATTTGTGACGAGTAATAACCAATTTAAAAGTTTTGAAAGGACAATAGTGAAATTTTATCTGAAAATTGAAATGAATGACTAACAATAAATAACTACTGTAATAAAAAACTCCTGATTGTAATGTGTAAGATTTAATAATAAAATAACTTTATTTACATATGATAATTTTAATACTCATTGACAAAAAAATCTATTGCATTCAAGAATTGGTTATTTGGAGCAACCAATTTTTTGTTCTCTTCCCTAAATCTCTACACAATCATAGTATTCCATGAAGTGTCAATAAATTGTCATACCGGCCAGCTTAATTTGTCGTAACTATAGGGCCCTTTACTGTGTATTTATGCTACTGGTTTTTATATAGATTTCAGTAGGACATAAAATTAGAAATTGTATGTAAAAATGTATCACCAACCATTTGATCTCTACAGTTTTAGCTGCTAATTCCTTTAATCAGTGGCTTAGCGCGGGTTCTTGCCGCCCGGGGCGGACTCAAAATTTGTACGCCACAGGGCACCAAAAAAGCACAATCCAACAAATAAGAGTGACGCGTGCAGACCCCTCCCAGACACCAAAAGTTACAATTTGTCAAACGTCATTTTTTACGATTTTGCCGCCCTCCTAAAAGAGCCGCCCGGGGTGGACTGCCCCAACCACGCTACGCCACTGCCTCTAATATTGTGTATTGTCTTAAAGAGAATCCAAATTTTGAAACTAAGCATATTTATACTTATAAATATGGTACTTCAATAAACATATCTTTGCAGATTTGATGGGAGAGTTGTTGCAAAACTTCCATTTTATCCAATTTCTTGGATTCAAGGTCTGAGTCATAGAAATTTGCCAGGCGATGATTACACAGACTGCTCATTCATTTTCTTATACATCTTGTGTACAATGAGTATAAGGTATGTTATATTCTTTTTAGTAAATAATTGCCAGCATGTATTGCACTTAAATGTAATATTGTCATTTGTGAAAGACCTTTGCTGGGATAAAAAATTGTCTATAATAATATACTTCAATTCAATATATAGTCTACCTGTAATTAAATCAAATCGAAAGTTACTGTGTAATTTCAACAAACATAAAATTTCACATCTATACTACTTTAAGACACCTTGTAAATTACTTAAGAACAATAAAAAAAAACTCCTGATTATTTCCAACCCTATTTGCATATTATACAAAAGAAGACAATTTTCATGTGTGAAATAGTTTGAATTATGTGACAATTAATTATTTTGCAGACAAAATATTCAGAAGCTGTTAGGATTTGCTCCATCCCGTGCAGCATCCAAACAAGGAGGTGCTTTATTTGCAGCCCCACCAGCTCAGTTTAAGTAGTAATATTAGACAATGTTTATTAGAAATAAGTAAACTTTGAAATATGTATTAATTTATTGAAATAAATTATAATTCATTTAAACAACCTGTAGATGTTTATATTTTGTGTAATTTTGGGCAGCTGAGACTTGGTGCATATTTGGGCTCTAGGTCTTCCGAGGTATTAATACACATTAAATTCAATAACTGGTTCATCTACTAATAATCTGTCAAAGCCAAGTCTAGTTAAATCTATGCTAGTAAACTGACTATCAATAATTAATTCAGCTAAAGCTCTCCCAATCCCAGGAGCATGTTGGCAACCTGAAAACAAGTTAAATAAAATACTAAATTAAATTGATACAAAATACAAGGTATAATAATTATAGTTGCACAGAGTTCGCATTAAAAAATTACCCCCTTTTTGCTATCCTCACAATGCTTAACATTAATGATTACTCTGGTATATAGTAATGTTCATTGGAAATGACAATTTCTTATCCCCAGCTGGACAACAGCTTATTCAATTAATAATTCTACCCCGAAACAGATCACAAAATATATTGTGTGGACTGTACCTACCATATTTTCCAAATCCGGCAGCAATATATAAATTGTTGTGGTATGGATGTGGCCCCAAAATTCCTGAATCATCATAAGTATTACAATCATATGTTTCAGTTTTGTGTTGCTGAATCTGAAAATGTCATCATTGGATAAATTTTCATGCCTTAAAAGTTTTAACTTGGATTGTCTTGGGGTTCTGCCCATATAAAACCCTACTTTGGAGCAAAATTATGTGGGCGACGAACGCGGTACGACGCAACGTCATGCCGCGCTAAATCGCAAACTGCAGTAGAATTGCATAAGCATAAAATATTTTGTGTCATTATTTGTATAAATAAAAAAAACCATTTACCTCACAATTTTCACAATTAGATAATCTATTTTTAAGACAAAATCTGATAGTGTCTGTATCAATTTCATTTTGGTATTCTGGATTCATTGAGGGCAGCTGGCCACAAAGTAAATTATTATCTAATCCATTTCTTCTTAGCCAAAACCCACTTGAATCTATAAGTGATGGTGTAGTCAATCCTGTGTCTGCAGCCTTACCCTTAAGTAGATAAGTTCCATGTTCCCTAAAACATGCAATGTAGATCTATGATATCAGTTGCAGACCAAATAGGTACAAAAGTTATACATAGTGAAGTTTTATTTAATAACTTATCCTATAACTCACCTTGTATCAATTGGTAATGGTATTCCTAGCATACCATCACCAGTACCCACTTTTGCTAATTTTGCAATATCTGTAGAATAAGCTCCACCAGCCAATATACATCCTGCAAATTTTATTTTATGTTCTTCATTATTTGGAGTCCTGTAAATGACCCTGATTATTCTCTCAAATGATCCAGGAGGTATGCCCTCCATGAATACATCACGCTGTTTTTCCATTTCAAAACCAACTACTTCAGCATTTACAAATGTTGTTCCAAGCTCTTTGGTTTTATGTATTAACCCTTTCAATAACTCCCATGAATTAAATATTCCTTCTGACTCCACACCTATGCAACCTGAAAATGTTTGGAAAGGAGATATATCCTGTTAAATATATTTATTAAGTATTCAAAAAAGAAATCCAAAATGAGGATCTGTAAAGCCCTTACCTAATTTAACATCACTTGCATTCACCCAGGGAAATTTACTTTTTAGCTCATTAGGTGACAACAACTCATTTCTTAATCCATGTTCTTTCTGGATGGCCACATTATGTTCTAATTTATCAGCATGTTGTTCGCTGGCTAACACAAGTGAGCCAGTAGGAAAGTATTCAATGTCAACATTGCTATTTAAATTTTGTTTAATATTTCTTAGGAACTCAGCACTGTGTTGAGATAAGAGTATATTTTCTGGTAGTGAAAAATGTTGGGTTAAAGTTCCATACTTTAAATTATTTTGGGCTTGTTTATACTGTGGAAATAAATAGAGATCAATTCTTGCCAATAATCATTAAGTAAATAAATATATGCAGTAATATTTTAGTACACAAGCTATCTGTTGTACAATGTATTAGGTTTTTGAAACTGTTCACAAAAATGTTACCTTTGAAATGTATCTACAGAAATAATGTCTCAAAAGCATTAAAAATAACTTCAAAAACAACCTTTTTGGATCCTCTTTTTGTACATAATAATTTTACAGATTTATATTCATACTGTAATATTTTTAACATAGATCAGTACAAAATTTAATACTGAATAACCACACTTGTTTGAGTTTTTAGCTACACATCAATGTGCAAAATTGTGTGGATAACAGTAATCAGTTTTTAAATAATAAAACGTTAGTGAAAGTTATTATTAGGTTTTGTACACAGTGTAATTTATCTTTGTGTTTCCTTTTCCATTACTCCCATTAATATAAATAAATTTAGGTTATGTTGGATTGAGATGTGAAAATAAATGAAATAGAAGAAATTTGGTAGTTGGAACTCAGTATGCAACAAATAACAATCAAAGCAGTAAAATGGAATTTTAACCTTAAGTACTAAGTTAATAAATTTTTCATTATGTTTTATTTTCTTGGAATCAATTCATAACATGAGTTTCAATGTTGACCTGAGTCCTAAACGCCACCTAAATTTTAGAATCTATTAAATTTATTATATTTATATTACAATATATTAAGTTTCAATCAGTTATAGGTGTTGAGGTAGAACCTCTTTGATCTTTTGCGACGTAAATATAGTTTTTATATTAGCTGTCTTTTTTACTTGGTTCTTTTTATGATTATTGACTTTTGTTTTACACTGTGACTGATGTTGTCAAATTGAATATAATATAATTCTACTATGTGCAAATTATAGTTTTACTTCTACACTGTTATTGCATTGCACTATTAAAAATAGATGCGTTACAAAAATAGGTACTTACAGAAAAATCTTTTTCTAAAACTACAACAGATATTCCTTCTCCCGCTCTGGTATTTAACCAATACGCCGTAGAAACACCAATTAAACCACCACCTATTATCACGATGTCTGCATGTTCAGGATAAACAACATTTTTATCGCGTAATTTTAAAAATACAGGTATTTCGTTTGATATCGTGTCCCAAGTTTTCGAAAAGGGGTTTTTAATTGAATAAAAGCGTACATTCAGCAAAGATTTTGTTTGTTTTATGATTCGACAATACATATTTATACTAATTATCGTTAGATGCAATATTTATAATTATTTTATGTTATTATTTGTGGAATATTTTGTAAGAAAATATATCTAACATTAGGAGGAAATAAACCATAACATCCCAATTCCCATTTGGGTAACTGTCAATGTCAATTGTCTATTGTCATGAAATGAATCCATTTAAACCAATGAATAAAGAAGGTAAGGAACCAACGTAAATTGCATAATATATAATTTTTCTTATACAACCATGAGGCAAACATGAAATTTAATGTTAATAATATATCTATCTCATTTGTACACGGGTTAATCTACGTAAGTAAAAAAGGCTCAATATAGGTCCATAAACTACAATTTTCGGTTGTCAATGATTGAAATTCTAAGGATATTTGAGTAAATTCTGTTATGTCGAGGTGTTGCATCATTGGGTGCAATTCAAATTATAGCAAAAATGACTAAAGATTGTCATTTTTCAGGTTAGTTTCAATTTTTCACCTAATCAAGCTTATGTTTAGTGAACATTACGTTTTGTGTCAGTAACTTGAATGTTAAATCATTGTTTCCGTCGTTACACGCAATGTAAAATTACTTATACCAAGTAAAATAAAATGAATAAGTATTTGTAATATTTACATAAAAATATAGTGTTGTTCCAATGTGCAGTCATGTTTGAAAGTTATCGATATAAAATATTGATTTTGTTTATTGAAATAAAACTACTTTGTGTATGTTTTCACTATGCTTTTCATGGCTTTGCTGCGCTTCATTGTCATGGAACAGATTCAATTATCAATAATAGGGAAACCTCGGTATAAAAACTAAAACAAATTATCGCGAAAAATTCAACAATGTAGTTATATTTCAATACCAAACATTTGTGTAACAGGAAATCATATCAATTTTGACTAATACTTTTGATAATTAAACCAGTCATAATTAATTACCTTCATAAAAGTATCACGGTAAAGAAACATACTTAACAAGTGTCAAGAAGATTTTTTTTTGGTAAAAATTAAATATTATTGCGTTACGAATAAATCAATTTGATTAATAAAAATTGTTTTATTTATCCTTAATATTTATACTAAATATTAATTTAGGGCTACTCTGTGTTCTCTTAAAATTACAGCCTATACACTTGTATCAAAATAAAACTAAAATGGGCAGGTAATACGCTGGTATTTCCTAAAGGTGTGAAATTGATGAATTTAAATGCAAAAGAATTATACCTGGCAAATAAGTATTTAGTGTGATAAGTGTTCAAGTGGACGATAGCCTAGTTGGGAATGAAACGGTCTGCCGAGACAATGTCCGGAGGTTCAAAACCCAAGGCACACACCTCTGACTTTTCGAAGTTATGTGTGTATTCTTTGTAAATTATCGCTCGCTTTAACGGTGAAGGAAAACATCGTGAGGAAACCCGCATACCTGAGAAGTTCTCTGAATTTCGAAGGTATGTGAAGTCCGCCAACCCGCACTAGGCCAGCGTGGTGGACTAAGGCCTAAAACCTTCTCACTAGTAGAGGAGGCCCGTGCTCAGCAGTGGGCAGTATATAATACAGGGCTGATTGCATTGCATTGCAAATAAGTATTTGTACTCCAAGGTAAGTAAGGTAGCTAGGTAAGGTAATTCTTGTGCGTTTGGTGCTCATACCAAATGCACATCCCTGCACCCCTTACCTTTATCTATTTATTCTACCCATTTCTATTCTTTGTCCGCTACTGTTGCTAGCCCGGTAGGTCGCCTATATAATAGGATATCCCGATGAAGATTGCCACCTAACCGTCCTTAACAAAAATCATCTACATCTACAATCATCGAAGCATCTTTACAAACTCGCATTTATAATGATTTTACAGAAAAATTAAAGGAAATAACAAATATTTAGATGGATATCGATATGCGTACTATTGTGATAAATAACAGTTACTACAACACTAAAATGTGGGCGGACTCGACGCCATTTTAGAGTAATATTTGGCTTCAGGTCACGTGGTTTCACTATCCTTACTTTCTCTAATCAAAAATTTAAACTCATAAGCGCCTTATTCACGTTCCATCTTGACGTACAGCAACCAAGGTCATGCACGGAGCACGTTACAAAACGATTGTGAAAAGAGTGCGTTTCAACTTTTAAAAACGGGAAAAAATCTTACAAACGGCTGACGATTGCAATTATGTCTTAACGGATATTTTTAAAATCTTGATGGCAACGCTGCGCGAAGTTTAGTTTATTTGGGAGTTTTGGCGGGAACTTGGAAGTGTCATGAGGTGCTCTTGTTTTAATTCATTATTTTGGTGATATTTAGTGTTATATTGCATAATTATGGTGGTATATTATCTAATATAGTTCTATTAAAGAGCTCAAATGAAGTGAATTGAAATAATTGTGCTAATCAAGTGTTTTTTCTGTTGCCGCCAAAACTCCTCGATAAAGTCTTGGTAAGGTAGCCACTGCTTTACTTCGACATACTGCAGATAATAAAATATACAAACCAAACTTGACATTGGCAAAATGTGAAAACAAATGCTACTATAAAAAAAAAAAAAAATCTATATTTTGGTGATACTTAGTGTTATATTGCATAATTATGGTGGTATATCATCCTATATAGTTCTATTATAGGGCTCAAATGAAGTGAATTGAAATATATAACTGTGCTAATCAAATGCTTTCTTCTTGCCACCAAAACTCCTCGATAAAGTCTTGGTAAGGTACCCACTCATTCCGTCTTGAGCAGCCGTCTCGGACGGACCTATTGTTTGTCGTAGCGCAAGCTGTGACATTCATTGTTCCCTCCGGGTACCTGCTCGGTCGGACCGCAGCGACCTCGCTGCACGCCAAAGACGAAGGGGAACAATAGGCTATTGTCCTATTGCTACCTGGAATCCTCTCAGGCCGAACCGCGTCCTTCTCAGGACAGGGTTTCGCCCAATACTACACGTCTTAAGTATTTATTGCCCCTTCAGGGCTAGCTCGGTGGTTAACCTACCGGTGTAAACAAGCCGAGCTAGCGGTGACCCGGCCACGCGCTGCGCCCCCTCAGGGCAAAGCAAAGCTGGACGGGTGCGGGTTTGGAGGCTGTGGAGACACACCACAGTTTCCACCGCATATCGCCTTCCCTACCTTACCCATCCCATAAATCCATCCCGTGTATCGGTTGAGCGTACGGTCTTCGGACCAATACCGCTTACGGTACACGGATTGATAGGGACCCTTCGCACAATAAGATCGGCGAAGGGATTGCAAGCTTAGGGCACACCTAATTTTAAGTACATTCCCCCTCGCCTATACCCGGCGAGGAGGGCCACACACGCACTCACCCCCGGGCACACCCACCCGGGGACTTAGTTACTACCGCGACCGCGATCCGCGACCGAACGTTAGTGCGATAGCCGACCTGGTTTCTTGTGTGTTCTTTCCCAGGTGGAACGCACCCGGTAGAGTAGGGAACACACACGCGGTCCTCAAATAAATAACCATGGACGTGGACCCAGCCACAAAAATGGCCGGTTCCACGTCCATTGAACCCCAATCCGACCACTTCGTCGCTCCCGGCATCACGCTGTCAGCGATTAAGGCAGCGCTGCGCAATTTAGTTGTCCTGGACTCAGAGTTCAGAGACTATATGTCCATGTTGCTCCACAACGTAAGGGAGCAACTGTCCGAAACCCCGTCCCCACTAGTGTCACCCGGGGCCTCGGCCGTTAGCCAAGCGACCGAGACCGCGGACGACTCTGAGATGGAGACCACCACGACGGGCTCCCTCAAACGTCCCGTCCCTTCTTCTTCTTCCTTCTGCGAATCACAGGCGGAAGCCTCGTCGTCGGAACACGACGACGAAGGCTTTACGACGGTGAAGCGTGGGAGAAAGAAGAAGAAAGCCGTCCCCCAAACTTCGGACGATCTCGTCCCTCCACCCGCGCCTTCAGCGCCCATCGACAATACGTCGAGTCCCGCGAATCCCGCGGGTTCGTCTTCGTCGTCGTCGCTACCATCGGACTCCCAATCCCAGCCGCCGCAACCCAAGGGGCCTAAAAAGCCACCGCGGGTAAACATGCAGCTTCCCCCCGGCAAGTCCATACAGGCCCTCTTCAAAGAGTTGGAACACCAGCATATATCTATTCCCACGAACTCGTGGAACGGGAGCCAGCAGCTCCTATCTCTCCAGCCCGGCTCGATTTCCGATCACAGGGCCCTTACTAAGTTCCTCGATTCGAGGAACTATTACTACTATACTTTTTCCCTCCCCGACGAGCGACGTTTCCGCTACGTCATCCGCGGTATCCCAGTACAGATGTCGACCCAAGAGGTTAAGGAAGGCCTCCAGGCTAAAGGCATTTCAGCCATAGAGGTGCACCGTATGCACCGTCAGTCCCGCGTTTCCCAACCGGGCTTAGAGTACGAGATGGTTCTAACCATACTCGAAACCCCCGCGGACGTCAAACGTCTATACGAGATCCGCGACATCTCGGGTCTAGGCGGCTTCACCGTCGAAACCCCACATAAGAAAGGCCAAATAGGGCAGTGTCACAACTGCCAAAAATACGGCCACAGTTCTCGTGGTTGCCGCCTCCCTGCCAGGTGCGTTAAGTGCCTCGGCGAGCACGGCACGTCAGCGTGCCCGCGCCCAAAAGATAGGTCCCAGTGCACGGAGCCGCCTTCGTGCACTAATTGTCGACAATCGGGTCACCCTGCTAATTACCGCGGATGCCCCAGAGCCCCCAAAAAGACCTCCAGAGCTCCTAAAGCTCCAAAGGCACCAGCCCCTCAGGCAAATTTCAGACTGGCACCTGCGCCAGTGCGTAATCCGTGGTTCCCCACCACGACACGCGCCGACCCACGCCTCCAGGCCCGTGGCGGAGTCACTCCCGCCACCCCGGCCCCAAACCCCACCACCATCCCTTCGGCTTCCAAGGCTCCCTCTCCGAAGGCAGCCCAGCCCAAACCCAATCCCAATCCTAAACCAACAACCCGTCAGGTGGCGGCGACGACGATACCCGTAACTTATAATAACGAGTCAGGAAATTCCGTCGCGTTCTTATTAGGATCTCCGGAGATCATGCGTCTCCACGGCCAATTGGCCGAACGTTCCGAACTTCTTACCCGTTCAGGGGAAGAAAACCCCGTTCTCGTCGCTGAGATCTACCAGATCCAGCACCAAATATACCGCGCAATCTCAAAAGCTGCGCGCATGCCGTCGTCATCTTAAATGGCGAACAACGCAGCGCATCCCCCTAAGCGGACCAAACCTCGCTCCCTCAGAGTGGGGTTTTTCAATATCAATGGTATTAAAGGCCAACGAGCCGAACTCTCTTCTTTTGTCCGCGATAACAACTTAGACGTTTTCCTCATCCAGGAAACGTTCCTCAAACCCTCACACCGCAATCCCAACATCCCCAACTTCACTCTGGTGCGCAACGATCGCACCAGTGGCCCGTTAGGAGGCACTCTCATTTATTACAAAAGGTCCCTGCATTGCATACCCTTAGACCCACCTTTAACCTTGAGGAACATTGAGGCATCAGTTTGCAGGCTAGCTATGACAGGACATCCGCCGATCACCATCATATCGGCCTATCTCTCGCCCTCAAAGGAGCTTCACTCCAATGAGCTTAGATCATTATTAGTCGAAATGGGGGATTCCGTCATTCTGGCGGGAGACCTCAATGCCAAGAACACTCTCTGGGGCTGCAACTCGACCAACGGGAGAGGAGCCGCCCTGGAGAGTTGTCTTGACATAATAGATATGAGTGTCCTGGTTCCTTCTGAACCAACCCACTATAGCGCAATTGACGACGAGTACCGACCCGACATACTCGACATAGCGCTTGTAAGGAATGTAAGCCTTCGCGTGCGTTCCTTACAAGTGCTACAAGAGTTAGACTCTGACCACAGACATGTGATCCTAGATCTAGTCCCTCAACACGGCCCAACAGACACAGGTCCTAACATACCAATGAAGGTGAAAACGAATTGGCGCCTCCTAGGCACCAAGCTCGCGGACACCTCATCCACAGATCTTTCCGCGATCCCGACCAACATCGAGACTCCTGAGGAAACGACCGGCGCGATTCGCTCCTTCACCAACCACCTTCAAAACGTCTTGAGCGAAAGCTCCGAGAATGTGCCGGAGACTGTTCACAGTCATTGGCAAATTCCCGACGACGTGCGGTGGGTGGTGAGGAAGCGTAACGCTACGCTAAGAGCCTGCGCGACGAGCCCCACCCCGGAACGACGACGTCTTGCGCGCTTCCTCCAACGTGAGGTTAGACGTCGCATAAAAGAGGTCGTCGATTCGAGATGGGAAACTCGCTTAGCCGAACTCGACCCGACACACCAGGCCTTCTGGCAGCTGTGTCGTTCTTTCAGGAGAAACGATGTGACCTCCATGCCTCCGCTCAATCGTCCGAATCAACGCCCGGCGTTTGATGACGACGAGAAAGCGGAACTGCTGGCCGATAGTCTGGAGTCTCAATGTTCCCTCACAGCCATACCCGTAGACGACGGCCATCTTGTTGCGGTTAATTCGTTAGTCGAAAGTAGGAACGCGGTCCGGCTACCGCCGATCCCTCCTAATTCGCAATCGATCAATGTCGACCCGGACGTCGACCCGCCACCACCCGATCCCCTTGCACCGGTGACTATCGAAGAAGTCATCGCTCTGATCAAGGCACTCAAACGACGTAAAGCCCCCGGGGGCGATAGGATCCCTACCCGCATGATAAAGATGCTTCCTGAGCATCTAGTTCAAATCCTTACCGCGATATACGATGCAGCTTTTCGAAACTGCCTCTTCCCAGAGGTCTGGAAGGAGGCAGTTGTGATAGGTATCCTTAAGCCGGGGAAACCCGCATCCGAACCGTCTTCTTATAGGCCAATCAGTCTGCTCAGTACTCTGGGCAAAATTTACGAGCGGATCGTCCTCGACCGCCTCAAAATAGTCGCTCACAACAACAATCTGATCCCTCCGGAACAGTTTGGTTTTCGTGCTAGGCACAGTTGCGTAAATCAGGTGCTCCGCATCACGGAGCACGTTTACGACAAATTCAAGATAGGCATGCCCACCGGTGCTCTCTTTTTCGATATTGAAAAAGCATTCGACAGGGTGTGGCACAACGGCTTGCTTTACAAGCTGTACACTCTTAACGTGCCCACTCAACTCGTGCACATCATACGAGATTTTTTGTCGAATCGCGGATTCAAATATCGCGTGGAGGGTACTCTTTCTTCTCGACATACTATTACGGCCGGAGTCCCGCAAGGCTCCGCTCTTTCCCCTTTTCTATTCTCGCTATACACCAGCGATATCCCTAAACCGAAGAACGCCCATCTGGCGCTCTTTGCGGATGACACTGCAATCTACGCCTCACGTAGAAACCCCGACAATGTGGTGCGCACTTTGCAGGCCGCCGCCGACAAGCTCGGCGAGTGGTTCCGCAAATGGCGAAACACCGTCAATCCCACAAAGAGCCAGGCTATCCTGTTCACTTTGAAACGGAGAGTCCATGTGCCTCACAACTCAGTCCACATGTCCAACCAGGTTATCCCCTGGACGGACAAAGCCAAATATTTAGGAGTGACCCTTGATCGGAGGTTGACCTTCATACCACACGTAAATGCGGTACGCGCGCGAGCCGCATTCGCGATGAGCCAACTGCATTGGCTCATAAATAGGAAAAGCAAAATGTCCATCCGCAACAAGATTAGGATCTTTACCACGTGTATTAGACCGATCATGACTTACGCGTCGCCCGTGTTCGCCCATATACCGCCTGCTCGTCTTAAGCGTATGCAGGTATTGCAAAACATTTTTCTTCGACACGCTCTTGGTGCCCCGTGGTACGTTCGCAATCGCAACCTCCACGTGGATACCAATATGCCGACCATCAGGCATTTCATGCAAATGACCAGCAAACGCTACTTCGATCGGGCGGTAAATCACCCAAATACGTTAGTCCGCAAAGCGTCAATATACACTCCATTCGACCGCGCCAAATGGAGACGGCCGCGTTCAGTCCTAACCGATCCAGAGGACGATATCACTCTGGCCATTCGCAGTAAGAACGAGTTCCTAAAACTCCTACACTCCACACGACCGCAGTTCCGTCCTCGCCGCCGAGGACCTCGCCGCGTTCCCCGTCGCCCCCCCGACCCTCCTAACAGTTCCGGCCCGCGTGCCGACGAAATAAATGGATAGGATTAGGTTAAACCCCAATCTTCCCCACTAAACGCTGATGTCTCATCCTCTCCCAGTGACCGTCCTGAGCCGAGGTCCGTAACACGTTAGTGGGTTGCCCTCAGCATGGTCACTTAAATTAAAGGGTTGCGAGTGCCTAAAGCGCTCACCCTAAAGTCCGGTTTGTTTGTATAAGCCGACCCTCGTCAGGCTAACAAACGATAGTCAGGTTAAAAAAAAAAAAAAAAAAAAAAAGGTACCCACTGCTTTACTATGACATACCACTGAAGATAAAAAAACAACCAAACGTGGCTTCGGCCTTTATAGTTTGAGAAAATTGCAATCATAGATTCGGCCTTATTATTAACACAACTACAGACATGATTCCGGCCTTTGAATTTTAAAGAAGTCCTTAGATGTGGAAATATAAACAACACGCTAGGCTGCATGGCTAAGCGCCTTTGCCTTCGCCTTTTATGAAGGACTTGAAGGAGAAACCCAAAGAGAATTATAATACTACTGAAAGAGAAACCAAAACAAAAAAAAAATGTCTGCCGCGAAGGCGAACTGCGTGGTAAAACTGCAAAGAGAATTATAATCTACTGAAATCAAACTGTGTTTTCGTCGATGAGCTTCAAGAAAAATACAAATCATAAAAATGGATTCGAAATATGCGTCATTAAGTGGACCAACTGAACTCAAAAACAGTTTTAAACGAAAAATTAATATAATAAATTTTAATGCAAAGAAAATAAAGTTGGGCAATGGGATCATTATTAAATCTAACCCAAACATTGCAGCAAATGCTGAGGACGATATCAAAAATGAAAGCAATTTAAAAGAATCCCCAGAAGATATTCAAAAAATAAGAAAGCAACTCCCAGTAAATATAGTGAGGGGAAGGTGAGGTTATTCTATTAGGTGTTATAATATTTTAATTTCATACCTGTGTGAGTATGGAAAACTTTTTGCCTCCGGATCAATCAGCGTCGTGGTACATTGTGTCCTAAGAGATAGTACCAGTGGAAGGTTTTTTTTTACATCTAACAGCTTTTGGTTATCAAGGTGGCATATTATTTACTACAATGTTATGATTTCCAAAGGCCCGGATAAGACCAGCGTTGTAAAATCATATTAAAATAATAATGTTGTATACCTACTCACATAAAATATATAATACAATTGGTTACTTGACAGTTACTTTAATACAAAATGAAATGTATTGTATAGGGTATAGTGTGACCGCAAGTGCTGTACAGCGCCTTGGGTAGGGAC
The DNA here is from genome assembly GCA_947568825.1 of Sphinx pinastri. Lineage (NCBI taxonomy): Eukaryota > Metazoa > Arthropoda > Insecta > Lepidoptera > Sphingidae > Sphinx > Sphinx pinastri. Next base: position 12,202,511 of record OX387618.1, on the reverse strand, counting down.
TCATGTGAGGGGGAAAGAAAACTAAATCACAATTTCACTTGAGATTGACACTGCCGGGATAGTTTCTTAGATATTGGTTTACAAAATATTTTAATAGATGCAATATCTATTTAAATATTCAATTTTATTAAAAAAAAAGGTAGATTGAATTGTATGTAAGATAGCTATATTTCTTATTTTAATTTTATTGTTATGAGAGACCACGGAAATTAATTATTCAAAAATAAGGAAATAAATATTTATTAAATTAATGAGAAATATTTCAGAGTTAAATGTGTAATCAGAGATCTAATTACGTACTTCAATAAAAAAAAATGGAATGTAGTTTTATAATATTTAATTTAGTACTATATTTAAAGCTTTCTCTGTCTGCTTCCTTTTTACTAAGGAATATGGCCACAATTTATAACTCCCTTTGCATTTAAGCAATAAATTCCCGAAACGTAAATTCCTTCATTTAAAATAGCTAAAAGTTTCAACAACATTTTCAGATTATTAGAAGAAATAAAAAAGAATCAAACAATGATTTTAATTGGTGAGACGGGAAGTGGTAAAACAACACAAATACCTCAAATTATCCATGAAAACAGGCTTGAAGGTACTGGTGTTGTAGCTGTTACCCAGCCAAGAAGAGTTGCTGCTATCACCATAGCTATAAGAGTTGCAGCTGAAATGAAAACAGAACTTGGCAGTATTGTTGGGTAAATTGTTTTTAAGATACTCTTCCTTCTGTTACATTATTTAGCCATATTAAGGCCTAATAACATATGATTTATTAATCCTTGGACGCCCGCGGTGGACACCGGTGTCCATTTATATAAGGAAATTAGCTTATAGCTATATATAAGCAGGCGTTGACGGGTTAAATTAAATGACTAATATTAAACTATTTTGATTAATGTTAAAATGAGCACCAAACTATTTCCTTATTTTATTTAAGGTATTCGGTGAGATTTGAAGATGTTACAAGTCCAAGAACTAAAGTGAAATATTTGACAGATGGTCTACTTCTTAGAGAGGCCATATTGGACCCATTACTGAAGAAATACTCTATAATAATATTGGATGAAGCACATGAACGGACAGTTAGCACTGATGTGCTATTTGGTATTGTTAAATTAGCTCAGAAAGAAAGAAATGATAAAAATCTTAACCCTTTAAAGGTAATTAATTAATAATATTTGACTTACTGGAAAAGAAGAATACCATTATGTTATTATGTTATTACAAGCTAATGTGTTAGGCTTCATTGACAGAAAAAAATTGCAATGCAAAGGAGAATGCGCAAATTTGTTTTACCTTAATTATAATTATAACTAACCAAAACATAAACATGCATGCATATCATTATTTCAGACCTAGTATTAGTTAAGACTTAGATAAATTCTGGCATATGGAAGGTGTAACATATTTATTATGTTACCACAGATAATACAGAAATTTAGTCTGATTTAACGATTTTGAACGTCACATCTCTAGTGCGCGCGAGTGTCATTTCGGCGGGACGTCTCTAAAAACGTCACTTTCCTTCCATTTGCTCGAGAGTCAAGATCGCTATGTGAAAATCTAAAGTGATCCTCTAGTTTAGATAGATTTTGAAGCCTAAAATGGCTTAGTTTGATATTAGAACATACAAACCAAAGTGGTGCGATGTTATTTTTATGGTGAGTCCATTTATTCCAAAATTTTGAATATAACGTTGGTGACGTTAACACGAGTTGATGAATTTACGTTGTCGTGCTCTTTGCAGTTGGTTGCTGAACTCAAGCACCATTGTTTCGGCTGAATTCGAGAATTTTTCATAAACGGCCGGTTCGTAAAACTTTGCTTTTAATAAAATATTGATTAAATTGTGAATCACGCAGCTGTAGCCATTACTAAAGTAATGATATTGTTTCAGCTCTGCGGTCGGTTTGGTTTACGTTTTAGTTACGGTTTACGTTACGTTTTGGATTTATCTACGTTTTACTACGTATTTGCTTGGAAATCTATCGCATGTTCTGCAATCTGCTTGGTCGGATTACCTGCGCTTTGGCTGCAGATCCGCCATCTTGTGAAGAGGCCTGCATGGATTGTTAACTGGCTTGCTGTCTGGCTACTTCATTGCAAGAGGATAATTCTTCTGAATCTCGCTATGAGTATGTTAGAGGTAACCTTTTTGTTGCCATGAGGTATGTACCTTTTAATTGTTAGAACGCCTTCTGCGAACGTGGACTGGATTATCCAGTGATATTTGCGTAATCACAAAGAGTGCACTAATGACAGATCTTGGTTTAGAACTAATTGTAAATTTGGGATAAATAATAAGATCAAAACATCTATAAATAATCATAATTATAATATATATGAATGTAACAGTGTCTACGGAAATATAGCCTAATTAATTAAACTAATTTGGTTTTAATTTTCCACTCCCCTAAGATCAAAAGCTAATGCGCCGACTGACTATTATCTGGCTTATTTTGTTTAGTAAATCGGCAATAGTAGTCTTGTGAGATTGCTCTGCCTGGCGCCCGAAACCCGGTGTTAACCTAAAACACCCAAATAATATATTTTTTTATTTTTTTTATATTACAATTGGCGCTGTACGCTCAGGGACTTGAGTAGATACTGTCATATTTTAGGTCATTATTGCACTCTAATAATTGTGAGTACATAATAGCTGTAGCTTTATTGACGCTATTAGCATGTTGTATAATATAAGCAACTAGCTTAATTGTTGACTGACACTTATGCAGGGATTTATTAAGAACTCCATTTGCTGTTCATGTTCATGCTTATTTCTAGCTTTTGAGACTTTTATATAAAGTCATTGATTAATATTTAATAATTTGACCATAAATAATATTGCTTGTGATTGCAAAATGCATAATTTGCATATTATAACGTTCGGGATGTGACGGGGTTACTGTGTACTTTTCCTTTGCATTGTATAGAATCATAGCTCTAAATAAAAACAACTACTTCGAGAAAGGCGTTATCAGCACAACAGTTCATGTATGTATAATAGTTTCTGACTTTGTAGATCTTATAATGTTACTTAACATTTGTGTTTAAAATTAACCTGTAGATTCAGTTAAACATTATTCTAACCTCATAATATACTTTCTGTGTATAATGATTAAGACAGTGTCAAGTCAACTAATGTTGTTATTACTTAAATATAACACTTATATTTCTGTGTTAAAACTTTAGATCACGGTTAACATAAGTTAATTCTGTTAAGCCGGGAAACTTGTTCCCATTTATTATTGATAATATTAAAACATTGTAATTAATTTAATATTACAATTTTGTAAGTCAATACTGCACTCTTTAAACTTAAACAATATAATTTCTTAAAGTTTAATATAACAATTTTACAACATTTTTAAACATTTTCAAAAATTATTGATATTACTCGTGGTTACTTAATTGCATTCTTGAGAAGTTTTAATTCAGATTATTGTGAGTTTACTTTGAGATTTCAAATATGGATGCCGAGACTCAGACGGATGGTCTTTTCGAGACTAGGGAGAATTTAGTACCTTCTGTTGCTCCTGAAATTTCAAATATTTTACCTGATACTAGGGATTTGATAACTTTATCTCATATTCAAGATTCATTTGCACATTCATCTAGATTACTATCTCAACCCGGTACTTCTGGTTTGTTAAATAACAGCGTTAATAGGAATTTGCCTAAGGTAACTAAACTACCTGATCTTAAAAGAAGTAAAATATGTTTTGATGGAAAGACTTGTGTTAGGGAATTTATAACTCGAGTAGAAGAATATTTCATTTTGCGAAATTTTGATGAACAAGTTTTATTGGCTTCATTTATTGAACTTTTATCTGATGATGTTATCCATTGGTATCGACGTATTCGCATTCTAATCAACTCTTGGTATGACTTGAAGGTCGCCTTGTTGCAACGTTTTGATAGGGATGATTTTGACTTCAATTTGGAAAATGAACTTCGTTATAAAAAACAGAAGTCTGGTGAATCTTTACCTGACTTTGCATCAGAAATAATTTATATGTCTAGTCGTTTGCAGATCTCTTTTTCGGATTCCACTTTAATTAAGATTATTAATCATAACATGTTACCCATTTATTCATCTCACTTCTTAGATAAGGAATTCCCATCTATAGATGCATTTATACAATTTGCTAAGAAAGCTGAGAACTGCGTCAAAAGACAAATTGTTAAGGATGACCATAGGTCTTGGTCAAACTTTCTCCCACATGTACAACTTGCTCTCAATAATAACGTTAATTTAGCAACTGATTTTACGCCCAATTATCTCATGTTTGGTCGTGAACTTATTTTTGACTCGTCTCTTCATCGATTCAGTGGATCGATTGATGATTTAGCGCAGCTTGAGTTAGGTAGTCGTAATTGTTATGCTTATTCATTAAATTCGTTGAGTGAAGTTTACGCTAAGGTGCAAACGAATTTATTAAAAGCCTATAAGCGTAACGCTTCTCATTATAATAAAGGAAGGAAAGTCATTTCTCTTTCGGTTGGTGATATTTGTTGGAAACGTAGTTTTGTACATTCTAATGCCCCGGCATATTTTTCGGCGAAACTTGCTCCTAAATTTATAAAATGTGAAGTTTTAGAAAAAGTTTCTGATAACGTTTATGTTTTGAAAGACTTGGCAAAAGGCTATACTGGTCGTTACCATGTCAAAGACATAATTAAATATTAAATAAAAACTTTTGGTATTTCTTTGAATTAAAGTTTTTGAATTGTATATTTTGACTGAAGCAGGACACTGTTTGTGGATGGATTAGAAGATAGCATGTCTGTGGTTGGTCCATTGAAAGAGATGTATGTTAGGAAACTTTTTGTCATAATATAGAATTCTATACTTATTTTCTACTAAAGATTTTTAGGACATTTTGGAATAAATAAACCAGCTATGTTCTTACAAGGAGTTATTCATTAGCTCAATTCCCAACTGAAATAGATCTTATATCTATTTTATATTTTGTTGTACAAAGATGTTGTCGTTTTGTACATAATTATTGTTAAAGGAAAATACATACATATTTTCTTTTTGTCTTCTCTGTTTTTACAAATATATATTTTGTAACAATTTTAGAAGTAGTTAGATATATCTACTTATGTAAGCTCTGTATGCACCAGCATCAGACCTTTTGGTTTTGCTCTGTGTACTTTTGTCTCAGACCAAAGTTTGTGCTGTGCTCACTTGAGGCAGACAAACAATTTTTGAACTTCAGCTTATGCTTAAGTTACCTTTGTTCCCACATTATTAGGTACGAAAAGTCGGAGTGTGTCGGCCCTAATAATTGTGTTTCTTTTGTGAGATGTTTTGCTCTCAGATATTTGGACTGGTCACAATTTTATCTATTGCGTTCGGAAGGTCGGAGTAGAGTTGTGCCGATCGTAATATGATATTTTTGCAATGCTTTCGCGTTCAGAAAGTCGGAGTAGAGTTGTGCTGACCGCGGAATGTCATTTTCTATTATAGGAAACATTTTTCCTTGATGCTTCACTTTTGAGAAGTACGCTTCGCTTCACAATGTTTTTGAGTTTTAGATCAGCGGAATTTTCCCTAACTGATATAGATGTGTGTCGAGTTGTATAGGTGAGACGGTGGCTAAATAGCCTAACTGTTTTCTTAGAAGAGAGTTGGAAGAGTAGAGGTATTACGAGTTAGTGACTATTTTGTCTAACTAATCTCAGAATTTACTATAACGGTTTGGAGTAGGTATTATGAGTTAGTGACAGTTTTGTCTAACTAATCTCCTAGGTTTGAATAAGTTGGTTTTCGTAATGGTTAGAGTTAGCGACAATTTTGTTTAGCTAATCTCAACTGGTGGTTATGTTAGATGTGTAATTTAGTTAAGGACTTTTAGGCAGGAAGAAGATGTCTTGATTAACTGTAGGTTAATAATTTTCATTGATGACTTGGAAGTTAACTTGCATGATCTTCTTTTACAAGTTTATCAATTTATTTTATAAAGATAGTATAAGATTGGCTATTTTCCTAGAATTTCGAAAAACTTAATTTAGCATTTTCTCGTTTTTAATTATTCGGATTTTATCTTAAATTTCCAGTTCATAAAAGAACTTTGTTCTTTTATTTTTTTGGGAAAGTATGTGATGTAACATATTTATTATGTTACCACAGATAATACAGAAATTTAGTCTGATTTAACGATTTTGAACGTCACATCTCTAGTGCGCGCGAGTGTCATTTCGGCGGGACGTCTCTAAAAACGTCACTTTCCTTCCATTTGCTCGAGAGTCAAGATCGCTATGTGAAAATCTAAAGTGATCCTCTAGTTTAGATAGATTTTGAAGCCTAAAATGGCTTAGTTTGATATTAGAACATACAAACCAAAGTGGTGCGATGTTATTTTTATGGTGAGTCCATTTATTCCAAAATTTTGAATATAACGTTGGTGACGTTAACACGAGTTGATGAATTTACGTTGTCGTGCTCTTTGCAGTTGGTTGCTGAACTCAAGCACCATTGTTTCGGCTGAATTCGAGAATTTTTCATAAACGGCCGGTTCGTAAAACTTTGCTTTTAATAAAATATTGATTAAATTGTGAATCACGCAGCTGTAGCCATTACTAAAGTAATGATATTGTTTCAGCTCTGCGGTCGGTTTGGTTTACGTTTTAGTTACGGTTTACGTTACGTTTTGGATTTATCTACGTTTTACTACGTATTTGCTTGGAAATTTATCGCATGTTCTGCAATCTGCTTGGTCGGATTATCTGCGCTTTGGCTGCAGATCCGCCATCTTGTGAAGAGGCCTGCATGGATTGTTAACTGGCTTGCTGTCTGGCTACTTCATTGCAAGAGGATAATTCTTCTGAATCTCGCTATGAGTATGTTAGAGGTAACCTTTTTGTTGCCATGAGGTATGTACCTTTTAATTGTTAGAACGCCTTCTGCGAACGTGGACTGGATTATCCAGTGATATTTGCGTAATCACAAAGAGTGCACTAATGACAGATCTTGGTTTAGAACTAATTGTAAATTTGGGATAAATAATAAGATCAAAACATCTATAAATAATCATAATTATAATATATATGAATGTAACAGTGTCTACGGAAATATAGCCTAATTAATTAAACTAATTTGGTTTTAATTTTCCACTCCCCTAAGATCAAAAGCTAATGCGCCGACTGACTATTATCTGGCTTATTTTGTTTAGTAAATCGGCAATAGTAGTCTTGTGAGATTGCTCTGCCTGGCGCCCGAAACCCGGTGTTAACCTAAAACACCCAAATAATATATTTTTTTATTTTTTTATATTACAAAGGCTCCCCCAATCTGGTGGATATTGTAAATTGAGATATTGTAAAATGTTAACCTTTGTTTGGTTTGACAATAAAATTCAGAATTTTACCAATTTTACAATCTAAGTGCTAGACCAAATAAAACTTGGGACTTCTATAAATAAAAAAAATTGGTATGGCATTCACACCCATATTCACAAGCACCACTAGAAGGATGCACAGTCTGCCTAATGCATAGTGTCTGCAAATTCATAATTTTCTTTGGCCTTGATCATCCTTGTTTATCTGATAGCCAACTTAAGCATAATTGTATTTCATTATTATCCAATTAAAGCACCCCTTTGCCTACGCACTGTGAAGGCTGTCATGCTGAAAGCACTGAGAACAGGCACTACCATAGCATTGAGCTGTTCTTAACTAAGTAAGTTTTGTGAATACAAGTATCAGTTTATCACATTTTTTTAGATAATAATTATGTCAGCTACAATGGATGTGGATGCATTTAGGAAATACTTTGATAATTGTCCTGTAATATACTTGGAGGGCAGGACACACCCTGTCACCATATACCATTCAAAGTTAAAGCAGGAAGATTATCAGTATGCAGCTATTTGCACAATATTTCAGCTGCATGCAACAACTCCAGCTGAGTAAGTTATACTTTTATACACCATTGAATCTTAGAATAATGTGTACTTATTTAAAATGTAATTTCTGGTATTACTTGCAGTCATGGATTCCTTGTTTTCTTAACGGGTCAAGAGGAAATTGAGACAGTGATGTATAATATCAAGCAAATTGCAAAAGTAAGTGTCAAGAACATCAATATGAGGTGATAAGAAAAAAATATTAGGTGGACATATAGTGTTCTTTTTGTGGTTAAAGTAATTTATTTCTCGCATTATTGAAACCAGTCAGAGGATTCACAGGTGCTTGAACTGTGCTCTTTCTAATTTAATATGTATTTTCTTCACACAAGTTCGTCTGAGTAATTTGTTAGCAAGATGCAATCTTGTTTTTATATTATTGATACCATACCAGCCCTGTGCTATATACTGCCCACTGCTGATTATTATTGATAAGTGTTAAAGAGTAATTTTATTTATATTTGTTTGTCTAATTATTTTGATCTGTTTTAATGTTTATATACTAATGTATCACTATTTACTTAATATCCCTTTCTCGGCAACCCAGTTAAGATAAAACGAGAAACAAACTTGATTTCTTCTTATATATGAAGTTCATAAACATATTTATATTTTATCTGAAACTGTCATTGTATTTATTTGCTTTTATGCTAGAAACATAATTCCAGGAAGCTGCTGGACCTCCAATCAGGGTTTGTCCATTATATGCAGGTCTTCCGCCAGCTCAACAGCTTCAAGTTTGGAAAGAGACACCTCCCGGAGTCAGAAAGATAATCCTCTCAACAAATATAGCTGAGGCATCAGTCACAATACCTCATATAAAATGTGTCATTGATACCGGAGTTGTGAAAGAAAGGTAAAATAAATTATTATTTTTATTATAGATCCAATTAATCATTAAGGTATAATACCTCGTACAATAAAAGTATATTAAGAATCACTTTGTAAAGTAAATAAGTGTGGTTAATCATAAAAGATGCCCTTTTTTGTTTTACTAGAATTTGTGCACTTTGGAATGAACCTTCCTCCCATGGTGTTTCCCCGGCGTTACGACTTGTCCTTCTTCAAACGAGATTTATTAAAAGTTTCTTATGGTAGGCAGCGGCCTGGCTGTAGTTTTGGCATTGCCGACGTAGTTGGGCGACAGTGACCACATACTACGAGGTAGGCCGTTAGTTCGTTTGCCTTCGGAGGCAATCAAAAAAATTTTTAATGATGGTGAAATGAGTTTAACAACGCGGGCGGTTTCGTTAGATGGTGGAGTGGTAATAATGAAGTCCATAGACGCTGAGTTGGTAGTTGGACTAGTTGGCAGTGTGTGGCACTTGGCAGGACGTGGTGCACGCGCACGGGCGCGGAGCGGCTGGCGGTGCGTGCGTGCGCGCAGGCGGCGGGGTGGCAGCGCGCGGGGCGGGCGGGCCGCACCGCGCCCGGCGCCGCGTACCGCCTCTACACCGCCGACGATTTCAAGCGGCGGCCGCACCACCCTTCGCCAGAGATTGTCAGGTTCGTATATAATTTTCTTTGTATAATAATACTTTCATTTGTCAATTTAATAGGGTAGTTTACTATGTTTGATTTTGTACATTTTTTAATATGTCTCTACCAGAAAATAATACGATTTTTTTTTGTGAAATCAACATCAAGTTGTTTGAAAAATATCTTAAAACTCTCTCAAAAAAGTCTTAAAACACATGGCTAGGTTTTTATTTTCCTTGTCGGGCTATATTAATTAAGCCTTTTATTACTTTATTATTTTTGTCACATACTTTTTGTTGATGCTTTTCTGCTCATTAACGATACATTCGTTATATCGCTTACCATCAGGCGAACGACATGCTTGTCTCATCAGTTAAATGCAATAAAAATATCATTTCAGATGATATTAATTTGTATCTTAATAAGTCTGATATCATGTTGTAGTTGGTTTAAATGTTGTTTCCAGGTGTCCACTGGCCCCAACACTGTTAATGCTTGTTGCTGCTGGAATTGAGCCCTCTAGCTTTCCTTTAATGGATAGTCCACCAAGAGATTCCATCAGTGCTTCGTTAACTCTACTTAAGGAATTAGGTAATGTATGTTAAAGTGTATCATTTGTTGTTCTCATTTGAAGGGCACAGGCAAACAACAGAGAATGTCACAAATATTTTTATTTTTTATTTTTTTATAGAATCATATCTTGTCTATGGTATTTTGAATTGCAATCATTATAATTTAAAAAAAGTTAACAGATGGAGCCAAAAATGCAGTTTTATTTATGGCCAAAACGATAAGAACTGGGAATGTCCAGAAAAGTAATATACTCTCTCTCTCTTGTCTCAATAAAAATAATATCCTTAAACTTTCAAATTGTTTTTTCTCAAAATTAATTAACAGGGAATGTCCTAATTCCCTGTTATTTGCCTGTGCCCTACATTTTTTCTATGACCCATTTGAGGTAAGCCTATTTATGATTTAGGCAGTAATAACTAATATCTATTACATGTATTGTAAACATGTAAGTGTAAGTCTTGTAGGCCAAATTTTTTTTTTATAAATATGTAACGTTAAAAAAATATCACAGTATTACGAAGTATGTTTTAGAGAATATATTTACATCCATCGATGATTATTGGAGATATTCGCCTTGAAAAAATAATGATGTTAACTTTCATTTTAGGTGCCATTGACAACGAGGTAACGCCAAAATTGACAGTATTGGGACGTAAAATGTCGGCGTTTCCTATAGATCCTAAATACGCCAAAGTGCTCTTAACCGCTACAGAATATAATTGTTTGGAAGAGGTAAGAAAGAGGTATACGCTCGTTTATAAAAAAAAAATAGCTCTTTTGTTTCATGTTTTGATAAATGATATCTTTTTGGTTTTTACAGGCTTTAAGTTTGGTTGCTGTATTGTCAAGCGAAAACATCTTCCACTCACCAATACATAAAAGAGAAGAGGCGTACAAAGTAAAACAGAAGTTTGTGTCACCCCTAGGAGATCATATAACACTACTGAACGTGTTTAATGCTTTCTGTAAAGCCCCTTTGAAGAAGGTAAGTTAATTCAAGACTCCTGTGTAGTTGTGAATAGGCAAACATGCTAACCTAAATTATTGATTTGCAGCAATGGTGTAAAGAAAATTATTTGAACCATAAGAATTTATCTTACGCGATCGAGGTGCGGAAACAATTGTTCTCTATCTGTCAAGGGTTAAACATGGCGGCGTCCAGTTGTGGAGCAGCTACAGATCAGGTCGGTTTTTTTTTTAAAAATATACACAATTTTTGACATCAATTCCTGTAAACAACTGTTTTGTTAGCTCAGTTTTATTGTACTCATTTCGTAAAGATTTAGATTAATAATTTTCATACAAATAAATATCCAAATATGTCTTCCGTTAAATCATTTTAGATTTTTTTAATAACATACATAGTTCGGTACATTCACGAAAATAGCGTCTATAAATATGGTTTCAGTATTGTCGAGTAATATGGCTTGGTACATTTCAGTTACTTAAATGTTTGCTGAGCGGTCTGTTTACGAACTGCGCGTGGTTGCGTGGCGTGGGGGGTGTGGGGGGTGTGGGTGGTGTGGGGGGTGTGGCGGGGCGGTACGTGACGGCGGGCGGCGCGGCGGTGGGGCTGCACCCGGGCGGCGCGCTGCACGCGGTCCGGCCCGCGCCGCCCGCCGTGCTGTACACGGAGCTGCTGCACACCTCGCGCACGTACATGCTCACCGTGTCCGCCATACAGCCGCAGTGGCTGCACCAGGTCGCGCCCGACTACGCCAGGAGATGTCGCGCCAATCGGTGACGATTCACAAACCTTGTTAAATGCATTTTAATCGTGTTACATTAGTTCTAAAATGTTTACTTATGATTAAAACCGTTAAGTGCTATTCGTGTTGGTTGTGTAAGTTCATTTTAGTGCGAGTTGTGGTTCTTGCCTGTTATTTCATGGTCGTGTTTATGTTTTACAGTGAAATGCGCGATCGGTCTGAAATGACGGATCGTTACGAGGGATCGTATTGTGTAGGATACCTTTACTTATAGGATCGCTGGCTAGTATTTCTTTTTGATGGATTCGAATGGATTGAGATTTTACCTCACTATTGTAGTCTGTCAAAACGACCATCATAGCGTGCCGGTACAATAGTGTCCTATTCTTACCGACTAGTGAAAGTAATTTCGGAAGCAACGCATTTATTTCGTAAATGTTTTAATATGAATGTGAGTTAGTAGTATATTTGTACAGTCAGCAGCATAAGTATCTGTACAAAATCAAAATTTCATATCGCCTATACATATATGCGTTAAGTTAAACTGAAACATTTTCTTCATTTAAAGTAAAGTAAATCTCTTTTTCTTTATTTTTGTGAAGAGCAAAAAGAGATTATAGAGAACACAAAAGTATGTAGGCTATTTGAAATTTTGAATTTGTTCAACTACTTATGCTGCTGACTGTACACACACACGATGTTATATATATGCCTAGAATATTTTTTCGCTATTCAAAAAATTTGCATTTATGCATGAAACTTTTAAATACTATTTTATATTTTTACTTTGGGGACTTTACATAGTTTTAATAAAGCTCTTTTGCACAAAGAGCATTTATAATACTATGGAAAGTTTACTTTTCACTGGCGTTTAGTATGTACATAATAAAATATTAGGAGTACTTTTTAAATTACCAGTAAAATAACCCATTATTTTTCACCCAACATTACTTTTTTTAGGGCATGTTTTACAATGTTCATGTAAATTTTATTTGTCAGTATAATGTATTTGATTATAATTTATTTGGGAACATAATTGACAATATGAATTTTGTGTTTGGTCGTTTTATAATAAATTCAAAGTGTAGCAATTACTATGACTGGATAACAGGCAGTTAAAATAAGTTTTTTTTTTTATACTTAATCACAATATAATAATTATGTAATTTTGTTGTTTTTATTTTACAATGTTGCACCATAAAATGTCTTTACAGATACTACTAATCAATTGTAGTGATTTTATGTCAATAGAACATTGTTTATCACTAGACAAATTGTTAAAGTTACGATATTATTTAGTTGTAATAGAATTTCATTACTGTATATTTTTACAATTTCACAAGGTAACATTAAAGATAAGGCCCACTGTATGGTTGCTTTATTGTTATAGGTAATTGTTTGTATTGTTTGTTACTAAAATAATATCTATGACTGCCTCAGTGGCGTAGTTGTATTGCGTACGCGTTACGAGTATGATTTGCGCGCTGAAGTCCTGGGTTCGAATCCCGGGTCGAGCCAAAAACATTGTGACTGGGTTTTCTGGGTTTTTCCATCTTAAAAAATCAGTCGCAGCTCGGGGTCAGGAAGTTGGCGGTGTGATACCCCCGTGTGTCGGAAAGCACGTAAAGCCGTTGGTTCTGCGCCTGATCTCTCTCCGGTCATGTCGGATTGCCGTCTCACCGGACTATGAGAGTGAAGCAATAGCGAGTGCACCTGTGTATTGCGCACACACTTGTGCACTATAATGTCTCCTGCGTACCTGGCTGATCTCCGTTGAGATTGGCCGCCGTGCCCGAAACTGGCTAGGAGGATACCCTACTATCTATTACTTAAATATTAAGCTCTTGACGACTTAGTTTATAATAAAATAGGAATCTATGAAACATTTTCTTATAGTTGGATGTCCTGATTTAATGATAATAATTTACTTGACAGTGGCTAAGTGTAGAAACTGTCAAATAACAAACCGTCTGGTACTTTGGTACTTTATTATTTTAATTTATTTTGCTCGCAGCATCATAAATCTTGCTCGGATTAATTCCCACTGTGTACTTTTTTGGGATAAAACGTACATATATACAGTAATTCAGAACATGATCTATAAACGTCCCAAATTTCATCAAAGTACGATTAGGGAATTCTAGGTCTACTCCTAATTTAACGACAAACTTGCGCATTTATATTTTAGTAATATTTGCTACTATGCGGCGTCGATTTTTGAGACGGGGCAGTAAGGAAAAAGTTTTTGCGTAAATTGCTAATTTTCATGCTGCCTGTACATTTTTTTTAAATCTGTGCATACAGATCTTAATATCTTAAAAATGATGATTTTTAACATGTATAATATAGCATGTAAGAACTGGTAACCATGCAGCTTTTTATAATTGAGAATTTTAAGAAATGAAGCAGTAGTCGACTTCCTCGGTGGCGTAGTTGTATTGGATGTGCGTTAATGTTCCGGGTTCGAATTCAGAGTTGAGCAAAGTGATATTGGGTTTTTCTGCTCAGTATCTGCCTGAAGTATGGCATTTGTGCCCAATATGGCAATAGACGCACCTCCTGACAAACAAATATGGCGAAAAGTGGGTGCCCTGGTTGCACTTCTGCCTACCCCTTCGAGGATAAAGGCGTGATGTGTGTTTTGAGTCAATAATTCCACTAATAAGAGTGTTCAAATAAAGGAAAAGCAAAAGGTTTGTATAATAATATAGATGAATATAGTTGATAATTCATTGTAACTGACAAGTCTGCAAAGAAAGGTAAACCAGTAGAATGGTACGTAATATTGATATATCCTTAGCCACTGACTCGTGCGTGTACAATAAGTGCCTGCTGTTAAACAATATGAATATTTTTCAATACGTATAAATATATTGGTACCAAAATATTAACTAAATAATAAAACTTTATTAAAATAAACTTTTTAACATATATTCCGTCGTTTTACTTAAATACTAACTTTGCAGCAAAGTTGTAGTAAAAGCAAAGTCTGCTCACGGCCATGCCACTTAGGTTGTGAAAGCAGGTAAGGTATAAAATACTTTGTGGTTTTGTCGGGCTAGTGTTAGGTTCCAGTTAATGTTACAGCTTGCGATATTGGATAAGTTATAACGGCCCATATTCACTCAGTCTCACGAAATAAACCTAAATACTAGATTATTCGCAGCTAAACGACACACGTGCCAAAGAGCAAACGTTAGCGCCTGTTAGAGACAGTGTTAGTCCTTGGGATCTGAATATTACAGTAGGGTATCCAACCTCAAATTTCAAAAACTAAGATTTGAAGGTGGAAAAACCCAGAAAATTCCGTTTAAAAACAATAATATTGTATTTTGTGGATTGTTTACAATGTGTAAAAAGTTCTTTTTGTCATATAAATTTATTTTATTCTTCTTTTTCACTTTAAAAATCCCGGACGCTGTTTAGAAAGTATCCAAGACATTTCAGGATACTAGAAAAACCAGGACATGTAGGAAAACAGGACGGTTTGGAACCCTATATTATAGCAAATTGTTGGTGCTTAGCACCACGCATTTTGAGATTGCAGCGTGTACCTTGGATTTTAATATTTGAATTGAGATCTTAGATAGGTACCTTTAACTTAATGTGCTTATGTACCTACTATGAATTGCATACTTGGCTGTATAAGATTGCCGAATTTGATAGAGATATTTACTAAGCTAAGAGAATGTAGGAACTAGCCTCAATTGTCTTAAATATCAATCGTGACAAAAATCACGTACCTAAGTACCAGCACCGACTGTATGAATGTACCGACATGGCGTAGCTACGACTTGAAAGTTGGAGACGTTATCATACCGCTACCTTGCGATTAAAACGCCTAAACCGTTTCTAGACGTTTTCGTCTTGGTCGCAGGTATGTAAATTAATTTAATAATACGCATTCAACATTTAGTTAATTACTGGGGACCCTAATACGCGTACCTAAACCAGATTTAGTAGAAAATAAATTGACTGCCTCGGTGGCGTAGTTGTATTACGGTACGACTGCAATGCTGAGGTCTCGGGTGCGATCCCCGGGTCGGGCAAAGTGATATTGGATTTTTCTATTCAGTATCAGCCCGGAGTCTGGAATTTGTGTCCGATATGGCGATAGGCTCGCCCCCTATCACATCATGGGACGGAATACATATGGCGAAAAGCGGGTGCACTAGTTGCGCCTTTGCCTACTCCTTCGGGGATAAAAGGCGTGAGTTTATGTGTGATGTGTGTGTACTGTGTAGAAAATAAATTGTTCAACTTGTTTGCGTTTTAATCTTCTCCATAGAAAGTAGGTACTTTAGTAGTACTTTGTTTTGCGTGCCAATAAATGTGCATAAGTGGTTTTATAACATTACCAAATATTTACCATCTCATACAATCTACCAACTCGTTTTTGAATGTTGTAAGTAGGTAAGTATTAAAGTAGGATTTACCTGAAAGACACTTTTCAAATCTTCCGTCGCGTGATGCGTCTCGACTCACCGCCTTACTCAAAATAGTATAGAAATTCGTTTACAAGCTAAAAGCTTTCCATTTGCTGGGTAAAACGCCGAGGGTATAAAGATGAAACACGTCATCTTCCCAGACCTCTATCATTGATGTACGTATGAATATGTTGCAAATATTTAACAAGTAGGTACTTATTCACCCGTACCTATATTATTTAAAATAAATATTCTATTATTCTTTAACATTAGTAAGTATACATAATACGGCAATAAAGTATTTTGTTTTGGTTATATTTTGTCCATAGTAAATTATTAGGTATCTATTTAATACAATTACTTTTCTTTATTACCTGCCTGGATAGCCTAGTTAAGAATAGAACGGTCTGCTGAGACACTCGTCGACGTCATTACTTCGTACTTAGTACTAGGTACAAGAAACTTAGTAGCTTAAAATACTACACCAGTGCATGTAATAAGGTACTACGGAATATTATGAACATCAAAATTTATTTTTAGTGTTTAGATGACTAGCGTAGTGCAGTGTTTAACGATGAGATATAGGGAAAAAGAGATCTACGTTCGCGAATAAAATCTACGTTCTTATGTGACAATACACCGAGTTATGTGAGCAATACCTACCTACTTATGTATTGTAGCAGTGTGTATATATACGTGATATGTGTACGAGCTTAGTGAGCGGTATCGCGGGCGAGGAGACAATCTCTACGATGGCTCATTCGATGCTGCATCGAACCGAGTGGAGAATTGAATTGGAAGCAAATGAACCGTGCAGACGGCGTCGTCGGATATAAACTGAACTAGAACCGAACCCTCTGATCGTAAAATAGGAAAAATATTGGACTACTACATAATATGTAGAAATTAGTTTTGCCTACTAATTTCTGCCTGGTTGGCGTAGTTGTATTACGGTATGACTGCAATGCTGAGGTCTTGGGTTCGATTCCCGGGTCGGGCAAAGTGATATTGGGTTTTTTAAATTCAGTATCAGCCCGGAGTATGGAATTTGTGCCCGATATGGCGATAGGCTCGCCCCCTATTACACCATGGGACGGAATAAGCACCGCGAAAAGTGGCTGCACTAGTTGCGCCTCTGGCTACGCCTTCGGGGATTAAAGGCGTGAGATTGTGTGTAGTTTTATCTACTAGTGATGTCACGATTTGATAAAGGTCGCAGGAACACGCTGGATGCAGGCTGCTTTTGACAGGTCCGTCTGGAAATCTTTAGGGGAGGCCTATGTTCAGCAGTGGATGTCATGTGGCTGATGATGATGATGTAACGAATGTTAGATTTTCAACATTCGCGAATACGAATGCGAATACGAATTTTGTTTCCAACATTCGCAAATGCGAATATGGAATTTTTATTGGCGCCAAAAGGTTTTATCATACTTTATGTGAAATTTGCTGATTAGGTATAGTTGTTAAGACAAATAATATTGAGATAAAAGTATAATTTAAAAAATACATTTAATTTGTAAAGTTACAATTACCTACTTATGTAGATTTCCATCATTTTTTTTAAACAGGCACGCAAAGTGACCCCACTGCACCTAATAGTAACCGTAGTCAATTCCAGATAGATTTGAAATATGTCAGCGACTTTCGTTCTCTTCCGAATCTTCTCATATCCAATTTGATCGCGTATAGAAACACCGAGCATAGCCGGGCCTTTTCATAGCTCGCCAAGTGAGTGTGAGCCGTCTTGGGTGGCCCTGGGCCCATAGTCAGAAGCCACGTCTCAAAGCCGTACGTCTTAACTGGTAAAAAAGATTGATTGAAGACTTTTGTCTTCAAGCACTGAGGCATAGTGGATGAGAAGACCTTGCCTAGTTTCCCGAACACTGCTCAACCTTTTTAATCAAAAAGTTTGAAGATATCATCCAACGCGGCAGCGAACTATTTCAGAGATATAACATCTCCCTGTCTCAAGCCTCTGTGTAGTGGAATAGCCTTCGTGCTCTGCTCCTTTACTTGGACTGACATGGTGGCGTTGTTGTACAAGCACCTCAGCCCTTCAATGTACCGATAGCCGAAGTGCCTCCTCTGGAGGAACTGCAACACAGTCTAGGTCTCCTTGCCGCATTGTATTCAGCTTGGCCATTTGGCTTTACTCGATAGACAGGTCTTTTGTGAACACTTTGGAGCCTTTGTTCTGCTCAATCGTCTCCTTGATGCTTACAACATTGTAAGCATGGACGTCATTTCGCGAGGACTTCCCTATCTGTCAATCGAGCTGCCGATATACTTCAGCGTCCTCCGAGAACTGCAACGCCATACATGGACGTTTGTAACTTAATAATTTCAATTTAAGAAAAATCACTAATTGAGGCCAATAAAAATATAACTAGTCCATTCGGGTTAAGAAAATAGTTAGTCATCAGTGCAACTGAAGGATTTAAAAGGTGTACCTACTGACATTGAAGGAAAACCATCAATAATTTATAATATTTTAAAAGATTTTAACATGTTAGTTATATTTTTATAATTAATATTTTCAAAAAAAATTATAAACTGTATTATCGGATACCGCACGCTCTCGCTGTTTTTACTTTACTGCAATACATATATTATACTTACTAAAGATATTATTAATTTCAAATCTATACTATATATATTATCTATCTATACTATTATATAATATTATATAAAGCTGAAGAATTTGTTTGTTTGTTTGTTTGAACGCGCTAATCTCAGGAACTACTGGACCGATTTTGAAAATTCTTTCACTAATAGGAAGCTATATTACTCCTGAGTGCTATAGGCTACTTTTTATCCCGGAAAATCTTTTCCACGCGGGCGGAGCCGCGCGCAATGCTAGTAATATCATAATCTAACATTTTACATTTAATAATATAATAGATTAAGTATAGAGAGATCTTGTATAAATAACATAACATAAATCCTATCACGTTGTGATCACGGTAAAAAATAATTTAAAGTAGTTAAGGGCGTTTAGAAAGTTGGAAGTTTATTTTTATCACAATATAATTGTTGTTTTGTATGAGGACTTTAAATACTAACTAAATTATTATTTAGAAATTGTAAATATAATCCGTTACAGTTATTTTATTAATTATTTTCACATGTCATTGCCAAAAACATTCGTATAAATTATTCCGGATGCGAGTGCGAATGCGAATATTAAAAAGACGCGAATATTCGCGAATGCGGATACGAATATTCGTTACATCACTATTACCTACACATTTGTTTTTTGTGTGTGTGTGACACTGCAAATAGTGTGATGGAATACTGTGTAAGTAAGTACCTACTTATTGTTTGTAGAACATGTAAAGTGGCCACAAACGCTCCCGTAATAAAGTAAGGTTTAACTTACGGCTGCCTGCAAGAGAAGGAAGTGTCTGTGGACTGCTTCATTTCCGTGCGTGTGTCCGCGGCTAGAGCCCCTATTTCCTTTGGACTGATCTTCCGTTTATGATTGCGGTTAAAGATAAATGTGTAGAACCGAGAATGACTTAAGATAATCCTAAGTCATTCTCGGTTCTACACATTTATTTATAAAACTATCTAAAAATAATGTATACTTTGCCCTGTATTTTACATAATATCTACATACTTGAAATGACAGGTACCTATATATTTACCTATATCTATAATACATAGATACTTATTGATTATGTTAAGGTTATTAGGTTAAAAATAATAATTGTATAAACTTAGGTCTTAATCTGGCAGATGTGCCTTTCCATATCAAAGAACAATGCCTTAGAAATCTGACAATTTCAATAGTCAATACTGACGACCGTACAAAATTTTATTCGATGGTTTTTATACAGGGTCATTTTGACAATGCGTTAATAAATGAAACCACATACTCGTCTTCGCCTCTGCTAACATTATGCCAAAAGACATCCATGAGAAACTAATATTTTCACCCAAAAACTCAATTTTACTTTCCCGATTTTTTCATAATTTTGTAGTTTAGAGCGAATATGGCGTGTGCGTGAGTGAATTTCTGATTGAAAGTTTCATGTTGCTGCAGCGACTGAGCTGAGCTTGATTTTGTTTGACTGCCTCGGTGGCGTAGTTGTATTACGGTACGACTGCAAGGCTGAGGTCGCGGGTTCGATCCCCGGGTCGGGCAAAGTGATATTGGATTTTTCTATTCAGTATCAGCCCGGAGTCTGGAATTTGTGCCCGGTATGGCGATAGGCTCGCCCCCTATCACATCATGGGACGGAATACGCACGGCGAAAAGTGGGTGCACTAGTTGCGCCTCTGCCTACCCCTTCGGGGATAAAAGGCGTGAGTATGCGTATTTTGTTTGAAACTTACACTTTTTTATTTTACATGTATGGTTAAATAATTTATTGGAAAGTGTTATTTTTAAGGACATACCTAAGTATGTGGTTAAATTTAGTAACGCAATGTCAAAATGACCCTGTATATCAATGGACGTGGTATTCGCTAAGAAAATGAATAGGTTTTTACAACTTTGTAATAAGTAGCTGAATGATAAGGAGCGTTACGCGTGTCAGCCAGATCTAAGTATACCTATAGGCTATAGGTCTATAGCCTAGAGCACCGAAAGGGTAGTGCGCTTGTTACACTGCGGTAATAATCGGATCGGATATTAATAATCAGGCAATACTACTAATACTTGAATTAATGTACTTCAAACAGGGACACAATTAGGTATATTGCATAATATTTATACAGTTTGTATTTTTAGTCGAGGGAATTATGCAGTTCATGCTCGCATGTACCTAAGTACCTAATAAAAAAAGAACGGGTTGCACTCTGGGAGTGCCGGCAGAAGTGAAAACTTGAACATTAACGTTGTGCATTTTTGTATATTTTGGAATGGTTACGGAATAATTTCGCACGAATTGCTTTATTTATCAGTATAAAAGTACTAGCATTTATGTGGTTAAATACAATACTTATTTATTGTGCTAACTATCGTACACAAAAATGACAATTTCACTATTTCTTTATTAAACAAAATTTGAAAAAAGACTGTTACGCTTTTTAGTACTCGTGCCGTGCCAACGCTGTGGAAATAAATAAAAATGTAGTCGTTTAAGAATTTATAGCTTCTAAGCATTGTATTTAAGGTTCCTATTAGTAAGGTATGGTAAAACCTCCTACGCATTTTCAATCGGTCACGTGATCCTGATGCGAGTTTAATATTTTATACCCATCCCAAAAGTGCTCAACGCCGCTAAAAATGTTTTCACTTCAAAAATATACGCAAATAAAATAATGATACATACGCACTCACGCCTTTTATCCCCGAAGGGGTAGGCAGAGACGCAACTAATGCATCCACTTTTCGCCGTGCGTATTCCGTCCCTGATGTGATAGGGGGCGAGCCTATCGCCATATCGGGCACAAATTCCAGACCCCGGGCTGATACTGAATAGAAAAATCTAATATCACTTTGCCAGACTCGGGCATCGAACCCGAGATCCCAGCATTGCAGTCGTACCGTAATACAACTACGCCACCGAGGCAGTCTACGATCAAGTCACGTGATGAAGTGATCTAAGTCAAGAATACGTTATTATATAAAAATATAAACAAACGTTTATAGATATCCATAAGGAACTTACGGTAGTAAACTACTCTTCTATTACCGAAAGCATTAGTGCTAATGTATAAAGTTTCATAACATAATGCGTAGGCAAGATATTATAAGAATCTATGAGTTATGTTGGTACTATAGGTCACAAACAGCGATATACTCAATTTATTATCCTACTAATATTATAAACGCGAAAGTTTGTAAGTATGGATATATGGATGTTTGTTACTCTTCCACGCAAAAACTACTGAATGGATTTCGATGAAATTTGGCACACGGGTAGATTATATCCTGGATTAACACATAGGCTACTTTTTATCCCGGGAAATATAAAGCGGGACTTCTGTCCCGGGAAAACTCATTCACGCGGGCGGAGCCGCGGGCAAAAGCTAGTATTATTATAATAAGACAGCGGGCGACGTGCATCATAATAACTTATAATATTATAAGCCCACGCTGCAGAGTGTACCTATACACATTAGTATTCAGAATGATTTGGTCGACTGGACCTCGATATTAGGTATCTACCACTATCTCATAGAAAACTGTGGTGAAGTGAAAATTTGCATTTGCGTTTTATATCTTGAATGAAGTTTTCATAAGGTCAAACACTCCTTCAAAAACGCAAACTCAACCCTTCCTATTTCCTAATCTTGCCATTTAAGGCGGGCAGATAATAAAATTGTGAGTATTTATGGAAGCCAACACCAGGTCACACACACTTGCTCAATTGAATACACTTGCTCGTTAGCCCGCGTAATTTGTATTGGTACCAACTACCAAGTCTTTAAAGAAATTATGACTACGGTCTTTCACGGCCCATTTGTGTCTTAAAGCAAACTGGATACCGCATAGCTTACGGTATATCAATCATTAGATGATGCTCTTTTTCAAATTCAAAAGTCAATATTAACAAAAGCTAAACAAATCAATTCAGTATCGTTATACACTCCTTAGCAGATAATATCGAATATATTATCTGCTAAGGAGAATATTGAATGTACTCTCAATAAACAAGTATATCAGTGAAATTGTGTTTAAATATCTTTCATAAAGATAAATAGCTACATTCGTCATTGTTGTGATATGGACTTAGAATGATAAAATCCTTAATACCTCATTTGCCTATCGCTTTACAAACTTTGTGTAAACAAGAATTAAGTATTTTGAATACATTTATTCTGTATTTTATTGAAGAGATCATGAGGAGATGAATTATTAAACCAATTCCCCAAAACTTTATAGCCTTCATTCATAATATTCTTTAATGCCGGCTGTGACAGATTTTGTATAAGCGCAAGTGGCTATACTTTGATTAATATTATGTAATCAAAGTCGCTATATTTAGTCATAATGTATGCTTTTACTCGGTAAACTAAAATCATTTAAAATAAATTCAGTGTAATTTACGATAAAGCGATGTGGAATAAGTATGTGCCTACTACTAAGTAAATACCTAGTTACTTATAGAAGAAATATTCATATTTAACTAAATAATGAGACCTCGGTTTCGATCCCCGGGTCGGGAAAAAATATATTGAGAAAATTATTATATTATTTTCAGTATCAGCCCGGAGTCTAGAATTTGTGCCAAATGTGGCGATAGCCTCGCCGCTTATCACATTATGGGACGGAATACGCATAGCGAAAAGTGGGTGTACTAGTTGCGCCTCTGCCTATTCGGGGATTAAAGGCGTGTGTGTATATATATATACTTAGCAAAATAAGTTTTTATTTAGGGAAAAACTCACTGTGAAATACCATACGGTATCAAGAACATACTTTTTATAAAAATCAGCTGGCCCGAGGCCATTCAATAAGCACTTTTTTATTTATTGCTTCCAATAGAACGATATCACAAATATTTGCTATATGCCCTCATACATCAGGCTTTGGAATTGGTTACAAACCATTAACTTTAGAAGAACTGCAATAGTTTAACAAGTAAAACTCGTAGTTTCCGATTTCGTAATGTAAAATCATAAAACCGGCCAACTCATATCGATTTATATTGTTAGATAAATATAAATTGTTCCAGTTATATTTAAACTGTAATTACATTTTTAAAATATTATGATACCTAGAACATCATAGCATCATGTAGATCTGTATTATGTTTCTCAAGTAACAAAATCAATTTCTTCAAACTTGAGATATGTAAATATACTATATAATATTATATAATATATTAGTAGCTGTAAAAAACATAAACCATCTACTACTGCATCGACATACTTGGCGCCCGGCTTATAAAGTAAATATATATCTTCCATTGGTAGTGGTAAACAAACACATAAATAAACTCGGACACTAACATAATCCTCAATTAGCAACTACAATGCGATTCAAATAAGAATGAAACGTCAATGACCTTTATGTTTCAAATGTCACTTAAAAAGTACGGTTTGCATAGAAAACCTATTATTATATCAATAGCGGTTTATTGTATTTTGTCTAATTGACTCTTACATCAAAGGAGATGTCCGCTTTTTGTATGGGTGCTGGGACCCAAAATTTAAAACTTAAGGGATATTAAAGGGGCAAAATATGGAACTTGGATCCATTAAAAAAATATTTTTACATTAAAAAAATATTCATAGCTTACCTTTTTTGAAACTGTTCATCTTAAGTGTAATTTTTAAGCATAATGAAGTTAGGTACATAAATCTCAAATCCGGAGGTCTTTAAAACTAAACGATTTATTGGAAAGGCTAGTTTTTAGGAGTTCTATCCAAATATATGTAAACTGTCTTGGTTAGAATTTCAGGCACGTTTTTGAACTAGTCCTTGAAATAAAAACATTATTGCTAAATTAGTTTAATATAATATTTAATTATTTAGACGTCACAATATGGCGCAAAGTCGATCCGGTTCTTATTTGAATCGCATTGTACAGTTACTCGACACCGGACACAGCCTGAGTTGGCGAGCTCTGGCTAGGTACCGAATAGTTGAACATGTACCTACATTATACTGTGTAAATAGCCACTAGAATGTCTAATAAGTACATGTAAGTAATCGGCAATTTTAGTACAAATATATAATAACGTAATATTGCTTAAAATATGGTTTAAAATAAGTATCTCTTCAGACACAGAGAACAAAAGAAACTATTATGGCCATCACGTAAATGGTAATTTAAAGCACGTTGCGCTTTGCAATTAGAAAAATAATTGCTTCTTCTTTCCTACAGTGGAATAAATTTTACATACGGGTTTATACAATGTTAAACATGGAGTTTATCTTATCTTACTAGTCTTACTTAGGCTACTTTTTATCCTGGTAATTTGCTCCCTTGGAAAATATTTTTAATCTGATTCTTTAAGTAGATGGCGCTAGCATTGGAGGCGCCACGTAATGGGCCTGCGAAATAAAAAGGGGGAAAAGAAAGAGCGGGGGAATTAAATGGGACAGTCGAAACTGTCCCGGCCGAGTCCTAAGGCTCGGTGCGTTGGGCCAACAATGACCCTGGCGTTTGTGGACTGTATTTTTAGGTCCCCTTCGGAGGGGCTGGTTCGCGGAGGAGTAGTTTGGTTGGCGGTATAAGGTAATTATATGCACGCCTTACCTTGACGATTCTGCATCAGGCGGCGCACGCGGTCCCGGCGATGGCGTCGCTGTAGATATACGACGCGCACGCAAAAGGGCTTGCTTCACACACAAAATAACTTCACCAACACCAAGCACTGGTCATTCAGCAGTTCAATTAGCGTTACATGTGCTTTTTATGCGAGTTATGCACCAAATTAAAGCGGATTAGCGAATCATTAGACAGCCATTAATGTGGCTGCGGCGGCGGCGTGTACGGAAGTGTGTGGCACTCGCGCAGCTTGTTCGGCGCGGTGCGCGCGAGACACAGATAGGTAGGCGTGCAAGTGTAAGGGAGAAAGAGGTGCGGAAAAGGGAACTAAGGACAAGGATTAGGCTGCCAACCAATAATTGCGTTTTATTGTTAAATGTGGAATCATTATGGCGGAACCATTCCCCCGGCCTTAAAGGGTTACCTTTAGAAAACGCTACCTTATAAGAGAAAAAAAAATAGAGCGTAAGCCTACTCCTACCTGTACATTAAGCGATTTGAGCGAAATTAAACGAAATAAGCGTAAGAAACTACGCCCACGGGCTCTTGGCATCGGCTGTGAATATAGTATCCACAGCCGCTAGGTATCCTAGGCCTACGAGCAACCGTGGGTTATAAATATTTACTGACTGGGCAGCGGGCACAGCCGAACGACAGGGCGCACGAAGCTGCCCTTGCTCGTCCTAACTGTGACAACACGCGTTGCACCATCCTTCGAGGGGTGGACAGCTTCCACCACACCGAGAGGCCAAGAAAGCGGCGGCGAATTATCTACAATAATGACCACTACCGTCCCTAATTGGATCGGAGTGGATGGCGTGGTCCATTTAGCGCGAGCTTGCAATTGATGCAAATACTCTATCCTCCAGCGTTGCCAGAAGGATTGGACCAATTTATCCAATAGCGAATGTCTCTCACGTAGATTAGACGAATCTATGTGAGACGCGGGTAAAGAAAAAAGCGGAGCGGTATGAAGGAAATGAGCCGGCGTGAGCGCCGTCGGCTCGGCGGGGTCGCTGCTTAAGGGCGTAAGCGGGCGCGAGTTTATAAGTGCCTCGACTTGCGTAAGTACAGTTAATAACTCTTCATAGGACAGCAGCTGTTGCCCTATGACCTTGAAGAGGTGAGACTTTACTACCTTGACCATGGATTCCCAGCATCCACCCCAGTGAGGGCTAGCAGGCGGAATCTGCTTGAAATCAATGCGACTTTCTGATAATTCATGTTCAAGGCACGGGCGATATTCGTCGAGGAACTTATAAAGGTCGCGTAGGTACGAGCGACAACCTACAAAATTGGTACCGTTGTCAGTGTATAAACACTGAACCGGACCGCGGCGAGAAAGAAAACGCTTAAGCGCAGCGAGAAAACTAACCGTGCTCAGTTCCGTGGCTATCTCAACGTGCAAACAACGCGTCGTGAGACAAGTAAAAATACAAAGCCAAGCCTTGCGGCCTTTGACACCTCTACCACGCACGGGCGTGTATTGTAGAGGGCCTGCGTAATCACAACCCGTATGCGAAAATGGTTTGTCAACCTGGTTGACGCGGTACGCGGGCAAATCGGCCATCATGGGAAATGTAGGGCGCGGCTTTGCCCGAAAACAAGTGTTGCACTTGTGTATACGATGCCGAATAACTCGGCGAGCGGCGAGTATCCAATAATGACGCCTAAGTAAGGACATCAGTAGTTCAGGACCGGCGTGTAAGTACTTCGTGTGGTGATAATCGATGATCATGTCGACTACGTGATCACGTCGCGGGAGCACACACGGGTGTCTTTGCGTATATTCGACGGCAGCATTCGATAGACGGCCGCCGACGCGTATTATATTTTCACTATCCAAGAACGGATTTAATTTTTGCAAAGCGGGTGAACAAATTTGTTTGTTTTTTAATTTACGAATGTCGTCAGCAAAATAAACATTCTGAAGAGCTAGTATGATTTTACTTTCAGCGTAATCTAAGTCAGAACGAGTGACGGAAGGTCGCCTCGGTAATAATTTTGAAAAACGGTAAATTATAACAAAACAAACGTGGTTAAATCAGAAAATTGACACTGGGTCATTAGTGCGAAAGCGAAAACGAATACGCTGGAACCTACGATCGGATTCTTGCATACCGATCTGCAAGAACATCTGACGACAATCAGCGGAAACAGCAATTTTGAATAGGCGAAAATTAAGAAGAATACAATTCAAGTTACCTTGAAGGTTAGGTCCTGAATGTAAAACTTCATTCAGCGACAGCCCTGAACTTGTCCTACAACTGGCATCTAACACCATGCGGACCTTAGTAGTGGTCTTGTCCTCACGTTACACGCAGTGATGCGGAACGAAATAGGATGAGGCGGCGACGAGATCGAAATTATTATTTATTCCTATTTCGGTAATGTAACCCTTAGCAACGTATTCGCGAATGATATCGTTGTAGGCGGCGCGCAACATGTCAGACGACTGCAACTTACGCTCTAAACACAAGAAGCGTCTGTGAACAGTGTGGTAAGAATTACCTAATTTATGAGCATCGTCCCTAAACGGCAGAGCGACGATGTATCTACCACTAGCGTCACGCGTAGTGGTGGCGCAAAAATGATTTTCACACTCAAGGTCATCATGACCTTGAGCGGGCGGAGCGGAAACCTCCTCAAGTTCCCAAAACCTTTTAAGAAGGTGGTCCAAGGGAGGTTGATCGACAACAGCACAGCAAGCCGAGGTCGACCTTAAAGCGAAAGTTTTGGATAGTAAAACGGGAGCGGAACCCATTATAACGTATCCGAAAACAGTATTTATAGCGGGCGGCAACCCATCCACACTGTAAACCGTACCCGGTATTAACAGGTGTGGAAAAATACTAGCACCGAGAAGTACTTGCACTTCGGCCGGTGTGGCAAAGCTACCGTCCGCAAGCGGGAGTGAGTTAATATAACGCGCGAACAAAGATTTATCAACGGGCACCGAAGGTAGGTTGTCCGTGATGCGGTCGACAATAAGTGCCGATACGTCAAAACAAACGTTATTATTATGACGCGAATGTACTTTAAAGCGTGTGGAACCCCTAATGGATTTTTCCGTACCACCGAAACCACGTACAATAGTTTGCGTATTTTTGTCGTAATTCATACCCAAGAGCGCAACACATTCGGGTGTTATAAAGTTACTTTGCGATCCCGAGTCAAGAAGACATTTAATTAAATGCGCCCGACCGCCACGATCATAGATAGTAATTTGCGCTGTCGACAACAATATAGTGGATTGCGTACATCGCTTGAGATAGCCACTAGAAGCGGTTGCGTTCGGCACTGGCACAGCGATGGATGTGTGCAGCGAGGAGACGTTGCCGCTCTGTGCACTATCGGGCGGCGGCGGCGGCGCACGAGGCGGGCCGGCGGCGCTCACGCCACAAATGGGCGAAGTCCGAGCGCTGACTGAGGGTGCGCCTGGCGCGGGTTCGGTTCCCGACGCAGGCAAATTTACATAACGTTGCGCTTGCGAAATGGATTGAGAATTTGACTCATTGAAATGTAACAACGAATGATGTTTTGAGTTACAATTACGACATCTAAAATTAGACTTACACCCTCGCGATTTATGATATAAACTAAGGCAGTTAATACAAGCGCCATGATCCTTTACGCATTTAAAGCGTGCTGAAGGCGCTAATTGATTAAACGTAGGACACTTAAAGAGATGATTATGTGCGAAATTATCACAAAGACATTTTATGTTATTGGGTGTTGAAACTGATGTGTAAGTCTGCGGGTTAGGTACGTGACTACGGGGTTTACCTTTACTATAATTATTACTACGCGAAACACTGGGAGCGACGTAATTAATTTGCGTGTTAGTATAAATTTTAAACTGACTACGAATAAAATCGGATAAATTAATAAATGTAGGCATTTCTACATCGCGATATCGCTCCTCAAATGCATGGACCGTCTCGGCGTCCAGTCTTCGCAAAGCGAGATGCAGCAGCATAAAGTCTGACAGATCATCTAGGTGCAGGTTTTTTAATGCACTAGCAGCAGTTATGAACTGTTCTAAGAAGCTTTGGAATTTAGACGCAGAGGCGGGACCAGTGCTCTTGAAGTTAATCATTTGATCTAAATAAGTAGATGCGAGTGTTCGAGTGTCTTGGTACCTATCAATAAGACCTTGTAATATAGTGTCATAATTTTCTGCGCACGGTGTAATACCCGAGAACACGTGTTTAGCCTTAGTCGAGAGTTTACTCACTAAATAGTACAGCCTATCGTCATCTGTTAACAACGGATTCTCATGTACCATGGACTTAAACCCTGCGTAAAATAGGGGCCAGTTTCGTATGTCACCGTCAAACGCCATAATTTCGAGTGACGGCAAGGATGGTTTTTTATGTTTTATACCACTGTGGTTGGAAACTGTGTCCACCCTCGAAGGCTTGGAATCAACACGAGATAATACGCGCTTAATACGACAATATAAATCCTCAAACGAGATTAAGGACTGAAAATCAGGCTTACTAGTAGGATCAGTCTTAAGTAAAACGCGATTGTATTCATCGAGGATTTCCCTAAATTGAGACCTAGTGTCGTCAATCGTCGCGACTGAACTAAGAAAGGTTTCCAGACATTCCTGACTAGTATCAACCCTTTGCGAATTCTCGAACACATTTTGAATGATTTCAAAATATGTATTTCGTTTGCATTCTAATAACATAAGTTCACTATTTTGTATAGGTGACTCGGTGTCTATTCGTTTCGAACGCGACATTTTACAGAGATATTATACACCGATATAACTAATTAAGTAACTATAGGCACAACAGGTGTGCGCGGCGAATATTATAATACTTATAGTTATGAATACAATGATTCACTATGCGTGCGGAGTGTTACTTAAAACTGAGCGTTCGCAAACGAAATACTTTTTTAAGATTTACCCTCTATGTATAGAAATATAAGATAAATAGGTATTTTAATGAATTAGCGTTTTTGTTTTAACAATGATAATTAAATGAGTTATGTAGCCCCTTTAAGACCAAGGTTGAAAACAACTAAGCGAGAAGAGTAGGTACCTAGGCAGGTACTTACGGAATATACTAAATGCGGAGGGGGGCAAATCTAGACGAATCTAGGCCCTAATTAATAAGCGGCGTAGTCCGATGACCAGATATTAATCCGTCTCGTATGGACCAAAAATGGAGGCGCCACGTAATGGGCCTCCGAAATAAAAGGGGAAGGAAAGAGAAGCGGGGGAATTAAATGGGACAGTCGAAACTGTCCCGGCCGAGTCCTAAGGCTCGGTGCGTTGGGCCAACAATGACCCTGGCGTTTGTGGACTGTATTTTTAGGTCCCCTTCGGAGGGGCTGGTTCGCGGAGGAGTAGTTTGGTTGGCGGTATAAGGTAATTATATGCACGTGTTAGAGTATATAACATATATATCAATATATATATGTTAAACAGCAATCGCTTATGTAAGCAAACTACATTTAAAAGAACATATTATGTATTAATACATCGAATCACTTTATACCATCAGGATACTAGCAATATTATGTATTTAAGGATGGAAGGGCGGAGGAGTTTTCTAAGATACAAGAACCATTATATTCTTTACATAATATATTCATTAGATATTTATATATTATAATCCAATAAGCATAGCTCTATCACCAATATAACATCAATATGTATCTAACAATTATGTACCTTAACATAGGTACAACTTCTAAATCATACGATCCCAAATTAAATGGTTATTTATACAAATACTTAATATTTTAAATGGAAAGGAAACTAAAGATCTAATTAAATAAATTACTTAACTTGCCAGTCTCCTAGTACTGCTCAGCTCGGCGGCTCACGATGGAATGCCCCGTCCTCCATTCAGAGACGGGTATTTATATCATTCCAAACGTCAAAAACACTTAAGTACTACCGCCATTTAGACAAATATTTACAATTAATATTTTAGCTACCTTAATGAGTTTGTTTACAATTATTTACACAAATAATCACTTTTTATGAATAGTAATCACTTTTTACAAATTATAATCTATGATATTACGGCCATACTGACAGTACTTCGTCCCCGGAGTACCGCGTGTAGTGTCTCCAACTAACGAAGGTTTGGTAGTGAGCTGCCTTTATCTTCTAGGCATGTGCAATTTCAGTATTACTGATTAAATTTATTTGCCAGACGCCTAGACATGCCAGTCACATTCACCAGCTGCCGGTGAGACCGACTGACACCAAGCGTGTGGCTAGCAGCTAATATCATAGTACTTGCATAGCCATGTTGGTCCCTTTCAATTGCTGCTTTGAGATAGACCAACACCAAACAAGTACAACAGCACTTATTATATTTACCAGATACCTAGACATGTCAATCACATTCACCCGCTGCCGGTGAGACTAATTGACACCAAGTAAGTGGTCGACCAGCGGATACATTTTCATCAGATTACTTTTGATGTTTTGCCAATTGCCTAGACATGCTAAGTTCCCTTCACCCGCTGCTGGTGAGATAAACTTGCACCAAGCAAATGACCGTCCAGCGGAAACATTTTCATCAGATTACCTTTTGATGATATGCCAATTGCCTAGACATGCTAAGTTCCCTTCACCCGCTGCTGGTGAGATAAACTTGCACCAAGCAAATGACCGTCCAGCGGCAACATAATTTATCGGCTACCTTTTTTGTATATTGTCAATCACAACTTACATCACAAAGTAATTTGTTGCTTGTATTTTTTTTGTGTCAATCATTTTCATCAATAAATTCTTTAGGCCATATCTCAACTTCTCTTTAGCAATTGAAATATTCCTTGAGTTACCTATGCCACGCAGAGCGTAGCGATTATTAGGGAGGATATCTGATAATTCATGAGATCCCTTAAATTTTGTTGCTAATTTCTTACTGCGTCTATGGTTTTGTGAAATGTATGTCGGGTATATCCTTATTATTAATGTTTTTGAGGGTGTCTGAATATAAAAATCAGTTGAGCTGTCAGACTAGTAGTGCGAGTAACAGTTGGGTGTATAAAAAGGGTGCCGAATCATATGAAGCAACTAGTTCAGTGCAGTTCGATACTAAGTAGTAACTATGGTGGCTTTCATATCGGTCAGTGCTTAGTTAAGCGGTTACTATGTTAATTCGAGTTTATGATTGAGATCGTATTAAGCTGGTTACTGAATAAGTCGAGTATAGTTGATATTGGTTAAGTAATTGTCTTAATTACCAAGGTGTCATAATAAGTAGTGTTAATAATGAATCCTGACGTGGCATTGTACTCTGTGAACACTTGATTACGCAATAATTGACCAATTATCAATAAATGGTGAGTTGAAGAGATAATTCATTTGTGACTTATTAAATATGTAAGTGTAATATATCGGCCGCCGCTGTCTGCGATATATACAATGTCTCCTACGTTATAATTTATATTATTACGACGAGTAGCGACCAATCGCTCTTTGAATTTGGCTACGACTTGAAAAAGGTGTAGTCTAGCTATCTCTCGATCAGCTTCTAGATTTGTCGGATTATGCCTAATAATGTCATCCGTTATTTCATCTAAATGGGCTTGAACGGAAGGTATATTTGCATCTATTCCGATAAGTAATCGCAAAAGAGAGAAACCTGTTGATTTTTGTACCGTTGTGTTAATTGATTGTTGAACCTTCCATAAAACGTTCGGCCAATCTGACCATTCAATACACTTAGTGCCGAGCATATCGGTCACGGTAGACACGTATCGTTCTACTTGCCCATTACTTCTTAGAGTATCAGTAGAGAGTAAATGATGTTCTATATGTAGTTCTTCAAAGAACGACCGAATCTGACTACTGCTGAAATGATTGCTTTTCTGAAATTACCGTAGAAGGAGTTCTAAATAATGTGATAGTGTCTTGTAATACTGATATCAATTCCTGAGCAACAAGAGTTTTAAGTGGTTTGAGTAAGCAAATCTTTGTAAACCCATCCACTATTAATAGACTATGTATATACCCTTCATCTGACCTAAAAGACCCTGTGGAGTCCAGGAAAATGGTGCGAAAAGGTAGCGCAGTTTTTTCGATTGGATATAGGAACCCTTGCTTTGGACCATGGTGAACCTTGTGCTTGATAAAATATTTTCGAGCAAAGGCCGTCATAACTGGACACCAAAAATGTTCACGTATTTTAGATATTTTTTTTTTTTTTTTTCAAATCTTATGTGGCAGTTATCATCACGGAACAGGCACAAAATATTTAATCTGGTACCTTTTGGTACAAACAATTTTAATACTCCGTTTGGTTTTGTCCTGTAATATAACTAAATTAGGATTGACCACATACTGGCTTGCATCAATCTCACTTGTCTGAACTCTGTTCATAATAGAGAATGTCCTAGGGTCACTTTGCTGTGCTACCTCTAACCAAAGACTGGGGATCAGTTATTATGCTAACCGTATTCGTAATAGTCGTGGAAAGGGTCTCAACAGAATGGTGGCTGAGGAAATCAACATGGATAATGTATCGTCCCCTTTTTTTTTTACCTAACTGAATACAAACTGGAAATCTTGCATATGTGTCCACCAGCGATAAATCCATACATCTATTTTTTTTATTAATCATGGTAGACTTGATGGCATTACAATCCGTTATAATCCTGAAGTTTATTCCTAATGAATAGACTCTAAAGTACTTTAAGGCGTAGTAAATGTCTACGGTTTCCAGGTCATACGAACTATATTTCCACTCTACGGGTGTCGTTCTTCTACCAAAATAAGTGATAGCTTTGGACTCGTTACCGGATACCTGTATTAAAATGGCATCATATCCTATTTGCACTGGCATCGGTGTAAAGCTCCGTTTTTAAATAAGGGCCAAAAATCGATAACAACGGTCTTGATGCCAAGTCACATAATTCCTTACAATATTGTGTTTACATTCTTATTCTTAGTTCCTTTGTGTTAATTTGGTTATACAAGTACGCGCAGCGTAATTTGGAATGAATTTCCTAAAATAAGAAGCCAGCCCCATAAACTGGCGGACTTTTTTGATGTTACGAGGAATGGGTGCATTTACCAGTACAGAAACTTTGGATGCACTGGGCCTGACACCTTCTTGTGATATTTCCATATAAAAATACTCAATATTATTAAAAAAATACATTTTTTTTTTTTTGTTAATCTTGCATCCTGAGACAGCAAGAGCAGAGACTATTTCGTACAAGTCATTGAGTCCTTCTTCAATAGTTGAAAATGAAATCAGGATGTCGTTCATGTAGATGAAAAGGTAAGTTAAATGTGCGACGGCTTTTGAATTAGCCCTTTGAAACACGGATCGTCCATTGCAAATACGGAACGGCATTTTATAAATTCGTAATGGCCATTATGGGTTGAGAAAGCTGTATATTTATAGAAGAGTCATCAGGGAATGGTATTTGATAAAACCCATTTTTCATGTCTATTGAAATAAAGAACCTAGCCTTGGTCTTCAATGAGCGGGACAGGGTATGTGTCTCTTTCGATAATTTTGTTTGACCTATAGTCGATGCAAAGTTTGTCACTTGCGTCCCTTTTTTTTTTTTACTAAAATTACCGGACTTGCAAATGCTGATTCACTTTCACGGTTTATAGGTATTATTTTCCAATAAATCTTGGATTATTTTTACATTCTTCCTTTCACAAGGAGCTAAACGATAAGGGCGATAATTGATTACCTTACTTTTTAATCTCAATTTAATTCGCCAGTTGTGACAGATACTGTTTTATTTGATATGGTAATATGTTTCTCAAAAATATCTAATCTATTCTCGTATCCAAATGATTTATTTTAGATTTTAGCTCAGCCATTTGAGTGTTAGAATAGTCAAATTCGAGAAAGGTATTTATGAGAAAGTCCATTTCGTTTTCTTTTTTTTTTTTTTTTTTTTATTCTACATTCCTTATGGTCTGTAGTTATTTCAATATCGGGATGCTTAACAGCATTCCTACCAATTAAAAGTTTAATTAAGTTTTTTTTTTTATCAACAACAAATATATATAATTCTATATATATATCATCGAATTCTACGGGGGCAGTTATTTTACTTTGTCTATGTGTATTTTCCGGGTCACTATGCTCTGACGAGCGTTTTTTTTTTTTATACTTTTCGCGTAGCTGGAAAATAGAGATGTAATCTCGGAAGTAGTCTTTACGTTACTGTCGAGAGAAGCCATTTTAATATTTTCATCAGTAACACTTCTGCAGATTCATTCAATCAATTAGTTTTTGGTAAACGAAATCTTCGTATTTCGCATCTGTCTAATCTTTTCTCTTACGTATTCACAATAGGAATCTGCAGAACCGGGGTTATACATTACGGCTTTTGAAAGTTTTTATTCTGCCAGATTCCATTTCTCGGGATACAAATCTGTAAGGCCCGTACGGAAGTTATTCCAGGTTCGCCCTCCAGATTGTTCCCAAGATTCAAACCATGTTGACGGTGATTCCTTTTAAGCCTTGCCGGCTTTTGCATCAGTTTTGATACTGCTCCATCCAAATTCTTTGGACAGTTCCTCGCTACTGTGGCACCAGCCGTCTGCACCATTTGTCGCTAGACGCTGGGTCGAAGACAGGGAGCGCCACGTCATCATCCGAGCGATGATGTCCCGAGACAGCCTCACGGATTGCGTTGAGTAGAACTTCCAAGATAATGGGATCCATTCTGAAACAGACTTCATGGTATTAGTATGTAAGGCGATAGTGAATCCCACTTCTGATGTTAGAGTATATAACATATATATCAATATATATATGTTAAACAGCAATCGCTTATGTAAGCAAACTACATTTAAAAGAACATATTATGTATTAATACATCGAATCACTTTATACCATCAGGATACTAGCAATATTATGTATTTAAGGATGGAAGGGCGGAGGAGTTTTCTAAGATACAAGAACCATTATATTCTTTACATAATATATTCATTAGATATTTATATATTATAATCCAATAAGCATAGCTCTATCACCAATATAACATCAATATGTATCTAACAATTATGTACCTTAACATAGGTACAACTTCTAAATCATACGATCCCAAATTAAATGGTTATTTATACAAATACTTAATATTTTAAATGGAAAGGAAACTAAAGATCTAATTAAATAAATTACTTAACTTGCCAGTCTCCTAGTACTGCTCAGCTCGGCGGCTCACGATGGAATGCCCCGTCCTCCATTCAGAGACGGGTATTTATATCATTCCAAACGTCAAAAACACTTAAGTACTACCGCCATTTAGACAAATATTTACAATTAATATTTTAGCTACCTTAATGAGTTTGTTTACAATTATTTACACAAATAATCACTTTTTATGAATAGTAATCACTTTTTACAAATTATAATCTATGATATTACACGCCTTACCTTGACGATTCTGCATCAGGCGGCGCACGCGGTCCCGGCGATGGCGTCGCTGTAGATATACGACGCGCACGCAAAAGGGCTTGCTTCACACACAAAATAACTTCACCAACACCAAGCACTGGTCATTCAGCAGTTCAATTAGCGTTACATGTGCTTTTTATGCGAGTTATGCACCAAATTAAAGCGGATTAGGGAATCATTAGACAGCCATTAATGTGGCTGCGGCGGCGGCGTGTACGGAAGTGTGTGGCACTCGCGCAGCTTGTTCGGCGCGGTGCGCGCGAGACACAGATAGGTAGGCGTGCAAGTGTAAGGGAGAAAGAGGTGCGGAAAAGGGAACTAAGGACAAGGATTAGGCTGCCAACCAATAATTGCGTTTTATTGTTAAATGTGGAATCATTATGGCGGAACCAAGCATCGTACTACATTTTAGGGACTTTTGTAGCGGGAAAGGCTTTCACGCGGGCGGAGCCGCGAGCAACACCTAGTAAATCATAAAAGGCAAATTTTTATCAACGATAAGTTTTGAAAATTTTGCATTGTGTAATATAAATTTGAGCAAGATTCATGTATGATGTAGAGTTGATGTTATGAGTCGGATTAGCAACTTAACTAAGGTTGATTTACCGTTTACGCAGACTAGGTTCGGAAAGCATAGTGTGAAAACATGAATTAATATGTTTCATGGCTAATACAACTATATTATTAAATCATAATAATGCTCGTTCACTCAAATTGTTTCAAATCTTAAAGCCGGGATTTTCATATTTTTTTTATACAACTAAGTAGTTCATTATTCTCTTGGTAGATGATGTTTCGTTACTACTGCACAGGAATTGTAATTGTTACTTTTGAGAGAACCGAAATATTTTTTGTGATTACAAAATAATTAAAAGCTAAGGCAAAAAAAACCACTTGTCACAAGATGTCCCTTTCGTTTATTTTTTAGTGACATCTGTTGGACAATAGTAGAACAGAACTAAAAAATTAAAAAACTAAAACCTCGCTTTATAAAAAATTCAATTAAAAAATAGAAAATAAGAAACAAATGTATTTTACTGTAAAAAAAGCGTACAAAAATGATTGTTGTATAAACATAAAAAAATACGACGAATTGAATAAACGCGTCCTTTTGAAGTCAGTTAAAAATACAGGGCGCATTGCATAAATATAGCAAGTACAATAAATTTAAAAGTAAGTTCTCCGCTGTAACGATATCTTAGATACATTTATCCGCGAGAATTTGAAATAATATCAACGTTAAATTGTCTTCTAGATATCATTGTGATTCCATTTATGTTACTCTTATCAAATAGCAAGGCAGCCGGTATATCTCTGTGAACATCTAGTTGGAACTAGTCCCATTTCTTGTGAGATTTCAATTACAATTTCACTGTTCAAGTCTTAACATAATTTTTTTGCAGTCTGTACTCTGTACTAAAATGTATTATTTAAGACTATTCAAGTCACACATATTATATTCAGCCAAACTTTTATGGGCTCTACATATACCGCAGTAGTAGGTACAGTCAGAAAAGTGTATGCTCAACTACCTTAAAGTTCTAAATAAGTCGCTTGCGAGTCGTCTGTTAGCAACACGCAATTTACAACTAAAGTAGACAATAGGAGTTATCAGCTGTATCCTTTATACTTCTCCGAAACGATCGCACCTGCTTGGTAAAAATTACGTATATTATTTTGAGAAAGTGTACTAGCAGCAAATTGAGTGATTGTACAACGGGACTTCCGTGCTCTAACACCGGTCACATAATTTCACACAAGAAGTACATTCTGATTACAGATATGGAATATATAAAATATAGATGGCCAGTCTACTACGCATATAGAAATTATTTTTATTACCTGTTTCCTTACTACTTTCTTATAAGAATCTGTTCTGAACTATTATATGAGTTTTCCTTGTAACATCTTACAAGTACCTACATCTACCTTAATACCGCAAACATACTAGATACTGTTAATTATTGTGTGTAATAAGTCATAGAGCTACGCAGAAGTTAGTTTAGTCTAGTTCACTAATGTGCTGTCTCGATCAGAGTAGATACGCATCTTGAAACAGTGTTACCATTGCATTTCTAATGAGAGTCCACAAAATTAACTCCTTCTGTTGGACCCATACAAACTATATTCGACAGAAATTTTAAATTACAGATCCAAGCGTGCAATAGGTAAAGAATTGGCCGCGGTATTTGCAGCATTATACGATTAGCGTGCGTGAACTTCTTTTTCTGTTCAGCTTCCACCATCTTATCCATAATGTAAGTACTATACTATACCTACTCTCAGGATATTCTATTACTAAATAGTATGAGGTTTGTAGAGCTGAGCATAAAGAGCTAGCAAATACTGCAAAATTTTGCAATGCTTTTCGACTGCGAACGTTCAAATGTTGTATGTATGTTTTGTGAGGACGTATGGAGTCGCACAGACGGGGATCAGTTCATCTTGTTGAACTATTTCAACCCTTAGTCCTAGTTAGAGTGGCACTGCCCCTTTCACTTTGGGTCTGCCCGCTTTGCCGGTATCATTCCCAGAGGCCACTTTTGCCATAGGTAGTTTCGGCGGCGGTTCAGATAGGACTTAGAGGCATCGTGGCTCTCTTCCAGGTACACCTTTCAGGTTGCCGATCTCTGCCCAGCACTGCCCTCCACTCAGGGTCCCGCCACGTTGACCTTGATTGATCGTTGCGGCAGGAGCCAACAGGGCGATCTGCGCTCAGCCTGTGCATAACGCACATGCTGCCAGGCTTTCTTTGCCCACATACTCTCCTACTCCCAGGTGGCGTGGGGACGTCTCGAACTAGGGGTAGTTGGATACAGCATCGTTTGCCTTACCTTGGCTATTCATGGCAATTTCCAACCTAGAGCACTGGTTTCACTGGTGCTCCTTCAGTATGCCCCCTTCTGTCCTTACAAACCTCTTTGTTACACTACTGAACCTAATAATGTCTCCTAGCTTTACCTCCTGTAGTTGTGCTACTTCCAGTCTGTCTGTTCCCAGTATCTCCCACCTTGGTCGAGAGTACATTGGGCACTCTGCCAGAAAGTGAATGCTGGTCTCTTCCTCTTCACATTTTGGGTACGAAGCGTCTTCGGTCTTACCTATTATTTATGAGTGCCTATTCAGCGTGTCGTGTCCAGTCATGATTTCTATAATTGTTCTTATGTCCTCCTTTCTGAATTGAAGTAGGCTTTTGGTTTTCTTCTGGTCAAGCGTCTTGATAAAGACCTTAGATTGGCGACAGCCCTTCATATCTCTCTATCTGACATTTGTTTCTATGACTATATTCTTGCTGATTATTCCCTTCGTGACTTTTGCCAGTATAAGTAAGCAAGGCTCCGGTGTTATATGTTAAGCCGTAAGACTGGTGAAACCAACATAACTGTTCCATTCACCTCCCAGTGGTGGAAGCGACAAAGCGTTTCTTCCCGCGAAAAAAAAAATTGTTACATTGAGGAAGTATTCTTAGTTGTGATTTAGTTTCGCGTGTAATATTCGCCCCATAGACAGCAGATTGCCATGTTTGGTCCAAGTACAACATAAGTATGCGCCCTGTGGATGGGGGCTTTAGCAGAATTCTTTTACGTTAACCCCGGCCTGTCATAAGAGGCGACTAATAGGAGCCATCAGGGCTTGCGGGCGCGCGTTGGGGGACTGCGACTGCACCATTTGTGAGGGGCGGCAGTCTGCATCTGCGGCATAAAACTGCCGTAGACTTTTAGGAGTTTCTTCGATGAGTGGGGTCTCGGAGCTCCTGCAACTAATGAAGATGGGCCATAAGGCGGCATTGCGCAAGTACGGTTGCGGTCGTTATGAGGGCGGCTTCGCCTAAGGTGCCCGTACCCATCCCTTATATGGCGAACGCGGGGTTTTGGTTGGTATTCCGGTGTAGGGTATACATAGTGTTAGGGACTCGGTTAAGGTACAACATTAATCTTCTTCTTCTTCAGCCCTTAGAAGTCCACTGCTGAACATAGGCCTCCCGCAAAGATTTCCAGACCAACCTGTCAGAAGCGGCCTGCATCCAGCGGGTACCTGCGACCTTCACAAGGTCGTCCGTCCACCTTGTAGGAGGACGTCCCACGTTGCGCTTGCCAGTACGTGGTCTCCACTCGAGAACTTTTCTACCCCATCTGTTGTCAGTTCTACGAGCTATGTGCCCTGCCCACTGCCACTTTAGCTTGCTAATCCGCTGGGCTATGTCGGCGACTTTCGTTCTTCTACGGATCTCTTCATTTCTGATTTGACCGCGTATTATTATATTATTTCCTTTTTTATATATATACTAAAAAAACATTAATACATATTATAAAAATATAAAAAAGTGAATCACCCTCCGATGGCGAGGCTCAAGACCCAAGGCACCGGTGGTCAGGGATTCAAAGTGAGGAATCTCCTCACAATGCGTGCCGCGTCCAGAAGTACCTACTGCTTTCTGCATCCGGCTCTTGGCCCAACTACCAATTGAGAGCCTCTGGAGGTGTTGTTGTTATTATATTATATTATTATTATAACAGGTCTTGACTTCGAATTGCAAGGCAGGCACTTTGGGGGGTTTTATTTCTTAAATGCCTATTACCTAAATGACTTTCTAGTACATATAAGTACGTACAATATACATAGATTAGGCTCTGTGCAAACGCAACTTGGGACAGAAGCAATATTTTTATTACGTTGTTTGCTTTATATTTATGTGAATATTATGTATTCTCGATATTTTTACGATGAAATTGTGGCAACGAGATTGATTTCAATCATTGATATTTTTTACAATAAATGTTATATTTTTTGTTAACGCTGAATTTTATTCGCATTTATAAAATTTGCAATAAACCACTTTTTTTAGTGCAATTGGGTTTTGAATTTGAGTTAGATTGGTTAATATTACCTACAATGGTTAATTCGGAAATGAAAATTGTTATTTTTTATTATTATATTTCAGTTAATATTCTTATTAATATCACTTTAAGCGAAGGCACGTCTAATGCCTTCGCTTAAATGAAGAAAAAGAGAAATAATAGGTGCAGTGAAATAAAAAATTTAACCGCCTTAAGCCGCTTTTCGCCCCACGGTTGCGTGTACCTACAATACAGTTCAGTGTCTTATCCGCGTTAAAAGACGACAAAAGTAGCGAATAATAACTCAGTGGATTTTCTTATAAGTACGTAAACTACTTAGCTATCGGGATGAGAATAGAAGGTCAAAAGGATTTTGGACAGTAACTCGATCTGCTTGTTTGAGATTAAACTAACCCGAAAGTGGGCGCGCGCTAATGCCTTCAGATTAGTTTGTATGTGTGTGCGTGCATACACACGCATGTGTATGTTTATGTAATTCTGATAAGTTCAAATCGCACTAAGAGTAATATGGAACATGATATTATAAACAATATTTTAATTCGGGCAATTGTAATAAATCCCTCAGTTCGTAGAGACTTCTCGGACGATGTGTGGCCTGCATTAAGTACCTATTTCGATATGTGATTTTAAAATAATACACTAGTACTAAAATATTTGTTATTACAGGTAGTACATGATTTCTAACATTCCAGGCAGGACAGGAGAAAATTTATATCATACCCAAGTCCCAACCCTTGCAATACATCTACTAGGTAAGTATTAAATTATACCCAACCCAAGCAATACATTTTGAGTTCGTTTCCAAAATTTCATTATAGGATGGACTTATTCACCACATGCCAATAGATCGGATGACCTAATACGGTTTTCCAATACATTTGTACTCGGATATGTTATAATAAAATGAAATGGAAATCAGAAACATACTGACCTCTTTGAAGAGGATTGGAACCAATTTTCCCGAGAGGAAAAGTCGTAGAAGGTCACGAAGTCTATTATATTATTGTCACATAAATTTTCTGATGACTGTTGGGGCAAACATACTTATTGTGCTCAAAACTTAAAGGGATGGATATCAAATGTCTTAATGATATGTTGATGAGGAATTAGAGCAGAATATTATTATATTTGTTTAGAAAATATGGAATTAATAGCTAAAGTTTGTTTTAAATGTAAGTATATAACAATTGTATGGAACTTCGAAATAAAAAGATTTTTTTATAAAAACTTTTTAACAAAAATACCACCGACTTCAAAAACCACTATAAGGTAAAAAATAACTTGTGCTTTGCTTATGGTATATAAGGAAATTTCAATAATACCAATATTATATGCACTGTCATTATGGGCACACTCCTAAGTCGTCGAATGAAATTACTCGTATGATTCAGGTCTATACAGTCTGTTCCATAAAATTATGAACCCTAAACCAAGATATATTGAAATGGGACCATTTCGAGACCCAAATTTATTAATTAAAGAAGGAATCAAGGAAATGGGCTTACAATTTTCAGCGATATCAGTGTACATACATAAAAAAATACAAAAACACTAATTGAGAATCTCCTCCTTTTTTGGAAATCGGTTAAAAATCATATTATATAAATACGCTTTGAAGAAGAAATAAAGTTATTGTTCTAAGGCCAAACGCACGTAACTTTGTAAGTCGCGTAAAATACTGCGTTCGATTTCGAGGTCATTCGACTTTTATGGCACAAGAAGGTCCCTCGAAACTATCACAGTGTCATTGGCATAACAAAGGATATAGATACATCTACAATAGGTAGAATATCACCACGCAGAGTGTAATATGAACGAAGGGCTCACGTAAGCAGGTCATTCAAGGACTTCAATATGTATGTACTATGTATGTTATGTACGAGGAACAGTGTGGGTCCTAGTGTCTACGCGATTCCGAATTAATTTAGTAATCTGATATTATTGTTTCTGATATTATTATAATTTTATTGTTGTAGCTGGGATTACTAATTCAATGGCCAAATATAATGAACCCAAACACATACAAATCCAGACTCTTCTGCAATTTATACAATTCGTTATAAGGTTAACAATTAATAAAACTAGGACCCATTATTCTCTTGTGCCAATGATTGTATCCAATTTTTTAATTTGTTTACTAAGAATGCTCTAAGTGTAGGTTTTGAGAATCATTCAATCAGTAGGAATTGTATGTTTTAAAAGTTGACTGGTATATATTTTCAACCATTCTAGCATTTTAAATTTTTATCCCGTAAAAGCAAACACAAGAAAGGGATCTTATTCAAAGAAATTTCATGCTGACGTATCATCGAGCTTTTGAGCTTTTATAATATTTTTCTTCTACTTCCTAAGTACTTACATATTATAATTTATAAAT
The DNA here is from genome assembly GCA_947568825.1 of Sphinx pinastri. NCBI lineage: Eukaryota > Metazoa > Arthropoda > Insecta > Lepidoptera > Sphingidae > Sphinx > Sphinx pinastri. The sequence continues at coordinate 12,158,584 of OX387618.1, read as the reverse complement.
GTTGTTTAAAATCCAACTTGGTGACAGTAAACGTGTTTTTTATTTTGCTGATGAGAGTTATAAATATTTACCTACTAATGTTGGTTTATATTTTTGGTTTGTGTGACTGTAGAAGTTCTAACTTTAGCATGGTTTCCGATCTCAGTTAATTTAATCTGTATATGGATCCTAATCAACATACATATTTGTCACAAGCGTTTATTTCACAAATAAAATTCCGGACAATATAATGAAAAAAAAAATATTATGGTTTTTTGAAGTCTGAAATTTTTACCCATCGCGGTAGGGTAAGGGCCATCGGCCTTATTGTATAACATACACTAAGTGATTCCCGGAGCGGACGACTCCGTGAATGGGCTCATATTGCTGTAGATGCCAAAAGCGTCCGTTGGTGCGCGAGGGTGTCTGAGCACTCCCCGCGATCGGAGACAGGCCGTTAAGCCTCAGGGACGTTTGCGCTGGTTAACTAGATACTTGCCAGAGGAACCCAGAGCCGTTCATAATGCCCCGAAGATGGCCGCCGCAAGAATTTCGTGGTATGCACTATGCCGGATTAGAGTGTATATTGCGTTAAGAACTCGACCCTGCGATCACTTGATGCACAGCCATATTTTCGGGTGGCTTAAAGCTGGGTTGTAAGACCGGTGACCCCATAATAACCGCACTGTCTCTCCTTGAGTCTGAAGGGTAGTTGTAATTTCACTCTCCCAGAGTAAATAAAAAAAGTGTTATATAGCACAGTGCAGTGTCATGCAGTACCATGCAGAGCTTTGTATTTTCAGGTCTTAGGACTTCTTTTGTAGCAGGTTATGTCTTTTCATCACTCGCAACTTTAGTGGTTCGGTAAGTACATCATGGTGTTCCATGAAAATACGTAATTCAATAGTTATTTAGGGACGCGTACATAGGTATAATAAAAAATATTTTTTAATTTAACTTAGTTTGTATATTTACTTAATTGTGATGGAAATCTTTACCGAAGCTAAACATTTTCGGTAAATCACTATGATTGAGACTTATCCATATGATTCCCAATTTGTTCAAAATTCCAATTTTGCCTAATGTATACATATGCCTGCTTGCATTTGATTATGCGTCAATATTATTTGTACGCCTAGTAATATTAGTATATAAGTAATTTAGGAGGCTATTTGAAGCGTAGTACAATGTCATCCGAGGTCGCCCTTTCAGCCCGCGTGCTTACTTTTACGAGCAACATAAAAGTTTATAGGTACTTACTCTTAGTTTATTATGTGTTAAATATATACATTCAATTTTACTATCTATTCCATTTGTTTAATAAATCAGTACAATTAAATGGTCAGTATCTTGTTTAATTAACCTAATGTAAAATTGAGTCTCGAGATCATAATTGCTCGCCACTAAATGAGATTGGTTACGTAGACCGCGAAGTTTTACAGTGTACACCTAGCAAGAGGTTCATAAAATTAACAAGTCCAAATGGGCTGCTTACATTTGTGTTAATATCGTAGAGCAAGACGATTATGTGTACAACAATTATCTCAGCGTTAATTTATTCCAGCTAGTTGGTTCCCTTTGAAATGTGTTTACTGATGCATTGTACTCGCCCCCTATCACATCATGGGACGCAATACGCACAGCGAAAAGTGGGTGCACTAGTTGCGCCTCTGCCTACCCCTTCGGGGATAAAAGACGTGAGTGTGCGTGTGATGCATTGTTCTACTCCTATCATTTAAAACTTGGGCTTATAATATATGTGTTGCCGAACAATATTCATATTTTATGTAAGGAAATTCACCGTGTGATTGTTTTCCTCAATTTGACATCCACACCGATTGACATCAATTTTGTTAATGAGATGAAAAACAGCGTTGTTGCAGTTGCAGTAATATGCGTATAATTCTATTTATATTTTTATATTTGAATGACTTACAATGTTGTTTGTATACAATAGTTGATAAAGTTTCGAAACGTTATATAAGCGTGGATACCTAAATCTCCCTTGGGGCTGCGGAGTCGACACTCTAGAGCGAGATTACCCCGTCGATGCCGTTACTGCCGTCGATGTATTTGTTAAAACAAAACATTTCTTACTAGCAAAGAGGACTTAACATCTTTTATTTTTACTTTTATTTTTATAATCGCTACGATATATTCCTTCGCCGTGAAAACACAATTGCCAATTTCGGTTTATTAGTACGACGTACACAGATTTTGTTACTCATTTTAAGTTTGTAAAGGCTGGATTGAAATATTTTAATCCTAAACTATTATATTTCATTTATCCGTATTTTATATACAGCTGTTTAGGTGGAAATCTTTGGGGGAGGCCTATGTTCAGGAGTGGACGTCATGTGGCTGATGATGATGATGTTTGGGTGAAATAGTTATTAGTTAAGATTTTTAATTGCTGAAAACAACGGATTGTTCCAAGAAAAAATGCATGTTATAATGATTAGGGTATTGAATATAAATTTTGGTTCATTTGCTTTCCTTTTCTAGTGGCCGTGTATACCTTTGGAATTTGGATCGGGAGGTTTTGGGTTCTATTCCCTGGTTGGACATCGCTTATGGATTTTTATAAGACGATTTCCCGAGGTTTGCACTAAGCCAAATCATTTCTACCTGCTTGAATAATTATATTGCGCGATCCCACATCGAAGTGAGGTAAGAGAAGTAGTTGTCTGTTTTCGCCGGTTTGTGCTACCATAGTTTATTTGAAGTATGGGGTTTTTTTTTTTTTTTTTAACACGGGGAAATCCATTTACGGATTTCTGCCGGACTCACCGGTCGAAACCATCCTACCGACTAAAACCCCGCCATTCTACTCTCTGTCCCTTATATCGAAAGTCGCGGGGTGCGCATGAGCATGCAACCGCAACCCTCGCAGGAGTTGGCTCTTGACCAGAGCCTCTCGTAGTCCGAGGAACAAAACCTCGGTAATATCATAGGCGTGCATGTAATTCTGCACGCCAGCCTCTTGGGCATTATTTTCCCGGTAGCCGGATGCCTGCCCGCCACCTGCCGGCCTGCTTAGGGAGGTCGGAGGTCGTCTCTCCGACGTCTGCTACGGGGGGGAGTCCAATGGACTGTTCCCTCTCTCTCTCCGCTGCCTCTTTTGCGGACATGACTTGTTCGCAAAACGAGGCAACGGAGTTCCACCCATCTTCATTCTCAACCATGGCTGCCACAACTGTCGCAAGGGACAAGTTGCTGCCTATGGTCGAGATTAAGTTTTGGCGCGATGCGTTCCATGCGGGACAAACAGCCAAAGTGTGCTGGGCCGAGTCTTCGGCGCACTCACAATGAAGTATGGGGATACTACAATATTATCCTATGTACAAAAATAATCACTAATTACTTTAGGAACGGTTGAAATAGATCTATATTATGTTAAACCGCTATTATAACCATAGAAATAATCATTAGGATCTAGAGCTTGCTGCCATATCTAGGTACAGGTATAAGCATGAGCGTATAGGCATGTATATCGAACGAACAATAACCCTACATTGGCTTTGCCATGGTCGGATAAATATGAGACTACAAAATTGAGATTTTAGTACAAAACACTGAATCTGGACAAATAAAACATATCCCTTTGTGTAGACAACATAGTATGTTTCTAACAAAGACATTAAACAGTATAGTTATAGACCAGACATCAGGACCAAATTTTTCGTCCGGAAGTTATTACCAATTGGTAATAAGTCGCTGTCTATCTGACATGTCCGTGTAACAAGACGTCTCGGTATACTTAAATTTTGTAAAGAATACAATATTTTGGGAGGAAATATGCCAATTTACGCATTACGACATATGTCAAAGTATGTACATATTAATGAATTTTCGATAGGTATTTTTTTTATTTAACGGTAGATTGAGTTACTTACTGACGAACAGGCTCAAATTTTTTTTATGACAATTTTCCCAATGTACGCTCTATATAATCTTAGAACTCTTTGGTTTCTAATAATGCTCATACGGATTAATATACGTGATGGGTGTAACAATGTAGGTACATCATTGATGTATTAAAAAACCCTCAATGAGGTACATATTTTAATTTTATTCTGAACGATGTGAACGATATTGGATACTAGGTTCTCGCTACACACGCGTGAAAAGCTTTTCCGCTACAAAAATCTATAAAATACAGTACGACACCAGTGTCATCTTCTTAAAGAATCACATTTAAAATAGCCAATATTTCCCATGGGAACAAATTACATAGTGAGACTTGACATCTTGTGTCTCAGGATGACGAGCGCAGTGGAATGCCATACAGTACTTTGTAATTCAAGGTGCTGGATGGTGTTGCTACTGTTTATGGGGTGGTCGTATTGCTTATCATTAGGCGAACGGCATGCTCGTCTCGTCATTCAATTCCATAAAAAAATAAAAAAAACCATGACATGATCTACCCCTGAGCCAAATTTCATCCAAATCAGTTTATGTAGTTGTTTCTGCGTTAATTTTTAACAAACATCCAAACAATTTTACAAACTGTCGCATTTATAACATTAGTAAGATATGTTAGCCCGCCTCTGTAATTAAGGCGCACTAAGCCGCAGAAGTACTGATATCCAAGATTTTATATTTATGATAAGCTATAGCATCATGTCCGTTGTTTATTTAGATCGTTATAACACAATCTTCTCAGGGTTTCGAATATTGGAATCTATAACTCAACACAATAACGTTTTCAAGTGTTTATGAACCTAACACGTTTCTAGATATTGTAGTCCGGTTAGTGTATTTCGGAGTTAACATTTCCTTGTGAAACGTCTTGTAATCTCGATAACAATTGTTTAGAAATCGCCGTCGTAGTATCGTGAAACCTAATACAAAACTTTATCGTCCGCTTTGAAGATCAAACCCAAGTCACTGATTACCTCATAGGCACAAGGCAAATTTTAAACGGTTCATGAATATATTTGCTCCATCCTTTTGGCAATTTTTTACTACTGAGTATTGTACTTTGTAGCGATTTTTCTTTTAGTATGGAAGGAAATTTCACTACTGAAAGGGGATGGCGCGCAATGACAAAAATGTATTTTCCGCTGTCCGACCTGTGTCACTGAAGATTTTCCTTCAGATCCTTTACGCCGAGCTAACTTGCACAAAATACGCAAATCATCTGGGAAACAAGAATCTTATAATATATTACACAGATTTTTTTATTTATACAAAATACTTTAATGCAAAATATTTGCTGTAGAGAAAATATGTGACAAATTGTTTTAAGTTCCGTTACCCGACTTCCCGATTGCCGATATATAGTTTACCCTGTGTTTTATAACGCCACATTGTGTAGTGGGTGGAGGCGGACTGATACCAGAATAGTGGATGCTATTCTCATCACGTGCCAGCAGTATGAAACATCTATTGTTCAACTGCAAATGAATGCTCTAAGTAAAGAAAAGTCTTTATCTTGGTTGGTACTTGGTCATTTATTTAACTTAGAAGTATTTGCTGATTAGTTTCATAATATTATGGTATCAATAAATGTCATAGGTAATTTAATATACACAATAACTTTAATTGTTTTATTTCTTTATATTATATTAGAGTTAACTTCATGTTGTAAGTAATTATTAAAATAGCGTTAACATTATCTCATTAAAATTGTGACCAATTTGGATAATACAAATAGTTTATTAAACTGAGAGTAAGCAGGTATTGCTTTATCAACCATTGGTTTGATTGTAGTATTTCTCTTTGACAAGTTAACAGCGTCTGCGGGACAACTTAAAATACAAAATAATAAAAATATAAGCAAAGCCTGACATAGCGTTTAGAAAGCACCAGATATTTGCAGTCCCTAACGCCGAAATTTAATAGAACGAAATACAATAAACTTCAGTTTAGATACGAAGCTTTACTCTAGACCCATAGTTATGAGTAAATATAAGTATACATTATGCAAACGTTTTATCGGTGGGTTTAACAAATGCAAATGGCGCCGGTTCCTAGCGCGGCCGTCCCGGGTTTATAAAGCGAAATGATTGGACTTGTTTGATTACTAAATATTAAAGATAAACGGACGGACACATTCGTTTATTATTGCGTGTGTTATGATGAATGGGAAATCTAAATTAAACCGAGAATACAATTTTACTTCATATTTTTATTATCAAACGCGTCACATATTATATACGGACAGGATACTAGAATATTTTGACAATCATAATATTCGTGTAACAGCAAAGCTGCTTCTCCTAGATAATTTTTGGCATTGGCACCGTAAAGTTGAAGAGAAATAAACTTAGCTTGATTGATTAAAATGTATGAGGTCAAAATATTGTGAATTAAGATTTCGAAATATAAAATATTTAACATAAACGGATATCACTTAGAAATTGAATAAGTTCGTTATAAATTTCGAGTTATAATGCTTCATTCATAATTTAATTAAATAAGAAAGACAGAACGTCTCACGGACATCCCCATCTATAATTAGATTCGCAATTATGATCCCATTTAGGTATTTTACGGTTATTCTAACAATCCACGGAGTTTGAAGGAAGAAAAGCCCATAATTAAATTTAATGATCCACAAAAGAGAGCCTATCTAGGATTGTGCTCTTTGTTTTGTGCGTCACATAATTCAATTTCTTTTAAAAGAATGAAACAAGCATGAACTTCTTAACGTAGGGAAGAAACAGTGTCTTAATAATGTATTCGGTAGTCTCACACGCAATTGGTTTCATGGGGGATTACTTTCAATAAAATCTATGTTTGTATATTACAATATAATTAAATGGTAGGTTAACTAGAACACGCACATTCTATATGAATGATTTTATAAAAGTAGATGTAATTCAATATTTTATATTTTAAAATTTTACACACTCAATTACACATATATTTAATCTACGTAAAAATAGCTTTCCATAAATCTTGCAAAAGGTCTTATTTTAAAGTAATGACATAAAAGTGGTGTAAAGTTAGTCCATTTTAACGTCCCTTTAGGATTCGAGGAGAGCCTACGGCAAGGACAGAGTTCGTGTAAAAAGATCAAGGGGCATGACACCTGCGGTCATAAATACGTATAATAGGTACGTGAACATTACCTCGTCTACGTACTTTCTTTTGAGGTTGAAATTTGGTTTTGAATTTTTCTCCAATTATTTTAGGTATGCCTAATATAATTGTTCTAAGTACTCATTTGTTAAATATCTCTCAGACAACTTAGACAATTTCGTAATAGTTAGTTTAGTTCTGTATTTTTATAATTAAATAATATCAAGTATATCGTTGGTACTAAAGGTATTTAAACAGAACTGAAATAAGACGTAATCATGAATTAATAAAAAATATATAGCAATAACTAACAAATAGCACAAGAAGTCTCTGCTGAAGTAACGGTTATTGTTATTTATGCATTAACGCCATAAATCACAGTTTTACTAATTGTTAAGTGTAAGGTACTGTTACGCAAACTCCAATTATTCCCCTTCATAAAAGATCGTCTCTTACCAAATATCTCCGGTCAATTTTTATTGTAGCTTTCGTTTTCAAGTTGCCTTAGGCTTGCGTGCATAAGCAATTACTGGGGTTTATGCACTTGCATAATCTATTACTTAAGCCTTTTCCCAGTTCGATTTTTAGTCTGCTTTCGTATTTTATAGAGGCGCTATTGAAAGTTTAAATTCATAGTTTAGTCTATATTTGACTCCTTGAATGCTTTTAACACCATCAGTCACATCACTATGTCTCTAGTCCAAAAGATCAATTATCTAGTAGGTAATACAACGGTTTGCGATGTATGTTCAAGGTTGACAGCTGATGATTGGCGTTGTGATTTCATCTACCAACTTTGATTTTAAGGCGATATTCACATATTTTATTGCCTTTTATTGATCCTAGGGCCGATTTCAACAGCTGTTGATAAATATTACCTAATCGGCAAATGTATAAGATGACGAAATATAAAAGCCACAACCTAATAATTTATCTTCCAAATAAATAGTAATAAAATGAGTTATACGATCTACATTAGCTGTTTAATACGACAACTGACGAAATTTATCATCAAATCATCGTTTTTAGAATACTATTTCAAATACACAATTAAAAGCGTTAAGTAACAATTATCATAGCAGGCATTATAATAACAGGGAGGTGTCGCTGCAGCTACCCTGTTCAATGGTTTGCCATTAATTTCAGGGTACATCACAAGCAGTAATTCCGCGGTTATTTCTCGAAGCCATTTCATTAAAGACTGCTAGGCGCACAGATACGGCTGCATGATCCGTGTATAACGAAGATGAACAGCTATGCGGTAGTACTTAATAGTTGGGTGAACTGCAAGCTTCGTTGTATTAAAAAAATGTTGACGTGTATTCACTGTTCCTAATTTTGATTAGCAAAGATATTATTTTACTTCTTAACGCAGTGGTTTCTAAGGTCCGCTATACGTAACTAGTAAAAAGGTATAAGAATAAACATATTGTTCAAATCCTTACAATATATTATTTAATGCTTTTACTATGATTTCTATAATTACAGCGTTATAAATGTTTAAAACAAATATGAAAGATTTTTATTATATTTTTATACCCAGGCTCAATCGCGGACTGGATAAAAAGATGACTTGAACCGGAAATGGACCCGGGCAGGCCGGGCACAATCTGGTACGCCGACTAAATAGAAATGTAAATGCTTTTTATACGAGATAAAAGATATTTCGTTTTTAAAAATACAATTGAGTCAAAAGCATGTAAATTACGTGAAACGAACTCTTGAATAAGTTAATACTGTCACAAAAATATTAATAAAGTTAGGTGGCCTCGTACAGCTCGAATGTCCGGGTTGAGCTTTACAAAACCTCATAAATCCCCACTCCCGAAGGTACTATCCAGATAAAAAGTTTATTTATAGCATCGTGTGATTTATTCTTTTGGCGTGTCTGATGCTGTTGGCCCTGATGTTCCTAAATATTTTTTGACAGATCAAGTATTACCATATTTAAAGTTAAACTATCTATAGAAATACAAACTTCATTTCGATGAAAGGTAAATATTTTTTCATAATTGTTTTCATAACGAGTGCGACTTATCAATTAGTTATCGCATATTGGATTGCATTATAATTACTTGTACTGTAGGTATTTTATACGAAACATAAGTTTTGTAGCTGGATTAACCCATTTATGTCTATTTCTGCTCTAAAGTAGCAGTGCTTAAGCATTACTGTGTTCTGTTTGAAGAAGTCTGTAGTTATGATTACTACGTTAGGCAGAGGTATATCTATACTAATGTTAAAATTTATTACCTATTTTGGGGGTATATAAATGAACTGCTTTAAACAAAATAAACTATTACATAAATGTATTTTTTTTCTGTACCATGCATTGTACTTTATACCATGAACTGTTTTGAAAAGAGCAGCACTAGAGTTTCTTGTCCGTTCTTCTCTGGTGAGAATTGCTTTGCGAATTGGTGGCAGAGTTATAGTTGTTGACGGAATCTAAATAATGCATAACATTTTATGGGTTCGAATAAAATTATTTCATTTGGAAACTGATTTTGAAAATTCTTGCACTAATAGGAAGCTACATTACTCCTGAGTCCTGAGTGCTACCGGCTATTTTTTATTCCGTAAAAAATATTTATCCCGGAAAAACTTTTAACGCGGGCGGAGCCGCGGGCATAAGCTAGTATATTATATACCTATGATCACACAATTCGTTGAGCTTACTTCCACTCCAACACGTGATAGGAACGAGTCTTTCATCTTAGACATAGATGCCAATTATAATTGTTATCACCGGTTATCACTTATGGGTAACTAAAAACCCACTTACAGGCTTAAAATACTTATGTGAAAAATCTACGATATTAATCTGTCATTAATAAAACTAATAAATTGATTAGCTTTACTATCGCCATCGTACAAAGACATATCGCACGTTTGAATGTTATCTATGTAATGGTGTCAACATGTTCTGGCCGGGCTATATCGCGTTCTATCGCTCCACGCATCTGCGCCGGCCAATCGTGAAGATTTATAGGGACAAAGAAAGACTATAAACTTACTTTATTGTTCCATCAAATGTGCTGCTGACTCAGCCGCCTTCAGCTTTAACACGTCTATTACGCCTATCATATTAACGATATTGGACCTAATAGCCATTTAAACTTAGGTGATGAATGTTACGATCTTAAATTAATAAATAAGATTGTTTTATTCCATTATGACCTAAGAAAGAAGGAGCAAAATAAATAATAATAGAACTGACATTTTCGTTGTTAGTAAATTCATCGATAATGAAGCTATTACTAATTATTTGAAGTATCATCAAAGATCTATGTTGTAGGCGAAAGTTAATTATAATGTGTGTTCGGGATATTAGACGAGGAAATTCGAAACTTGTCATAAGTAACAGGCATGACGTCAAGGCGTGGGTCGATATGCACCCTAACAGCCATTAATTTGTTGGTAATTTTGTATACATCACTTATAAAACAAAATGGTTTCATATCTTAATTAATTTCAATATATTGTCAGTTTGTCAATTGTTTTTAATTGTAAATATAGCTTACAAAAATTAAACAAAGTAGTAATTGCGCCATTTTCACACTTTTAATCGCTTAGGAGGGAGGCATAAGAGTTTTATGTTATTGTCACATATTATGACGCAAGGACGTTCCGCTAGGCAAGATACTGTAGATTCGCTATGTCCAATGTCCATTTGTTCGTTGGTTAATTTATTGAGAGAATATAAGGACTACAGACTAGGTAGAGTTACAAGCTTGGAGCAAGTATAGATAAATTATACCTGCTATCAAAATACTTTAAGAACAGACCATTTTTAGAGAATAAGGTTAGTAATACAGTTTCGATACATGGGAAATGAGGATGAAACTTATTTATTAACCGACTTCCAAAAAGAGGGGGTTATCAATTCGTGGTTTTGTATTTTTTTTTATTCCGTCAGATGAAGTATCGATAATTAATATAATCAATTTGAAAATTATTATGATTTTAATGGCTTTAAGTAACAAAAAAAGCCAATAACATCGTTTTGATTTATTAAAACTTTAATTTAACACGCTCTTTGATTTGGTTATTGTGCTTCAAAAACATTTTTGGGATATTAGTTGTATAAGTGGAATACAATATTTTTGCATATAACTTTTACAATATTTTTATAAGCGATAGAGTCTAGAACAGCTTAAAAAATAAACAGAATTCACCAGCGTTTTGAAGTTTGCGTGTGTAAAACAAATTGTACATTTTTTCTCCCCTTATAATCTTCATCTCTCCTAGCAATGTGATGTGAAAGTATACTTAGTTCCATTATACCGACGTAATACAGAATTTCTAAGAAACGTCGCCCTCAATAAGTATTTAGCGTAATTGACTTTAACGTTGGAATAAAACAACTTAGTTATCAAATTAGTAAGTCTAATGCTTCGTAAAGTTTACCTAAGCGAAATTACAAATCATTATCAAGTTGTTGGCGATACAGAGCTCAGAGCGGATAAAAGTTTACTCTTCGCTTTGAGACGACGTAGTTATTATGCGAGTGTTAGGTGTGTCGTAATAGTCAACAAGACAGCCAGTGCTAGTGCAGGAGGATAATTTAAAACAATTTATTTAGAGCGTTATGAGAATTCGAACACGAAATATACAAATGAGTATCTTAACATTTCCTTTCAAATATATGGCGGAAGCGCATTTAATTATGGAACACTTAGAGTTCTCATTTGTAGTATCTTATTAAAACGAGTATTGTGTCGGGAACTTCAATAATTTACCATTTAAATATGTTGCAATTTTGTTGGTCTTGATTACAGAACGGAGGCTTAAGTGATTTAAAAACCCAATATCTAGCACGGAAATTAATATTCATACAAAACATATATACCCCTGACACAATATTTCGTAAAAAAAACGCGGCTTATCAACAAAACCAAACGCAAAATAGAAAACCGGAGCAAGCAAATTGCCTTATTGTTTGAATATTGAATACATTTCCTTTCCAATTTTTGTATACTCGTATATGGCAACAGTTCCACTGTTGCAATGTCGAGTTTGCAAAACAAATGCGTTAGATAAAGCGGTTTGCTGGTCGTGAATCGTGGCACCGCGTGGCGCGACACATTCCGCGCGCCCCGTACCTTCGATTTGTTTTGATTTTTAACGTATGGCTTACAAACATAACTGGAACGTAAACATTCCTTCACTCGTATAGCATTTGTAAATGTATTGTCATTGTTCTCCGAGACAGGAATGTTAGGTATTTTTAATCGAGATTACAAACAATTTTATTTGTCATTATTTATCGTAACAGGGCTTTGTGTAATAAGGTAACGGAACCATTGATGGCCCACCTTATTTTAAAATCTTCATAAAACCTTTCATGAAGGAATATGAAGAAAAAACTTTGATGAAATTGCACCATATTTAATAATAAAAGAACTTACATAAGATCATTGAGTGTTTTCATTACAACAGCAAAAAAGCAACGTGAGTGCTCAACATGGTCCGTAAAATAATATTAACCTTAGTATGTATGCTATCGATATGTAAGTATTTTTTATTTATTTTATTTATTTATAGCCTTTTTATTCCGTTTTTTTTTTTTTTTTTTACATGCTTTTTTTTTTTACATTATCAAATAATTAGTAATATAATATATTATAATTGGTAGTATTAAGACAATTGACATAAAATTAATTATAATTAACGTAAGTATTACTTTCCTCTTATAACGTCTTGTCAGAGGGTTTTATTTGTAAAAAATCGATAAAGTAAACAAAAAGAATAAAAATTTGGCCGTGCCCTATAATTAAATTAGGTACTTAAAAAATTGTATATATTAAAAGAAATCAAATAATCTGTGGTGATCTAGCATAATATATGGCAACAATATATTTAACTATAAATCCAATTTATATTCCGTCATTGACTTTTTATTTATGTGAGAAATTTATGGTGGGCCTCGAATGGAACATTTCAACTGAGTCCAGTAAAATCTTGTGAAAATGCAAAAAAAGGCCAAAAATATTAAAACTGACCTATAATCCAACGTCGGACAGGTTTGATATGTTGTTGCAATAGTATAAACGGTTTGGTATGGAATGGTTTGGTAACGTTTTAGTAGGATTATGAAAAATGGGCTATGTTGGGAATCGGGCTATGTTTGATCACACTATCTTACTAATACTTCTAGCTTAGTTTGATGTATCTAAGTATTGTAAATTTATTTTAAAATAAATAAAGTTTTTGTTTGTATACTATTGTATACAAGCAAAATTTTTGCTAAAGGCTTGCTAATATTTTAAGACAGATCATCTAATTATTGATAGAATTCAACATATACATCTACTAGTGACTATAAGTGGACTGGTGAGAACGTGTTGCTTGAAAAGTAGATTTAAATTTTATTACCGAAAAGTAAATAGTTGGATTTTTAGGGAGCAAATCTTTCTTGTTATATTTTTTCTAATAAAATAACGTTGGCCTATAAATATTATTAACAACTAGCTGTTGCCCGCGGCTCCGCCCGCGTGAATGTGTTTTCCCGGGATAAAAGTCCCGCTTTATATTTTCCCGGGATAAAAAGTAGCCTAAGTTACTCCTTATTACATCAGCTACCTGCCAATAAAAGTCCCGTCAAAATCGGTCCAGCCATTTCAGAGATTAGCAGGAACAAACAGACAGACAGACAGAAAGACAGACAAAAAATGTAAAAAATGATATTTTGGTGTATGTACCGTATATATATTCATATACATTAAGTAAAAAACGGTTATTTCAATATTACAAACAGACACTCCAATTTTATTTATATGTATAGATCAAAACTTTCTATTACAAAGCATTGCACTGTGTTGGCTTCTCTAAGACTTGAACATTACCTTTTAAGGCTGACGGTACATCGGCGAAGGTTTAGGCAGAGGCGCAATTAGTGCAATCATATATGATCCTTCCATATTGTCTGTTATATAGTGATGAGTGGCGAGCCTATCGGCCTCATATCCCAAGCCTGAGCAACTGAGGCGTATTTCACACGAAAATACTTGTTGCCCGATCTAGAAATTTAACTGGGGAGCTCATGATTCGTAGCTTAAGTTTAAGAGTAATAAGATGGTTCATCATCATCATCATCAGCCACATGACGTCTACTGCTGAACATAGGCCTCCCCCAAAGATTTCCAGACGGACCTGTCAAAAGCGGCCCGCATCCAGCGTGTTCCTGCGACCTTTATCAAGTCTATTATCTTCTATACATCTATACATATAAATAAAATTGGAGTGTCTGTTTGTAATATTGAAATAACCGTTTTGTACTACATGTATCTGAATATATATACGGTACATACACCAAAATAACATTTTTTACAATTTTATTCTGTCTGTCGGTTTGTTTGTTCCGGCTAATCTCGGAAATGGCTGGAGCGATTTTGACGGGACTTTTATTGGCAGGTAGCTGATGTAATAAGGAGTACCTTAGGCTACTTTTTATTCCGGGAAAATATAAAGCAGGACTTTTATCCCGGGAAAACTCATTCACGCGGGCGGAGCCGCGGGCAACAGCTAGTATATTTATAAGCTGGTTAACGGAAGACAATTACTATATTTTTTTCTTTTTACGATTAAAATCAAATTGGTTGTTGCAAGCATGTGACACGTATATATTTTAAAAATTAAAATTGTATTTCATTTCTATTTCATTTAAGTGATAGGCATTATAGCAAAAATGTTTCACGAAACCACGTAACGATGGACATGGTTTTTGAATTTTTATTCAATTTATTTTAATCTCCTTTCCATTATGTGTACCCTTAGGCTGTTTATATAAGCGGATACTTCCAAGAGTCTACTGACGTAGATAGCGGGAAGAACGAGACAAATTCGATTTTCCCTGAGAGTGAAATTACAAAATAATATTCCATGATGGGTTTAAGGTTTTCTGTAAGTTTTGTATGTTCAGAAACAACGCAATGGATTTTATGATATTTATAATTGCGCTATTGAGCTTAATGTATTTTGCAGTAGTATTAGTTTATTATAGACATTCATATTTATTATATTTTTTTTGGCATATAATTTTAGTAGATAGGTACATACCCTGTAGGACACCTATAGCCTTTATATGCGACAGATACGATAATTTCTGAGATGGGTGCGGGCTTAGGCCGTTCGTGGGGCAAAGACCGGGGGCACAAGGGCACGGGGGCGGCATCAGGCTCTCCGGGGAGGCACGGCGAGTGTTTGCCGCGCAAACAGTGCGCCGCTCGAGTACGCGGCAAATATCGTTCAAGGAGCATTTACCTGCGATACCGCTGCAACTTGCTGCTTGTTTCACTTGCGCTTACATCTCTAGGGCAAATAGTTTTGTCATATATTCAGTTATTATCAAATATAAATGGTGTTATGTCTAAGTACCTCTATTGAATGTTTAATTACCATAATAATAGATCTTTACATATGAAGTCGCCTTTTAACAATATTGGTCAGTATAGTAAAACGGCAACTTTATAGATAAAGACGTAATATATCCATTGAAATTACTATTTCGACTTTCAAAATTTAGATTAGTTAGTAAGAATGGTTATTGTAGGAGGTTGTAGGTAGGTACCTGTAGTAATTATATTGATCTAGCCTGAGTTGCAAATGTTTTAGTATAAGTACTTACAACAACAACAAAAAAACCGTGACAATCGCAAACTACAAATTACAAACGAAACGACATGGAAAATAAATGAATACCATCAAAGTGGATTTTAACTACCTTTTTGTCTGGCTAATTTGAATTTACATCAAAAAATATATTTTACAAGCAAGTCATGAGAATCTAACAAACAGAGAGCAGATGAAACCGTATTAAAAGTCTGATGTACCCTTTTAACTTAATGTCTGCTGGTTCCAGAGACATTTGCTCTAGACTTATTAAATATCCCCGATGGCACAGCTCGCGTTCCTCGCAGAAGTAAATTTCACGTATTGCGTTGAAACTCTTGTACTGTTTCTCTAATGTTTACAACTGAACTATGTTTGTCGTTGACAATAGCACTTTTAACAAAACAAATATGTGAGTTTTAAACTTTCTGTATAACAGTAAAAATTAAATATTTTTTATGATATGGTGTCAATACACCCAATACAATTAATTAGACGGGTACGAGGTAACCTCAACCAAGTCACCACGCCGCGCCATGCCGGCCCGAAATGTGGCCATCAATAAAACATTATGAAGGGATTGTTATTTTTTGTTGCATAAAATATGTTCGATCAAACCACAACATTGGGCATGTAAATTTACGAGATTGGAAACGCATTTTACAGCGATTATGTTGCCACTAGATCAATGAGGTGATAAAGGCTTATTGCTTAGTCGGATATTTTATTGAGTGGGTTGGACACAAATATGCTTTTGTTCGGTTTAATAAAGAACTGTGCATATGGTGTGGGCGTGTGGCTAACAGAGGCAGTGATGCGCGAGCCGCGCGGGCGCTACCAAATGCTGTATATAGATTTGATGCACTCCACACGTATTGCGTCAATTGTTGTGTATTAAGCTATCGGCACAAATGTAAAATGTGTAGTCATGTGGTAGCTGCTTAATGGTATGTGCGCAGAGAGCGTGAGCGGGACCATTAAATTTTGCAATATGATTTTGTTCGCAACCCTGCCGCGTGAAGGTCCTTTCCCCTGGATAAAAGTTTCACGGTTTCTTAAATAAAAAGCTTTAATGTTAATCTATGTCATGATCTATCTGTGCGTCAAGTTTTATATAAATTCGATCAGTATTTTTTGCGTTTACTTCTAACAAAAAAATTCTTAAATATTCACATTTAGATGATAAGTGATAATAACAGTAAGATTATATTTGTAGGATTGTATGTTATTTCAACTTTGTGAAAAATATTTGTACTCATATAGTTAAGTGAGCCTTGAGCTGCGTTTGCTCCAGCTGTAGATTAATAAAATAAGAAAGAATTATTATTCTGCAGCGATATAAAATCGTTCAAAATGATTGATTCGGATATCAACATCTTATCAATATTCTAATCCCCGAGTCCAGCTGTTCCCACATAAATCAAATCGGACGCCGCGCCTTTAAACAAAACGACAGAGAATGCATTCTCCTGTTATGAGATTTTTGTTCACTTATGTTCTTGTGCTACAGTTTCCAACGAAAAAACAAATGTGGCTATAACGATATCATAATTAACTGGTACCTACACATAAATAATTTAAAATATTTGGGTATAAGAAATTTATAACTGCTATAATTTGGCATCAAAACAACTAACTGATATCCCTTAATCTACGAAATAGTTTCTTTAAGGATAGAAAAAAAAAACAACAGCAGATGTGTAATATGAGCTTCGAGTATTTAATCAAGTTGATTTTTGTTTTATTTAACCGGATAGGACAGTTCTGTTGGTGGCGTTTGTACGAGAGGTTCGACGTCGCCCGCATATCACTCGTCATGATGTGTGTTGTGTTGTGTTCAGTCAAACGTACGGTAAACAAGGCCTAAGTTGGAATTTTCTGTCGAGCTTCCCGCCGTTGTTTCCATTTATGTGCGTTATAAAGAACTTTTAACTTCCCAAGTATAACTTACTGTTACGACACGGTACCTACTGTTTTCCTGAGACTACGACAGTTATTAGTTTATATTCTAGTTAAGAGTGTGAAAATATGTTCAGTCTTAATGGTTTCTTAAAATAATTAAGGTACATAGTTTTAAAATAGGTTTTCTCAGTTTAATAGATAAACCTTCGTACGATACTAAAGTTTAATCAAAATGTACGCACAATAAATAAATGGTGCTACGAGTTCAATTAACGATAAAATAATACATTTGTGTAAAAGAAAACCAATAAAAGTTGTTTTATTGGCCGTCCACTGAAACACCTGCCACATAATGAGTTTAAAGTCATTCCTCGGTCGCGTCGATACTAACGTATATGTATTTGTTTTTGTCTGTAATAATTAGCATTATTGGTTTTCAAATATAGTAATCTCACATAATATGATTTTGATAGTATACCTCGACTAGACTGCCTCGGTGGCGTAGTTGTATTAAGGTACGACTGCAATGCTGATGTCTCGGGTTCGACCCCCGGGTCGGGCAAAGTGATATTGTGTTTTTCTACCCAGTATCAGCCCGGAGTCTGGAATTTGTGCCCGATATGGCGATAGGCTCGCCCCCTATCACGTCATGGGACGGAATACGCACGGCGAAAAGTGGGTGCACTAGTTGCGCCTCTGCCTACCCCTTCGGGGATAAAAGGCGTGAGTATGCGTATAGTATATTTTATTTTGAATGTTATTATTTTAATTATATCCCTATTCACATTGTACTTGATAATAACAATTTAAACTAGGAATTTTACCCTTCCTCTGAGTCTGTTGGATAGATAGGTTGATTTACCATATAGATAATTTTAGCTTGATTATAGTAGCTTTATATCACAAATGAGTAGCAGCTGGCAAGAATGTATGTAGAATATAGCCTACTAAGGTGCCATAGTTTATGTAGATACGTACTGAATAAAATAATTTTACTCATTGAAAATATTTAGTATCGAAATAAAACTAGTTATCTGATTTTATCGCGGTTTTTTAGGTTTTTATTTTCTCCCGACGCGACGCGACGTGTCGAAGGCTTCATAATATTCGGACAACTAATTTTATTTCGATATATAACATTCGTGTCAACATAAGAAATCATAAAACCTTACCAATTACCTAGCGGCCAAGTCATCTGAGTACGTATAGATACATTTTCGTGTTGATATATTTGTGCTACTCATAAGTTATACATAACACTTATAGGTTATCGGAGGTTTGAGTAAAGTTGATCCATCACAGCGACGGGAGGTGGGTTCACAGTTCACACACGAATCTAATGGGGATTTGAGAACAAATTCGTTCCGTATTAAAGTATCTTTGATACGAACTGTTTCGTACTATATAGTGTAGTAAAATATATTTAATGATATATTATACTTGTCATTTATATTTTCTTTTGAAAATACAACTCTATAATTTAAATAAATAGCCTTTTTAGTATTATTACTCATTAGTATAAATATGTAAGCACAAATACGTCACATACATTATTGAGTACGATACAAATAGGATAGTTGACTACTTTTTTTTAAATACATCTATCAAAAATACATGTCTTCTAAAATCTACAGGAAAAAGATTTTTTTAAAATACAAGCAATAATAAATGAGTTATAAAGCTTTCAAGTTTGGTGGAAGGGGCATCTGTCAGATAACGGAACCAGCACAATGTGACGTCACCGAGTGTCGCCAGCCATAATGCTGCGTGCGTGCAAAAGAGATAACGTGATATCCCCACTACGCCCCCACTTTTGCTCACAACAATATTTCAAATATGAATAACTGCTTTAGTTGTCAACCAATTTTGATTCTGATTTTACAGAATAATTTATTTTTCGTATTATTTTCTGTTACATATTAAATAATGTACAAAATCAAACATAGGAAACTACCCTATTCATTGATATGTACTTATCAGTTATCACATTATACAAAAATGAATACTAAAGTACTCAATAAGAAGAATGGTTGTATAATAAGGCGGCCAGGGTTGTCAACAGCCAACATCAACACGTCCAAATAACCGACAATTAGACCCTCCCGTATTTAAAGCTCAGGTAACAGGTGTTTTGTTTCACAACATGAAAAAATGCTCTCATGATAATTTTATCATTTTAATTGTAATGTATCGTCTTATTAATTTCCATATGACATTTTCTACGGGCATCAGTAATTGTGTATTTGTAATAAAGTGAATTAGTGACATTTCATGAATTAATAAAAGAAAAAGCATAATTTTCATTTCATATATAAAAAAACCTCGAGTGTTTACATTATTTTTTCTTCATTCGGGCAATAATAGTCAACGGTTAAACAGTTTATGCATACTTTTAATACGAAGGCGGAACATCGTGCAAAAGCTATTTAAAATAAAAATATAATACATATTATTATGTCTATGACTGCCTCGGTAGCGTAGTTGTATTACGGTACGACTGCAATGCTGAGGTCTCGGGTTCGATCCCGGGTCGTGCAAAGTGATATTGGATTTTTCTATTCAGTATCAGCCTGGTGTCTGGAATTTATGCCCGATATGGCGATAGGCTCGCCCCCTATTACATCATGGGACGGAATACGCACGGCGAAAAGTGGGTGCACTAGTTGCGCCTCTGCCTACCCCTTCGGGGATAAATGGCGTGAGTGTGTGTGTGTGTGTATTATTATGTCTAGTGGCTAGTGTGTAGAACTAATTCTACAGTCCGTAGCGTTACTACGCCCGTAACGCGTAGCGTAAGTTATCGTAGAACTATTGTAGCATCGCGTCGTAACTCATAAATGCGAAAGAAACTCAGTCTGTCTGTCTGTTACGCTTTCACGGCTGAACCAGTTAACCAATTTCGATGAAATTTTGTACAGAGATATTTTGAGACCCTGGAAAGGACATAGGCTACTTTTTATCCTGGGAAAATATATAGCGTGACTTTTATCCCCTAGCCCACTATTTGATGTATGGAGATCGGTATTTTCAATACTATTTTTTGTTTTATTATAATTGATTATTTAATAGTCAAAAGAATATTTGACAACACTAACTCCTATGGGTTATGACATATGAAGTGGAAATAATTCAATAATATGCGTCGTAAATGACCACGAGTCGCACAATTTCCCTCATCTCATTCAGATTTAATTAAAATTTAATTAAGTTAGACCACGCGAAGGCTTCGCATTTTTCAATGATAAGAATGGCAGTCTATTGTGGAGCCTTTGTCTTTAAACTTTATAATGTGATTTAGTTATGTGAATCTGCAAGAACTTTCTTATCTATTTGAGAGAAAAGACGACATAATAATGTGATTGAACTTAATTAAATACTTACTAGATACTATTTTGTGTACTAATTATACTATATACGTGAAAGAGAAACCAAAAAATCATTATAAAATATAATAAACCACATCGCTAATTATTTTCTAATATTATAACTGATAAGATGTGATTAGAAATCTTGGTTATTTCTTTCCGGTTCGGTATTGTTTAACTATGTATCGACGTAGGACGCAAAAGTTGTTATCGCGGCCCGATTGAGGGCGCAATAAATTTGGACTGTGTTTCTATTTCAAGAAAACACTTTTCTACTTATCCGTGGAACGTTTTGTAAGAAAAATCTCAGTATTGTGGAAATAAGCAGGGAGATACTTTATTTATTAGATAATATTAACGTAATTGGAATAAAAGGACTTGTCTAAAAACGGGCCTAATATTCTAACCAAGACAGTTTATATATATTTGGATAAAACTCCTAAAAATAAGCCTTTTACAATAAATCGTTTAATTTTAAAGACGTCAGATTTTGAGATTTATGTATTTTTATTTTGCTTAAAAACTACACTTAATTTGAACGTTTTAAAAAAAGTTAGTTATGACTGGAGGGGTCTAAAAATATTTTTATAATGGATCCAAGTTCCAAATTTTGCCCCATTAATATCCCTGAAGTTTGAGCATGGTTAGATTTTGAGGCCCAGTATCCATACAAAAAGCGGACATCTCCTTTCAAAGGAAAGTTGGATTCTTAAATATTATAAATTCAGAATAAAGTGGACTATTCCAAACACTGCTATTAAAAATATAACATTAAATTAACGTTTCAAATCTATGATATCAAATATTAAAAATTAATGGTAATCCTAACAGTTACTACGGGTATTTATAATGTCAGTCTAGAATTGTCTAGGCACCCCATGCTCAGCCTTAGTAGTTAAATACTCTAAGTGCTCAGGATAAACTGAGAGAAATAATGTACCTACTTAAATCATACTTGATAATTTGAATTTCAGTCAACCTTTGAACCTTTAGCATATTGGAATCCACGTACACAATATCACCAGTTATTAAAATACCATTTAAATAATTAAACGAAGTAAGTACTTTTTGTAGTTGTTCCTTTGCTAGTTAAGGTTGTATCATTTGAGTTTGTATTCGCACTTCGTAAGCGGATGAAAACTAAAAATACAATCATAGTTCTAAGAAAGGCTAGGTTTGCGTGCCAAATATTTGAGGCGGCATAGAACGTATAAGGTGTATTTTTGCATATGAATTGTTTTGGAGTTTCTATATTACTATGTTACTATGTAAGAAACTGTAAGTTAGAAGTGTGAGCATCGCGATTAGCGGTAGTGTAGTTGTGGGTGTGTGTGTGTGTGTGTAGTAATGTTTGGGTGAATGCGTGTGTGGGCCAAAGCGCCCCCAGTGGGAGCGGCGATGGTTGGGGCGGGGTGTATCGATCCCCGCGGGGCGCGTGCGCCGCGCCGGCGGGCGTCGGGAGCGGGCGAGCGGGCGCGCGGCTCCAGCTCACCACCAGACTCCACGCCACCCGCGCAGTCCGCAGCCGGCCGCCAGGCGAGCGACTGCTCACCACCACGTCCCGTACTTTGTTGCCGCAACGTTTGACATTCAATGCGCGATAACATTCGAATAACCTCAAAGCACTACCCTCCAAGGAATTGCTCTAGTGGTATCACTTTAAAACTTTTATCCAATTACTCGTAGATTATATCTACGGACTAGTTTTATTCCAAAGATTTTAGTAAGTGATAACTTTTTAAAACCGTTTAATACAAATCGCCAAGGTCTTCGGAATAAATTTTATGGAAATCTTAATGAGTTCCGCATGAAACTCTCGAGCGACTTGTGCTGTGTGCCGTATATGAAAATGTAAAGTGCGTCATTGTTGTTATCTGAAGTGATCGTGTTTGTGACTGAAAACAAGACGATCGGTGCGTTGCGTTCGAGTTGTCGCCGTCACGAGTCATTAGTTCAGTGGTGGAGGGAACGAAGAAACAGGTCTTCGTTTGCGTGGGATCGTCGCAGTGATAATATTTATGACAAACGGTGAGACCCGCTAGTGATAAGGGATGGGTGGTTATCTGGGCGGTCGACCGACGGCGCGGGGCACGGGATATGTAAATCAAATTTGCTTGTCGAAGGTAGCGCTTAATTACTGGTACTGATCTCTTGGGAGCACCGCCTGTGCGTGAAGTGCCATTATCACTAGACTATTATTAATAGCCGTCGTCGGCCCGAGATATCTAGCCCCAATTCTAAATTTAATCTTTGCTGACCAAAATGAAGAAGCATTTTCTCTTTTAATACAAAGTGACGAATGTCATAATATATTTTATTGCACTGTGATAGTATTATGCAGAAAATGACTAAAATGTTTCAAAAGGGTATAAATATTACTTTAGTAGTTAGACCTAGAGCGTCCTAACGTTTTATATTGAAATACTGCTAGTTTGGAACTGCATAGAATATTACTTTTAATTACTACACTTGGATCTGTAGATGTGTCTTTATCCTGATAAAATTCCAATGAAATCCAAGAAATTTTCTAACCGCGAAAGATTTGCGTCGTTGGATTGGTCAGGAGCTTATTGCCAGACACTGAATAGGTTTCTTTTTTATATGCCAGATTACGATTTCACGTTTAGATTTATTTCTTAATAATTGAATGGGGAATGGATTTATGGTTAAAATGTTGTATAAGGTTATTTTATTATTGATTCATATTTATTTCACATACCAATATCAGTGATATTTCGTAGGAGTGTGTATATTATTTCTAATTTGTCTTATGCGGATACTTATGATATGTTAAATAACTTAATAAAACGATTCTTGCATAGATTATATATTTTGCTACACTTAGCAACCAAGGTATCGGAATTTACGACTAGCCGTCGCCTGATAGTAACCAAGAAATAGTAACAAATTCATGAAATAATTAAGTTATAGGCATAGGTGCTGGTGGTAGGTCTCTCATATGTAAGAGCCCATCTGGGTGGGTACCACCGTAATGTCTATTTCTACCGCCAAGCAGCAGTGTGCATGCACTACTGTGTTTCGGTTTGAAGGACATTGTAGTCAATGTAACTACTGGACATAATGATACTTAACACATCTTATGTCTTAGGATGACGAGCGCAGTGGAATGCCACATAGTACTTTGTATCTCAAGGTACTGGATGGTGTTGCTTCTGTTTATGATGTGTCGTATCGCTTACCATCAGGCAAACGGCATGCTCGTCTTGTCATTCAATGTCATAAAAAAAATATTATGTTAATTATTTTAATCCTGGAAAAGGTTATCTGTTTTGCAATTTTATTTCGAAGTCGAGTTTTCATTCTCGGTAAGGTACAGACCATAGTTATTCTTAAATAACTGGCATACTACTTGCACGAACTTTAAATTATGGCTGATTTTAAAGCTTGCTGATGAACGTTATTTGTCACATAAATGTATAAGCTGACCAAAAATAAAAGTCACACCCTAATCTATGCGGTCCTAGATGTAACGAATAGCGCTTATTAGCAAGCGATGAAATCAGCCCACATAGAATATGTCGTTTTTATTTAGATAAAATTTGTCATACAGATAGGCGAATTCCTAGTTTAACGAAAAAAAAAGAAATCTGAGAAAGGAATCGCGGGCGGAGCCGCAGGCAAAAACTATTAAGAAAAGAAACTTTGAACGATATTTTTGTGTTTGTCTATAAACTTCGTTATTATATGTAAATTATTTATATATATTCAATAAACTCCAACATCATGACGACAAAAAAATCTAATCCTTCTCTAAAAAGATTGAAGAACTTATATGTAGAGTTTCAAATTAACGTCTGCAGCTAGCTACTAGTTCACATTTCACATATAAAAAAGGACGCGGGTCCCAAAACACACTTGTTAGCTTTAAAATATTAGCTACACGGGTTTACGCAAACGTGTCGGTTCAAATTTGGGTGAAAATTTATGATAGCATCGTTTATCTTTTGTAAAATATCTAAGATTGTCGCGTGCTCCTCAAATATCCAGCTACGTTGTTTATTTAATAAGAATTAATGTGCCACACAATGCTTATAGTTTACGGGCGAAATATTGCTGTTTATATAAAATTTATTTAATTTATTTATAAGACACAGATAAGTTTTCTTTATACAGAAAGGGAACTTCAAGTATTATAATCATTTTAATCAGTTATTAATCTAACGGCTGTTCATGTTTTTGACTCATATTGAAGTGAAGAAATATTTAATGAAAAGTCATTCATTAAAACACTGGTTAATATTTTTTATTTATTGGTAAGCGAGAAACTGTGGTATAATTTTATTATTTTGACCACCTCGAGCGTTTTCAAACATACTTAGAATGGGTCACCGACCTGACGCTTTCCAAATAGTTATTATGTTCACCGTAGACGTTTTTAATTCTTATAAAAATCTGTTGTTACATTTCTATTTATATAAAATATTCAAGATACAGCTACTTTAAACATAAGATGTATTCGAGGACGCTATTCCTGTTTGGATACTTTGAACAATAGAACGCAGCAGCCGTAGACATAAAATACCTCATTACTTTTTATATCTTAGAGAAATAAAAGACAGAACGCCCTCGGGAGTGTTAAGTTTTCATCAGGCGAGCTCAATATCAGTTTCAAGGCATTCTTATCTGCAGAAGAAAACCCGAGCATGTCCACAAAATAAATCGTGCGGCGATGCTTCAAGTTCAATTTCGCGTGAAAATTACTATAAAATGTGTCGTTTCGTGAATGTCGGACAAAAGACATACAGAGGAAAGCTTGTTATCGACCCTGTGCCGTCCCTCGAATTTTGTTTAGAAGTGCTCAGATATTTTAATAAAATCAGCCATGAATAATTTAATAAAATCAGCCATGTATAATGAGCACGAGGCTCCTTTACTACAGAGAGAGTTTTAGGCTATAGTCCACCACGCTGGCCTAGTGCGGATTGGCAGACTTCATATACTTTTGAAAATATTATTTAAAATTCCCAGGTATATAGGGTTCTTCACGATGTTTTCCTTCACCTTTAATACGCATGATATTTATTGATAAACAATACACACATAACTTTGCAAAGTTAGAGGTGTTCACCCGGGGTTTTCGAACCTGCGGACATCTGTCTCGGCAGACCGTTCCATTCCCAACTAGGCTATCGTTGCCTATTCGTTATAGTATACTTTTAAATATACTGTATATTTGTAATACTCGTATTACTTACATCCAAAATCGCTTGTAGGCCTTCCGACTTCATCCGTATTTCGAATCCGTCCGTCTGAGCATTGAATCTTCTCTCAGGAGGTTTGTGTCTGTTATTTTATTCAAGTCGTGAAGCGAGCCGTAAGAAGGTGTTAAAGAGTGAATTGGCAAAAGGAGCGAATGAATGGAATATGCGAACAGGTCGGCACGTACGCCGCGATCGGTATTCGATGCTGAATAATGAATGGGTCAAGAGCTATAACGTTCAGCAATATCGACCTCGGACCCGCGCTACATCGTTTTTCACAAACAACAACGAGATATTTTCAAAATCTTGAATAACATTATCCTTACCTAATGTCCTTGTTTATACTACATGTTTGAGCAGTTGTGATTAGATATATCGTTGGTTTCGCAAGAAAGTTAGTGGGAAGCATAACATACTTTTTCTCTTCTGCATACGGAGCGGAAAACATCAGTTTTATATTCAGCTAGTCCGTTGGGCCGCTTCTATGATCGTACTATCAAGTATGTCATCGGAGAGAAATTATATATAATATTTTGTATTAATTTCTGTAACGATACTTAAATATATTTGTAAACACAGAATTGTGGAACTTTTTCCTGTCAAAATCTTTATATTATGTTATTTTCTTTTGTAATTTATACTCGTGTAGATAGAACAAGGTCCACATAGGTAACAAAAACGACCGCACGACCCTTCAAAGGCACAAGATAAAAATAATATTTTTACATGTAAATTTTAATTAATTCTACCATGATTGGGAGGCCCGAGGCATAGGAGTACAGGATTGTGGCTTTTGAGGGAACTTTGACAAATTACTGGAGGCTTTATGTGTCGCTTGCGTGTCCAGCCCACCTTAAGATCTCTACCCATCAACCTCTGTTATGTCAACTAATTACTTCTAAGACAATAAATCACGTGGAAGATCTTGTCATTTTAGATTTACAAATATTTTTTATTGGGAAATCTCGTATGCCGGTTGTGCGATAAAAGTCGAGTTATCTATTTTAACTTTAGACACACTTCAATTAAATATAAATTAGGAATTAATATTTACAGTCGCATTAGTATGTTTTCTATTTTAGTCACGTATACATGCCGATCATTCATTCATATATTATTCACATCTGATTTGTGAGAATAAATAATCTACATCATGTTAACTTTTTGTGTTTTTATTATGCTTGCCTTTAACTTATTTTGCTGTATATATTTAGAATTTCAAATATTGTGTTATTGCTTATAACATTGTTATTACTTAAGTTACGTAGGACAATTTTATTTTTTTCAAAATCGTATCTTGAGATGAGCAAGAGCGTCTTATGGTAAGCGTCGTGATAACCCATGAAGAAATGTAACACCATCCACGACTTTGATTTATAAACTCTGCGTGGTACGGCACTGTGCTCATCTTGATATATTACACGTTAAGTCACCTTATGCCTAAATGTAATTAACTATGCGGGATATAATATAGTATCCTAACATACTGCTGCTGTTGGTGGAAATAGAGCGGCGGCACTTAGTCTTCCAAAAACGATTCTCAATTACGACAGACCAAATCAAGTGATAAGTAGTTGTAGGCGAAAAGACAGGATTGATTTTACGAGACGTTCTTAACTTTACTATCTTACACTCACTTAATAACATGTTAAGGACGATACTTTGCGAGGTTTATATTATTATCCCTCCTATAATGTCACAGGTGGTGACCCTATCGCCGAAACAGCCACAAATTCAAATGTCGACAAAAAGATAGTGTATTTTACATGAAAAAAAATGTACAAATGTAGTTGACTGAATTGGAAATTGAACCCAATACTGCGCTTCACAGTCTACGCGAAAATACGCTGTTCTAAACCAATAAGGAGACAAAGAGTTATGTCAAAGATAAGTCTTAACTTTTGATCATTTGGAATCTTTAATATACGTCTCTTTATACATATTTAAGTAACAGGTATAAGTAGACGCATATTTATATTAAAGTATCTATTTAATACTATGTTGGTTGAACGTATATTAAATACGTCAACAATTTGGTCTTTGAAGTAGCGGGCGTTGCGGTAAAATATAAAATAGCCTCCATAATTTTAATGACAGTCCAAATGAAAGTGTCGGAATAGGCTACTCATGACATTCAAGTGCGGTGGAGGCCTATTTTTTTCAGTGTGTCTAGTGAAGTGAGACAAGGCCCGGTATTTATTTATTCTGTATCTTTTAATGCATTTTAATGGCAGTTTATAAAGTTTATTTTTTAAAGAAATTCAGAACAAACAGAAAAATGTCGTTTATAAAACAAACTGACAAAAGAATAAACATAAATGAAATCCGGTGCTTTGTACGTCGTAGTATTTATGCGCCTACTAACGTTTCCGATGTTTTACTTTGGCCATAATACGGCGTCGGCTGGGATCCGAATACCTTAAAATTGTGTTCATAAAGATAAGAATTTTTGCGACTTCGTTTCGGTGCTCTTTCGGTTCCCTAAAAAATTATGATCACATTTCATGACTTCGTAAGAGTTCTGTTCGTTTTTGTGAAAAATGAAAGTGATATCGGTGAGTCAATTACAACGAAGTTTTATAAGTTACTAGCTTTTTCCCGTGGCTCCGCCCGTGTTAAAAAGTTTTTCGGGGATAAAAGTTCCGCTTTATATTTTCCCGGGATAAAAAGTAGCCTATGTATTAATCCAGGACATGATCTACCCGTGTGCCTAATTTCAACGGAATCCGTTCGGTAGTTTTTGCGTGAAAGAGTAACTAACATACATACATCCATACTTACAAACTTTCGTGTTTATAATTTTATTTATTTATTTAGCTCTTTATTGTATTATTATTATCTCATCACAGCAGAAAAGAAACATTTACATATACAATAGAGACTACACTTAAACAAGAAGTACAAATGGCGGTCTTGTCGCAATCGGCGATTTCTTTCAGACAACCCTTGGATGGACTTAGTTAACTAGGAAAAAGAGAGCGGGCGGTCATTATCAAGTAATAAAAGGGGTTGGAAATCTGGTGTACATAAATATTAAAATATATAATATAGTACCTACATATAACATAAAAGCAACTAATCACTATATAAAATAAAAATAACTACATAATATAATACATAAACTATACAGTTAAAATACGACACACACATAAAATCCAGTAATAAACAGAAAAATATAGGAGGAAACTACTGGTGGTAGGTCTCTCATTATGTTACTGGTGGTAGGTCTCTCATTATGTAAGAGGCCGTCTGGGTGGGTACCACCGTAATGTCTATTTCTACCGCCAAGCAACAGTGTGCATGCACTGTTGTGTTTCGGTTTGAAGGACATTGTAGCCAGTATAACTACTGGACATAATGAGACTTAACATCTTATGTCTCAGGATGACGAGCGCAGTGGAATGCCACACAGTACTTTGTAAGTCAAGGTGCTGGATGGTGTTGCTACTGTTTATGGGTGGTCGTATCGCTTACCATCAGGCGAACGGCATGCTCGTCTCGTCATTCAATGCAATAAAAAAAAAAGAAAAGGAAAACAATATCACAGTGACAAGTAGTGATGCTTAACAAGACTTTTAAAAGTCGAAAGAGATTTTGCCCTTCTTACCGACAAAGGTAACTCGTTCCACAAGCGTGCAGCATGAACAGTAAATGAATGAGTAAATTAGTAAACACCGAGCATGGATGCTACTCAGGAAGTTGAAACGATTTTTAAGGTAAGAAGGTGAAGAGGGAAGGAATAGAACACTATATAATAACGATAAAATCCGAGTATTTCGGCGAAGGCGTATGGGTAGCCACTTGAGTTTAGTCCGATAATCAGATAAGTGGTCATATTTACGCAGTCCAAATATGAAACGAATGCAAAAATTCTGGAGACGTTCTAGTTCATCGAATTGGGCTTCTGGGTCAGCATAGTCAAGGAGAGGAAAAAGAAGAGACTGCACAAGAGCAAGGAAGGAAGTTACGTAAACGACGCAAGGATCCGGAGGCAGAAAATATTTTGCGACTCAGTTCCCGCAATTGGGGTGCCCAGGATAAGTTTCCGTCAAGAAGAATTCGTAAGTTCTTGACCTTATCACTATAGGGAATAGTCCAGCCATCAAAGAGAACTTTTGGTAGTGTACTGAAATAAACTTTGTAAACCATCCTGGGGCTGCCAACAACAATGACCTGGGTTTTCACAGGATTCACTGTAAGACCAAATTTCGCAGCCCATTCAACAATTCTAGTAAGATCTTTATTAATTGAAGCAATAGCTTCAACCAGATGATCTGCTGGCGCGGAATAATATATTTGCAGGTCATCTGCGTAAAGATGGTAGGAAGAAATAAGTGTCAGTCCGTGATAGAGTTAATGAATAGTGAGAAGAGTAAAGGAGATAAAATACCGCCCTGAGGGACACCAACAGATATATCACACCAAGAAGAACGAATATCATCAAGGCGAAAACGCTGCCGACGACCCATTAGGTAGCTACGGAACCAGTCATTTACTGTCGGAGATATGTTAATAGAGCATAATATCCCGAGTGGTACATCGTAGTCGACAGTATTAAAAGCATTGCTGAAGTCTAACAGTGCCAACAGTTAACTTGCCATTCTCCAAAGCAGCCCTGATGTCGTCGGTAATATGCACCAATGTAGTGGTAGTACTGTGACTAGGACGAAAACCAGATTAATAGGGATTAAGTAGGCTATTTTTGGACAGGAATAGGCTAAACTGGTGATGGATAAAGCTTTCAAGGACTTTAGAGAGAAATGAAAGGACAGAAATAGGACGATACTCGGAAAAAGAAGCTGGGTTACGACGTTTAGGTAAAGGAATGACTTCAGCACTTTTCCACAATGTGGGAAAGACACCATTAGAAATTGAGAAATTAAGGATATGACTGAGAATAGGAAGACATTCGTCAAGGATAGTAGTGATCATATTGCGGCTGACACAATCATTCCCAACAGTAGTGGAGACAATTGCTAATATGCTCTTCTTAACATCACGATCAGAAAATTGACTAAAAAGGAAATGAGGATAGTTAGGAGTCGGAAGTGTAGAAAGATAATTCATAGTTTTAGTTTTAATAGCCCTATCATAATTGGGCGACGTTGTGAAATGAGTATTTAAGAGATCAACATTTAAACTATTAGGATTAGTAGCATTAGATGATTTCCCAACGCCCGTAATATCCCATCCCATAATATTAGTAGGATTGAAAAAGAGATGCTTTCATGAAGGAGTTTTACGCATCGCATGACGATTGTGATAAATATATTTTAAATACAAATAAATAACATTAAAAATATCATAAAGTGATGAGTTGTTGTGGAAATATGTTGTTACGGCCTGCGGTTGTTAAAAGGTCACTAAAACGGGCGGAATTCTAATGGCTTTAAATAATGCACGAATACAAACGTTATTTATCCCTAACTCATGTGGAGCTAATCGAATTTCCCTTTTATTCGTTGCTACTATTTTTTAATGGTGGCGTTAAATATTCGCCTTTTGTTGAGCTTCTGTAACTGCCACTAAATAAAACATCTCATAAATGTATTTTATTTAAAATGTACGCATAGATTATATTGCACGAAATATTTCAGAAATCAAAGGATTTTTACTTACTTTGCCGGCATTTTGGCGTGCATATGCTTGCAGATACGACATTTTCATTGCATTCGCTGTTATCGTAGTTGACCATAGCACGAAAGCGCAGTAAACGTTGCCGCGTCAGAACATACTATGGCCGTTTCACGCTTTTGTGTGCTCGGGATTATAGCGTGTTCGCACATTTTATATGATGAAAAAGTGTTGATCTAACGTCTTGCGTGATATATTGCACTGGACAAAGGCTCGCAGGTGTAGGAAAGAATTATGAACGACAGCGACGGGTTGGGCTAACTGATTTTTAAACTTTCGTTTACGTCAACTGACCAAGTGGATAGCAGAAGGGCGCGTGATAAATAATTGCTTATTCATTTTAGCCCACCTTGTTTTATTCAATAAAAAGTCAAGCAGACGCGAATACCTGGTTCGAGTTTTACATTAGGTACAGTCTAATTTAACGGCCAGTGATTACACTGGCTACAATACCTTTCAAATAGCAATATCAGTTGCACATTGTTGCTTTGGAAGACTTATTGAGAGAGGTTACTCTGTATTATGTGGGGACAATAAAAGTGGCAAGTTCCTAAGAGGCCAATGAAACGCATCCTGAGAGCTGATTAAGAAAATTAAAAAAGCCAAAGTCCAAGGTATGATGATATTTCATAAAATATGCGACTTTCATGAAAGTATTTATTTTCAGTATTCCTTCTCGTAGTAAGATCTCAAACAGAGCCTTTTAAACCATTGTACATCAATTGGAGTTGGGGTTTAATACTTTTTTAAATAGAAAATGACACATTTTTTTAGGTTTTATCCAAACTCTGTATAAAGTTTTCATAGTCGATATTTTCTTTCATTGTTTTTTGTAACTTTGGAAGCTAGGAATGCAGGCATATTATGAATAAAAATACAAACACACGAATTGAGAACCTCCTCCTTTTGGAAGTCGGTTAAAATAAGTCTACCACTCTTTATACTCAAAATTTTTGTTTTGGCTAAATGTACAACTCTTGACTCTCGAGTGGTGCTATAACGACCTTTAATGTGAAGTGGGATAGTCTAAACATGATTAAAAATATATATATATAATTTTTATTATGTTCTTATATTACATCTTTTTAGTACCTACTATAATTAAATTTTTTGAATGCAGTTTTACTGATTTTTATAATTATTTGACCCTTTGATGGTAGAATTCTTTTCTACCGAGGACCATGTAAACGTTTCCTTTCCTCCGTGCTTTCCGTATCATACAAAAACGCAACGAAAAGCAGAATGCGGCAATCTTGTATGTGTACCTTCCTGTGACAGTAATATGTAGCATACGATTATGCACAACCAACTTTACTGCACAATGTGCATGTGTAGTTTATGTGTTTGTTTTTAGAAGCCGTCGTATCAGTTAACGACACTTACATATTTTTATACACAGAATGGTTACTAAGTTGTTACATAATTATGTTTACAACTTTAGGACCTGAATATATTACTTTTGTACTTAGCTAGGCCGATTATTACTATGCATTGGTGTATATTTATTATTTATTTATTTATTTGCACTTCATACAAAACATGTAAACATATTGTGTTGGTGATCAATAAAAAAAGGCTACGGAGATGAAGTTCTGAAAATAGGTAATTCATTTCTCCAGAATCTCGTAACGTTAAAAATGCTTACATACCTATACAGTACCTAATATAATTTATTAAACTGTTTAATGTGCAATGAATCGCCGACTAATTTATTGAAATTGCGAACCTCGATAATTGGAAATAAAAAGTAGTCGTTCAATTGACTTCCGATTTCAATAATTCTCTCGTTTGTTATTCTAATGATGGCGAACGAAAATTTCTCAACAAGCGATATGCAGGCTCCTAATTTCCAGTTTCACGGGATTTATTGCTGATTATAGAGGTAATTGAAAAGCTTAGCTGTATTCGATTAATTTAGAATAAGTTGAGGTGCGAAAATAATTTCTTTGGAATATATAAAAAAATCTACTTTAATTGTCTCGGGATAATGTCTCGGGATGACGAGCGCAGTGGAATGCCACACAGTACTTTGTAACTCAAGGTGCTGGATGGTGGTGCTACTGTTTATGGGTGGTCGTATCGCTTACCATCAGGCGAACGGCATGCTCGTCTCGTCATTCAATGCCATAAAAAAAAAAAAAATTAATAACTTTGCACTTTATATTTTACCCATCTTTTAAAGTAAACAATAATTTTAATAATTCGCCGATCAGTCTAGCCTCTTTGTATTTGATTCTGATGCTGGCTAATAAACAGGTAACGTTATGTCAGACCCGTAAAGATGAATGCGCGAATCGAACAACGGAAGCGAAAGTGCTGACCAAGCGACCTGCGATCGACTTAGCGCATGGTGCATTTTACAAACTTATTTGCAAATATGAGGCAGTTTGTATAACATACACCCAAATTTATGAAATGAAATGAAATGAAATGAAATGAAATGAAATGAAATGAAATAATTTATTCGAACCCATAAAATGTTATACATTATTTAGATTCCGTCAATATTAACTCTACCACCAGTTCGGAAAGCAGTTCTCACTAGAGAAGAACGGGCAAGAAACTCTAGTGTTGCTCTTTTCAAAATCAGTTCAAGGTATAAAATACAATGCATTATGTAGAGAAAAAAAAAAATACAATTCAGTATTTGTTAAGTTTTGTTTAGAGCAGTTCATTTATATACTCGCAAAATAGGTAATAAATTTTTAAATTCCAACACTAGTGCATAACTATCTCAGGAATCATGTAATAATTTGATCTGAAATGTTCAGGATGTCGCTATTAATCTAAGTTCAAGATATACCCCTAATACTTAGATATAGTAAGCGAAAAGGGCAGACCAGTCCACACAAGCAGCACTCGTTCACGAGTATGACGCATGTGCCAGCCATCGGCCTCCTCAACCATATTACAGGGAAGTGGCCGACCCGGCACACGACGCCGCCGCAGGCACAGACAGTTAAAGAGTATGTCATACCCAAGCCGCTCACGGATGGAAACAAAGAAACTTTATTGAAACGAAAAACATGATTCCAAAGAAAATCATATGAAAAAATTTAATCCCAGGCTTTTTTATCCTCTATGTATTCTGCAATCTTGTAATAAGCTTTATTACATAACTTTCGCTTAATAGTTGTTTGGAATTTACCAATGTTTAAACACTTAATTTCAGTGGGAACTTTGTTATAAAAATGTATACAGTAACCCTTAAAAGATTTGCTGATTTTTTGGAGTCTTGTTTTATGATTAACTAGATTATTTTTGCTTCTAGTATTTAAGCCATGGATATCGCAAACTTTTGGAAAGTTTTCTATATTCTTATGTACGTACATTAAATTGGCGAATATAAATTGTGATGCTACTGTCATTATATTTGTTTCTTTGAATTTTTCTCTTAGAGAACATCTAGAGTTTAGGGAGTAGATAGATCTTATAGCTCGTTTTTGAAGAACAAATATAGTATTAATGTCAGCAGCACCACCCCACAGCAAAATTCCATAACTCATCAAACTATGAAAGTAAGCAAAATAGACCAATTTTGCTGTTTCAATGTCAGTTAATTGGCGTATCCTGCTCACTGCAAAAACTGCGGCGCTCAGCTTTTTAGCTAGTACAGATATATGAGGACCCCACTGAAGTTTAGAGTCCAATGTGATACCCAAGAATTTGGTTGTATCCACAAGGCTCAACTCGTCACTATTTATGAAAATGTTAGCGTTAACTTTTTTGACATTAGGTGTGACGAATTTTATACATTTAGTTTTTTCACTATTTAATAATAAATTGTTAACGCTGAACCAATGCACTATTTTTGAGAGAGTATTGCTTACATCGTCAAGAATTGCTTGATGTCGACTTATTTTAAATAATAAGGAAGTATCATCTGCAAACAACACTACTTCACAATTGTCCCTTATGAAATAAGGTAAGTCATTTATATAAATTAGAAAAAGAAAAGGTCCAAGAATTGAGCCTTGTGGTACTCCCAAGGTAACAATAGAGCCAGGAGATCGTTTTCCATTGACATCAACACTTTGTACCCTATTGCTTAAGTATGATTTAAATAAATCAAGGGCAATGCCATTAACCCCATAGTGGCTCAATTTCCTGATAAGAATATCATGGTGAACACAATCAAAAGCTTTCGATAGATCACAGAACACTCCTAAAGCATCCTGTGAATCCTCCCAAGCAGCAAATATATTATGTATAAGCTCAACACCAGCATCTGTGGTGGAGCGACCCCTAGTGAATCCAAATTGTTTACCATGAAGTAGATTATGTTTAGCAAAAAAAAATTGAATTTGTTTAAGTATAAGTTTTTCAAAAATTTTACTTATAGAAGGTAGGACAGAGATCGGTCTATAATTAGTGGGGTCGTCCGTACTACCAGATTTAAAAAGAGGTATAATTTTACTTAATTTCATTTTATCAGGAAATATCCCACTCATAATACATGTATTAAAAATTATAGCTAACTGGGGAGCTAGTACAGATATTACCGGTTTTAATATTTTTGTAGAGATTCCCCATAAGTCACATGTATTTTTAATATTAATTAATTTAAATGTTTTTATTATATCTAAACTACTAACACAGTGGAACAAGAATGAATCTCCACATCCAGATACATTTTCTTTTAATAATTTGTTGGCAATAGTGGGAGAGGAGTTTAATTTTTTGGTTATAGAAACTGGTATATCAGTAAAGAAATTTTCAAAAGCCCTAGCTATGTCTAAGTCGGAATTAATAATTTGGTTTTTAATATTGAGGCTGAACTCCCTTTCACGAGTTTTAGCCCTACCAGTTTCTTTGCTAATTACACTCCAAGTCATTTTTATTTTATTTTTGGAGTTTTTTATCTTATTACTTAAGTATAAGGCTTTAGCTTTGTGACAAACTTGTCTAAATATTTTTGAGTAACTTTTAACATATTTGACAAAACTTTCATTGTGATTATAGGTTTTTTCATAATATAGATTATATAATTTCTGCCTACTTCTGTGGATACCTATAGTGGCCCAGCTATTGAAAGTACTTTTGTTGCCTGTTAAAGCCGATCTAGGTGTGAAGACTGATCTAAATTCCTTACAAAATGTGTTAAAAACAGTATTATATAACAAGTTTGGGTCAGTTCCCTGTAGAGGTACATCAAATTTTTCTGTTAATTTTTGTCTTAATTTCTCTAACCTGGCCTTTGTTACTGGGACAACTGTAGTTTTCTTATTGGCTATATTCTGAACCATATTGCTAAAGCTGACTAATTGACCACAGTGGTCTGAGCCAAGTTTATTGATAATGCACTTCTTAATTGGCAGTATATCAGTAAAAATATTGTCTATACATGTAGCACTTGTATTGGTTATTCTAGTGGGCTCTGAAAATTGGTTTACTAAGTCAAATGATGAAAAAAGACTTTTTAATTTTACTGCCAATGTGGAGTTTTCTAATAAATTAATATTAAAGTCTCCGCAAACCAGCAATCTCTTATTAGACTTACTTGATTTCCTCAATGCATCTTCAAGTATTATATCGAAACTATCATAAAGTGCAGAGGGTGGCCTGTATACACTGACAACAATGAACTGCTCCAACTCAATACAGGAAATTTCAGCAGTTTGCTCAACAGAGAGACTCACTATGTCCTTACGTTCTTTAAATTTCATTTTTTTATTTACTAGTATAAGTGAGCCACCATGTATAGCATTTTGTCTACAAAAATGACTACCAATAACATGATTGTTGAAATTAAACATGAGCTGCTCATTTCTTAGCCAGTGTTCCGTGATACAAAGTATATCAATGTTCTCACAACTCATGAACAATTCTATTTGCAATATATACTATCTACAGTTACATAGTATACATATACTTAGTAAGTACGGTTACCTGCATAAACAACACATTTATTACAATAATATTTTATGGGCCATGACGGATCCTTCCAATTGCCGGATTCCATTTTCCTTTCTATATACTGCGGACATTTTCCTTGAACGGTGTTACTAATGAAAACACAAAATAACAATCTGCGTTTGTATGTAGTTTTATATGAGTTGTTTGTGGTAATGCTACTTATGTTTCTCTTCAAATACCTAACTACTTTGTAAGACGTAGCCATTTTGGTAGAAGTTTACATCGCATACAATTCGTGAGATTGAAATCATTTTTTTCCAAATTTAAGCATTTTCAATTCCAATTTAATTTTGAAATTCACTTTATGACAATATACTGCCAACCCATTCGTAGAAAGGCGTGTTTTTCATAAATGTATTGACAACATACATAAACGTGAGTGACGTTCGCAAATAACTTATTAGGCAATAATTAGCAGATCTTAAATACGAATAATCTCTCATTTAGTTCATCACCACAGAACTGAAATACATGTAAATAATAGACACGTGTAACGTCAGGAAATGGCAAAATATTTTATTTCATCCAATAAGATGATTTCGATTCCTCAAACTTACCCACAGGTCAAAAACGGACCTCAATTTTTTAAGAGATGTTAGTGACTTGACAGTCTTCGGTGATTTAATGAGATCGATCACCTATTTGTTTGTCTACCTTGTTGTTATTTGAAAAAAGGTTTTCAATTTTATATAAGCATTAAGATAATATACTTAATACGTTAAAAGACATAAGAAAGGGCAAACCTTCTTTAATTAAGGAATAACCGTTGCAACCAACAGTCAACAGATACTATTGAAATGGCGAACTGTTTCTTAAAGTACTTATGAAACTTTCTCATTTATAATACTATTGTTAGGCAGTGTTGTGTTTATTGTTGTTCGTTGGTTGCTAAGAAGTCTGAGGAAGTCTTTGATAATTAAGTTTTATTCGTTATGAGAGTCATTATAATAGAGAACCTCGTTTGTCAGAACAAATTCTGCGAGAAGTTTGTTAGATGACTATGTGCGGGCACAGACTTATTACACAGCGAGTTAGTTCGTATTTTACTTGCCGTTTAGCGTACTCTAAATTATTATACTAATAAACTACTGTTTTACTTTTGTTTAGCTTCTAGATTAAACTGATGTTATATAGAGAAATAAAGTTAGTTTTATCTCAGTGCAAGAAGGGCACAATGTTTTTCGGATATATAAGTATGGTATTATATGCAAGTTCCTATGTGAGTGAGATTCTTTTAGCACTTTCTGTTCCCTAAATGGACTGAAAGGTTTAGTATTTTTATTCTATAATGAAAAATTCATACCATACCACCAGCCCTGTTTTATATACTGCCCACTGCTGAGCACGGGCCTCATCTACAATTGAAAAGGTTTTAGGCCTTAGTCCACCACGCTGGCCTATTGCGGGTTGGCAGACTTCACATACCTTCGAAATTCCTATAGAGAACTTCTCAGATATGCAGGTTTCCTCACGATGTTTTCCTTCACCGTTAAAGCGAGCGATAATTCACAACGAATACACACATAACTTGTTTAGAAAACTCAGAGGTGTGTGCCTTTGGGTTTTGAACCTGCGGATATTCGTCTCGGCAGTCCGTTCCACTCCCAACAAGGCTATCGAATGAAAAAATCGATAATTCCCCTTAGTAAGAAGAATTTAAAAATAATAACCCAAGAAACCCCCTCAGTTGTAGAGGAGGCCTGTGCTCAGCAGTGGGCAGTATATAATACAGGGCTGGTATGGTATGGTATGGTAATCCCAGACTCTAGCGAGCAGGACTCGGTTTTAGCATAATTAAGGCCCGTACTTGAGCGTAAGGTAAAATTACACTTGTTTTAAGAGTAGGTAAAAGGATGCGGTCCTTTGTGTTAAACACTGCTTAAATTAACAGCTATGACGTGCGAGAATATTCAGCGAGAGTTGTTTATGACACTATAAAGCCACCTTTCATTCTACCGGCGTCCGTATATTCTTTATAGGTCATTTTCGTTGATCGAATACGTCAGCTTTTTTCTTACGCGTTCTCTGACACGGCTTTGTTTAACTTTACGGTCGAAAATTTCATTATGGTTTTCATATGATAATATAGTTCCATAATTAATAATATTATATATTTATTATTGTATTTATTTAGATATATCATATGAACTTAGTAATCTATGTATGGACGATAGCCTAGTTGGGAAAGTAACGGTCTTTCTTTTTTTTTTTATAGCATTGAATGACGAGACGAGCATGCCGTTCGCCTGATGGTAAGCGATACGACCACCCATAAACAGTAGCAACACCATCCAGCACCTTGACTTACAAAGTACTGTGTGGCATTCCAGTGCGCTCGTCATCCTGAGACACAATCTGCCGAGACAATGTCCGGAGGTTCAAAACCTCTGACTTTTCGTAGTTACGTGTGTATTGTTTATCAATTATCATTCGCTTTAATGGTTAAGGAAAGCATCATACCTGAGAATAAACCTACATACCTGAGAATTCTCCATAAGAATTTAGAGGGTATGTGAAGTCTGCCAACCCGCAATAGGCCAGCGTGGTGGACTAAGGTCTAACCCCTCTCAGTAGTAGAGGGGGCCCGTGCTTAGCAGTGGGCAGTATAAAATACATGGCTGATTGCATTGCATTGCAATCTATGTATGTCACTGACCAAGATGGCATGAAAAATATAACATGGCATGCCGGCTAAAATACGTCTCTGCAATATGGCAGCACCGGATGTCACCGGCGCGACAGGCCTTGTAAAGTCATTGTGCAGTGGCGCCTGTTCTGCACTAGTTAAAGATGTACTGCCAGGTTTCAGTCTGTAGTTGAGTTGAAGCCTTTTTTGCAATTTAGTAGGACAATCTAAGATGGGAATTCTGACGTTTGCAGTCGACTCTACCACCACCTTTTAGTTTACAGCTATCGGTTATTGTGATATCTATAACTCTGAGACTATTGACCTGTCTTCACCACTCGATGTCTTTTCACTACCTTTATATTCTATTATACTAGACTTCTGCTCGCGGCTTCGCCAGCGTGAAATAGTTTTTACGGGATAAAAATATTTTCCCGGGATAAAAAGTAGCCTATGTGTTAATCCAGGACATGATCTACCCGTGTGCCAAATTTCATCGAAATCCGTTCAATAGTTTTTGAGTTTATTCGTTACAAACATACTTACAAATCTTTCCTCTTTATAATATTAGTATAGATACACCACCAAGAGAATAAGTAAAGTTAATGACCCGGAATATTGGAATCACGGCGATCTATCTTCTGCGCTGTTATGTTTTTTTTTTACTCTGGAGTCAGGAATGTAATGTTTTTTTGGGATTCTTATAAGTAGCTTATTTAAATAGGCTATAGATGGGTTAATTTTGCTATGTGATTATTCTTTTTGGAAGCGCTATCTTTCCATATTTAATAAGTAAAGTTAACTGTATAATAATAACTGCATTACGCTTCGTGAACATTTAAACAACATCTAAATGCGGCTCTCAGCACTCCTTTAAGTGCACATTGATGTAAGCGATGTGAAACGGGTATTAAAGTGGCATAGGAGTGTTACATCAAGTAGGATCATAGCGAAACATGCACATAAATATTATTGGCCACATTCGAGTCAGTCGAGCGTTGACATAATATGGTTTACTTTTGCCGCCGCACGTTTGCCTGATATAAAGTGATGAATGCTATTGGTACCCTTGTGTATAGAGAAAACATTGCGCATTTCAATGTTATAGACAATTATTGCATACTCACGTCTTTTATCCTAGCCTATCGCCATATCGGGCACAAATACCAGACTCCGGGCGGTACGGTAGGACTGCAATGCTGAGGACTTGGGTTCGATCCCCGGGTAGGGTAAAATGATATTGGATTTTTCTAATCAGTATCACCTTGGAGTCTGGAATTTATGCCCGATATGGCGATCGGCTTGCCCTCTATCACATCATGGGACAGAATACGCACGGCGAAAAGTGGGTGCACTAGTTGCGCCTCTGCCTACCCCTTCGGGGATAGCAGGCGTGAGTGTGTGTGTGTGTGTGTGTGTGTATTATATTTCCAAGCAGACGAAGTCGGATGTAAAAGCTGGTAAAATATATCATATAGATGAGACTTCCCTTTACCCATCTCCCTTATTGATTATCATTTAGCTTCTTGCCATCTCATCCATTCTTTTATCTTAGCATTCGTGACTTTTAGTCGTTTATTAAACTTGATCTTGATAGTGGTATCATTTACTTGGTACTTTACGTATACTTTTCTTTTCACTATATAGAACTATCTATTTAATTTTATTTTTTCTTACAGATTTTATACTGGAATGTTTAAGTGATATCGAAAT
This sequence comes from Sphinx pinastri, assembly GCA_947568825.1. Lineage (NCBI taxonomy): Eukaryota > Metazoa > Arthropoda > Insecta > Lepidoptera > Sphingidae > Sphinx > Sphinx pinastri. The sequence goes on along the minus strand of OX387618.1, from coordinate 12,116,585 downwards.
TCGACCGTCGAATTTAATATATTTGTAACACATATTATTTATACATTTTATTTTTCTTCATTCCTTCTCCATATAAACCTTAATTATACCAAATCTCACACTGCTCCGTGACAAAAATCTGCTTAAAAAAGGGTACACAGTTTTTACAAACGTATTGATATATAGATATTATATATGTACTTAAAGTTAATTATCTCTTTCGTTCATCATTTTATCTTCTTCTTTATTATGGAGAGGTGGACAATTTAAATTTTCAACTCCCCCTTCATCATTCTCTTGATTAATTTTGTTGAATTTTAAATACGGTGAAGTTTTCAGAGACACTAAGAGTGGCGGACCACTCGATGCTAGCAAAATGTGAACCACTATTCTGAGCTATCTTCAAAATTTTAGTACTTTTTAAAAAGGAATGCATGATAATTGTATGATGCTATTATTGTGACCTCGTTTAAAAATTGGAATAGAAAGGAATTGTGTTTGTAATAAATTATTTATCTTACATATCGTTAACTAAGGGAAATCAAATGATAAAACTAAATCAATAGACATTTCTAAGTTGGCATTCGGATTGTACCTAATCTTAAAATTGTTCCGTCATGGCCGACTGTTATTAATTGGCGTGGGGTGATGGTTCCAAATTAAATTATAACAAATGGTAGTCACGAACAATCTTGAAGCAGTCAGTTATAGAGTCGCCGAGTGTCCTGTAGTTTAGTAATTTAACTTCAATATAATTAATGAACTGACCGTACGACGGCCATCTTAGTAGTTGTTCAAGTAGGTACTCAATCGTTAGTGTGCAAGTGTTGCGTTGGGTTTTGAAGCTCGGGTTTCACTTTCCGCTGTTTCAAGTAACTGTTGCAGCTTGTTAGTGTTTGTACATGTCATTACGTGGACCGTTTTTGGCTATTAGATGCAGGCTACATTGTAAATCCATTATGTGTTATATTCTTTGTCAATTGCATCTAATCGTTAAATTTTTTATTGGATTCTAGAGAGTGTTGTTTCTGTGTTACTATATACGTGTGTAATATTTATTATTGTTTAGCTTCTTGATAGAGGCATACCTCGAAATAAAGCAAATGCGATTAACGAATCTTGTTGGTTAACGAACGCTTTTATGGTCTATCGTCGTAGTGCACGATCGCAAATGGTTGACGTATTTTAATAAAACAAGTTGAAAGGAAGCAAGAAAATGAAAGGAACTCTTTTGGTGTGCACTATTTTTATAAAACGTGAAACATTTAAAGCTTCAATATTGTTTGCAAGCACGTGTAACAAAACAATAACAATAGCTAATTTTCCCGAGTAAGCCGGGCATTATGAGCAAACTTTTTGTATACAATCTGCGGGTTTAGAGTTAAACCCACTTTAATGCATGCGAAGTATGCCTTGTACATTTTTAAACTCATGATTTTTACATAGGTGCATATTTATAGCAGTTTTTTTGAAAAACGAACATACAAATGAAACCTATCGATAAATTGCAATGTTTTATGACCTTTGTTTAATATTACTCCGCTAGAAACCGAATTAGTGTCTTTAATTAATAGTTTGCATGAATGTGAATGCATTTGGTTTTTTTGTTACTTTCTAGTTTTAGATGTAATCATAATATCTGTATAATGTAACCCTTTAGTAAACATAAATACTTTACAAAAGTATTTTCTTTATATACGTAACTACTTTCTAATGTTCTTAGTCATCACTTGTTCAGTCGAGAAACTTTTTAATGTACTCTACATTAATTCAAAATGTCTATACAGGTACGAACCACGCCCTATAGTCTCAGTGGTAAATTAACCAAGTTTTATTGCCTTATAACAGCGTCACCGACGCTCATTCACCATGAACTCACCAATGATTAATGAACAAACAAAATTTTTAAGACAATACTTTTCCAGGGAATGCTTTAATAGATTAATGATTGATAGTTATCAATTTCGTGTTTATGATTCGATTAGATGATATCAACAGTGTAACCGCAAACGATGCATAACAGATTTAAATTGTGGTTGATATGAATGTAACTCGAAATGGCTCGCGTTTCGCACTTAGCTCGATAGTGGGTCAGTAGCGGTTGGTAATTATGATAACGCAGGGAGCGTGTCGGGCGCGGGCAAACAGCTCCCGGGGTGCGTGTTGTGTGCACAAATTATTTGATCGTCGCTTACAAATCAGATTAACTCACTAATGGTCGGAGTTTACTAGCTAAAGTTATTGTGACTGCATGCGTTGTTGACCTTGTAAACAATGTATGTTTCTTCCGTAAATTTTCATGAACGAGTTATGTGGCCCTACCTTAACTATAATGTGTATCATCTGCAACATTTCGATATAATATCATTCGATATAACATTTATATATAAGTGAGTTTGACGAGTGACATTTCACACTTCGTTCGGAAATCTATACTTACATTCGAATCTTACAACTTGTATCTTTTTTATTTTTATATCTGTTGAAGGCTGGCGGGTGGTGCAATAATGACATTTGTACTGGTACGTATATTTATTATTTTATTAGTTTTAATTTTATTTCATCTGTTTACTATTTTTTGTATATTTTTGTGTCTAGTATTTATTATTATCTATATAATTTTATTTATCTATAGGCATGGATACTGATAACGATTCTTTCTATTCGGCTCATGAATCTGCTACTCTGGGAAGCGATGAAAGCTTTGTCTCGATAACCGAGGGGTTGGGGGACCTGGTGCAACAAACTTTCAACACGCATTCAGGCCATACTTTCAATGTGTGTCATATAAATGCCCAGAGTATTCCTAGCCACTATAGTGACCTGTTGGAAGCGTTCACTGACACCAATGTTCATGCTGTCTTGGTTTCTGAGACTTGGCTCAAACCTCACCTTCTTTCTGCTTTTTATCCTCTTCCAGGCTTCATCCTGTTACGTAATGACAGAGTTGATAAAAGAGGCGGCGGCGTTGCAATATATCTACGAAATAATTTTCCCTTTAAAATTGTCGCCTCCTCCTCTAATTCACCATCGGCGGAATATCTTTTCCTAGAGGTTTGGGTCAAGGGAGCAAAAACTATTCTTGGTGTCGTTTACTGTCCCCCTTCTACAGATTACTTCTCCAGTTTCGAATCGATTCTGGAATCTTTAGGATCACAATATGCACACCATATCATCATGGGAGATTTCAATACCAATATTCTCAATCTCCACTGCCTTCGTTCCCGCAAACTCCTCAATATAGTCGAGTCCGCCAGTTTACATGTTTTGCCTTTACTTGCGACCCATCATAACATTGATGGAAACGATACTTGGCTCGATCTTATCCTCACCTCTAATCCCACCCTTGTTTCCCGCCATGGGCAATATCTTGCACCTGGCTTTTCCCATCACGACCTTATTTTCCTATCCTATATTCTTAAACCCCCTAAATCCTCGCCCAAGGTTCTGCGCATGCGTTGTTTTGGTCGCATGGATGTGAACAAGTTGTGCAGGGATGCTGCAGCTTTAAACTGGGATCAATTAAGGGCAGCGACTACAGTGGACGAAAAAGTCCAGATCCTTAATAAAAACATTCTCACCCTTTACGACGCCCATGCTCCCATCAGGAATGTTAAGTTAAAGCGTCCTCCTGCGCCTTGGTTGACAAATGGTGTTCGAATGGCGATGAGGCGTCGAAATCGGGCGTTCCGCACATTTAAGAAAGACCGCACAGACGATAACTGGGCATTGTATAAGTGTGCTAGGAATCGGTGCAACCAGATGATACGTAACGCTAAACGCCGCCACATTCTCGATAACATAACCTCCTCCTCCGCTGCTAATATCTGGAAATTCCTAGGAACTCTGGGTATTGGTAAAGAGAAGCACTTTGATTTTCCGGGGGCAATTGATTTGGATGATATCAACGTGCATTTCACAACTTCCTCCAAACTGGATCACCAAATCAAGTATTGTACCTTGAATTTCTTAGCTGCACTTCCTCACCTTAACATCAATTCCTTTTGCTTTTCTCCAGTCGCATCAGAGGAGATCAAAAAGACAATCCTCTCAATAAAATCCAACGCCACAGGCTGTGATAACATAAGTCGTCGGATGATTGTCACTGTCCTTGACCATATCCTTCCAGCAATTTCTGACATCATTAATTGTTCCTTTAATACTGGTGTTTTTCCGTCTTCTTGGCGGAAAGCCCATATTATCCCTCTCCCGAAAATCCCAAACCCATCTCTTGTTAACCACTTTCGTCCTATATCTCTTCTTCCCTTCCTATCCAAGGTGCTTGAGGCCTGTGCCCACAAACAGTTGTCCGGGTTCATTCACTTGAATAATCTATTGAGTCCACTGCAGTCTGGCTTCAGGCGCGGTCACAGCACCGTCACTGCTCTCCTTAAAGTGACTGACGATATTAGGAGCGGGATGCAGGACACCAAAGTCACCGTGTTAACTTTGATTGATTTCTCGAACGCTTTTAATACCGTCGATCACGACATTTTACTATCTATTCTTTCCCACTTGATGATCTCTAATGAAGCGCTGGAATGGTTCTCAACGTATCTTCGAGGACGTCAGCAGTCGGTGAGTCTTAGTGAGTCCTTCTCGCATTGGCGTAACCTTGACTCTGGTGTTCCTCAAGGCGGTATTCTATCTCCTTTATTATTCTCTATTTTTATTAATTCCATAACCCAAAACCTTCAGTGTGCGTATCATTTGTATGCCGACGATCTACAAATTTATGCTCAAGCTAGTGTCGATAACGTGTCCACTGCCATAGATAAAGTGAATAAGGATCTGAACAACATTAAAATATGGTCTGATCGTTATGGCCTAAGTGTGAATCCCAACAAATGTCAAGTCATAATTGTGGGCAGCTCGCGGTTAGTTCAGAGACTGGACATACAATCGCTGCCTCCAATCCATTACAACGGCTCAGTTATCGCTCTGTGTACCACTGTAAAAAACCTAGGGTTACATATAGACAATACCTTTAACTGGCAAGCCCAAGTAACCTCAGTTTGCCAGAGAGTTACAGGCATCCTACGCGCTTTATATCGCCTGAAGAATTTTCTTCCCTATAAAACCAAGACGATGCTTGTGCAGACCTTAATCCTTCCTATCCTCGACTATGGCGATGTGTGCTATTTTGATCTGAATGCAGATTTACTCAACAAACTTGACCGTCTTTTAAACAACTGCATTCGATTCATTTTTAATCTCCGCAAATATGACCATGTTTCCTCTTGCCGCTCGCAGCTGAAGTGGCTACCCATTCGTCAACGCCGCAGCCTGCGCGCGCTGACCACACTTTTTTCCTTTATCACTTCCCCTACTCCTCCCTCTTATTTAATTTCTAAATTTCAATATTTGGGTTCTCAACACGAGAGAACCCTGCGCTCTGCCGGTAACCTTCTTCTCCAATGTCCTTCTCACAATTCCGACTTCATCCACTCCTCCTTCACTGTCCAATCTATACTATTTTGGAATACACTCCCCTCAGAAATCAGGGCTTCAACAAACAGGTTCACTTTTAAATCAAAAGTTCGGATGCTTTTCGCTAATAGTGTAGCAGATTCACAACTTTCATAGTTTCAGGAAGTTACTTTGTTTTAATATAACATATTTTATAGAATTAGTATATTTGTATTTATGTAGGTATTCATGTATTTTAGTATGTATATTATGTATTTATGTATGTATAGTATATGTTTTGTCTTATTTATGTTTTATATACACCCACTTTGTCTCATCTCCGCATCACCCAAAGGTTGACTGTTAGAGAATGCCTCAGGCATTAAGTCCACCTGTATACATTTACTGTATATAAAGTTTAAATAAATAAAAAAATAATTGGTGTTAATTTTACCGCCAACGCCAAATCCTCACATATACAATGGGTAGCTTAACATGCGATTCGAATCCAGATTCACTAGTTTACAACCTATGTACCTATCAGACCAAGAAGGCCAATCTTTGTATATAAATCCGTCAATCGTCATGTTTACGCTATGCCCAATTTCCAATACGCAATATCCCTTTCAAAATGTCTGATTTAAAAGGTAATACACATTACAAAAACATCAAATAGCTGTAAATAGATCTTGGAAAGTCGTAAGGATCGTTGGCTGGGAACTGCAGATAAAAGCTCCGGTCCTTGCCTTCACGGGACGGCTGAAGTGAAATTCCTTCCGTCTAGTATTATGTGCATTGCGAGTCAATGAGAAGCTGTTAGTTGAGCGAATTGCGACCGTGATTTAAGCTTCGACTGCGTTGTACGCTTTTCTAAACATTTTTGACGTTGTTAAAGTCGAGAGCTTTTTAATCAGGGTTGACACTTTCACGCAATGGTGTTATTTGCTTTTGTGAAGAACGGATAATTCCGGTGCGAACATTAAGATCTTTCGATACAGTCGTTGATGATCAGTAGAATTCTCCGTATTTATCACGTGTAATAATTATGATAAGATATTACTCTTATTAGATATTAAGATAAAAAAAGAATACTTAATATACCCGCCATCTAAATTAAATCTCGCAAATTGCGTAGTCTAGTTTTTAAAGTAAGTAATGTGACTGATAACAACTTGCTCAAGTCTCAAGCTTAAGTGACTGATTAGTGTCGCTTATCCTTTGTTGCTCATGAAGCCTCCAATAAACTTAACTCGGCCCTCTTATTCGAGCAATAACATAATATATTTCACTCTTTATAACACTAGTGTGTGAACGAAAAATAATCTAAATGTATTTTGCATTTTAATGCTTTATTTATTAATAAACAATTTTAAACTCAAATGTTTTTGCTAAGGAAGAATTTAGCGCTTATTCTTCCTCTTCTTCAGCCTTTGGAAGTCCACTGCTGAACATAGGCCTCCTCTAAAGATTTCTGGACCAACCTGTTAGAAGCGGTAGCAATATAAACTCTAAATTTATATTGTTACATAAAAGCAACGGAACTTGCTTTTCAGTGTACTTTATTATGTTGGTGAATTACAATATCACATTATGTCTTCAAATAACTATGTCATATTCTTCTTCTCAGTGGTACACTCCTGGCGGAGTGGTCGTGGTTATGGATCGTCTGAAAATTTGGTTGCGGCTTCTGCGAGGCTTTTCCATCTCTCTATTCACGGCACTGCGTGTACATTCAGTAAGGGAACACTTCGTAGACGATTTAATGAAATCCATCTTGGGGGTTTTCGGCTGCGAAGACGTTGACCTTCTACTCTTCCCAGTATCAGCAATCGTTCCAAAAACCTTACATTTCGGATCCATGCCCAAACAACTTGAATTTTTGCATTTGCACAATAGACGGAAGTCTTTGTTTGATCCGAACCTCTTTCAGGATGGAAGCGTTAGTGCGTAATGTCATATTCCAATTAATTAAAGAATAAGAGATGGAACTATGAAATGTAAGTTTATTACTGTAATAAACTTAAATTCCTTCGGCCTCATAAATTTTTACATTACCATGGTTTACGAGTTCATGTCTCCAGTTTTCCCTTCGCCATTAGCGACTTTCCAATAATTTAACTACATATATTGTTCATTTTATGTTATCAAGAGTTTTATAATTTTTGGGCTCGTAATTATCAACAGTTTTCTTGGTTTGTCCAATATTTAATTTAGACTTGCTGCCTTGTTTCATTCCGTATATAAAATATAAATTAAATACTTCGTACTATATTCGTATATAAATTTAAAATAATTGGATAATGTTGCATTGGTTTTAAAAAAATAAAGTCCTTATCATAACAATAATCCTATTAGCTTAGTAATACATTAAATACTACACAAGGACTTCAATCCGTCTATATATCCAGATAGGGTAAAGACAAACATTAAAGTTATAGGTTATTTGTTCAATTGTCCGAGCTCATGTAGTTCCTAATCGGATCATTCGCAATCAAATTACGGATTATCCTTGAGTTTACTACGCATACTCACGCCTTTTATCCCCGAAGGGGTAGGCAGAGGCGCAACTAATGCACCCACTTTTCGCCATTTTTATTCCGTCCCATGATGTGATAGGGGGCGAGCCTATCGCCATATCCGGCACAAATTCCAGACTCCGGGCTGATACTGAATAGAAAAACCCAATATCACTTTGCCCGACCCGGGGATCGAACCCGCGACCTCAGCATTGCAGTCGTACCGCAATACAACTACGCCACCGAGGCACGCCTTGAGTTTACTAATGTAGTATTATTCGCACATACTATCGAGTCTTAGGTACTTTATGAGAGTTTTATTGTGAAATGCAATTTATAGTTTTTTTAACCCACTGCACGATGTGACGTAAAGTTACCGAGTAATCATTTTCGGATAAAGGTGTTATATGAAGCAACTATATCGGTCTATTTTATTGGTGCATTTTGTTACCGGATGAAATAATTATCGGGCGAATAACTGATTATAAAATTATGTCAAAGTCAGGTTAGTCTTGGTCCTTGGACTAATATAATATGATGTAATAATAGGTATCACAAGACATATATCTAATATCCCGTTAACAACGTCAATATAGTGCCAACTGTATGGTCTTGTTAGGTCGTCGGCAGCGTTACTGGTGGTAGGTCTCTCATATTTAAGAGTCCGTCTGGGTGGGTACCACCGCAATGTCTATTTCATGCACTTTTGTGTTTCGGTTTGAAGGACATTGTAGCCAGTGTAACTACAGGACATAGGGAGACTTAACATCTTATGTCTTGGATGACGAGCTCAGTGGAATACCACACAGTACTTTGTAACTCAAGGTGCTGGATGGTGTTGCTACTGTTTATGGGTGGTCGTATCACTTACCATCAGGCGAATGGAATGCTTGTCTCGTCATTCAATGCCATAAAAAGAAAAAAATGTGTTCGCCTTGATGATATTCATTCGTTTTGGTGTGATATATCTGCCGGCGTTCCTCAAGGCGGCGTTTTATCTCCTTTATTCTTCGCGTTATTCATTAACTCTATCACAGACCGTCTTATTTCTTCTCACCATCTTTACGCAGAAGACCTACAAATTTATTACTCTATACCAGCAGAACGCGTGGATGAAGCTATTGTTACAATTAATAAAGACCTTACGAATTTTGGTCTCATAATTAATCCTGTGAAAACACAGATCATTGTTATTGGCAGCTACAGGATGGTTTCCAAAGTCGATTACAGTAGTGTTTCGTCTCAGATGAACGAAATGAAGGTCTCGACAAAGAAGGCAATAAATAAGACCTTGGATTCTTCAGAATCTATTTTAATGGTTCAATATACAATAATTGAATATGACTAGCGCGCACACCGATCCCGGAAAGTGAAGTGAAGTCTTGCCCTCTTACGCGGGTGGTGGTAAAAAAAAACTTATTCATACAATTGTTCGTACGATGAAGCTACAATTCACCAGAAAGCAACAGATTGCCGCTTTAATGCGATTAGGCGCGTTAACAAGTAGACTTCACCAAGTCCTGTTTGATGGCTGTACTATACTCTGTAGTTATAAGGTCAAGAACTTGGGAATTCTTCCTGACAGAAACTTATCCTGGGGGCCCCAATAGCAGGAACTGAGTCACAAAATATTCTCTGCTGCTGGGTCCTTGCGTCGTTTACGTAACTTCCTTCCTATTCCCACTAAAATTGCTCTTGTGCAGTCTCTTCTTTTTCCTCTCCTCGACTATGCTGACGCCAGCTATCTCGATCTATCCGAAGGCCAATTCGATCGACTTGAGCGACTACAAAATTTCTCCTTTCGTGTCATATTTGGACTACGTAAATATGACCATATCTCAGAATTTCGGACTAAACTTAAGTAGTTGCCTATACGCCTTCGCCGGAATACTCGTATTTTGTCTTTGTTATATAGTGTTCTGTTCCTTCCTTCTTCACCTTCCTATATTGAAAACCGTTTCCACTTCTTGAGTAGCACCCATGTCCGATGCTTAAGATCAACAGAGATTCTGGCATTAGAAATTCCCAAGCACACCACTAATTTCCTTGATAAATAATTTACGGTACAGGCTGCACGCTTGTGGAACGAGTTACCTGTATCGATAAGAAAGGCTAAATCTCTCCACATTTTTAAAAGGCTTGATAAGCAACACTATTTGTCACTGAGATATTTCTCCTTATTTTTCTATTTACCATACCATAACACCATACCAGCCCTGTATTATACACCGCCCACTGCTGAGCACGGGGCTCCTCTACATCTGAGAGTGTTTAGGCCTTAGTCCACCACGCTGGCCTAGTGCGGGTTGGCGGACTTCACATACCTTCGAAATTCAGAGAACTTCTCAGGTATGCAGGTTTCCTCACGATGTTTTCCTTCACCGTTAAAACGAGCGATAATTCACAATGAATACACACATAACTTTTTTAGCAAAGTCAGAGGTGTGTGCCCTTGGGTTTGAACCTGCGGATATTCGTCTCGGCAGTCCGTTCCACTCCCAACTAGGCTGTCGCCGCTTTTTATTTTTTTATTACTGGATATTATGTGTATGTTGTATTGTAGTTTATGTATTATTATATGTAGTTACTTTTATATTAGGTATAGAATACGTAGTTTTTATTATATTAGGTATAGATATAATATTTATGTACATCTGTTTTCTAACCCCTCTTATTACCTGTAGATGACCGCGCGCTCTATTTTTCCTACTTAACTTAGTCCATCCAAAGGTTGTCTGGAAGAAATCGCCAATTGCGATAAGGCCGCCATTTGTACTTCTTATTATCTAGCCTAGTTTATATTGTATATTTTTTATTTCCAATTTGCCTTAGATGTACAATAAAGAGTTTATAAATGAATAAACTGCCATGCTGTACTTAGTTCTCAGGCGAGCTATATGTAATTTGTAACGAATAAACTCAGAAAATACTAGGGAAAATTTAAAGCGGGACTTTTATCCCGGAAAAACTCATTCACGCGGGCGGAACCGCGAGCGAAAGTCTAGTTATTTACACGTATAATCGAGTAAACAAGTAGAGCGGTTGTCAAATTCCAATCTTAATAATACTAAGCGTTTTTTCGTATGCCAAGGGTTACTCAATGGGTATAAAAGTTTTGTATGTTTCTATCTACAAGCAACAGTGTAAGTACCGTTGTTCAGTAGCTTAGCTAGTGTAATTACAGGAACTGAGTCTTAACATCGGATGTTTCAGGGCGATGAGTACACAGCGGTGTGACTCAGGGCTTTGTGGTTCAATGTTTTGTGTAATGTTGATACTTTATGCGCGCAGGCGTAGAGCTTGATATCAAAGTTCAAACGAGTGCACTGACCATCTCATCATTCAGTTACATAAATGAAAATATACGTTTTGTTAATTAAAATATGTAATATAAACATTATTATATATATAGACTACAAGACGCCGCGCAACGGCGATCAGCTTGTAGCACCAGACACTGGACATAAAATGTCAGCAACGGACTGTCAATTTGTCGTTTCCATATGAATACTACAAAACTGACAGTGGCTTGAACTTAATTGCTAATCTAATTTAGTTGAAGCAACTTTCAACTCATCAACTGTTGATTAGTAACTTAACGTTATTACTCACAAAATTCACCACTTTGTCGTCTCTACACTGCTTATTTAGAGATTATTATGATTGAGATTGGTATACAGTTTTCATATAAACGATTAAAATTATTTTTAATATCAGCTCCCATTCAGGCATTTCAGATGAAATATTCACCGTGTATTTATCTCTGAATTTATATCCACTATTAATGTTTTTCTTTATTTAATATTTCCACATTCCTTGCCTTGTATGACAGATTGAAGTATTAATTACTGTAGAATTCCTTTAGTCTTACTGGTAGGTTTATATTTTATAGTCGAATATTTCGTTATATGACAATAATTATGACCTGTTCTTTTTAAAATCCGTTGCAAAGTGATATTAAAACATCAAAGAATATTCGCATGACAGTGATTACATTTATTATAATCAACGATTTCAAAGATAATTCTCAGTTCAAGTGACTAGTTCTCGAACTTATTCCGGAATGTTAAAGGCTTCAAATTTAGTTGTACAGTCCGTCAAGCGTTTAACAAGCTTTTCGTAGCACTCAGGTATTGTTCCAATTTGTAGTGGGGCTTCTTACCTGAAATTGATGGCGAGCTATTAGTATTGTTTGTGTGCAATTGCTTTGGTTACGAGAAGGATATAGGTACCTTACTTTATACGTTTGTTATGATCTTTTATGTATTTTAAGTGCAATAATCTAAATCTATAGAATATTGTTCCAAAATATTGTGATTTTAGATATTGATGTAGGTAAACTCGGAATAAATATAGCGTCAGAGCTTCATACAAGACCAGTGGCTTAGCTTGCCATAAAGGGGCCCTATATCAAAAATTTTTGGCGGCCCTTAACCCTTCAGGGCAGAGTGAACTTATAAGCGCCCACTTAAGCTTAGCGTATGGACTAAGAGGAGCCCCTAAGAACTCTTCTCTACGGCCTGTTGTGTTGTTTTTTTTTTTTAAAGATGTGTACCTTTACAAATTGTAAAGCGATATTTATACATTATTAATATAATTCTACTATAACACTATAGTTTTAATCAAATATAGGGCGATAGGCTCACCACCTATCACATCATAGGACGAAATACGCACGGCCAAAACTGGGTGCATTAGTTGCGCCTCTGCCTACACCTTGAAGGATAAAAGGCGTGGTTGTGTGTGTGTGTTTTGCTATTCAGTATTCTCTGGCTTTAGTAAAATTTCCAAAAATAGACGTACAAATGACGATGGAAATAGTTAACATATGTCAAGTTAGGAACTGTTTTGGGATACCAGGGCGGTGCTTTATTGACTCAAACGGACGGAACGTTTCGTGCCAGTAAAACCAGAGCAACTAAAGGTGTCTAATTGGCTGCGCGATGCTGGCGTGCCGGTGGCCAGTGACAATCCTCAAATATTCACTCAAAGCTTTGCCTATCGTGCGGTTGGCGGGACTTATCACATTGTCCCCTAATCGTTTATTTCACTTTGATTCTTTATTCCGGTTTGGGGATTAACGAAGTGATTTCGGTCTTTGTATTTGCGTTTAGTTGGCGAAGAGTTATATATTCGCTTGGTAATTATTTTAGTGTGGAATATGTCCAGTAACCTACGATTAAACCAATTTGGTGGACGATAGTCTAGTTGGGAATGGAACGGTCTGCCGAGACATAGTCCGGAGGTTCAAAAACCCAAGGCACACACCTCTGACTTTTCGAAGTTACGTGTGTATTGCTTATCAATTATCGTTCGCTTTAACGGTGCAGGAAAACATCGTGAGGAAACCTACATACCTGAGAATTCTCCATAAGAATTTCGAGGGTGTGTGAAGTCTACCAACCCGCACTAGGCCAGCGTGGTGGACTAAGGCCTAACCCCTCTCAGTAGTAGAGGAGGCTCGTGCTTTAACAGTGAGCAGTATATAATAAAGGGCAGATTGCAAACCAATTTGGTTCATAGTAGGTAAAAAACGATTCCGAGCAAAATCAAACGAGGTATTGCGACCAGGGAGTTACGGATCTCTAAAATAAGTAGTTATTAAAAGATAAAAAGCCTTCTGGTTTAGAGGTACGTTTATTACTTGAGATAATTCTTTCTTTTATAATCTCTGTTATTTAAACCTTTGTGTTTGACGTTGTAATCTAGTCAGAATTCACGGATTAACGCGTTCTAAGTAGTCCACCGCGTAATAGCATTGAAGCATGAAAAGGTTTTTTATTTTATAATAGGTATAGTATTTATAATATAAATTATGTTACAGTAATAAATTGTCGCTCTGCCTGGTACGAGCCTGTGGTTAGAGTCTTCTTGACGGTTCCTGGGGGCTAGTCTTGTGTTCACAAAGCTGGCCTATTGCGGATCAAATGCATGATAGTTATTAGATTAACACTTGTATGGGGCCGGGCCTTTTAAGTACGTAATTTTCTTCACGCTGTTTTTTTTTATTGATTGATAGTAAAATCCTGATTGGATTTATTATACGCTTTATATAATATTGGTTAGGTATATTTAAATTATATTGGCTGCATCATGCAGTATTAATCATCTGCACTGGCTAAAAAAAAGGTTCGTAACCACCGCTTTCATTTGGGTCAAAAAAGCGGTCATGAAAAAAAAAGTAAGTGGATTTTCCATTGGAATAAGCTTTAAGCGGCAATGTATCTTTCATAAATTGTGTTTATTACCAAGATTAGGTAACAGGTATTTTAAAATACTTTAAAAAGACAATAAGGAGATCTACACTGTTGGCTAATTTGTCAGTTATATGAATAAGCAGGTTCAACCGGAATGGTACGCACCCCTATAGGCTTTGTTATCGGCACTAGCTGCCACAGTAGCGCAAAAACTCGCGTTTTATATTGCATTTCGCACGGCCAGTGTTATTACTAGATGCGCAATAAACGCCCTCACCTTCCGTAATCACAATTCTGGCTTTGATTACTGCGGGCTATCATAACTTTAAGCGATACTTATTTCTTCAGACTACAATGTATTCAGAGTATTATGTACAGAAGCTCACGTTATCGGAACAGATAAAAACGACTTTATCCACAAAGGACGGCAATGTGAGAGTTCATGGGCGACTTGGATCAATTTGGAAATTTATAATATAACCACCAGGTGATATACCAGCTCATTTGCCTCAATTTGCTATAAAAAGTAATAAAACCATAAACAGCAGAATTACCAGCGCTTTACTCCTTGGAGCATTGCATATTGCTGAGCTGGGGCCTGAATGCGGCTACAATATTTCACAAATGGATGTATACTTGTATGTTGCCTATGTATATACAGTGTATTATTTGTAGCCAAAATAAACGTTTTTATCTATCTATCTAAAGATAGAATTTATGTTAAAAATAAGCAAGATTTTGGTAGATAACATTATATTTTTGTGTAGGCTCTGTAAATTTTTATTAATGGTTAATGTGAATCGGAGACGCTTAAAATATCCTGTCTTTTCTTGGTTTTCCTTTTTACAGCGCAGGACTCTTTTCTAATTGTCTACGTTTTTTTACATATTGCCTTATTTTCTCTTCATATACATTGTTAAACTATATACCAAGTAAAGTATATAACTTAATTATTATTAACTCACACTTGAATATAATCTGAATAGAATATGTTGTGTACAAGGGAATTATCAATCTGTAAAGTACGATGTCAATCACATTGAAAAACGATAGATCACAATATAGAGCTAATGGAGCATTATCAATTTCTGTGGATCGGGAAGCGTGGGTGACAATGGGCGCGTACAGCGTACAGCGGTACATTTGTCACATTCACGATACAACGCCGTCAATTACAATCCGCCATTTTTTCATGCTTAAGATTATCTATATGGGTATATGTATACTGCACACAATATTATCTATCTATACACTACACATATAATAAATCAGCAAACCTGATGTGTCTGTGTAATAAAAGAAACGAAATGAATAAAACGGGGCGACTAAAGTAGAGTTATAGAACATAAATCAGCGATTTTTAGAATTCTTTTCTGTCTGCTTTTCTATTTGTTTGTTAGCACACATTTTCGAAATTACTAAATAGATTTTCATGTAATTTTCATAGGTGAACAGAGTATTATTGAGAGCAGAATATAGGCTTTGTTTCATTAAAATCAGATATCGGAATTAAAAGTTAACGTCATTTTAAGATATTTGCATTTTACTCAGATAGGTCTAAATCTCCGCAGACGAAGTTGTGGGCTCAGTTAGTAATGGAACATACTGAATTGGTTTAAATCAATGGCTAGAAGAGGAAGACACTCGCCTGCTGGAAAACGCCACGAATGTCCATAAATATTAGTACATAATACCAAGTACGATTTACAGAATTTTGCATGTCCCTGAACTGTGCTTGTCATCTTGACTTGAGATGTTGTTTACGATATTGTCCAAACCAGGATACAAAAGTGAACTCTTGATGTTGTTCTGTCACAGATTCCTAGAGATTATGCGATGGTTACTACTCAGACGAAATCTTGCACACAAGAGACGTACCTATAACCTAATGTTTTTTAATCCTACTAAAATTATAAACACTTCACTGGTGGTAGGTATCTCATATGTAAGAGTCCGTCTGGGTAGGTACCACCGCAATGTCTATTTCTACCGCCAAGCAGCAGTGTACATGCACTGTTGTGTTTCGGTTTGAAGGACATTGTAGCCAGTGTAACTACTGGACATAATGAGACTTAACATCTTATATCTCAGGATGACGAGCGCAGTGGAATGCCACATAGTACTTTGTAAGTCAAGGTGCTGGTTGGTGGTGTTACTGTATATGGGTGGTCGTATCGCTTACCATCAGGCGAACGGCATGCTCGCCTCGTCATGCAATGCCATAAAAAAAAACTCTGTTTTGCGTCTTTATTAAATCAATCAATGAAAATAACTTTTTTAAATGCATAACAAAACAAAGGTGTTGTTTCCGATCAGTATTTCACATCCTTAGGTCCCATTTCACCAATTTATTATTTAACGGGCGTTAGCTAATCGGGCATTAAAATTAACGCGAATGTTATCGCGCTTCCAATGAAAGAACACCTAGTTAAGGAAGATAATCACCTGTTAGGGCATGGTGGGATACTCAAAAACCTTAACAGTCCGTTGAGACAATTGTTAAAGTACACAGTTACTTGAACAGGCTGCTAAAGTAACTAACAGGGCATGGTTAAATTAGGCCTTGGTAAGCAAGTACCAAGTTCTACAATATTCTCGAGTCATCTACTTTGGTACAATAGGTAGGTTACACGTAAATATCAAAACAATATCCAATTTTTGTATTGGTAGCTAGATAACAAGGGCATTAATTTGTGATATAATAATTCATCCTAACAACTTGTTTGAATATTAATTAAATTTCTTTGCCAGGTATTTTTCTGCGTAGGAAGACGCCGAAGGCGCTCGAGCCAGAAAAATTGCCGTAAATGGTTCAAGGGCATGCCCGGTAGATACATCACTTTGATAATTATAAAAAAATTGTTATTAAACCGAAATAAGTAAAACGTTTTTTCCGCGAGTCTTTTTTACTTATTTCGTTGTACTGTTAGATTTCTTTTCAGATACCAAAAGAGGTCATACATACAAAAGATATTAGATATATGCAGAAAATATAATAGTATTTTTAATATTATAATATTTTTTCCTGTATCAAAATAGCTCTTTTAGAATTGTTATCATTCAGACTGTAATAAATACCACGAACGTATGAAATATTCAATTCATACCAATTTTTATTTTTATACCGATTCAAAACAAATATAATAATTAAAAATGTATAAACAATATAAGACGGAATCTTAAGAAAAGCCTTTACTGAATGTTGATGGACACGGAGAATTCCGTTTAGAATTTCAATTACGAAGTTAGAGGTGCGATTAAAATTCAAGTCGACAGTTTGGGCGCAAGGACATTGGACGTGATTGCATAGAAATAAGTGTATAAGTGTAGGTAATAAACTTATCGATCTAATTTCGTATCCGATAGTCGAAGGCCGACATTAGGGTTGACTTGTTATTTGTTTGGATAACTATTCCAGTCGCGGATTCCAATTGGACGCTGGAATACCACTCCAGTTACATCTCGAGGGACGGAATCCTTTTTCAAAGGTCATTACTTTTTAGCTGTGAGAAGTCTCAATTCCTTAGGCACCGCTACATTTACATTTGTTTAAAGTGCTGTCACGTTTGCTACATTTAATTTTGTGGTTGAATGAGAGAACATGATCTGCATGTTAATTACATTTTCAGATTACACCACCGTTTGCGTGTTAAGAATGTATTTTTTAAGAAATTATACTGTATGTATTTTTTTCAAGGGACCCATTTAAACACACGACAGTTCATGCTTGCATTTAACAAGTAAAAACATGCGCAAAAAATGGTATATGACGGAGTAAACCTCAAAAAAATAATCGTAAAATGGCTCCCAACGTGTAGATATCCTTGTGATAGCTACTTGTTGGACTTATTTAACGGTAATTACGTGTGAGTATGACCTTTAAGCTGATTCGTTTTCCATTCATACTTCAAATCTGGCTTAGGAAAGCAAAAATATCTAGGTGCTAAAATTCCCGTAAAAGTATATAATTTATATACATTTGTGACGAAAATGAAACACTGAATAACGTCCTTAAACAGTCACTCAACTAACTTTACATACTGTGTTGGGAAGATTTATAAATAGGTACGTAGGCGCTGTCATTCACCCACATAATATCTTCAACATGGCCCCAGAGAAGTAATTTTTAGAGAGAATAGGATTACAGTAATCCGAAATAAATAATGTATACCCGGTAATAATAAAAAAAATAATAATACCAGCCCTGTATTATATACTGCCCACTGCTGAGCACGGGCCTCCTCTACTACCGAGAGGGGTTAGGATTAATAACTAATTACAAAATTATACGGATTACGAAATTTGATAAATTGATGAGATATTGTTATTTGTAGGTAAATAAATCGTTACCCATAAATACTCTACATCGTTAGTTTAGCGTGCTAAAGTAAGATGTTTGGATGTGGATAGTACATCTAACTAGAAAACTAAAATTGCTGAATCTGGATTATTTGATTTAGGATGTTTGGTGTATGGATGGATTGATCCCCGTACTTTTCCCTGTAAAAGTGCACAATATGGTTTTATTCCGGAAAGGGTTATCACGCGAGAGCAGCCGTGTGCAATTTTTTTTTTATAAAACCAAAACAATATTAATTCATCTTGCTAAGTAAGTTTTTATTTTTATAAAGTTTTAAATTTTCTATTGGACATATTCAGTAAGTACACTATTACGAAGTATACAGTTGCTTCAGCAACTTCTTATTTTTATGTTATAGCTTTCACCTTTTGTTAGTGATATCGCCAATGTCATAGCATATATTATAAATAATTGTCATAATTCATCAAATAGTGACATGGAATCTTACAAAAAAATCTAGAAAGCAAAAAGCTTCGAGAACTACAAAAACCGTCAGTTTTGGTAATAAGTTGACGGTGTCTGCGAAGCTTCTATTGTACTCTTTTTAACCTTGATAATTAATATTTCCGTTACTAAGTATCTGCCCGAAGTTAAGTTGTTTTTAAAATAAAAAGCAAGAAAAAAATATTCATTAGCAAGACAAATGGCACCAAGTTATTTTGCAAATTCCGTTTCCGTTGAAGAAATTTTCATTTTCTCTTTCATTAGTAAAATTTAATCTTGTTATGAAAAACGAAACAGAAGTAATATCTTGAAGGAATCTTTGTAGCGAGTGTGGTTGAAATGTTTGAATTTTTTCACGGCGGCGCGGCGCGGCGGTAACTCTGAAGTTCTGTCAAATTAAAAACTTTTAAAAGTGGAAATTAAACGTTTGTTTCTGAGAAATATTATTTAAGCCAAAAAATTCTAAGATTATATATAGCGGACATTGGGAAAATTGACATACAAAAAATTTGAACCTGTTCGTCAGTAGCTCAATCTACCGTGAAATAACAAAATACCTATGTAAAATTCATTAAAACATACTTTGACATGGTCGTAATGCCTATATTGGCATATTTCCTTCCAAAATATTGTTTTCTTTACAAAATTTAAGCATACCGAGACTTCTTGTTACACGGACATGTCAGATAAGACAGCGACTTATTATCAATTGGTAATAACTTTTGGACCAAAAATTTGGTCCTGATGTCCGGTCTATAGGTAACTATACTGTTTAATGTCTTTGATTTAAGCGAACATTTGTAGCAGGGACCACATAGCCTCATTTGTAGATACGTATGTTCATGTCGAGTCGCATTACATATTTGTTGTAAAGCCTTTTTCCTGTAATATTTATATACGTTTCGTGTGCTAATATACATTAGGTTTTTCACTGGAGTCGGCTGTTTGTCAACTTTCATAGCGTTCTCATTACATATTAAGTATAAGCTACTTCAACTACGTCCAACCATAGCTGAATATCCATAAAACTTCGCAGACAAAGTCCATTTGAGAATAGACAAAACTTTTGTTTATTCTAAAAGTACATTTATCCGTAAATACAAAATCTGTTTTAAAGACGTATCGGCGGAATAGATCAGGTGTTGTTGCCCCGGGGGATAATCGAGGGAATTTAATGAAAGCCATCATTCAGGGCGGTTCGCTGGAACGCCACGTCGAGGGTGAAGTTATCTGTACCGGGTATTTACTGTTACACAAGTTTTATGCGACTGCTTAATGTCTATTGCTATTGTCGTAGCTTCCGGGACATTATATTAATCAGGTCTTTGTATTTTAATTGTTAAGAGTTAAAATAGTAAAGTCGCCATTCAAGATTTTGTTGACTAACAGTGTGATTTCAGGAATGAGGATAGATCTTATTTTCAGTTGGCTGTGTTTGTACTGTTGTAGTAGGATTCAAAGACTTTAAGCTGGCTTGACAGGCGCCACGGCGCGCCGACATTCCGTCTGACACAGGTACTGACGGGCCATGGGTGTTTCGGCTCGTTTCTGTGTCGGATCGGAAAGGAGGAGTCCGCCGTGTGCCACCATTGTAGCAGCGGCCGCGAGGACACGGTCCAACACACTCTCGAGGAGTGCCCAGCCTGGAATCTACAACGCAGCGCTCTTAGAGCAGTCGTCGGAGGAGACCTCTCGCTGCCAGCCGTGGTTTCCGCCATGGTCGGCGGCTGGAGGTCATGGCGAGCGATGGCTTCCTTCTGTGAGTGCGTCATCTCGCGGAAGGAAAGCGCCGAGCGGGATCGTGAGCAGAACGATCCCGCCCGCAGCCAGAGGAGACGAAGGAGGCGCCGGGTGGACGACTGACCGGCGCCTCGTGCCCTGTGGTCTGGGGGCATCTAGAGAATTCCGTCACGGCATCCCCTGCCTGTCGTAAGAGGCGACTAAATGGGGTTTGAGAGAGTCGCGGGGCGAGCAGTGGGGGGCTGCTACTCCAATTTATGCGACTCCGAGGTGGACGACATTGCGGGTGGTCGGTCTCCTGCAGTCGTAGACGCCAAAGGCGTGCTTTGGAGGTCGGGGGCTTCTTAGCCCCCCTCATTTAGAGAGGGGCCGTAATACGGCATTGCGCCGGGACGGCTCCGTGCAGCTATCTTCGTGCAACAAGATACCCCGGGGCCGTCCCGTATGCGCCGAAGAAGGCCACCGCGGGTTTTGGTTGGTATGCCGATGTAGGGTGTACATAGTGTTAGGAACTCGGTCCAATGCTCGCTCGGATGATGTTATACTCCCGAGTGTCGACATTGTGCCGTAAGATCGGTGAAACCAACATAACCATTCCACTCACCCCACAGTGGTGGTAGCGATAACGGGGAGGATTCAAAGACTGCCTTTGATTTTGCTACGTAAATCACGTAGCCGGTAGTGTTTTATTTGCTTTTTACCATAAATAATAGTTATTCGTAATTATCACTTTGAACGGAGTCTAACATATCATTGAGATGTTCATTCCCTACGTGCTATACTCATTGTACCGGTGAAGAGTTAATGTAATATTTATGGTAATATGTTTAAGCTCCTTTGTTGGCAAGACCTTTTTAGTGTGTGTGTTCTATTTATGTTTCTTTGTTAAAATAAATGATGGTTCTTGTGCAGGCTTTGTGAATTGTTGGTGTTACAGAATTATATTTTACTTACTTAAAACCTGCGTTTCAATTAATATTTCATCATGTTCGTGTAATGTGAATTTCATTCCTTCGTTTCAACATTTCGAATAGCTATCAGGATTCGATAAAGCACGGCTTTTTGTCTGCTACAATGGTTTCTTATGTATTTTGCCGTTCCCGTCCAAATTATTACATCACAATTGTTAAAAATAGGTTTAAAATATAAAAAAAGCTGACATTTATTTTTAAAAGCTGGCTGAGTTTTATACCTTAGACAGCAGTTAAGCTGAGCCACTTCCTTTTGCCATTTTGTTGCTATTTTGTAAGTTTTTTTTGTGCTTCATTGTAATTTTGTAACTATAATAATTCTGGCGATAAATGTTATTTATTTATTTAAAAAGCTACACACTATGTTGTTTGAACTCCGATGCAGTCTTTAAGTACTTATTGATTCGCTCAGGTTATTTTTTAAAATCTTTTAATATATTTTCAATTATAATTTTTGATGTCTCTGACCCTTTTTACCTTTAACCCGAGTTTAATAATATTATTGACATTGACGTGATATGTAAAAGAGTTCACGTATTTAAATCAGTACGAACAAAAGAGACGGCTGGTATTTGTTAATTATGCTTAGTATATGAGATCGTCCCAATGTCCCAATTGAGAGGTTCAGACGACATCGAGTCTTCAGATTGCGCGTTCGAATGGCATATTTATTATTTACCTCTTATGTATAAGAGGGTAGTTGACTACTTTTTTTAAATATATTTATCGAAATTTTTGTCTTCTAAAATTTTTTTCCGCGGGGGAAAAAACCCGTTATCTCTACCACCACTGGGGGGTGAGTGGACGGTTATTTCACCGATCTTAAAACCTAGCGGTAAAATATTCTTCAAAATCCGCACAATGATAAATGATTTATAAATAAATCTTTGACATTTTGTGAAAGGGCCATCTTTCAAATAACGGAAACATCAGACTGTGATGTCATCGAGTGTCACCGGCTAAGACGCTGCGTAAGTGAGAAAGACATACCACGATAACCCCACTACGCCCCTCGATTGCTCACAACAATTTATAAACATGAATAACTTCTTTATTTTTGAACTAATTTTAATGCTAATTTCACAGTAAAATATATTTTCTGTTACATATAAAATAATGTACAAAATATAACATAGGACACCACTCTATTTATGATATTATTGAGTTATTAATTCAATTAATTGTTTGTATTAATTATTGACAACTTTAATGAAGTTTCCCGGAAAAAAATTAATTTAACGAAAAACTTCTTTTGTTAAATCGTATGTAAGGTTTAATTGAAGTACTGAGAGGATTCCAATTCAGTACTACGATTTAACTTATTCCAAGTTAAATCGACAAACCAAATCGTTTTTTGCAAGCAAGCTTTGGTTAAATTACCCAATCAACATATAAAGTGGGTACTGAGAAAATGGCGCTTAAAGCCGACTAGTAGAGATAAATGAATGTCGCTTATTACCTAGATACTAAAAGCCCGGCCACGAGTTCAGTTATTTGCTCTTAATGATATTAACATTTCTCAATGATACTATCATTGACAACACTACACAACTATAATTTTTTTTAAATATATTTAATTTATTACTAGCTATGACTCATTACGTCCGTCATGAAAAGTTTATCAACCAACAAAAATTAAAGCTGTGTAGAATTAAGAATTTCGCGCAACTCTTTTTCTACTCCATTCTACAATATATTGTTATAAATATGCATGTACCTACAACTTCGTAACTTTTATTTCGGGCGTGGTCAGTAGTCGATAAGCGCGGGACTATAAATGCCATGCTGTAAACGTTCGATAAGGTGTTATAAAAACACAGATACAAACTTCGAAACCAGAAAAGCGAATACATGAAACATATAAAAAACCGTTGCCCAAAAATATGGCTTTGATGCCGTAAAAAACACAACTATCTTTCCCCATTATGGTTTCCAGAACAATGACCATAAAATACGTTGCGGGGCCATTTTAGTCCTCTTTCATCCTTTTTTACATAGCGTGTACATTTTGTGCGTGAAAAACAAAATTGAAATATTGATCAGGAGTTATAGTGTGGTTAGTTAGTTAATTAATATTTACAATACGTTATAGTTATTACTTATAAGAGAGCTGATTAGAGTGATCAAAAATACTTGGTTTATTAATAACGTATCTTCTGTTTGTTTTTATATTCCTTTTTTAAACACAAGCTTAGTAAAATTTGTAAACTGAAGGCAAAACCGTCCTATCTTTTCCAAGTAAAAGAATAAATCATTTTAGAATTATGATTTTTTATTGCTTATGAGCGACGTCATGCAATCAGCATTGATAATATTATTCCAACCCCTAACTACCCAGTATGCATTTGTAACGTAACTGACCATGTTACATAACATAATATTTTTACCGAGTGTTCAGAGTCTACAATATTTCATATCAGAATACTGTTAATAAATTCTATATATTTTCGATGGAAAAATATTATCAAAACACTTCTTGCTTTTTGCATAGAGAATTGAGCAGCTTCTTGATCTGTGTTAGCATTAAATGATCCCATCATGTCTTGTATTATGTGAGTACGATTTATCTTTTATACATACAATACTAATTTATATTTTAGGAAAGCTGAATTTTTTTTTATGGCATTGAATGTCGAGACGAGCATGCCGTTCGCCTGATGGTAAGCGATACGACCACCCATAAACAGTAGCAACACCATCCGGCAACTTGAATTACAAAGTACTGTGTGGCATTCCACTGCGCTCGTCATCCTGAGACATAAGATGTTAAGTCTCATTATGTCCAGTAGTTACACTGGCTACAATGTCCTTCAAACCGAAACACAACAGTGCATGCACACTGCTGCTTGACGGTAGAAATAGACATTGCGGTGGTACCCACCCAGACGGACTCTTATATATGAGAGACCTACCACCAGTAAAATGAATGTATTAGATGCGATGACACGGCTTCTGTATGGTTGCAAAATTTGAGGTATTACGCCTTATTTTGTCTTCATAGTGTTAACTATTATGAGACCATTTTGTGCCTAGGATTTCCTACTTCGAGGCATGTAAAATAATTACCAAAAGTAACGTTTCTGTTACTTCGAACGTATGGTTCACATGACAAGTTGACTGTATTGTACGCAATATTTTGTCATTATTTTCCCAGATATTCATCCTACTTATATTATAAATGCGAAAGTAACGCTGTCTGTCTGTCGCGCTTTCACGCCAAAACTACTGAACCGATTTAAATGAAATTTGGTACACAGATAGTCTAGAGCGTGAGAAAGGCCATAGGCTACTTTTTATCCCGGTAAAATATAAAGTGGGACTTTTATCCCGGAAAAACTTTTTCACGCGGCTGGAGGCGCGAGCAAAAACTAGTATCAAATAAAGGGTATAAGTGTTTTTTTTAAATTCACAGATCCCCTAAATTTTCATATCGTACCCTACCGTACCTACCTCCAAGAGGTAGATGCTCATCGATTGTAACATTTTGCCCGTGCAAACTGTTTTAGGTATAGGCTCACATACTCTTACAACTTTGTAAGTAATGGGTGTAAGCTTAGAATAAATAATAACACCAAGTATTTCTTGACTTCCTGAGAGATTATGTGTCATGGGCACGTTGAATTTCTTCCTATTCCAGTGTAGATTTCTCAGAAAAAAACGAATATGACTGGCTTATAACAAAAATATCTAAGCACTGTGTCTGTAACCACATAATCAAAATTAGAAGTACAAATACTGCTATTATAACACAAAAAATACACTGAGAGTTGATTTATTACCTAATTGGTACGATATAGTTAAATAAACAATCTATCTTGGTCAAGCCTTGGTACTTGAATAATACAAAATACTTTATTACGTATTTAGATTCGGTAAACTTCGGAGGTAGATTAGATAAAGGGTTTTTCGTAAAAATAAATATTTTAGGTTCTATGAGTAACCGAACTCAAAAATGTGTTCGATTAATCAAAAAATATTTATTCGCCGCGTCGTGTTTGATACTTTAGTGATGAGATTTTTCCATCTAACGAGGTGTTTTATTTTTATTAAAACATATACTTATGTGTTTTAGGAACACATACTTTCTGTTGGATTAAGGTTAATTATTTACGTGACATTGTACCACATTTACCTATATTTCGTAACAGTCCTGAAACGTGGTATTGTACGAAACTTAGTAGTCGTGCGTTAATCGCAAACAATGCGTGATACAGCTCATTGCGTTGATTCGTGTAATGGCGGCTACATTTGTGTGCAAAATGTACGTATGTACGGTTGAGAAATTGCTATCAAAGCAATTACTCATATAAGTTGGCACTCGTCTGTGTTTCATTATGTTGTTCAGTCGTGCGCCCGGATATAAACATTGTGATGTGTCGGTATTCGGCCGCGCAGCCGCAAACGAGCTCCGATACTATCCATGCGTATGTACAAACCTAGGAATTACACAAGCAGGTTTTCCTTTACCTCTGTATATAGGCTAAGTAAATCCTTACCAGTACCTCTACAGTACAATTCTAATTGAGTGATTATAACGCTTGCTCGACCCCTGCGGTGTTTATGCTAATATCCATCGCTTCTAAGCCGATTATATTATCATTTATCATTCATAACTTAATAGATAGAAATTTAATTTAAGCGGATTATGTTAGTTCTTTTGTCAGAGAAATATACAAATAATGATTTGTAATCTATACTTTAGTATTATAATGCAGAAGAGTTTGTTTGTTTGGTTGAACACGCTAATCTCAGAAACTACTGAACCGATTTTGAAAATTCTCTCACTAATAGGAAGCTACATTACTCTTGAGTTTTATACCTCGGAAAAACTCTTTCACATGGGCGGAGCCGCGAGCAATCCTAGTAGATTGAAATGAAATGAAATGAAATTAAATGAAATAATTTATTCGAACCCATAAAATGTTATACATTATTTAGATTCCGTCAATATTAACTCTACCACCAGTTCGGAAAGCAGTTCTCACTAGAGAAGAACGGGCAAGAAACTCTAGTGTTGCTCTTTTCAAAATCAGTTCAAGGTATAAAATACATTGCATTACGTAGAGAAAAAAATATATACAATTCAGTATTTGTTTACTTATGTTTAGAGCAGTTCATTTATATACTCGCAAAATAGGTAATAAAAATTTAAATTCCAACACGAGTGCATAACTATCTCAGGAATCATGTAATAATTTGATCTGAAATCTTCAAGATGTCGTTATTAATCTAAGTTTAAGATATACCCCCAATACTTATATATATATATATATATATATATATATATATATATATATATATATATATATATATACACATACACATATAGTAAGCGAAAAGGGCAGACCAGTCCACACAAGCAGCACCCGTTCACGAGTATGACGCATGTGCCAGCCATCGGCCTCCTCAACCATATTACAGGGAAGTAGCCGACCCGGCACACGACGCCGCCGCAGGCACAGACAGTTAAGGAGTATGTCATACCCAAGCCGCTCACAGATGGAAACAAAGAAACTTTATTAAAACGAAAGACATGATTCCAAAGAAAATCACATGACAAAATTTAATCCCAGGCTTTTTTATCCTCTATGTATTCTGAAATCTTGTAATAAGCTTTATTACATAACTTTCGCTTAATAGTTGTTTGGAATTTACCAATGTTTAAACACTTAATTTCAGTGGGAACTTTATTATAAAAGTGTATACAGTAACCCTTAAAAGATTTGTTGATTTTTTGGAGCCTTGTTTTGTGATTAACTAGATTATTTTTGCTTCTAGTATTTAAGCCATGGATATCGCAAACTTTTGGAAAGTTTTCTATATTCTTATGTACGTACATTAAATTAGCGAATATAAATTGTGATGCTACTGTCATTATATTTGATTCTTTGAATTTTTCTCTTAGAGAACATCTAGAGCTTAGGGAGTAGATAGATCTTATAGCTCGCTTTTGAAGAACAAATATAGTATTAATGTCAGCAGCACCACCCCACAGCAAAATTCCATAACTCATCAAACTATGAAAGTAAGCAAAATAGACCAATTTCGCTGTTTCAATGTCAGTTAATTGGCGTATCCTGCTCACTGCAAAAACTGCGGCGCTCAGCTTTTTAGCTAGTACAGATATATGAGGACCCCACTGAAGTTTAGAGTCCAATGTGATACCCAAGAATTTGGTTGTATCCACAAGGCTCAACTCGTCACTATTTATGAAAATGTTAGCGTTAACTTTTTTGACATTAGGTGTGACGAATTTTATACATTTAGTTTTTTCACTATTTAATAATAAATTGTTAACGCTGAACCAATGCACTTTTTTTGAGAGAGTATTGCTTACATCGTCAAGAATTGTTTGATGTCGACTTATTTTAAATAATAAGGAAGTATCATCTGCAAACAACACTACTTCACAATTGTCCCTTATGAAATAAGGTAAGTCATTTATATAGATTAGAAAAAGAAAAGGTCCAAGAATTGAGCCTCGAGGAACTCCCATTGTTACTATAGAACCAGGAGATCGTTTTCCATTAACATCTACACTTTGTTTGCTTAAATATGATTTAAATAATTCAAGGGCTTTGCCATTAACCCCATAGTGGCTCAATTTCCCGATAAGAATATCATGGTGAACACAATCAAAAGCTTTGGAATGATCACAGAACACTCCTAAAGCGTCCTGAGAATCTTCCCAAGCGGCAAAAATATTTTGTATAAGCTCCACACCAGCATCTGTAGTGGAGCGACCCCTGGTGAATCCAAATTGTTTTCCATGAAGTAAATTATTTTTAGTAAAATAATGTTGAATTTGTATAAGCATGAGTTTTTCAAAAATTTTGCTTATTGACGGTAGCACAGATATGGGTCTAAAGTTAGTGGGGTCATCTGTACTACCGGATTTAAAAAGAGGTATTATTTTACTTAATTTCATTCTATCAGGAAATATACCACTTATAATACACAAGTTAAAAATTGTAGCTAACTGGGGTGCTAGTACAAATATTACAGACTTTAAAATTTTTGTAGAAACACCCCAGAGGTCACATGTATTTTTAATATTAATTAATTTAAATGTATTTATTATGTCTAAACTATTAATACAATGGAATAAAAATGAATCTCCACATCCAGCGACATTGTCTTGTAAAAGTTTGTTGGCAATTGTGGGAGAGGAGTTTAATTTTTTTGTTATAGAAACCGGTATGTCAGTGAAAAAATTTTCAAATGCCCTAGCTACGTCTATGTCAGAACTAATAATTTGTTTATCAATATTGAGGCTGAACTCCATTCCACCAGGTTCAGCCTTACCAGTTTCCTTTCTTATTACACTCCAAATCATTTTAATTTTATTTTTAGAGTTTTTTATCTTATTGCTCAAGTATAAAGATTTAGCCCTTTGACAAACCTGTTTAAATATTTTAGAATAGGATTTAACGTACTTGACAAACTCTTCATTATAGTCGTAGGTTTTCTGATAATACAGGTCATATAATTTCTGCCTACTTCTATGGTCTCCTACAGTGGCCCAAGTGTTAAAAGTACTTTTTTTGCCCGCTGAAACCAATCTAGATGTGAAGACTGATTTAAACTCCTTACAAAATGTGTTAAACACAGTATTATACAGTAAGTTAGGGTATTATAAATGTTAAACAGTAAATAAGTTGTTTCGCAAATAATTCGATAACTACGCCTTTTAGATATCATTTTAAAATAAAGCTGACGCTAGGGTCATTTAAATCTGCAAATTTCATAACTCAGCAAAAAATATTAATTTCTTTAAGAAGTAATAATTCTTTATAATTACTTACAAATTTGGTCGAGTTGCGGTGCGATGAAATTTCATGTTTTATTACTCATTTCCTCTTTAATGAAATGGTTTTTTCTTACAAATTACGCTGGAATGGGAATTGCGTACATGATACGGCATCTTAGTATCTAATTCGCGCTGACTTCGTGACTGGAGAGGCAATGGCTTTGCGTGCGACGACCTAATGAATACGTTAAGATCAAATACGATAACATAAAAAAGATGCTAAGCTTGTTTCGAAGTTTCGTATTTGTGATGAATCTTACTAGTTAGATACTTTATTGACTCACCAACGCCCGCGGCGGACGCCGGCGTCCGGGTATATAGGGCAACCACGTATCTATATATAAACGGGCGTTGTCTATTGCATTTATTTGATATATAATATTCATTATACTAGACTAGACTAGACTAGACTGCCTCGATGGCGTAGTTGTATTACGACTGCAATGCTGAGGTCTCGGGTTCGATCCCCGGGTCGGGCAAAGTGATATTGGGTTTAAAATTCAGTATCAACGCGGAGTCTGGAATTTGTGCCTGATATGGCGATAGGTTCGCCCCCTATCACATCATGGGACGGAATATGCACAGCGAAAAGTGGGTGCACTAGTTGCGCCTCTGTCTACCCCTTTGGGAATAAAAGGCGTGAGTGTGTATGTATGTATGTATGTATAATATTCATTATAATAAACGCGTTTACATTATATCAGCTTTTATGTTGTAGTTGCCCTTACCTAAAATCATCGTAATAAATAAAAATGTAATAGATATATGTATATCAAAATAACGCAATTTATACATTACAACTCATTTAGACTCGCTCAGGGCGAAATTTAGCCCATTATACAAACATGATATTGAATAACATCAAAATCATCCTTAATAAAACGGAAAAGGTATATAAGATATAAAGGTATATTTTCGAGTCGGTGCCTAATTTACATAGCAAGCTGAGTAAATACACGAACTAAATATATATGAAAATAATGTTCAATTTAAATTAGGCACCAACTCCAAAAATATTTTAAACGAGCTTTTGCCCGCAGCTCCGCCCGCGTGAATGAGTTTTCCAGGGATAAAAGTCCCGCTTTATATTTTCGCGGGTTAAAAGTAGCCTCTGTGTTAATCCAGGACATAATCTACCCGTGTGCCAAATTTTATCGAAATCCGTTCAGTAGTTTTTCCGTGAAAGAGTAACAAACATCCATACATCCAGACATCCAGACATCCATACTTACAAACTTTTGCGTTTATAATATTAGTAGGATGTGCATGACTGCCTCTGTGGCGGAGTTGTAATACGGTACAACTGCAGTGCTGAGGTGTCGGGTTCGATTCCTAGGTCGGTGAAAGTGATATTGGGTTTATCCACTTAGTATCAGCCCGGCGTCTGGAAATGTGCCCAGTAATTGGCAATAGGCCCGCCCGCCCCGTATTACATGACACCTAACATAGCTGGCGAAATGTCGGTGTGATACACCTCTGTGTGAACCCCTGAAAAAGAAAAAAGGCGTGATGCTATGTATGTATTTATGTGCAATGTGCATAATGTACACATAAAAATACCTAATGTAAAGAAGATTATGTTGCATAGCTTATGTTATAATCATTTCGTATCCTTAAATTTATACTAATATTACAAAGAGGAAAAATTTGTGAGATTTTTTTGTAGGTTCTTTGGGGCTAATCTTTGGAACTACTGAACCAATTTTTAAAATTATTTCACTTGTAGGATGTTACATTACTCCTGAGTGCTGTAGGCTACTTTTTTAAGCAATAGTGTTTGCGTAGGGAAGCTTAGGCACAATTAGGCAGCGTTGTAGCTAGTATTACTATACAACAAAGTCCCGCGCCGCGTCTGTCTGTCTAAACGTAATAAACTCAAAAACAATCGAACGGGTTTCGATGAAATTTGGTATGGAGATTGTTTAGAGATTCTGGGAAGGACATAGGCTACTTTTAATCCCGGGAAAATATATAGCAGTACTTTTATCCCGTAGAAACTTCACGCGGGTGAAACTGCGAGCACATGCTAGATAACTATAAAGTTACATTATTTTTTGGTTTTTAGTGGTATTTTAAAGATTTTTTTGAACAATCGCTGCATTTAAATTGTGCTTTAAGATTTTATGCACAGTTGTTTTGCAATTTGTTTTTGTTTTAGGATTAAAACATCGTATCATTGTAGTTAGCTTCAGAAATGGTACTAAAACGCTGACAGCCGACGCTTAAAGTATAATCATACAAGTTTTTGCCCGAGGTTCCGCCCGCGTGAATGAGTTTTCCCGGGATAAAAGTCCCGCTTTATATTTCCCGGGTTAAAAAATAGCCTATGTGTTAATCCAGGACATAATCTACCCGTGTGCCAAATTTCATCGAAATCCGTTCAGTAGTTTTTGCGTGAAAGAGTAACAAACATCCATACATCCATACATCCATACATCTAGACATCCAGACATCCATACTTACAAACTTTCGCGTTTATAATATTAAGAAGGATTATGTGTTGTAACGCTAAATATTTAAATTCGAAGTATGACAAAGATAGTAGTATTTAGTACAACAAGTTGTACATATAGTACAACTTATTATATATATTTTAGTTGTTAAATATATTGCTCGGGTCAGGATGCCTCTGAACTTTACATAAGGGCATAGAAAAATGTTGGACCCCTTGACCATCATGATGCATTGCTGATTAACCGTCAGATGTACTTTGTTTGTATTTGTTTTTATGTCAATGAATGAAGAGATTATAATTGCTGCCTGATCGAAAACGACATGACTGCCATAAACAGTACAACATAATTCCCTCTGAACTTCGATTTGTAAAGTACTTTGTGGCACTGCACTACGGCTGTTATCCTGCAATATTAAATCTTAATATAGTTACACTGGCTATAATTACCCTCGACTAGAACAAAGTGCTTATAGAAATAGACAACGCAATGGACCTACTCAACCGACCCATTTCTTACGAGAGCCCTACTTACCTGAACGTGGAAATTGTGTTATTAACCATCTTGCCTTTTAATTATTTATCGTTTAATTCACACAGTAAGGCAATGAAATTGGCAGCAAGCCATAGATATTTCGCTTTGGTATCTATATGAGATAAAAAGATTGGCGAGAACTGCATAAAAAGCGTTTATCCGGCATGGTCAGTGCGCCTGGGGCGTTCCCGTTCTAGTATATTTTTTGTACGGCATCGAGAGTTGTTTCAGTAAACACTATACGGTGATGAATGGACTCTGCGGATGGTATAAATCGGTTCATTGGGATTGTGAGAACTATTTTTTTTTATAAAATGTATTTTTAACAGTGTTAAAAGTATCTGTTTTTTCAATATGTTGCATAGAAAACATTGATATATAAAAAACCCAAAGAAACAAAATTCAGATCAAAATTATTGACATTTAGAGAGCAAGCAGTTTAGTCTGAAAGAGTATTTATTCTTTGCTTCAGTTTGTCGATAAACGTTCACAGTAACCATCGTAGATATTAAGTGATAGTCAATAGAAACTATACAAGATTACAGCAGTAAAAAAATAACTTACGTTATGATAGAGACGTCTTAACTATGTGGTGCTCGCAAATACGCCTTGAAATACCTTTCGTTTAAGAGTCCCACTGTAGTGTTCCCGGCTAAATAACCTATATTTTAATTTAGGACATGATATACCTGTATTTCAAATCTGTTCAGCGATTACTTCTAACAAAGACCCAAAAGCAGCTTCACAATCTTTTGGCAATTTTAAGATTAGTATTAGTAGTTGCTCGCGGCTTTGCCCGCGTGAAAAGTCTTTTCCGCTATAAAAACCTTTAATCAATGTACCGATCCATAGCACCATATGTACGACGCCAACGCCATATAAAAAAAAAATATATCCTATGGCAGCAAGTTACCGGGATATGCGCTAATCCAGGACATGGTCTGTGTGTGCGCTAAATTTCATCCAAATTCATTCAGCTGTTTCTGAGTTTACTTCTAACATACATTCAAATACTTTCACTAATTTTCGCACTTATAATATTAAGTAATATAAGATATCACCAGGAAGGAAGATAATGGAGTGTGTAATAACATATAGATAGCGTAGCCAAAGTCACAATTTGCAACACAGTCCACCTGGCGGGCGAGGGCGTGCCAGCATGGTATTTGTGCGGTGATATTTATGGCTTCGGTAGGTTTAGTCTCCGTGTACGTTGTTTCGTGGCTAAATACAGTTTCCATTTGTGAATTGTGGTATCTATATAAATAGAATATAGGTCGATCAGTTGCTTAATAATATAGTTCTTTGATTGCTACTGAGCAATAAAAGAATATTCATCAAGATTATTTATAAATACTGATTTATAAATAATCTTGATTATTATTCTTGACTATTCTTCCTTCTCTTCCTTCTCTTCGTACGTATTTTGTGAGACGAAAAATAGTCCTAACTAATGGGATATCTTGAACTTTATTTTTATTCGTATAATATACGTTGGCATATAATACAGCGTCAGAAGAAGTTCAATACAAGTGGATGACTGAATACTGCATCCGCGAATATAAAAATACTAGCACCGTTTCATAAAATACGAACATTTATCGCGCCCGGGGCTCCATCTGGGTATAAATTCTGGCTGTATGATTGAGTCAATAAAAAAATATTGCAATCAAATGCAAGCAACCCTGTATTATTTATTCTGCGCACTGCTTAACACTGGCCTCTTCTACTACTGTGAGAGGATAGGCATTAGTCCACCACGCTGGCCTAGTGCGGGCTGGCAGACATCACCTACCCTCGAAATTCTTATGCAGAATTCTCAGGTATGTAGGTTTCCTTACGATGTATTCCTTCACCATTAAAGTGAACGATAATTGATAAACAATAAACTAAATAATAATGATAATATAGACCTATATGATATTTTTGTATTATGATAAATTACTATTCATCTTTTGATTAAGCCGGTCAAAAATAGTAAAATTTTAGGAGCACAAAAATATCCGCGTTATTAATATTTTTGTGTGTGTGTAATATTAATTTACATATTTTGCAATATTAGGCTAACATTTATGCAAGGTTTCGTGGGCAGTAGTTCGCGAAAATTCACACAAAAATATATATTTAGATTTATGCTTTTGAAAGAATCATGGAGGAATGACCGGCCTCAATATAAATTAATGGGGATTAGGTTATGCGAAACACAATACCCAGCTGTCACTCTACGTTGATTTTCTGTGGGACACTTAGACATAAACATCTTAATACTTTCCCAGTGACCAAACTTTATCTATGTATAATGTATATTCACACTTTACTTATATAAGTACATAAAAATATGTTAGCAAAATGAAATCTTGCTATTAAATTTATAATCGTATAAAATTGCTTACAAATTCAGAACATTTCTCTACCCGTTTTACGACTTTATGCAGGTTACACATTCGTAGGTGTCAAATTTATAGTCGTACTGTGAATACTCCGTATATACAACTGTAGGTATTAGAATAACCAGCTCTTCCGCGTATTTAACGCGTTTATGTACCGTATACGGACACTTTAAAGTCTGTTAAGAAGTTGGGATGTTTTAAAATACAAACTGTTTGTCTCTGCGGACGTAAGACTAAAAGCTGTTGTATCCGAGGTTGATCTTTATTGCTGAAACACTGCACTGGATTTTCGATTACCTTCTTTAGTTTTATAATAAATATTGTTTACCCCGTTGCATAAATTTGCCGTCACAAAAGCGGAACCAAATATATTTAAGCGTAGCCTGGCTTGGGATAACATTTATTAGAAAGTGCTGTTAGTGGTCCGCCGAAACTTCCTAAATAAAGGTATCATGTAATCTCTTTGTGAAAGCTTGATATATTTTGAAGGATACTTTCAGTTTGGGTTAGATGTAGATAGATGCTTGTCGAATATCAAACGGGTCGTGTTTGCACATATTTGTTTGTGTTGAAAGTACTTCGTAACGTTCTAACCACAGAGTTTTAACGCTGCGCTAACAGCATGTTTGGGTTGTCATATGAAAAAATGTGATAAATGTACGTTAGAATGATTAGACAGAAACGACACTGACAAATGACGTCGCGAGGACGCCGAACATCTGTTATTCACAAGAATAAGATAAATACACGGAATGCTTTTGCTCTGAAGAACTAACCTCTTTTCGGGAACTTATAAGGTGAAGTGATAAAGATATTAGCTCCCATTCTGAGACGGAAAAAGTTTCCATAATCTGAACCACAAAATGAGGTACCGCAACATTAAAGTAAATATTTCGAAGATATTTTTATAAATGCGAAAATAAATACCCGGTCTTTAGTGTTCAAACTTCATGAGAGCTTTATTCCATTCTTATACAAAAGATTATGTAAGCATCTCATAATGCCGCTGGCTTTTGTTCAAAATACAAGATGGTTTTCGTTTGTAAGCGAACAGTCTACAGTTACCTACCTTAAAAAAGCTTTATAATGAAAAATTTGAAAGTTGTTTACATAGATTTTGTATATTGTGTTCTTGCAGATATGGAAGAAAATCGAATAAGAGTTAATTAGGTGCTTTTGTAATATTATAAATTCTTATGTTTTAAGTTAATTCTACTTAATATTATTATAAACGCGAAAGTTTTTAAGAATGTATGTATGTTTGTTACTCTTTCACGCAAAAACTAATAAACGAATTTCGATGTAATTTGGTACACGGGTAGATCATGTCCTGGATAAACACATAGGCTTAAAAAGTAGCCTAGTCCAGGGAAAATATAAAGCGGTACTTTTATCCCGGAAAAACTTTTTAACGCGGGCGGCGCCACGGGCAAAAGCTAGTAATAATATAAACATAGAAAACATTATGGTATATTATGCACATACATAGTATAATGTGGTGCAATAAACGATGTTGCTTTAAAAGTAAGTAGGTATACTTACTTGCGTATATGTCAAAACTCATAAACTCCCGTTACTTATTTTCTGAGTGGAAATGTTAACTGTCTGACCTGGAAACCGAACAAGGACCTCACTGGTCAGTCCAATATAAAGTAAAGTATCAATGGATTAAAAGGACGAAATTCTAAAAGGATCTAAATATAAATTTCATATTTTATCGTTGCCAGAAACATTATTTTGTGCAACAACCCCTCCATTTTCATATCTATTTTAATAAATCATGTTTTTTTGCTGTTGCGCTTTTCAGTGCTATATTTAACTTCCTTTTGCGGCCGGCGCCACCCATGGGATCACATGAGACTATTCTTTTTTCAGTGACGTTAAAACATATTTATTTGGTATAGTTTAGTCATCATATTTAAGTTTTTTATCTGTTCATTATAAAAACCGAAACGCGACATTTGATGTAATATTTTTCACTTTAAGTAATAATTTTCGTTGGGTTGTCATTGAAAAGAAACAATGAACAATTGATGACATAAAAGTAAGCCCGGAGTTTCTTTCTGCCTCTCTTCTTCGGGTTGTCATCGCTTATGTAGCTAGCGAAAGGCTGGTAGGTTACCTAGGCTAGGGCCTGTAGTGTCCTCACCGGTGAGGATTGCGACGCGTTCCTCCCATTATCTATACATATAAATAAAATTGGAGTGTCTTTTTGTAATATTGAAATAACCGTTTTTTACTACATGTATATGAATATATATACGGTACATACACTAAAATAACATTTTTTACAATTTTTATCTGTCTGTCGGTTTGTTCCGGCTAATCTCTGAAATGCCTGGACCGATGTTGACGGGACTTTTATTGGCAGGTAGCTGATGTAATAAGGAGTAACTTATGCTACTTTTTATCCCGGGAAAATATAAAGCGGGACTTTTATCCCGGGAAAACACATTCACGCGGGCGGAGCCGCGGGCAACAGCTAGTTTGTTAATAAAAATGATCTCTTTTTTATATCCCCTTTCCTGTCAGCCCGAGCTTGCTTTTTTGTATATTTGATCATTGATTTTACTCCTTATAAAAATGTTGGTAGTTATATAAGTGACCTTTATCATTAATAATAATTATTATAATCAACTAAATGTATCTCGATTTATCATAAGTGCAACTATGTTCGCCTACGTGATGAATAAAGTATTTTATTTTTAACCGACTTCCAAAAGGAGGAGGTTATCAATTCGTGTGTTTGTATTTTTTTTTTATTGTATCTTTTATTTTATTTATTAAATATTAGTTTTGCTTGCGTCTCCACCCGCGTGAATGAGTTTTTCCGAAATAAAAGTCCCGCTTTATATTTTCCTGACATTAAAAGTAGTCTATGTTGCTCGCTGATAATGTAGCTTTATGTAGGTTAAAAAAAAATTAAATCAGTCAAGTCGTTTTTGAGTTTATTCGTTACAAACATACAAAAATACAAATCTTTCCTTTTTATAATATTAGTATAGATGACGTCACAACTCGATTGTCACGTGACCGACTGGATAGGCGTTTTTTTTACATATCTTGTATTAAGGGTTTCGAGAAATAGGTAAGTGGTACTTACTTATAAAATAAATATGTGTAATTTGTAAAAGACTTTTCGATAACTAGCTAGTAGTAAATAGTGATGTAGTCAATTCTATACTTATATTGAATATCGAATGGAAAGACTACAAGGCGGAATTGCATTAAATTAGTTAATTTTCTATTATTATTATTATAGTTAATTTTCTGAATAGTACGCTTATTGTACCCCAATACGAATAAATTAAATTCCAAAGCTTAACCGAATAAGAAAAAACGCATAAAACACAATTTGTCGAACAAATTGCGCTATACACTCACTCCGTTAAAACATTCGTTGTTACCTATCTAGTAACGAAGGATCTAGGATTTTTTATGCCATTGTTCTCGAGAGGCGGGAAAGTAATAGTTTTTCCATTAGGAGAATGGTATGGCTGATTGCCCTGAATATGTGGCGAACGCTCGGTTATGTTTTAAGTGATGGCGGTGGACCTAATTTATCTATTGCTTTATTCTATTTTCTGTTTACTTATGCTCCATGAATGTAAGTAGTCTTATTTCCAACGACCGCCTGAGATTTTCTCGCTAAAAGGTTGTTTTAAAACTTTACGAAAAGGCAATACAAGATGAAAGAATTACAATAATATTTGCATACACTTTCGAGGTATTCATAATAACAAAATTAAGCAGCTAATTATAATATTTATTTAATATAATATTTATTTATTTATTTAACAAAAGGCATAATACAGAACACGATCATTAATCAGTAATACTTAAGCACTAAATCACATTAAGTCTAGATTGCCTTCCTTACACCTATGGCCTAATTGACATTAATCTGCGGAAACGAATCTACAAGAAACAATTACAAAGTTTACATCTGCTTATACTTAAGTAGATAGTAGGCTGCCTCGGTGGCGTAGTTGTATAACGGTACGACTGCAAGGCTGAGGTCTCGGGTTCGATCCCCGGGTCGGGCAAAGTGATATTGGATTTTTCTATTCAGTATCAGCCCGGAGTCTGGAATTTGTGCCCGATATGGCGATAGGCTCGCCCCCTATCACATCATGGGACTACTTATATGGAAACTAATTGTACTCCCTATATACTACTTACTTTTCTAATACTACGTAAAAACGGCCCCGGCCTGTTGTTCATTATGTCAATGGTACTATGTTTGATATAAAGTTCATTATATAATCTACTCATCCTGATAATGGGGTTATAATAGGA
The DNA here is from genome assembly GCA_947568825.1 of Sphinx pinastri. Taxonomy (NCBI): domain Eukaryota; kingdom Metazoa; phylum Arthropoda; class Insecta; order Lepidoptera; family Sphingidae; genus Sphinx; species Sphinx pinastri. Next base: position 12,077,483 of record OX387618.1, on the reverse strand, counting down.
CGTATTATTTAAGATATATAATCTTCTGTGTATAATAACTATAAATATTACAGTTGTTACAGTTATCATTTTCTTCACAATTTAGTTTTGTGTATTGACTCCTATTTAGGGGGGGGTAAAAGGAGAGACAGACTTAACCGCTCAACCGATTGTAATGAAAGGAGATGTCCGCTTTTTGTATGGGAGCTGGGCCTCAAAATTTAAACAGGCTCAAACTTTAGGGATATAAAAGGGGCAAAATATGGATCTTGAATCCATTAAAAAAATATTTTTAGACCCCTCCATTTATTAGAGAAATAATAAAGAAATGTCGTGGCAGAGTAACTCACAATAATTTCATTGATGTCTGTGCACAATTACAAAAAAAAAACATTCGCGCCAAAGAGACTATAATACTAAAAATTCGCGCTCTTTGCATTCGCGGTTATTCTGCTTCGATGTTCGATTTATGTCTCGTTGAATTTATCTGTTACCTATTTCTGTTTAAACTGACTTGGCAAACAACAGATCCTTCGATATTACACACGAGCTATGAATTACGATAGCATTGCCTTTTCATCTCGACTTCGACTTGCATTTCCTCGGCGATATTTCGATATTTGACTTGATTAGACTAGTAGACTAGTGACTTGATAAGCCACTATTGTAGCTGCATAATTGGCAGGACAGTCGGAAGCTGCGCTCATACTATGACCATTATTTGGTATCTTGGATGGGCTCGGCATCAAAGCAATATTATTCCTCCTGCGCAGGTTTTAGATTGCATAATGATTCCAGAGGACATTGAAATAGAATAGATAATTGTACATAAACTATAAGAATGATTTTTATTTCAATTTAAAAAAATTATGCTCTGAAACATATGAACCAAGAAAATATTCCCATCTGGAGTTGTTATGTACAAACTATTCAGAATTGTATCATCTATTAAATGATTAACTAACGTATTATAATATGTTTTAAATGTATTTAATATATATTCATAATGATAGCCATGGTCATAATATGCCACTGCCCTTAATTGATTTCTTCTTACTGTTACAATGTATAGTTTTGTTTCTGTAGGTGGCATAGAACCACAGATATTACCTAAACATTACTAAATATGAATATTGTGTATTAAATACATTATAACAATATTATTTGTATTTTTTTAATTTAATAGATGATAAACATTAAAGTTTGTACTTGCATAACAATTTTAAATGAGAATATTTTGCTTGTTTCATAATTTTTAAAGCATAATTATTAGTAGTCAGGTTTTAATTATTGAACTCACTTATTATTGAAATAATTTGGGGGTTATAATTTCATGATAAAGTATTGGTTGAGCCCCATTTCATTTTTTATGTGTAGGTTTATTGTTTTACGTGTACCTAGGTAATATACCAAAAAAAAAAATCCCAATTATCAGGTGCATAACAGATGAACATACAATACATACCCATTAAAATCAATGGAATAGCTATGTATTGAATTAAACACTTTTATGATATTTTAAACTCTTTTATTGTTTTATATACATGGGTATAGTGAGCGGCGACGATTACTTATTGGAAAAGACCAGACTGCAAAGACGAAGTTACAGGTTCCAAATGCAGACCTCGCGCGACACACCTCTCAATTTTCATAATTTATTTCTGTATTGAGAATTTATCGATCGTTTCATGGATCGGAGTCGTCAAAATGCTGAAACATCCGTGATTGCATTTGGAGACGTATCTTAGTATCTAGCAACGATATATATGGTGTCTAGAGTTTTGTACACATGAACATCCTTGAAGGCGTAGTCACAAGACGTTAAAGTCCCTGATGCAAAAATAATCCATAATGTTTTTTTTTTATTTATTCTGCGAATTCACTATTAGGTTTATCACAGTAATTTACATGATAAAAACATTTTTAATACTATCGAAAAGTCTCTGGAACAAAACAATCCTACGCGGGCTACGGCCAGTGTTGCCGTTTGACGAAAACAAAAAAACGTTAAACTCTTTCAAAAACGCACTAAATCTTGAGAAAATCTGGCTAAATAGCGCTAAACTATTTTTTACTTTATTTATCGTCTGTGCTAGCGTTTGCAGTATAAATCACTAGACCCTTATTAAAAAAGCGCCAGTTTCCACCAGATTTTTTTAGCGCGTACTTATTATAAATAATATTATTAAATTATTTATGCTTATTATAAAAAGCGCTAAAGACCCTTAAAAAGCGCTAAAACGGCAACACTGGCTACGGCTACTCATGACAGCAGACATGACAGTTGATCCATTGACAAGTGACAACTGTCAACTTTACTTTTTATGGGTGTGCGTTCCAATGTACGAAGTTTTTTTATTTTGAAAACGTTAATTACAACTAATTTTAAGTGTGATTATAGGTAAAACAAAATTACATAAATCTTAAAATCGGAGGTGTTTAAAATTAAACTATTTATTGTAAAAGGCTACTTTTTAGGAGTTCTATCCAAATATATATAAACTGTCTTGTTTAAAATTTCAGGCCCGTTTTTGGACAAGTCCTTTGGTATGTGGATATTTTGAACGTTGAAAAGAAATATGGGTTAATAATTTTTTTATTAACTTTGATTTAAGAGGCGTAAAAGGAGAAAGAAACTAAATAGCTGAACCGATTGGAATGAAATTTTGCATGGGAGTTATCTCAAACCAAGAAAACAAACATAGGATATTTTTTTTACTAACCCATAATTAAGGGGGTAACAGGGGAAGAAATTAAACCGTTAAACAAATTGTAATAAAGTTTGGTATGTGAATATATTAAGCCTAGAAAATAAATATGGGTTGCAAATTTTTTTATTTTACCCCTAACTAAAAGAGATAAAGGGGGGAGAAAATAAACTCCTGAAGCGATTGTAATGAACTTTGGTGTGGGGATATCTAGACCCTTACAGATAACTATGGGATTTTTTTTTAACTAAGGGAACACCCTTTTAACAAAAAGACGGGAGAAAACACTGTTGCTCCGATTGTATTGAACGGAATGGGGATTGGGGATATCTGTAACGTTGAAAATAAATATGAGATATAATTTTTTTACTAACCCTAAAATGAAAGGGGCAAAAGTGAAGTGAAACTAAACCGTGGAACCAATTCTAATCAATTTGGTTTGGGGATCTCTTGAACCTCGAAAATAAATGACATTCCGTTTTTTACTAACCTCTAAATAAGAAGGTTAACAGGGGAAAGAAAATAAACCGTTGAACCGATTATGGTGAAATTTCATATAGATGTTCTTTGAGTATAAATATGAGATATGGAAAAATTATGAAACCTGACTATTAATATGTGATAGGTATTCATTTGTTAAACCGCTGAAGAATCATTTTTTTAAATTAGGGAATGTAACTGTAAATCAACTCATTTGACTTTAGTCGTGAATGTTTATAAAATATTAGTGGGACCTACTTTAAAGTAATAAATGCCATGTATATTATACATGGTATTTATTATATTAAAGAATCACCCGAGCAAGGCTCGATCACCCAAGTACTTACACTTAAACTACATATTTATGTATTAAAAGCTTTCTATGGAATTCATAGTACAATTTATTGACGTCGTCACTACCACATATACTTAATTGAATAGACGAAATCTAATTTAACCCTCTTGAAATCAATTAGCACAACAGAGCGATTGTTTTAGAGCATTTGCTCTCAATTGTTGGTAAATGGGTAGTCATTAAACGAGATATTGACAGCTTTGACGCTTTTAAAGCGTATAAAATAATAGTGAAATTGTTTTAAACTACGAGTCCGTTTGTGAATGAGCCCGTAAGGGTCAGTTTGGCTCAAAGTGGCTTTGTTAAATTGATTTTACGTGTATTGCGGACTTTACCGTCCGTTCGTTGTTCGTGTCTGTGCCCAGATAGAACATCTACTTAGGATTTACTGAACATTGTTCTGTTTTTAGGATTTATTTGCTATCAATCGTTTGTGAGCACTTCAATATTATTGGCAGACAATAACGGGCGACATTATTTATTTCCAGTTGCTTTATAGAATCGAATATCGGCAAAGTAGAATTAAAATAACAAATTGTCTTTATCTGTTTGAAATCGTTGATTGTAACTATTGTTAGTGATCTTTTTTGGTTTTAGTATCGCCCCCTATCACATCATGGGACGGAATACGCACGGCAAAAGGTGGGTGCCTTAATTGCGCCTCTGCCTACCCCTTCGGGGATAAAAGGCGTGAGTGTGTGTGTGTGTTTTTTTTTATTTGTTTGTCTGCTCTTGAAAACTCAGAACGATCTGTTTAAAGATTAAAGCGCTTTTAACTTTAACTATTCATTGTCATTGGTGTATAGTACGATTATAATAAGATTGCCCACTTAAAGCTGTTGGCATATTTCATATAAATAACGAGCGCACAAGATTGCGATTTGCGAAGAGCGTATAAGAACAAGAAGTCGCCAAGTTAATCTAGTTTGTTCGTCGGAACGGCGGCGGGTCGCGGTCGGAGGGTGCTCGACGCGAAGTACGGCCTAGCACAAATAGCCTCACATTTCTTCTCACAAGCCACTCAAGCCGACAGCCGATATCGACCGTTCTCCTTTATGAGCCAAGCACCGGAAAACCTGTGTACCAAGTCCTCATACAGACATATATTGCACTTTATCGCATCGGAAATTATTCATTTCGAATTACGTTTAGTTTGAACTTCAATTGTTAGGCAGGTCGCATTCGTATGTTTAGTTGTAAGAAGGTGCTTTAATATATTAATCCGGCAGGTAGTAAGAAAGAAGATATGTGCAGCAGAGACAGTTTTAATATCGTAATAAAAGGCCAGTAATTTTCATATTTAGAATATGCAGAAAAAAATTATACATATTATTTGATTTGGTAAAGAAGGTCGTATAAATTCATCTTTAACTATCTTAATAAAATCCTTTCTTTATAAAAATCCCCTCACAACAGTGTTCTATAATATTCTAAGAGAATGGAGCGTGTGGTTTGACACAAAATCGTGGATTTGCAGTGTCCGATATACTTACTAAATATTTTATTATATTTTAACACTTTCAATTATCCATGCAATTATTTTCTATCCTATATTTAATTGTTATATCATACTTATTATTATCTATGATATTTTACGATATTAAATACCAATTCCCTAACCAGTTAAATACTATAAATATATTGTAATCCTGGTTTCATCTACTCTATTTTAATTTAAAGGGTTCCCTAAATATTCATTAGGACTTTATTTTATACAGTTTATACTAAAGATTCACGAAAGATTGGATAACTCTGCCAGTGAGAGAAACAATGGTTATATTGTTCTAGCCTAAGAATATTTTGTATGGGTGATAAAAAGTTTGATAACTAAAATCTACTTGTATACGATGATCTGCTATATTATGTTGATACCATTATCGTCAGGATTCTTGCGATTTCTCTTATGTGACAAAGTAGACATCCAAATCATGTGGCGTACATGATAGTTCAGTACGTAAGTGTTTTGGTATATATTTTATTGAACACTTAATACTAAAAAATGCCTCCTTTTATAAATTTTTAACGTCGTAATCAAATATAAGATTCTTCCTGATGTCCGTTTATAAAAACCGAAATATTTTTGGTCGGTGTTTCAATTTCGCGAATGAATGAAAAATTTGAATAGCTTGTTTGGATATTGATCAATAATGAAAAGGTTATATTGTTAAAGAAGATTGCCGATGATTGATCGTCTATTTATTTTGCAAAAATTTAAAGCCACAGAAGCAAGTGGGCTGTTTGCGTTATGGAGAGGCGTCGCGGCTAACGAATACATTTTAAACGATGCAAAGTTGCCAACTTTGTTGTTCTCTAAGAATTTATTGAATATGACGCGTTACGTAACATAAAAAGTTTAACAACTCTCTTTCACGAGTTAGCAGAAAAAATATTTATATTCTTGCACATATTTTGTTTTTTATTATATCTATTTGACTTTCACAGCGTTTTAATAAAATTAATATTGTAAATAAATCAGAATTACATATACAGTGAGTTATATACAAATGTGTAAAAATATTTTTGAAATAAACATAATATTCTTTTACGATATTGAATTTTATAAATATTGTCATGATAATGTATCTGCGGTCTATTTCATCATGTAATGGCACGTAACAATGAGGGCATGCCAGATTACGAGCCAGATGAAAGATATTCATAGTTGACGGCTAGGTACTAATAGTAGAAAGAGCTAACAATGATAAACTACCAATGTGGGTGTTGCGAAAAAGCTTAAAGCCACTGGGATTTTGCGCGTTGGTGTCCATTAAGAGACGGAGAAAATTAATCTCGGAAATACTTTGAATTTTCATCTAGCCTCGTTGTACAAATGTACGTGTATTTATAGCAGTGTTTATTGATTTATATAACGTAACAACATACGTTTATAGCATTCCGAAAATTAATCAGTGTGATTTTTAACTGATTTCATTCGGCAATCGTATTCTAAATATGACCAAGGTTTATCTATTTTAAAGTATGTGGTGGTAAGATGTATTTTGTGTTCGCCAGGGTAGCGACCACCGTACATAAGGTGTTAAAACCTGCCATAGTGCTCCAAGTTAGGGTACCGCGTTCCAGGATCAGCCTGAGTATATCAGGTTCAAACAAGCCGGCATAATTGTGTCGACTGATGAGGGATAATCATCTCGTCAGTCGAAAGAGTAATTGGACCCCTGTCCGCTTACCATCAGGTGCAGTGAAGTCACTGCTGAGTCAGTATAAAATTGTTAAAAAAAACACACACACACACATTTACGCCTTTTTATCATGTATATGTAAAACGTGTGGTACGAGGTCGCTTGTAATACTGAGCTCTTGCCTATGTCCTGACGCAAGCTGGATTCCAAGTATGTTCCAACATTTCGTCTCTAAAACCGACGAAAATAATATGCTAATATTGTTGTATTGTATTAGCCTATAATGTCCCAATGTTGGGCAAAGGCCTCCCCAAGATCCTTCCATGAATCGCGATGCTGTGCTACATTAAACCAATCTCTGTCAAATGAGTCCAGTTCATCCCGCCATCTCTTCTTTGGTCTACCTCTACGTCTACGACCAGTGTCAGGGCTCCACAAAGTGGTAGTCCTGGCCCATAGCTCGTCAGGCATACGACTGATGTGGCCAGCCCAGTTCCATTTAAGCTTAGCGGCTTTCTGAGCTACATCGGTAATTTGAGTTTTGGAGCGCAAATCGGTGTTTCGAACGCGATCGGTTAACTTAACACCTAGAATGCTGCGCTCCATTGCCCGTTGGCAAACCTTGAGCCTGGACTTTTGTTGTTTGGTGAGAGACCAGGTTTGAGCACCGTAGGTCATGATGGGAAGAATGCAAGTATCCAGGAGCTTCCGTTTAATGTACATTGGAAGATTACCTTTAAGCAACTCTTTCATGGACCAAAAACTTCGCCAGGCATTGTTTGTCCGTTGCTCTATTTCGCGGTCTTGTCTCGCATCGAATGAGACAATTTGGCCCAGATAGACGTACTCGCTGACATACTGAATTTCTTCTCCATACACGGTGATTTTACCATTGCGGTAGTTCGTCATGACTTTGGTCTTTGTCATGTTCATTTTAAGTCCAACCTCAAGGCTTGCATCGCTGAGATCTTCTAGCATGGTCTGTAGCCCAGAAGCTGAAGATGAGAACAGAACGATGTCGTCAGCAAAGCGCAGATTTGTTAATCTGGTTCCGCCGACATCAATGCCCAGCCCATCCCAGCTAGCCGCCAGCTTCCTGAAAACACCTTCGAGGGTGCTGGTGAATAATTTGGGAGATAGCGGGTCTCCCTGCTTCACGCCCTTCTTTATACAAAATTTTGTGCCGACTGTTTCCAATTTTATAGATGCTGTGCTGTGTTTATAGATATTTTCAATTAGTCTTATGTAAGTTGGTTCTATATTTTGATTTTGGAGTGCAGTAAACATTGAGGTATGTGAAATGCTATCAAATGCTTTGGTGTAATCGACAAAGGCCAGGTAAAGGGGAATATTGTTTTCGTTATGTTTCTCTATAAGTTGGTTTATGGTATGAAGGTGGTCGGTCGTTGAAAGACCCTTACGAAATCCTGCTTGTTCTGGTGGTTGTTCTAGATCCAGCTGCTCTGCGATTCGATTGTGGATGACTTTTATGAAGGCCTTATATAAATGTGAGACCAGGCTGATTGGTCTATAATTGCTAATATCACTTTTTTCACCTTTTTTATGAAGAAGTATGATGTTAGAGTGACAAAAATTTACAGGATAAATGCCGGTTTTTAAAATTAAATTGAAAAGGTTACAAATGTGCGGTCGTAAATTGTGTTCGAAAATTTTCATAATTTCAGTGCTAATGCCATCCTCGCCAGGTACCCTGTTATATTTCATAGATTTCAAAACAGTATGAACTTCTAAAGCTGTTATTGGTGATATAGTCTCAGGGCAAGAGTAGACATTATTATTATAAGGATTGATTGTTGAATGATTTTGTGGGTCAGAGTATAAGGATCTGTAAAAGTCAGTACAGATGCCCATAATTCTTTCCTTATTTTGATGTTTTGTTCCATTCTGATCTTTTAAGCACGTTATCCATGATTTCGATTGCGATATGCCATGTTTTGCTATTTTTAAGGATCTTTTATTCTCTATTGCTGCCTGGACGAGGGTGTTATTATAGTGTCTCAAGTCTTTTCTAATATTTCGTTTAACTTTTCTGTCCTTAGTCTTGAATTCTTCAGTGTTTCTATTGTTGTTTAATTTTAATCTTTCTTCCAGTAGTATTTTAGTTTCCCGTGATAGTTTTCTTTTCGTAAGGGGTGTCTGTTTTATTATTTTACACGCATGTTTTATACAATTTTCTATATTATCATACTGTTGTTGGACATCATCACTTCCCATATCTAATACACTGAATCTATTTTCTAATTCTATACAAAATTCCTGTTTATTATTTATCAGTGTTTCTTTATTTAATTTTCTAATTTGAGTTATTATTTTCTTGCGATAGATTTTTGTATTGAGTTTTATAGACAATCTGACGGGTCTGTGATCTGAATTAAATTTGATTCTATTTATTGCTTGTACATTTTTTATTATGGACTGATCTGAAGTTAAAATATAATCTATTTCATTTTTCGTGTACCCGTTAGGTGAGACCCACGTCCATCTTCTTTTTGGTTTTTTATCGAAAAAGCTATTGGTGATGTAAAGGTTTTGTGAGACTGCAAACTGAAGGAGACGAGTACCTCTGACGTTTCGAGACCCTAATCCATATGGTCCTAAAATATTGGTAGTATCTGTATTTTGTCGCTGACCTATTTTTGCGTTAAAGTCGCCTAAGATTATATTCCATGAACTTTTATGAGTGTCGAGACATTGATTCAATAATTCATAGAAGTCTTCAACCTCGTCGTCTGCATGGTTAAATGTTGGGGCATGGACTTGAATGACGGTTAAAGATTGTTGGTTACAGATTTTGAATTTGAGTAAGGCAATTCTATCAGAATAAGATGTAAATTCTAATATATTATTTTTCCATTTTTTATTTACTAGAAAACCTACTCCGTACAATTTAGTGTTGTTTCCAAAATGATAAAATATACTGTTGTCCCGTTCAAAAGTGTCTTCTCCCTCTCTACGCACCTCGCATAGTCCTACTATGTCCCATTTTATTTCTGATAAAGCGGTTTCTAACTCTAGTAAGCGTTCCTCGGTTTTTAGTGTTCTCACGTTGTATGTTAAAATATTTAATTCGGTGTCCTTTATCCTGGCCTTAGTCGTTGAACGGTGTATTGATCCCGCCCGGGGATTCACCTCACCCCCTGCTCCAGCGCTGATCTGCCTACCGTCATTGGCAGGGCTACTGGAGCCGCCGGGCACTAGGGGTATGCTGTTATCTTTACTTTTCATGTTCGGTTCAAGGGGGAATTGGACGTTTAACCCACCACGCTTGTCCAGTGCGTGTTGGTGGGTGAACGGTGGACCTGCTAACTCGGTCCGGGACTGCCGTCGATGCTATCGTTGTGGTAGCTTCACCGCCAGTCTAAGTTGACATCCCGTTCTAATATCAACTGTTCCAATAGAACCTGAATGGAATATCTTCCACCCGCTTCGTATTGGCGTTTCCACACTCGTGATAAGTGCGCGACAGTTTAGAGTCATATCGAGGAATATGCTAATATGCTTTTCTAAATTGAATGGTTGAAAATTAAATCAATGATTTCCAAATTACTATAACTATTTAATATATATTACTTGCAAATCAAATACCGATATAAAACCACGAATTTTAAAGTTAATTAGAAATATAAAAACAAATAACACGCCGAGAGGATCACAAATATTTCAACTATAATTCTCTAAAGCCGGTAATACACGTTGGCCCAGCTTTGCTAAGTGACGGCCGATACCAACGTTTAGCTAGCATAAATTATTTGCCTTGCCTTCTCATCGCTCGATGTCGATTGCCCAGTTGGGGCAAGGGGCAACGAGTATGGACTCACTTGGCGTAGCTTGTCACAAGTCGCAGTTGCTCGCGATCACTTGCCTCACTCATATACAATAAAACGGACAGCGTGGAATATGTGGGTAACTTCATAAAATTCGTCTATATTAGCACGGTATTAACCACTTGCATTGATTTTTTTTAAACTTGCCTAACGTCTAGACCGTAGAACTTGCCTTCTATCATCAAATTAATTTGACTACGCTCGCGTTGGCCTAAGCTCGACTAACATATATAGCCGGCATAAGACTATAAATGATATCCATTCAATAAAAGTTATGATGTAATAAACAATAGTAATACGACACTGTATTGGCATCACGTAGCAAAAGTGAGTCTCAGCAGTCAGTAATAGAGTTTGCTTGCGGTCTGGCAGCAGATGCTGAGTTGATCAAGGCAGCGTATCGGCTGCAAGGCGTGCCCATTAAAGCTCTGCGCTAGACGGCTGCTCCGTGATTGATGATGCCAATTCGCTTCTTGTCCAACCGAGCTCTGTTTCAAACAGTTCAGCACATTCTTGCTGTTATAGTATATTTATTTTATTATTTTGTTTAGATGTTCTTCATGTAGATATTTGTCGTGGTATAGGTTAGTTCGATTGGTCATAATATCATGAAAACCTAAGTTTGATTCCCAAGTCAGATCTTATTGTGGCTGTGCGATTAGACAATAAAATAAATATAAAATAAGCCGATACCAATTAAGTAAATAATTACCTCAATATCTAGTCATCGTAACTACGTTAATTGTAAAATGTTAAGCGAAAACGTTACGTCAACGCTTTTTGTGCTTCAGATAATATAGCCTGTTATTTATGAAACAAAGGCTTTAACAAAGTATGACTGCTGACATTGCAGTAACGTGGCGTCGGTAACTCACGTCAAGTTCTACTCGGGTAATTAAGACCCACTTTTCCTCTTTAATATTTCACTCATTAATTTAATTGATAACAGAGTGTAGCATGTATATAACGAAACCGACGCAAAGCTATACGTTACGAGTTCTTCGATTGTTTATTAATTACACGTACAAAGAATATAGTTGTACGTCAATATTTTTGTACTGTCTCTACACATTAATTCAAAATCAATCTCGTTTCTGTAAAAAATAGGTTGTTCCATTTTTAATTAGTACACTACATTTCTAAGACGAAAAGTTTATTTTTTAATAATGTGTGGTTCAAAATCACTACATAAATGTATTTAACAGTACGACAGTTGAAAGAACATTCTTCGTTCAATTCTTATTGCAATTGTAGGAATGTTTATGCATTGATTTGTATAAAACGTAGTTTATTTGAGAGTAAATATGTCAGCTGGAAAATAAGGTTAGGTGCCTCGATTTTGTCCGTGCATTTTGGTAATAAGCCCAAAACTAGCCGGTACAAACTAAAAAGAGAAACTTTTGAAAATGGAAACAAAGCCCTTTCATAGCCGCGTGTTACACCACTCAACCTAATTGCGAAATTGGTATATCCTCCTAATATTGTAAATTTGAAAGTTTGTGAAGATATTTCGACGTTTGTTAGACAATAATTGTCAATTATACATGAAATGTTGATAGGAATTAGGCGAAATTGAACTCAGTTAGATCATGGCCTGCTCAACATATTGAAGGCATCTTTTATTCCTAACAATTTGCGGGAAAAAGATCATTTTGTGGATCATTATTCTGTACCCTGACCGCTTATTGCCAACCAATTAGAGTATTTTTTTAAATTTATATTGCAGTTGAATGACTTGAAAAGCAAGCGGCTCGCCTGATAGTAAGCGATACGAACGCCCAAAAACAGTAGCAACACGATAAAGAACTTTGAATTACCAGGTACTGTGGGGCACTCCACTGTGCTCGTCACTCTGAGCCGTAACATGTTAAGTTTCATAACCGACCAGCATGAAAGTCAATGATCAACTTACTTAACTGCCACTAAGACTACGACTGAGATCGACTGCGAGACTGAGCGCGAATGAGACTGCACATCGATATGGCACTATAAGTTTCTTGTACGGCACCCTTTTTATACACCCAACTGTCACTTCCACTATTATTTTGACATCTCGATTGGTTTTCATAACTGGTCAGTACGTTACGTAAGAGTCCGTCTGGGTGGGTACCACCGCAATGTCTATTTCTACCGCCAAGCAGCAGTCTGCATGCACTGTTGTGTTTCGGTTTGAAGGACATTGTAGCCAGTGTAACTACTGGACATAATGAGACTTAACATCTTATGTCTCAGGATGACGAACGCAGTGGAATGCCACACAGTACTTTGTAACTCAAGGTGCTGGATGGTGTTGCTACTGTTTATCGGTGGTCGTATCGCTTACCATCAGGCGAACGGCATGTTCGTCTCGTCATTCAATGCAAAAAAAAACCCTCACAAAACGTTTTATCCTAACACTATTATTATTTGTGAAATGACTAAATTATTACAAAGCATAATAATATGTTATGATGATATCATAATTTGTGTGGGAAAATAACTCAAATCTATAAATTAATAAATCGCACAGACATTAGATTCATGTCAATGTGAAATTGTCAGGTGATTTTTTTCCAATGTTAGCATAGTGGCAGTATTATTAAGTGTTAAGCTTAGGGCGGTTAAGGCAGCGTACTGGTTGGGTGAGATCGTGATTGATTCGAACATCAAGTAGAGAGCATTACAGGCAGGTCAGATTACGCTAGTATTCTAGGTCGTATCTAATAGAGCAAATGATTAAGTGACTAAGTATGTCGGATTAAGTAAATATATTATTTGCTCGAGTCAATCAATTCGGATAGTTTCCGGCCGAGTAAATACATCAGCTATGCCTTATCTTTATTATTCTGTGTTTTATTAAACGGTTTGAAAACTATTCTGAAGAGAGGATCTTTCGTTTTTTTGGAGCGACCAGCAAAAATATTAGACTCGCTAATGTAAAAAGTTTTTCTATTCGACTGTGGTGAGGTCAGTACATAATATATTCGGTTAGTAACTAGTTAGACCCACGCGGCGGTAGCTCAGGGGTAGTTGAACTGACTGCTGAATGAAGTGGGAGAGCCACAGTGTAGACATCTGTCTACAGTGTGAATATGCCGTCGCAAACCGGGTACCATTGTCTTATAGAAAACCAACTTGAAGTGACACATTGTTGCGTTTCGTATGGTAATTGAAATGTGTCGGCCAGGGCTAAAAAAATGTATATAAATTGCTTATTATAATCATTCGCGTTGCTTGTGAGAGGAAAGCATACATCTTGAAGTGAACTGTATACCTCACTGTTATCCAAAAGATGAATTTTACTATAATTGATACATTAATAACGACTAAAGCGAAATAGTTTTTGCGTAATTAAATAAATAAATAAGTAATGTTACCACCTAACTATTTAGGCCCTACACGACTTATGTATATTTTGCAAACCAAACTCTGCTGGTTACATAAACGCCGTACATCTTATGAAAGATTAAAACGATGCCCGCAAATTGATGCAGACACCTTAGAAAGAGCAACAGCGAGGTTTTTAACCTCTACTATATTAATTTAATGGAATTATATTAGACTTCCAATAACGCCACGGCCTCGTTTAGTCTTTTAAATTGGCTATTACGGAAACGAAGTCAAATGGATACTTAGGGGCGGCACTAGCAAACTGGCTTTCTCTATCGCAGCCTTATGTACCTACTCGATTTTTTAACACAATTTCCACTACCGTTACAATAATTGACATGGTGTACGGATTACTGAATTTCTTAAATTAACGTAAAAGAATAGCTAAAATAAGGATCAGGGCCGTCATTTAATTATTAATCACGAACTAAGAGAGGTATCTCATTAATTTGAGCGAATTGGAATTAAATATAACTGTTCGCTCAAGTCCACTAAATATAGACTGTACAAAAGATTTCTCTTTCCACATAATTTGCTATAGATTCAATCAGGATGAATATTACCATCGCTTAGCCGTTTCGCCATCCGATTCTAAAATCGATTAGAGTCGTTTTAACCTCCCGTGAGCCATTCTAAAAACGGCTTAATGAATTTCATCCGATACGCCGCACTGTCCGTATTAAACGGTTTTCGTTTAAGTTTATTTTCTATTAAGCTATTTGTATCAGTAGAATATTAAATTATATTTATTTGAAATAACAGTTTTTTGTCTAATTCTATTATTTTTATATTTTGATTATCCGATTGCTGGTAAAAAAAAACACTTGCGTTTACAGTTTAGCGGAGCTTTCAAATTCTACCCCATCACGCGGATCCAGTGGGTTAAAGGATTTCCGTTGATATAGCGTGTCGTTAGATGGTTAACAGAGAATGTTGTAGTGTAATGTTGCCATACACTTTTTATTGAAGTATATGAATGTTGTCTAAGGATGTTGTTGTTGATGATGTAATGTAGAAAATTTGCACTAGTCGAAAGTTTATATCTGTACTGGATCTTTAAAGGCAAGTTGCAGTCCTAAAAAAAAATTTGCCGTCCTGTCGGCTCTGCAGATATAGTTTTCTGGAGTCCTTAAATCCTACTAATATTATAAACGCGAAAGTTTGTAAGAATGTATGGATGTATCTATGTTTGTTACTCTTTCACGCAAAAGCTACTGAACGGATTTCTATGAAATTTGGCGCACGGGTAGATCATGTCCTGGGTTAACACGTAGGCTATATTTTATCCCGGGAAAATATAAAGCGAGACTTTTATCTCGGAAAAACTTTTTAACGCGGGCGGATCCGCGGGCAAAAGCTGGTACAATCTAAATACCTATCAAACATTTAGTTCGGACAAGTTCTTTAAAAGCTTTCATATTCGATTTAGGTAGGAGTAATTTATTTTTGATCTAATATTAAATTCTCTTTTTGCGTACATCTACATTTTCTTTATTTATTTATCAAAGAATGCGTAGGTGGACACGATTGTAAAGGTCGCGACCTTATTAAATTATTAATTTTATCATAGGATATATTGATATTAGAAAAATCAGACATATTCCTACAAGGAAATTTGTGAAGGTAAGCATTCAAAATAAATTATTTTCCAGAAAAGATAAAAGAAGTGTGAATAAGGTTTTAAATTTCCGGAAACAAAGGCATCTTCGGTAGAAACATAAACTGAAAGATGACACATCATGTAATACTATATTTTATTTGTTCATATTATATACCTACATTTTTACAATTTTATAACATCCTAAACGAAACTTAACTGAAAAAATCTTTATAAGTATAATAATATGTTTGAATGTGTCGAGTCATAAGCATTATTACAGTAGATATCTCGATAATATTGATAACTTTCAAGATACAATAGCTATTTGAATATTAAACAATTACTACGAGTTACGACTCACAAAAGAATTGTATCTGGCAGATGTAAACTTCTGAAACTTTTTATTTCAGGTGAAATTTATTTGCGTTGTTTACACACGGTAATAAAGTTAAATTAATAATTTTGTGCCGGGTTCAGTAATGCGAAGGTGGGAAAGGCAGGAATACGCGCGGACCACAAAGCTTCTGCTCGTCACGGTGCTGATTGATGTCCGGGTGCCGGGTGGCTCTCGGGGCCCGGGAATTCTCTCCGTCTCTTTGTAGGCCTCCAGCGCAACGAAATATGCCTGTGAATATCATAGCTCTACAAAAATGCCTCAAGCAATTTTAATGCAGCTGGCAACGGAATTCATTTTTCATTCGAAGTTTGTTTGTGTGTGTATATTTAATTACGCATAAATAATGTCAATGCGGGTGGTTGGTTTCCCGCTGTCGTAGATGCCAACCAAGATCTTCTTTTGGTATTCGGGGACTCCTTTAGCCTCCTACTTAGGGAGCCGGGCCGCAAGACGGAATGGCGCAGGGACGGCTTCGCGCAGCTATCTTCGTGCAACAGAATATCCCGGGGCCGTCTCGTATGCGCCGCAGAAGCCCATTGCTGGTTTTGGTCGGTATGCCGGTGTAGGATGTACATAGTGTTAGGGACTCAGCCGAATGCTTGCCCGAACGATGCTTCACTCCCGAGCGTCGACATTGGGTCGTAAAACTGGTTAAACCAACATAACCGTTCCACTCAACCCTCCAGTGGCGGTAGCGATAAAGCGTTATTAACGGCAAAAAAAAGTTTACATATTATGAGGTTATCCATTTCATTGTATCTACTATAATATAGTACCCCACTAACTATTTCCATAAATAGTTCAAATTGTTAATTAGATTGTTCATTGGTTTCACACAAAGTTATTTTGTTTAGAAGCGTTATTGTAGTTCACATTTTAATTATAAAATATTATCTATTGTTCCAGGTAAAACCAATGGTTGGCCAATGTCACAATGTTAGAAACGCCGTGAAAACATGAAACGGGTAAGTACCTTAGTTTTAGTTTTAAGATGTATTAAAATTTATTATTTGGCCGTTTGAAACTGCGATGCGTATAAGAAATTATAGGTATGCAGCATGCTTAGGCTATGTGAAGGTGTAGAAATTAGCAGAACAAAAACAATTGGATTGTTGTAAACAGTGGCCGAGAGCTCGCGAGAAGGGAGTATCGGGATGAGCGCAGCGCGCGTGGGGCGGTGCGCGTGCGGCGTGAGTGGCGCGGGCGCGCTGCGGGCCGCGTGATGCGCGGGAGCGCGCGCGTAGCCGGCGGCGCGTCGCTCTCGCCCGCGCCCGCCCTCGCGCTCGCGCCCTGCGCGTGATGCGCGCGGACCGCGCCGCGCTCTACGCGTGGCTCGTCTGCTGCGCGGCCGCGCTCTCTGCGCACAAGTACAGCACGCGCGTCGTGCGCACTAAGTACGGACCTTTGCGGGGGATAGTCGTGCACTCGCACCCACAAGTCGAAGCCTATCTCGGCGTGCCATACGCTACACCGCCACTAGGTAGTCTAAGGTAAATGACGACCATGTATTGTGTAGTATTTTAAAGTAGATTTTATATTCATTTATAAAATGTGTTGTTGTAGATACATGCCGCCTGTAACGCCGTCTCAGTGGCGTACCACGCGGCTAGCGGACGCCCCAGGGCCGGCGTGCCCCCAGGCGCCACCCACGGCGTCCCCGCGCGACGACGCGTTGCTACTGCACCCGCGAGCGCGCATCCGACAGCTAGAGCGGTTGCTGCCGGTGCTCGCGAATCAGAGCGAGGATTGTCTTTACGTCAATCTCTACGTACCTGTCAATGGTAAGCACTGTCAGAATCGCAAGCATGTGCAGATGTAGCTTTGACCTTGACGGTACTTTTGTGTCAATCATCAGCTCTGTGATCTAGAATGTAGATTAATGATTATATCGATAGCATAAATAGTGATATTAGGTAAAACTAATACCATAACCGCACTAGGTACATACATAGTTTACTTCTAGCTATTGCGTTGCCTTATTGCACAGTACTGTTTTGAATAATGCCATCACATAACGCAGTATGCGGAATATCGTTAAGTCAGTCATCTACTTAGCCGATGATTAGGTACGCAGATACTTGATATCTTACACCGACCATAGATTATTCATTAATTATCTATAATGACTGGTCGCAGTTACTCAGTTGGTGTTTACGCAAATTTTTTGTAGATAATAATATGCCACGTGTAGCTTTATAACAAACTATTTGCCCAGCACGCTTGTTATTTATTAATGTTGTTATGTATATTTTGTTGCATTTCTGTATTTGTTGCTTATTGAGACACAGCGACAGCGTAATTATAGGTTAAATTACATATTCACAAAATGTTTAATTTTAGTCATAACTTCCCACAAAGCTTTATTAACCGACGGGGAAATGTACAAGGCTGTTAATTTCTTTCAAGATACATAAAGTTTTTCCTTACGACAGTGATAATGTTTACCATAAACAAAAACTTGTAAAACTTCCCCAAGATTTTCTGACGAACTTTGTAACACGATCAGGTACAGTTTGTTTTAACTTTGTATTTGTTTCCTTTAAAACTTTTATATCGTAATCACACTTTAAGTAAAGAATTATTTACAGAAAATGGCAATTAAAATTAATAAATTGTTTTTGTAGTACAATATTTATGTATGTATGTTTATAATGTAAAAGTTTTAGTCCAAAGTGAAAAAGAAAGAATTACAAAGCAAGCTACGTAAAATGATGTAAACAGAAGTTGTTAAATGTATTTTAATTACTGTCTGCAAATCAAATACTTCATTATAATTTAAAATAGTAACAGCGTCGCTACTAAAAGAGATGTCGCTAAGAAAAATACTCTTTTCAACGTAAGATTGCTAAAAATCCAGCGAAGTTAATTTTCATTTAGAGGTAAGTTGAATGAAAGCAATTATCGAGAAGCTTGTAAGGCTGAGGGCGCTTCACAAGAGGAACCGGGCACGCTGCTGCGGCGAAGGGTGCCGAGGCCTCAATTCCGTAGTGCATTGCAGTGCATCCTGCCCCTGCAAGCAGTGCGGAAGTGAGGCTGGGGCATCCTATATCCACGGGGCGACCCAACAATACACCACCACGCAGACTCAAGCAAATATTTACTTTTATCCACCGAAGGAATTCTCAAGCGACTTCGCGCTCTTACAATTGATCGACTTATATTAAACGTGTATTTTTTAACTTTGATAAAGGAAATGTTGTGAAGGGACTGTAACAATGTATTATTTGTAATCGAGTTCGATTTCCATTGATAATTTGATGTATAAAAGATATAAGTACGGACAATTCACTAAAATATTATTACTTTATTAGCGTGTAACGCCGATTTTGTTATATGTTAGTATCCAACAATATAAATGATATAACTGTCATAATTTACATTATTTGGCATTTGTGTAACATAAAACTGTAATATTAGACGTAATTTTTGTGAAAACCTTTTTTATATAAATGGTAAACAATAGCGTGCTATACTATGCTTTTATTCAATTCAAAATCCCAATTGTTATGTTTATTGTGTTTTTTATTACGCAGGGGGCGAGGGTGAGGGCGGCGGAGTGGGGTTACCTTGCATCGTATTTGTTCACGGGGACTCGTACGAATGGAGTTCAGGCAATGCATATGACGGCACGACTCTGGCGGCACACGGAAATATTGTTGTAGCTACTATCAACTTTAGATTAGGTATATTGGGTAAGTACACCTCCGAACTAACTAACTACAACCTGCAAGGTGGACAGACGACTTGATAAAGGTCGCAGGAACACGCTAGATACAGGCCGCTTTTGACAGGTCTGTCTGGAAATCTTTGGTGGAGGCTTATGTTCAGCAGTGGACGTTATGTGGCTGATGATGATGACACCTCCGAACTACTGTTAGGGTCCATTGCAGCGTAATAGAAACTTAAATGGGCCTCCGCGCTCTACATTACTTGGGCCATTGGGGTATCTTATAGTGTCCCGTTAGACAAACTTGTGGTTCAAGTTTACACTAACTCTGTGTAAAGTTGCCAACTTGTACGTCTAAGTGTTTAATTTGCAAATTAAACATTATTGGAATTGGACTTAATTCGACTGTAGGTTTTGATTTTTGGTTTGTTAATTTTCATGCGATTTGTGTGTGTAAGAATTTGTAATGAAGAAATAAAACTTATAAATTTCACGATACTATACTTGACGGAAGTTTTAACTTAACGCAAGGTAAAAATAAATCCCTATATATCGTGGAAAATCGCAAAAACGTCCAACACTAAATGATCGTATGCTATCCCAAATACTATACCGGTCTCTGAACTAATTCACTTTCCTCACAATAACAGTACAAATTATGGGAGTACCAACGGAAAACCAAACGGAAACTAAAATTTCCATTTTGGTTCTGTCAGAGACAGCTATCGCACGAGGACGAACTAAGTTGGCATTGTTTCAGTAAAGTACTACCCTTTCTGTGCGGGTATCTGCGACCGCTTTGTGACTACAGTTTCTTTTAGACCATTTAATTAAAGCTGCATACAGTACATGAGGGAATCCGAAGATTTTTACTACGGATTTTTACGGACGTCAACGTTGAAACAAGGAAAAATCTATTGTCCTTATTCTTTTAATCCATTTTATATAGCTAATTTCTATGGAAATCTCATTCAATTTACTTATTCTATATATTATTTAAACAGTCAGGGGTTGTTTCCGAGAAAACTGTGCTTATTATGCACGCTTAACACGCAACGGAAAATAAATAATTGTAAAATTATTATTCAGTATTCAAAATGGACGGATATACGTTAAAATCCACTTGTACCAATAGATTTTCAATGTTTTATGTTATTTAATATCTATGTCAGTTTGCATAATTGTATGCAGGTTTCTTAAAAACTGGTGCTAAGGGTTCGGCACAAGGGAATTTCGGTCTTATGGACCTGGTGGCGGGGCTGCACTGGCTGCGGGAGAACCTGCCGGCGTTCGGCGGTGACCCAGAGAGAGTCACGCTGATGGGTCACGGGACGGGCGCGGCACTCGCCAACTTCCTCGCGGTCTCACCTGTTGCTAGAGGTATGCTTAGTTGTTGAAATTCGATTTTAAAGTCGTCGATTTGTGAAATATATTTGAGATTTCCAATTTTAAAACAAACAGGATATGATATAACATGACGCATCAAAATAATATGTCATGATGTCTTGTCGCGGAGATTATGAAAATATAATTGGTTATGTGTATTTATACAGGGTCATTTTGACATTGCGTTAATAAATGAAACCACATACTCGTCTTTGCCTCTGCTAACATTATGCCAAAAATCATCCATGAGAAACGAATATTTTCACCCAAAAACTCAATTTTACTTTCCTGATTTTTTCTTAATTTTGTAGTTTAGTGCGAATATGGCGTGTGCGTGAGTGAATTTCTGACTGAAAGTTTCATGTTGCTGCAGCGACGAATCCCCATAGCCAGTAATAGTGGCATTAGGGCGTTTTAATTTAAAGTTACTTTTTATTGATATTTATTTTGTTTGAAACTTACACTTTTTTATTTTACATGCATGGTTAAAATAATTTATTGGAAAGGGTTATTTTCAAGGAGATAAGTATGTGGTTTCATTTAGTAACGCAATGTCAAAATGACCCTGTATACTAAATTTCTTTTTTTAATATTACAATAGCTCATTGACTGGATAAATATATTCTTTTCGGGCTGCATTATAATTACTTTAATTGTTTTTCGGCATATGAACAGAGGTTTGTTTTTCGCAATCATCATTCGTACACGTCGCTAAACATAAAAGGTAAGGGTCGAGCATTATCTGCAATTATACTGGACCACCGTAGATTTCATTATTTCATGTCACCATCCCGTTCAGACCCTCTGTCACTTAATGCGATTAAAGAGGTCACATCAGACATGCACAAGAGGGAAGCTTTGTCGAACGTAATTCAAAAATAAGGTCAACATTACACTTGATATTCTTTTTACAATGCGCATTATAAACGAATACGCGAAACAGCGTAAGAAATAAAAATGTTATTCTTGAGAGATTTCATTATCTCGCTGGTCCTTGTTCAAAATGACAAAATTAAATTAGGTTATCTGTTTCAGAACTACTGAAGCGCGTCATCTTGTTAAGCGGGTCCGGACTGAGCTCGTGGGCTCTGCAGAGGGAACCACTCACAATAAAAAGAAAGGTAAACACCCATTTGAACTTATCGACCGTATACATTATGTACTGGAGTATCATTAAACCATCCATGGAAACCTGGAGCGAGCTTGTCATCTTGCTCGTTTACGACATATCCAATTTCCGTATAAAAATACAAGGAAGCTTTTATCCTTTGAATTTATTTAAGAGATTTATTTGCGGTATGTATTACCAGGTAGCGGAACAGACAGGCTGTCACGGAGATTTGCTAGAGGATGATTTAGCGCCGTGCTTACGTAACAAGCCACTGGCGGAGTTACTAGCTGTGCGACTGGATCCGCCACGGTTCTTGCCGGGCTTTGCACCTTTTGTCGACGGAACTGTTATTGTTAATCCATCATCTGTGAGTATTAGACCAATGTTTACGAGGACATTAATATTGATACAGATATATAGGTATTATGATTCTTTCTCCGTAAAAAAATGTTACAGGTGTAATAAACAAATTTCCATTTCGCCGTCGGTGATTATTTTCTATATCAGGACAGTACGTAATAGATGTATTGGATACAAATTCAATCCCGTGTAAACCACGTTGGATAAACAGAATGAAATATATATTCTTTTTTTTAAATCAGATCCGGCACATTTCATAGCCGGTGTGTGTGTTGTATTCAGAAGGAATAGTATTTGCGGAGTTAAAACTTTTTATCGGTTTCAAAATCGAACGTAAAGCCGCAGATTTAATCAGCTCCCGTTTACTGAACGTTAATAGGTTATTAATAAAACGTCTAAAAAAATGACACACCACCTCCATCCGATTTACGTAGTGAATAGATCCATACTATTTGTTGTCGTCCTTTGTCTAACCAAAGAGCTCACGAATTCTGTCACATACAGGGGATGTCCAGTAAATGAAGATAAATAATGAATGATAATAACACACCGAAACACCAAATTATAATGTAAGTTTACACAGCTTTGATTGTAACACTTTGGGGATGAATGGGATATATTTGAAATTTTAAGAGCAAATAGATGGATTTGTTTGTTGTGGGATAAGAAAATTCATCTTTTATGATACTATAACTATTGCTTAAACAAATACAGGCTGTTCTGTAAATGAAGGATATCCCTGTAAATACATATAAAAAATTATTCAAACGGCTGATTTTGTTAAACTGTGGTGTAAAAAAATTTACTAAGCGGTTCGTGCCAATTACTTTTAAAAGTTGCTTAGTTACTGCCAATTTTAAAGTGGTACAATGTTTAACGTTTCCTTTAAAATTACTTTTTATGGTAATTTTAATGCACGAAGATCTGTTTTTGGACTTTAATAAAATAAAAGTTAATCGAATTGAAGTTACTATGCAAGTTTTTGGAACGAAGTTCCTTATCGCGCGTTGTGAAAGGGGGCTGGACGGAAAAAAATCTCACGAAAAGTTGTCACGACACTTTTTGCTATTATCTTACTAATATGAACCTTAAATACAATGCGTAGAAGCTATAATTCTTGAAACGAGTATATTTTTATTTATTTTATTTATTAAAGTCATTAAAACCATTTCTTACTAATCTAATATGAACCTTAAATACATTGCGTAGAAGCTATTTCCCCAGCGTTGGCACGGCACGAGTACAAAAGAATCGAACGTAACATTCTTTTTTCAAATTTTGTTGATTTATTCTACTTTGGTTATTGACATTTATCAATAACTAGACTAAACGTGCTTTGCTCGCGTTTAAAAATCTACTTTATGTGGTAAGCGTAAGATCGAATTTGTGTTTAGTCAATCAAAATTTGTGATAAAAATGCTATGCAATAGCTTTACCGCGGCAGTCTCCGAGTGCCACACGTATTTATTTGTTTTTTTCTCTAGAAACTTATGTATTGGAACGGAAATAGGAAAATATTTATATATATACACACTCTGTTATATAAATAAAATTTTATTACAATTCCTTCACTAATTAATCGAAAGGAACTTCGTTCCATCCGGGTGTCCCTTGACACCTCTCATTGCTTTTTTCATATATATTTTAAAAATATTTTAGCAATGAATGAGTGGAATTCTATCCAGTGCTGTTAAAATTACTAACTGATGGCCTACCATCAGTAAATGGTAATTGATAAAATAAATATGCAGGGTGAATTTTCCAAGTAGTTGTGAATGGCGATGTCCGAAACTATGAGGAGTCTTGGGGCCAATTTTGATGAAAACTAAAATTGAATGATTGGATTTTTTAAAATCAATATTCGTAACCAGGAATCGGCCACGTTGATTTTGACAAAACAAGAACACATTGTATCATTGAACTATTCGATAGTGTCGCCAATAAGGATCAAATCCTGTTAAGTAATAACATATGGCAAACGAGAGGGAAAGGGCTCATTTCTAACAAATACTATTTTTATTTTCTTCTGTTACTTACCTAAGTATTAAACATTAAATTATTAATTGTTTGAAATTATGGCCACTGTTTTCAATACATGGGTACTAACGTTGTACTGCGTTCAACATTACAATATTATTGATTCCGTTTAGTATATTCTTCAAAGACGATTAGCAGGTAGGTAACAGAAGAAAATTAAAAAAACATTTGTTAAAAATGACAAAAATATTTGTTACATTATAATTTGGTGTTTCAGCTGTAACTGTGTCGACCATTAAATCCTACTAATATTATAAACGCGAAAGTTTGTAAGAATGGATGTACGTTTGTTACTCTTTCACGCAAGAACTGCACAACGGATTTCGATGAAATTTGGCACACGGGTAGATCATGTCCTAGTTTAACACATAGGCTACTTTTTATCACGGGAAAATATAAAGCGGGACTTTTATACCGGAAAAACTTTTTAACGTGGGCGGAGCCGCTGGCAAAAGCTAGTACTTCATGTATTTTACTTGGTTATCCTTGTTGTGTATTTTCAGTGTAGCTAGCATGAGTTTACGCACTACTGTATATGTACTGTGTATTAACGTAATGGTTTCGACTAAGTAAATTTTTGTATGTAAATTTGAATAGCGCCCCGTTGAGCGTATTTGGAACTGAAATACGGCAGAATAAGCATTGTGTGCGTGTAAGCTTCGAATAGTTAACGTGTAACCAATTGACAGTACGAATCTGTTTTTTTGACGTATGGTATTGTCAAACAAATACTTAAACGTTAACTTACTCGATACGAATACGTTATGATTACTATACGCAACGTGTAAATTCCTGCTAGGGGTAAAGATTTATCGTAATATTCTGTATATTGCGTTTAGTTTTAACACGATTAGTCCAATAACAACGCGCAGCGGTGGGTGTAATAGGTCTGCGCTTGCCAGATCCGAATAAGCTTGTATTTTCAATTGTCATTGATTCGCGATTATCTGAACATAGTATAAAACAAAGTCGCTTCCCGCTGTCTGTCTGTCTGTCCCTATGTATGCTTAGATCTTTAAAACTACGCAACGGATTTTGATACGGTTTTTTTTAATAGATAGAGTGATTTATGAGGAAGGTTTATATGTTAATATTTATCCTAAAGCGGGACTTTTATCCCGAAAAACTCATTCACGCGGGCGGAGCCGCTAGTAGAAGTCTAGTAATTTATAATACCCACAACATCTAAATAGTATTAGATAAAGGGCTGTTTATTAAATAAGAAAAAAATATTAAGAGAATTCAATAAAATTAACAAACCTAGAATGTCATTTGAAGAATCAATTAAACTGTCAACGCCCGCTTATATATAGATATAAGCGTATTTTCCTATATACTCGGACACCGGTGTCCACCGCGGGCGTTGACGGGTTAATTCAATTAAGTATTCAATTTAATATTGCATTAGTTTAAAATTTAATAAATGATAACGTTTATTTGATGTCTGAAGGAATTGACTTATGTGCCGAATATCTTAATTTTTTTACCTGCCAACGAAACAAACTTTTTAAATGTAGAACCGTCAGAAACTCATTGAATTAAATGAAATGCAACCCGATAGATAACAAGATAAAAATTAGATAAGACCGCCTTTCCAAGTTTCAACGCTCATTCTGCCTGTGTTGACTTTACCAATGTATAGGTCGAGGCAAAGGCGTGTAATTTAATGCAATTACCTCAACGTAGAGCATACCGTCGTACCTTTCCTTTCTTGTAAGCACTGTAAACATATATTTTGCTAACGGTATTTCCGTGGTAGAGGTTTTCAATACAGAATCGTGTTTATTGAATAGAGCTTTTACCGGAAGTTTAAACATATAGTAATGAAACTTTAGTGTCTACCTAATCTTTTTGTGTTCCGTCCTATGATAACGAAAAGTAGGTGCCGTGGTTGCACCTCTGCCGTCTCCTTCAGGTATAGAGACGTGATATGTGTCTCTCTGTGTGTAATCTTTTCAGCTAGAAGACACGTTATGTTAGATAAATGTGTTATTGTTTTACGCAAAAGTTAGATATATGTGTTATTGTGGCCAGGCCCCACCGCCGACGGATAGTTCGAGGCTCGGCGCGGGCGCCGCTGCGGTCGCCAACGCTGCTGGCTACGAGCTGGCAGACTTTTCACATAGAGAACTGTTGTTCGGGCTGACTACTACGGGTAAAAGTTTAATTTTACTTTCTGAGTGTTATATGACTTAAAACTTGATATCAGGACAACGAGCCCAACTTAATGCCATGTGCAGTTTCGTAAATCAAAATATACTCGACGGTATTGGCTCGCTTCGTTATTGTATCTTTAAAAAAGCGTTACCGCTTATATGCAAAATGCTTAGAAGAATTAGAAAAAGCTTAGTAGCGAACAGCATTCGTATTATCAAACGTCACGTACATTCCAATGAAATTCACAACATATCTTGCAGAATCGTATCTGGAATTTAGCGCTCAAGACTTGGAGTTCGGTTTCAACGAGAGCCGGCGGGATCGCATTCTTCGTACATTCGTCCGTAACGCCTATTATTATCACCTCAACGAAATATACTCGACCTTGAAGAACGAATATACGGATTGGGATAAACCTGTGCAGAACCCACTGAGTGTTAGAGACGCAACGCTAGAAGTAAGTGCGTACTTTATTTTTATTCAATTGCGGGCTGCAGGGTTTTGTGAACGAAAACGCAACTCACACCATAAAAAAATAATTTTAATCAACTTTAGGAAATAAACATGAATATGAAGTCCGAATGTTTCGAAACATTTTCTCTAAAATATATTTTATTGACTGTAATAACTTTTTACGATGCTCTTTGTAAAACTCAGAAAATGCAAATGTCAAATTTACGAGTGCAGCTATAAAGACAATCAGATAAACAGTTTCAAATTAAGTGGTTGGAAAACACGAGGCAAGATGAGTGCAAATAGTATGTCTATATTAATAAGTTTGATTGAAGTATCCAGTTTTCTTCTAATTGATTATATTAATATTTAATCAACAATAACTAATTAAATATATTAGAGAACAATATCGAGCTCTGCAATATTATTAATTTCTGAGATTGTTATTGTTAGACGGTCTAACGGGTCTTCGCCCAGTTATATTTCATAACCTTGGACAAGTTTATTAAGTCTGGTAACGATCAAGCCAAATGAACTTTTCGATTTTGCACACTCATTGTCTCGTCACCTTGTTAACCGCCAAAGTCACATTGACCTTGCGGTATATTTTGGACCTTGAGCTACTTTTCTGACACTATCCCCAGCCATTACGATTCTGGGACTTAATTAATCATCAACTGTAAGATTTTTTTTATTACGTTGGGTATTATAATTTATATATATTTTTAAATCTTGAGTATTTTAAATCATATTATTCTTCTCGTCGCTTGACAACTGCTGTGGCTTTCAGAGGCTTGCGTTTAATTCAAAAGAATCCAATATCCTACGGAATTTGTGTTAAAGTAGGAACTGTCTGAATATGGAACGTTGAAGAGCTTTTAAAACTTTTTGCCAGCGGTATCGAGTGTAATGAAGTTATAGTTATATCAAACGCTAGTGAATGGATTCAAAGTTGATAACTGTCAGCTGTGTTGGCGTTTCTCGAGCGTGTACGAGTTGAGCTTCGCCCGAGCCACCACCACCGCGCCGTGTCGCCTCGCGCCTCACGCCTCGCCGCCACGACGCGCCGCGCCGCCACCACGCCGCGTCGCCCTGTATCACAGACGATCTCAATTTGAGCCTCAAGTGGTTTTCTCTACTCACCGAACCTTCCTACAACGTACAAAGGAAGTTAATGACGCTCGCGCACGCTGAATACACGATGGGCTTGTTGAAAGGCTTTATTGGAAAATACTTGCATCATTCAGTGAGAAATTAGGGCGTCACGGTTGTTATGATGTTGGCTAGAACGCTTTAAAGTTTCCTTTAGCGGAGTATGTTGAATTTATAAGATCCCGCGTGAAAGCATGATCGTTACTATTTATGCGCCGGCTTTTGAGGTAGGGTGTAGAGAAACTGTTAGTATAGAGATGGTAGAAAGACTAAAACTTAGGATAGTAGTTAAGATGTTAAAAGGAAATGATAGGAACAAACGTGAATACAAACGTTATATTAGATGTGTTATTAAAATTAACGAGACCCTCATTTTCAAGCTATTTAGGTAGTAACTCGTGTGATTAACATTGTATAGTCTAAATGATGGAGTGAGCATCAACTATTGAAGTCTCCTAAAACTAATAAAAATTACCTCTGTTAGCAGACTTCGGTAAACAATTAACGATCCGTGACTTTTCGACAGGTATTAAGTGACGGGCGTTCTGCAGCGCCGCTAATACGACTCGGGTATCTCCACGCTTTGCGCGGAGGCACCACATACTTCACACATTTTCATCATCTATCACTAGATAAGGACTACCCACAAGTAAGTTCATTGCCGCTTTGAAAATTTTAATTAGTTTATTATTTAATTTATTGATGATTCTGAATTGATTATAATTATATTCATACTCATTTTATGTCACATATTTACGAATTCATTTTAAATATTTAGAATAATCAGTTATCTGTTACTATGTTAATATAACACATGGTTATTCTTACATTTTGGTATTAAGTATAAATCTGTAGTATGAACTTTTATTGAAAACAAAATCTCTAATATGGTTGTTTTATATTGTTTAGAGACCAGGCTCTGTCCACGGCGAAGAGTTACCATATTATTTCGGGGTGCCTTTATCACAGTCGCATCATCAACAGAATGCAACGCAGCAAGAGCAGAAAATATCTAAACTCTGTATACACTACATCGCTAACTTTGTTAAATACGGGTAAGTGAGGTTCAATTGACTATCTCCTATTGCACGGAATTCATAAATATAATATGTAGTCTTTTAATAAAGAAAATCTTAAAAGAGTAAGAAAACCAAACGAACACTAATGAATTTAACAATTTCGTTTGTAGAAAAATAAATGGTAGGTATAATTTATTAATAAATATTATTTAAATCTTAGCCAAGTTATTATAATATTATATTTCAATTCAAGTAAGTATGGAATTCTTACAATATCGATTTAGCCACAATTCTATTCTCGACAACATTTTACTTGTGTATCTTATATCAAATAAACCATTTACGCAAGCGATGCGAAATATTTGTGGTTTTGGGCGGAATTTTCAATTGAATTTGTTAACGAATGGGTTTACCTCGTATACTGAATATACAGTTGAAGTAGAAATGAGCTTCGCTTGTTTCGAGGTTTTTTAATTTAAATTTAAACCGTCTACAGTTTTGAAAGATATTACATTTTAGAGTATAATATTTTAGAGTGGGAACTTGATAATAAGGGCACGAGTTAGGAACGCAAATCCTGAGGTGGCGAAAGCTGCCAAATGATTAAAATAAGTGATTTTAGGCACTTTAATTAGTGCATATAGATATTTCGGCTGGCTCCAATGGCCAAAGCTTCGAAGCTGAGTATACGCATTCATCATTTGCTGCAGTACTGCATAGTAATATCATTGCAAGAAATAAGAGAGCAAATGTATAGAGAATTTTGATATTACCATCAAAACGATACGACATTGCGGTCTTATGAAATATTTCAACCGTGATTTTTTTTCTTTTTACATAAACACCAACACACGATACTCTTATGGGTAGTTGAAAGTGTAAGTACACTCACACTTTGCGGAATAAATTTGTCACATAAATATATGGAGTGACAGACCATTGTGCGGATGAGAATCCAATAAATCAAACCACCAATAAATTCTTTAAAGACAAGTATGATTAATAGTTCCTGCGTTCTGTTTGTTTAAAAATCAGTTTTTTCCTGACGACAGCGTCTTATTAGTAGAACTTGGCGCATTCAATTTTGCGGAAAACTTATGAATCTTACATTTTATATTGAGAAGTGACGTTGCATTTCACGATTTAAATTATAATTTTCATGCGCGATTTCGGAACTGTAACTCGAATTTTTGAGTATGGTTTGAATTGTTTCAGAATATTTTAACTTTATCTATATAGAGGGGTAAACTACCCGATATATTATAGTTACCAATTCTTTTAATTTAACGGCCTTCAGAAGCTACCTCACGAGAATACTTTTAGGACATTTAAAGCTGGTTGACACTTGTATAGAAAATTACAAACCACCACAAACACATTGTATTCATGTTTACGAAGTCTCCATAAAAAGTCAGGATATAAAAAGGCCCACTCGGTCCGGTGAAATGGGGATTTGATAAGTGTTCTTAATTGTTATATGTAGTAACCCGAACGACCCATCAGCGACGCCACCTCCGAGCCCGATGCTCGGCGAATCTCCGCGACTTGGCCTCGACCAAACGCCCTACTGGGACACCTACGACACTATCAATCAACTCTATATGGAAATCAGTGAGTATTTCATCTCTTTTTTATTATAATACGTGAAGTTGGTATTGAAATCATTAAAGCTATTTTATTTTGATATGATATTTTACTGCGATGTTAGAGTAGAAATTATTAATTTGTTTTTCTTATAAATAATTTGGTATATAATGAAGCCTATGTAAGCGTTGTAAATTTATGCCCATTAATGTAAATTATATTAGTCAAGGATGCCTAGAATATCTATGTACAAGTATTTACCTAATGCGTTTAATCAGCGTAATTTTATTACATAATCCACGCGTGTAATGTTCATGGTGTGTCCCAGAAACTCAGGTTCATTTAAACTTTTGGGTCGCAAACTTTCTTGTGTATTGTGTAATGTGGATACATTTGGCTCATTTGTTTCAATTCGGCCTCGTTACCCGGCACGCAGGCACTAAGCCGGAGATGCGAAGCCACTACCGCGGTCACAAGATGTCGCTCTGGCTCTCTCTGATACCGCAGCTCCATCGACCCGGCTCCGACTTGCCCGATGCGGCGATGCGACATCACCACTTCCAAGAGGACAACGCCAATTACTACGAAGGTATGTAGTCCGTTATTAACCACGTCGACAAACACTACGTTCAGTAACGAAGATTGACTTTGTGTTAGTTAAGTTTCCTTGTAATGCAGTTTATTTATGTGTATTATATTTAACATATCTTTATGTATTTTTGACAGTATTTTCAATGAAAGTTAGATTGTAAGTAATTATAAATAACTACATAAAATAAAAATGATTGTAACGATAGTTATTCCATGTTACAACTGTCTGAGGAAAATGTGATTATGTCGTATTAGCAGCGCGTAAATAAATGTAATCTGCATCACAGATATTTAATCGATTGGTTCGATGGGATAGAAATGCACAGGAAAGTGATGAATTATTGAACTTATGCATAATTTGTGTTTAGCGTAAACAGAATGTTCAATATATTTGGTATAATTTATTAAAAGTAAAGAATAATAATATTTAAAATTTTATTAAAATATGCGTTCTAAAATATAATATGCATACGATTTCGTGTTATTTCATGATGTCCGTGTACTTATGTTATAAATTGTGTAAAACTTTAAAAAAGTCATATTAGTAGGTAATATTATTATTGATATTTCTCGTCAGGCGCTGTAAGACCCCAATCGATGTCGCGGGCGCACGTGCCGCATCTAGTGAACCTCGACATCGGCGTTGGTGGAGATTCGTCACGAAGCACTCCGCCCTCGCGCACCTCTCCCCCCAGGCCCTCTCCAGTGCCCCCAGCACCGTCCACCGAATGTCCTCCAAATACAACAAGCTCTCCAGTTCAACCAGATGACGCGCTACTTCGTCGCCTTGCGTCTTCCCATTACCAATCATATACAGCCGCTCTCACAGTCACCATAGCCGTTGGCTGCTTTCTGTTACTTCTTAACGTTCTTATATTTGCTGGCATCTATCACCAACGAGGCACCCGACCGCGCCATTCTAAGGACGATCTCGCGGAGGCCGGCAGTTCATCCTCTTCCGATAATTACGATGGAAAGTTGGATTACGAAGTTCGTGCATTCGAGGGCAAAGGTTTTGGTTTTGATTGCAAGTCTGCTCATGTGCCCCGTAGTTCTGGATCTAAGTTTGACTTAAGGACGTTGTCGGATTGTGGAGAGCCGACGTTCGGCGAATACAGTTGCTACGACGAGAAACACCGCGCCGCGCGCAGTTCCATGCCTGATGTTAGTGTGGGTAGCGCTATTGAGGCGGGGAGTGTTGTGTGCATAGACACACAAAAACCGGACATACAAAAGGTAGATGGGAGGATGCAAGACCCGGTCGGGAGGACGAGCACTTTCGAGCCACGCGTAGTCGACAGTTCTACGCAGGTCAAATTCGGTCCTGATTCATCTGAAAACGCAACTGAAAATAATGAATCGGAATCGGCAGCCGCGGGTGCGTCCGGCATTCTGCGAGTGCCCCCGACAACCGCGCCTCCCCCGCCCCCAGGCATTATGAAGAAAAGAGTTCAGATACAAGAGATATCAGTATGAGGGTTCCTGGATGCCGCCGCCGAGGTAGTTGTCAATAAACGGACAAAGTTGTGATTAATCAGTGTAAATAAAAACGTAAAGTGTGCCAGTGAATAACGTCAATATAACAATGTCACCGTGTAAATATAATAATAATATAATATTACATTGGTTTAAAAGTGCGGGTAATGTAAGTGTGGAACGTTGTAATTTAAGCGATTTCCCTTTTTCGAAACTGTGGCTGTAATGTTACTGAAGTAGAAAGTATGTCTTCTTTTTTCCACTCTATTTGCCGTTGGATCGAAGATGCTGGAATATATTAAAAGCAGACGGTGCGGATGTCAATATAATGTCATTGAGGACCCTAGTCTCACTGTAACAAATATTTAATACCTTTACACGGAAATACATAATATTTAGTTTAAATTGAATGGTTACTTTGCAGAGTATTTTTATGGTTTCATACTTTATGATCACGTATTTCAATTAATAAAACAAGTAAAATGTGTTAAGCATATTTCCGTATTTTCAGTTATTGAAATGATTAATGTTCGTATGCATTTAATGGTATTTTTTTATTTTAAAATACAATTTATACAGTTGCCATCGCATATAGTAAAAAGGAATTGTAGAACCTTGTGAATATATTCGTATAAATATATAAATGTGAATATAACAATAATTTAGTGACAAAAGACTTAAGGACAAACCCGCATTAGATGTACATAACAATATCAAACGAAGTGTTTCAGGTGAATAGTGTAAAAGTAATATAAGACGACATCGTTTTAAAAAAATTGTGTACGTTGTAATTTTTTGTAAAGTTACTTTTAAGTGAGGTGTATTCATTTTGTGTAGTTTTTGATAAGTAAATATTGAGAACTTAATTAAATGGACGAGTACTATTCAACCATCCGATTATCATGCTGAATAAATAGACCACTGTATTATTTCCGGCCATAACGTCTTTTAAAGGTAATCAGGGTAATAGACCACGGTCTTTTACGTTTATATGCGAATGCAAAACGTGTTATTATTATTGTTTTGGTTAAGAGAATATTTACACATGAATATCATAAAACTTATTTGCGTTCCTCCAAAATTGAGTGAAATTACCGATAATATTATAATCGATGCACGCTTTTTTGACGCTAAGTCGTAGTTCACTTTCCCCTGTGAGTCATTATTTTCAACTAGTGACAACAAATATTGGGGCCAACGGCATTCGTCCAATGTATAGAATATTTCCATGTTGGTCTTCTCTACTATGTGCATACTATTCGAGAAGATTAAGAGACGAATAATCGACTTGTGTTAAATTAAATTGTCGCTCACAGCTGACATACGAATATTCGTAGCCTAGCTAATGCACGTAACAGATAATTTTACATGATTATATATTTGTTTCTTGGCTCCGCCTTTAGATAGCGTAGCACGTCTTCAAATATTATAAATCTAATACAAAATACATAAATTGCGTCGAGCATTAAACACGCGTAGTCCACACTATTCGAGACGAAGACAAAATGGATATTACAAAATCGTGTCGCATTTTCGTGTATGGAACATAAAATTGTTTTTATCTGTACCATCCATTTCATATTTGTGAGAGAAACAAAACATTTATCGAGAGGAAAATGACGAGGACAAATATTTGTAGTCGTACAAGGTACATATTATATTGTCTGGGGTTGTTGTTGCCTGGCCTTCATTTAGAAACTTGTTACTATATAGGCCGATGAAAAATACAAGCAATAGGTATATTCTTATTATTTTCTCTTGAAAATTGTTCAGTGCCGATTTATTTTAAATATGGCTCTTCGGAAACATTCAAGTTCGTTGATTGACACTCTATTATCTGGTAATAAATCATCATAAAATATATTGAATGAACCAAATATCTACGTAAATATTAGGTTTCGTATTTAGACGTTTCCTCGAGTGAATAAGTACGTTTAGAAACAGTAAGAAATCAGAAGTCTGATTGTTGGTTTCTTCATCTGCGAAGTCGATTAATCGGTTATAATTTATAAAAAAAGAATCTTCAAAATTTACAATTGTAAAAAGCATTTTACAATTGTACATAGCAATGTAGTTCGTGTACTCGTCCATGATTTTATCTTCACAGGAATTGACGATTAACTATGATGAGTGATTAATAATTAAATACTTTACGCCATTTTCCACATTGTGACAAAATGTGATTTTAATGTCACAGTTTTTTTACAGTTGTAATCTTGAATTGAAAGCTTAGTAGGGTATATCTTTGTGGAATTGATAAAAAAATCGTATAAATATGTCATTAAAATAATTTGGATAAAACTCGGAAAAAAATATAAAAATGTATTTAGGTTAACTGAAAAACGTATTTACTTAATATAATACCTACCTGTTTTGTTATATCAAGTTTGATATTTTACAAATCTTTGTTTGATCTTAAAAGGTATACG
Organism: Sphinx pinastri; assembly: GCA_947568825.1. Classification (NCBI taxonomy): domain Eukaryota; kingdom Metazoa; phylum Arthropoda; class Insecta; order Lepidoptera; family Sphingidae; genus Sphinx; species Sphinx pinastri. The sequence goes on along the minus strand of OX387618.1, from coordinate 12,042,188 downwards.
ATTAATATAAGTGAGCTGCAAATTATTGTTATTGAGCTGTAGGGACAGGACTCGTTCATATCCTGCGACATCTTGTTCTTCGTATTGATGTTGAGGGAAATTTGTTCGATTGTAATTTTTATGACGACGCGATGGTCACTCTCATCACTTCAAGATTTCTCCCTAATTATATCCAATGGATTTTAAGAAAACTTCATACATCTAGATGAGATAATAAGTAATGTGTTTTCAAAGGTTCTCACGAAATTACATTTTTGGGTATCGTTGCCAATGCCAAAAAAAAAATCGCGTAACTTAACATTTGATTTCATGAACACCTTATTTTATGAAGGTATCTATAGTGAAATAGATACTTCCATAGAAACAGGGAGGGATTTTAATTTGCAGCATCACTTTGCATGATGTGTACATTTAGTTATCTAATACTTTTGTAGTAGCTTTGTTTAATTTTATCGGTTAACTTTCATTAAAGAGATGCGACATCGCGTGGCGCCATGCGATATTTTGCAAAAAACTCGACGTCAATTTCAACTGAGTGTAGTTGACTATGATTTTAGTTCGTTCATAGTCCAGTGGATTAGTCTTCATTTCAGAGAAAGACGCCGCTCCATCGGCAGCAACGCGGTGGCGCACTCTTTCACTCGTCGGCCATGATTCTATAAGAATATATTATCCGGATTAAATATTATTTGTAATTGTAGATCTATTAATTAATTTTGCCGTTTTTAAAGCGGTTACATATTGGATTTAAATGTATTCAGGGAATTGCGTAGTTGTTAAAAACATTATGGAAATGTTTATATTTGTTATAGTTTCGCGTATTGTTATAAGTGATGGTTGTTCTTTTATTATGTGCTTTACCGTCTGAACATCTGCATTTTGTTACAATTTGGTATTTAAATGGAATGAATAAAATATTATGTCGGATAAAGTATTTGTTATTTTAGTTACAATCTTGTTCCAGTACTTTGTACAATCCTTTCCACGACTTTAATATCCGGTTATTTTAGTAGGGTTTCGAAACTTTTTCTAGAAATAATAACGTAAGATACTATACAGTATCTCATTACTTATAATTTTGAATTGTTGAGTTCTGTTATTATCAAAATAATTTTAGTCTATGTAGATATACCTAGATAGTAGTGTCCATTTTTTTTATCCTAGTTGTTTTATTACGTAGTTCTTTTTTCAAAATAATCATTAAGTTTTTCCCAAAATAACGATATCTACATGCCTTTCCAACGAAAGTCAATACTAGATAATACGAAATAATAACAAATTGTTTCGAAGTTTATCTTATTGTTCAAATTTTCGGAACAGAAAGAGCTTAAGTCACGTACGGTTTCTTTTGAGTAAATTCATAAGGATTAATAATAATACCTATGTAGGAAAAAATTATGGAAACGGTAAATGCGGAAACAGGATTATATACAGGTGGAATTTAATTCATTGTTTCCCGAAACAATGCAAAATATGACAAAAGAAAAAAAATGTGACAAGAAGTGAATGACACATCATGGTTGTAACTTTTTTTTTCTAAATGTTACAGAATAGTTTTATATCATTTACTGACTACGTATGCTTCGAGAAATCAGTGAATTAAATTCCGCTGTGTATCTGGTGTGTCGATTCCGAGGTTTCCTGTCCGTGTGTTGCGCGGTGGAAACCACGTGGGATGGAAGTAACATTTTTATACGCGCTAACCACGCTGCATAGAGTTTTGGTTCACGACCTACCGGCTGACGTCAAAAATCGTCGGGAAATTGTATTAAAATGGTTTGCCTGCCACGGATCTAATAGCTCATGCTGTATAGCGGTTTGCTTTTTACGCCTTATTATTTACTGTCCTATGTTGTGTGGGTTGAGGTAACCATCCCTGACCAGGAACACATAAGTGCTGATTAAGTAGTTCCGTGGGATAATTAATTTAGTTGGTTTCGTGACGGGATGACAAAGCGCCACGGTACGCTTCAAATTGCTGCGGTCAAATTTGCGTCGACACACGGCGACCGATTAATTCAAGTCCTGCACTGAATCGACTATTGAGATACTCCACATTGACCGACCGACCGATTTTGTGTTCGCAGGTACGTGCAGTTTGTGCGATAATTTAAAATGAAATGATTTTACATGAACTGACTTGATTGGCATTAGGGCTCATACACATAAACACGATGCACGGCTTGGCGACGTCGATACGGTGCCGCAGTTAATCTCGAAAATGGACCGCAATAGACGTATATTTTTGCGATGTCGTGTCGTGAATTTTTACGTTGCACGTCGTAGATTTCCACGATACGGCGTCGCATCGTGAAATCGCGTCGCGTCGTCCTACGACAGATATCGTCGATCTATCGTGTTTATGTGTATGAGCCCTTACGGCTTGATGTCAAATATCACATATTAAAAAAAACTAGATATAAATACTTGACGGTAAAAAAATTACCAACACAATTTCTAAAAGAATTCTACAGCAGACGGTCCACAAACGAGCGAAGCGTTATTTAATTGTAAGTGATAACTAACATAGACAACTGACTCGTAGGAATAGTGTCTACGTTTGAGGAATGGAATGTTGTGGTTTCAGAGAGAGGTATTTTAGACTTCCGACAATCGCACCCGCGACCGCCTGAAACGCAATGGTAAAGCTGTTACTTTCCGCGAGGTAATTGTATCACCCCGGTAAAGACGGTTCCTTTATACTGTAAATATATCTGTCTATATATGCTGATGATCTCTAAGCTATATCTGTAAACAACATTTCTTACATCACGCGCCATTAGGCCTCGTTTTCGGAGACACGGGGCTCGCGTGTCGCGTGTGGCGTGGAGTCTCGCGGCGCGTCGGGCGATTATTCTGTCTATAGAGAGACGGCGCGTGCAGCGGCACGTGTCATCGCACGCGTAAACACAAACATATGGCAATGCGGGGCCTGAAGAGCGGCGGTGTACGCCGAGGTGCCCTCGGCGGGCAACGCTGCGATACACGCAGTGGGCACCGATTCGGTTGCAGTGACGGGGCGTGCAACGTCGCGGGCGCCGCTGCGAGAGCCACTAGACCGGAAAATTATCGTTGCGTGCGCCGCCGCGTGGGACACGTCGTTGCCATCTGCGGGCTCCGCCGCAAATATCGCGCAAACGCGTGCAAAATCGCTTCTCCGTAAACACACTCATACAACGCCATATGTTTGAATTTAATGTGTGCCGCCCGACCAACGCTACTCGCGACGCCCTGCGTCTCCGTAAATGAGTCCTAAGTCTTTCTCTCAGACCTGTACTCGTTTAAGACTGTCGGGTGTCTTCTATTCTCCTAAATTTCAAACTGAAAGTATCAATGTTGAATACTAAGTATTGTAAATATGATACTTCCCACAGTACAGCACTATAACTCAAAAGTAATTTCAACAGAATGCACGACGATTTTTTCTAATTTATTGCCTATTCTAGTTTCATAAACTGTACACATATTACAACGGTAATTTGTTCGTAGTCCGTCCAACCAAGAGGAACTTGAATAATTTGAATAAATTAGTTAATCTTATGAAAAGTTGGCGCAGACTGTGAGGTGCTCGGATGTTGCCGGATTAGGCGGGCATGTAAGCTTGTTATGTTCGCTATATTGGAAAAGTTTATCGAAGAATACAGAATTAGAAAAGTTTCAGATAGTATTGGCTTTATGGAACATCGGCTCCGCTCTATTGCTACACTAGACATCGCACATCACTTTTCCTAGTGGCCATCCTTATTATATCAAATTAGCCGCTTGTATTGCATCGTTATCTTTTTCATTGTGATGCGAAAATTTTATTTGTCAATTCAAATGTAGGTGCTTTTCATTAATTTTCTGTTCGAGTTAACTTCAACTTGTTTGTAAAAGTTGTGCGGGTTGTTGAAGGAAAACTTCGTGTGGTTACTTCAGCTTTAAATTCTCGTTCAAGAGCAGAGCCACATACAGCAATGACCTTTTATTATGCATCCCTACTCAGTTTTAGTTCATTGTATATTCTTGCATAAATAAAACCAGCTATTCTCGTTACTTTATTAATATGCAACTTTGTAATTGAATTTTCCTTTACTGTAGTTTAGTATTTCTAACCGCGTTAAATAAACCGCGTGAGCTTGGGAACGCATAATCATGTTTATGCGTTCACAAGCTCACGTCTGTATTCCCCGAGGGACTGACAGAAGTGTAGCTAGTGCATTCTGGGTCTGCCGTTCTACCTGTGGTGAGGTTTTAAATGTATCTATGTTCGTGTGCTTTCGACTAAAAATACTGAGTTTACAATAAGAAACATATTGTAATTTTTTGCTGGCGACCAATAGATCGAATTCAAGACTTCACAAACATCTCAGCCTAAAGATCAATTATACATTGATTAAACGTAAAACTGAAAGACAACGTAGCTAATTAAAAGATACATAATTAATCAAAATCTACAAACAATTAATCATATCCAAATGGTGTGAAAATAATTGCGTTTCCATTTGTAGGTACATGTGAGCGCATGCAGCTTGTAACGAACGGGGCGAACGAATGAAGCGGACCGCGAAACCTTCAAATTGAATTTTAAGCATCCAATTTGTTTGCGCAATGCCGCCTGTACCGGGTTATATCAACGCGGGCATCGTATCGCCGGCCACCGCTTCCCGCACTCGTAAAGCGATTTTTGCCAGCCCGCACTGTGAGCTCGCGCCGGATTTCGATGAATTATTTATATCTACATGCACGCGTGTATGCTAAAACTACATTTCCATTACCAAATATAAAATTCACACTTTTCCGGGCCTCATTTCAACGGCCAGTTAAATTTTATTTTGGACGCTCCGTGTAGTTGTAGAGCTATATTTTGCAAATGTATTTTAAACATACGCATATTACGAAATGCGCAGAACGAAAAAACAATCAAATTTAATAGCTATGATATGAAAGCTGAAAACAAGACTAGCTCTTCATAAAACTTTCTAAAGTGCAAGTGATGGCTATTCTGCGCGACATTTATATATAAATGGGAGCGGGTTTGATAAAATATATCCCTGCTAATTAGTTTAAATTCCGACCTTAAAGTGCGCCAGCATAAATGAAATGTTCATAAAGAGCCGTTCCAGAGCGTAAATGAGTGTGTGTAGGCAGTAGGAGGCAGGCAAGGTGCGGCGCGGCGACGTGGCGCGGCGTGTGCTCACTGCTCACTGCTCACGTTACATAATTTAAGCCTCTTCAAACACTCATTTTTATTTTACGGCTTACATGCGACGTTTGTGATGTGCTCGCACATTTGAGACTAAATCAATTTACGACTCACAACTTACGGCGCTTTTTTGCTGAATTTGTGATACACGAATGAAAGAGACGTGTGAAGAAATAACGATTGTAATTGTAATCTAAAACGTGTTGTATTTTTCTACTATAAATATATGATTTTAAATGAGTTAAGGTATAATTAAATAAACGAGGCTGGAGACCGTTTAATATTTTTAGAAATCTCGTTTTATAAATACTTATCTAACGAAAACATACTTAAAGTTAAAGGTCTATACGTAAAGTCTACGCTACAATTTTTAGATCACTTATGGAAGATTTTCATAAAGGAAAAGGCGGCGCTTCATGTCAGGGAGATTAAAATAGATTGAAGAATCTCGTAGCATTGGGAATCCGTATTATAACTTAAAATGTGTTCTAACTTTAAGCAGATATTGCATAGGAAATTCACAGCCATAAATGTTGGTATCGACAGCGATTCATTTATTAGTTCACACTTATAATTAAATTACATGAATGACAAGCTGTACGTGATTTTAGATATTTTATTAGTATAAATAGTACAAATTATAATTCAGAAACATACATAATATAGCCATTTAAATCATTAAACATTTTTATTTACTTTTACCATTTATAATTGTTATAATTATTATGCATATTTTATTTTACAAGTATTAAAATGATAACCACTTATGTTGTAACGATGGTATTAAAATTTTAATGAACTCGATTTATTTGTAGGCATAATATTATACGTATTCACATTTCGCCATTTAAAGATGTATTATGGCTATCTAGGAGTAGGCTACCTTTTTGATTGACATCCAGAACAACGTTATAGTTAGTATTTATTATAAAGCGTTGACTACACTCATCACGATATTTATTATCTAAAGACTTTTTCTATTATCATTAAAAACACATGACGCGTGAGCCACGTCCGGAGATTTATCTTAAGTTACATTAATATCATGGCAACTCATACGCCAGGAGCGGTTATTATAATAAAACCCTTCACGACTGAATTACACATAAAATGATAAAAATGGACGATAATTTTAAAAGTACGCTGTAAATGCGTGCAGATAACAATTTTATCACGCAATATGAGCTTTTCGCTGCATTATTATGGTAAAAGTGGTTACAGGTGCGCTGTACAATGGTTGCCGTCAACGTCTCTACGTGCTTTTATTAAAACTACCAGTATGCTAACTAACGCGAAGTATTGCAATTGAAGTTACACGGAAGTCAAGTTTAATTATGATGTGGAAGAAAATAGCTTTGGCATGTTAACTAAGAATGTTTCAAACGTTCAGCTTGAATGCCACTCATTTAACGCAAAGGTAAGCGAAATAGAGCGCCATTAACTGGACTTTTTACGGTTCTTGTCAACGAGCACATTCATTAACATTTTGTTTCAAAACATTCTCTGGGTTTATTCTTTTAATGATCCTGTGCCCGGGGTATAACTACATGTTCATGTCAAATTATTTTGTTCAGCTAGTAAGGATTCCTTTTGTGTTACTGTTTTTGTTTATTTTATAAAATCTTATTGGCTTCCCTAATCCTGTAGATGTCCCTACATCTTGATATCCTCGTGTATCCGCGTTAGAACATGATGTAGGTTTGAAAGTAACTTTTCCTTACGTGTACCAACATAAAGAAGAGCGGTGTTTGTATTCAATCTTATAAGACGAAAAAGTCCGCGAGAGAACTGCCAACGAGTCGGAGACCCAATGATTAATGGTGGACATGATGCCGTTCAATTTAATTTTAGAATTTTCTCTCGCGTAAACTGTTGTCTTAGTTTTTGTTTGCACACCTTAAGTTTAAAAGGTTTTAGTGTTGTATTAAACTTGATTTAATGAATTTTTTTATCATAAATATTGAGTGTAATATGCATATTTTAGTAGATAATTATATCAGAAGTAAAGAAGATACCTATTATGTTATGCGTAAGGTATAAACTCTTATTATTAGAGTGACCTTCCTAAATAGATAATTTCATTTGTGTTTGATATATCTACTTCTTAACCTTTAAGGTAATTAACTCTTTTATACAAAATGAATTTTATGTGGTACATATATTAAAACCTGTTAAATTGTGGCGAAAAATCTTTTAACACTTACATATAGTGTGCGAGTAAGCTACGTTGTAACGAATGGCTAATGATATTCTTGTCCTCATAAATTGAGGTCATGACTCAACTATTTCAGTTCATCTAACATCAATCTTTTTCATAACAAATTTACCCGAGGCGATATTAATGTAGCTGACAACTGATTTAGTTTTTTTATTGTTTTGTGATTTTCGACTGCCTCGGTGGCGTTGTATTACGGTACGACTGCACTGCTTAGGTCTTGGGTTCAATCCTCGGGTCGGGCAAAGGGATATTGAGTTTTTCTAATCAGTATCAGTCCGGCATCTGGAATTTGTGACCGATATGGTGATAGGCTCAACCCCTAATACGCACGGCAAAAAGTGGGTGCTCCAAAAGATTCTCATCTTACTCGACATGAATATTATTATTTAGGATGATATTTTCCGATAGACTTCTCGTAATAGAAATCTATTAATTATCGAGTGACTTGGAATATAAATTTGACAATGAATACTCTGTGTCACGGTAGCTCGAATCTCTTCTTGCTTGCTCTGACGCGGTTGTTTTCATTTATTTGTATTAATTTTCGTGGTGTCTATTTCAGTATCAAAGTAAACATTTTAATGTATATAATTAAATTGAAATGGAACTCGTCACTGGCCAATGAAGCGTTGTTAGCGGTGACGATTGATGATGGTAGTCTTGCCTCTACGACGCGACACGACGCGACGTATAATGGCACTCGGCTTTGCTGTGATTGTGGTTGTTTTAAACAACCTAATATCAATCCGACTATTTTATTTTCTTGGTGTAGGACACACTAGTCTATAGAATTCTAATGATATTACGTCCATAATTTATACCGAAATATTTCGGCGTCCAACATCTTCTACATTATTAAAATTCTTAGCACTGGTTTACAGACGCACAGCTTAAATCGGTGACTAGAAGTAAGATATTTTGCACACGAGTTCCTTATATAACGTAGCGGAGCGGTGAGCACTAAGGATTTTAGAAAAAAAATCTCCTAAGACGTTAAATCCCTATGAGCACACGGCTTGTTCTTAAAGATCTATTTATAAGTACTGCGAATAAAGCTTTGTGCAATTTAAAAATACTCGCTGGCGCGCTTTAAGTTGTAACTTTTACGGGCGCCGATTTCTCTTGTCAATTGTGTAATAAACTTCCGGTTGGCATCTTGTATTCGTATTTGATTTAAGCTCAGACCCCATTTGTCTCGCACTTTATAGCTTTATAAAGTTAATGGAAATTTTCGTATGAGTGAAATGTATGAAATATCTTTTATTACCTACTTTAGTTGTTGGATGTATACGTTATGTAAACAACTTTTTTAAATATTTAAGTACTACACGGAAATCATATTCTTTTTATATATCTTTTGTGAGGTTGAAAGAACCTTTTTAAGGCTGGTATTTTAGTGTAGACCATGTATACTACGTTAAGTTGTGAATCAGTTTATTAGTTTATATTGTAAATCATGATAAATATAATATTTATAAAAAGATGACTGCCTCGGTTGTATTACGGTACGACTGCAATGCTGAGGTTTTGGGTTCGATCCCCAGGTCATGTAAAGTAATATTGGGTTTATCTACTCCGTATCAGCCCGGAGTCTGGAGTTTGTACCCGATATGGCGATAGGCTCGCACCCTATCACATCATGGGTCTGAATACACATGGCGAAAAGTGGGTGCACTAGTTGCGCCTCTGCCTATCCCTTCGGGAATAAATGGTGTGAGTGTGTGTGTTATAAAAAGATAGTGATCATTTATTAAAACGCTTAAATCTGCTTAAGCAGTACGGCATGTAATTAAAAAATACATTCCTATAATAACAAATAACATCTAAAGTTGACTTACGGTAATCGTTATGTTTTGTTTTATAATTTAATACATTTATATATAACCGCACTTCATTCAAAGTCATTGCTTGTTAGGAATTGGTAGTCAAAGAAAGTATCTTTAAACAAAATTACAACTTTTAACATCAAAAGAAAAGAAGCGGCATAATATTTTCTCAGCTTATTTATGAAAGTTACAACTGTTGAATAGCGAATGTATTTTTAAAAGTGTAATCTGTTACTAGAGATCTATTAGAAACCGTTATATATAGATTAGGGCCACTTGATAGGTAAGGACCTATCAAAGGACGCCGTGCCCAGTAGTTAGGCATTATATAATACAGGGCTGGTAATATTATATGTATTAACTAACATACTTTATGTGTGAGAACATGGGAAGTTGCAGAACGTGTATTTTTATAATCTATTAGCCAAGTTATAACCTAGCGGCTTGGGCCGGCGTCGTCGTTTACTATCACTTAACTCATTTTTATATACGCCATTTTGGCGTGCTCGCTGTCCCAGATTCGCTATGAATACAGAGCAGAGCTTCCCATAATACGATACACGGCCTACTTTAAGAGAAATTCTTGGAGCGCCTCTATGCTATTTACATTGAACTCACATACTTTGTCCTTTTATGAACGCGCGTGTTTTTATATTTGCGGAGTTTTTGCCTGATTTGGTATTGACGTAACTAATATGTGTGTCGCCTCTATGATTACATGCCTATGTACGTGAGTTGTTAATCATGATTTTGGCCTTCTTACAATATTTAATGTGATAGTAGGCTCTGCGTTATCTTTCGCATGCTAAAGTATCGGAGGCGAAACATAGATGACCACATAGTGACACTAATGTCCACGTCCACCTTTCGAGATTCTTCTTATCCATTCGATAATAATACATGCATATACTTTTAACGTGTCAGTATAAACAAGTGAAGTGCAGTTTGGTGCGGTCACTTCAGTTTTGTATATTTTATGGGAGTGTGACTATCTGACATCCAGTGGAGGAGCGGTCGGTGCGGTGGGCGACCACGAGCAGAGCAATAAGGCGCGTCAAGCGGTCGAGCCTTGTCTTAATTGTCAATAACCGTGAGTCCCGGCGCGCCCGAGCCTGCTCTCGCCGAATAATTAACGAACTTCCGCGATTTTCGAGTTTGTAAATTGCCTCATGGTCTCGTCGACCCGCGTTCTGGTTTGCTGATATAAATTATGTGCGCAGAAAATTAATCTAAGTGGTTTAAGAACACCCTCTCGTAGTAGGCTGTCGTTAAACGGTATTCTGATAGTCCCCTAAAGCCTTATGATATTTAAGTCTTACAAAGTATTTTGTACGCTCGCATGAGAAATGAGCGAGATATATCACTTGGAACTCATGTTATTACGAAGGTTGATTCAAAAAACGGCTTTATTTATGAATGTTAGAAATTAGAACAAAAATACACAATGTATATTCGTGTTATATTTTAAAAGTGTCTGTGAAGAAAGTAACATGATAAACACTAGAGTTCAGCTTAAGGCTGTATCGTAAATGTAAGTGTTGAAAATAAACGTATGTATTTAATTGGCACGTTCAGTAACGTAACTTTAATAAGTGCTCGGTTCAGTGAAGAGAATTGCGGGTTCCGTAGCAAGTGCGAGAATAAACAGAGAATTTACAACCACACGCCTTTCATTAAAATGTAAACAAGCTTCCATATTATAATTCGTGGTGCGTACATACATCAGCGGGATAACAAGGGCGGGAGAACACGACGCACCTCGGGAATGTTTATGGTCAGTGTTTGCCAAAATATAATTGCTACTCTTCCTATTTTATAAGCTAACCTAGCAAACTAGTTTATTTTTAAATATGTAAAAGTTGATAAAGTTGTTCGTTAGCTGGAAATTTGGTATGCATCGAATGCACCAATGTACGCAGATGAAACACGTCTTGGATTAACGTTTTCTTTTTCCTCTGGAAAATTATTCTTCCTACAATAAAATTAAAAGATAGAAACCACTCACGTGAGCGAAACCATCAAAGGCTGGTGAGAATAAAATAAAATTTAATTAAGCTACGCCGAAAATACATAGACATTGTGTGTTTAGCGAGCGCCGAAATATAGAATGGAAATTTGTGGATTGTGTTTAAATTCTGACAATGGACTGGATACTGTTGTATAATCCACAGGTCAATGTTTGACTATTGTGTGTGGATTACGTTTCGTATAAGCATTGATAGAACAAGAACGGTAAACGAGAGTTTCCTATTTGTCGCAAAAGCCCTCAGTCAACCGAAAATATCAATCAATCAATCAATTAGCCTATCGCCGTCCACCGCTGAACGTAGGACTCCGCAAGTGAGCGCCAATCATCCCGCTCTTGAGCAGCCCGCATCCATCCGCCTTTTCAAGTCGTCGGTCCATCGTGCAGCAGGACGTCCTACACTACGTTTACTTAATTGCGGTCGCCACTCCAGCACCTGTCGGCTCCACCGACTGTCCGTCCGTCTGCAGACATGGCCGGCCCACTTCCACTTCAAAGTTCAGAGTGGTGATTTTGCGAACGACGTCGGTTATTCTGGTTATCTGACGGATAACTACATTTCTGATTTTATCGGCCAGAGAGACTCCGATCATCGCTCGGTCCAACTGAAAATATAATTAATATTAATAAATGTAAAACAGTCTATTGTATAACGTACATATTAATGTTATCACAACATCTGGTAATATAGAGTTCATTAAGTTTACGATTGTTTTCTTAAGTCAGGAAGCAAAGGTAATTAGACATTGTTCATACTGCATTGTCCTTTGCGAGTAATAAGTCAATGGATTTCAGGAAGGGAAGCCTTTTCATGTTCAACACTATTGTTTTCTTACCGTTACCAGTTTGCGAGAAAATTTCAGCAAACGTTCTAGAGTAAGCTGCTGATTTTTAGTATTTTAATTAAATCATTCATATATAATAGCTTATATACTTTATTGTTATTATTTAAGTTATTTACAACTGTTTTTATGCGCTATTTAGAGTACAATGTTATCGAAGACTTACAGCTGTCCTTATTCCACTCAAATTTGGCCGACGCAATTACATTTTAATCGCGTTGCAGAATGGTCTGGCTTAGTTTGATACAGCAAGGCCAAGTACTTTTTGGAGATCCAATCTCGTTCAATTCGTATAAAAAAGAAACATACCGTGCTGTTCGTTCTAGGAATTGAATCCTGTACTTCTTGATCCACAGACTTACTACGCTACAAGTGTAGTCTAGAGTCTAGACCAAAGAAGACTACGGTTACAAATAGTAGATACTACACGAATAAAATGCGCTGCGCTTACTACAGATCCCAACGTACGAAATTATACTCTAAAGAATAAGCATTTATGCATACGTTAATTACCTTGAATAGCATTATTCTGTATCCTCATTTGTGTTGAATTGTGATTTTTTCTAAAGCAGTCCCTGCGTTTAAACCTGTACAGTTACATAATTAAAGCCATTTCAGCATTGTTCACGGTTTATGAAATGTGTGATTCACATTTTAAAAACGGAATTTTTAAATATCAAATCATTTTATGTTTGCATTTTTCATAGGTTACAATGGGATTATTTGTTTTTATTCGAAAAACACGCTCACTGTGGCTTGATGCTAGGTGAAAATTACAACTTTAAAAATAGCATATGACGCGTTTGTATTGCTTTCTTGTTATAATTTTTGACTCTTTTTGTAAAGTATACAATATGCTCAATCAATATATGTAAATCCCTAGATCTCGATATATTTGGTACAACACTACCCAAATTCATAAAACAAGTACTGACACATTTGCTCGACAAACTAGATATTTGCTTTTAATGTTTAATTGTTGGTTGTTTTCAATTTAATTATTTGATCTTATCTGTAACTTTAGTTTAGTATAGTTTATCATTGTTTGCTCAATTAAAATAACTTACTTACTCGTGTTTTTTGAATGCTGTACATACCTTCAACAGGCATGTGCATCAAAAATGGAAATGATATTGTTATAAGTCATTTCCTGTAATTTTGCTAATGCATATGCTGCTGGTGTGTCAAGTTTTATACATAAATAAAGGAACTAAAGCTTCAGTCTTAAAAGTTGGGAGATGTTTTACTCATACGCATACTCACGCCTTTTATCCCCGAAGGGGTAGGCAGAGGCGCAACTAGTACACCCACTTTTCGCCGTGCGTATTCCGTCCCATGATGTGATAGGGGGCGAGCCTATCGCCATATCGGGCACAAATTCCAGATTCCGGGCTGATACTGAATAGAAAAATGTAATATCAGTTTGCCCGACCCGGGGATCGAACTCGAGACCTCAGCATTGCAGTCGTACCGAAATACAACTACGCCACCGAGGCAGTAATGTTTTAATTATCTTAATTTATTATTACGTTAATAGGTAAATCTGAGTTGAAAGAAATTATACTGGGTATAATATTCTGTATTTAGGACGGGTGTTGTATCCTCGCTTCAGAACTGACGAATCTATAGTAAACCTGTCATATTATGTTTTTTTTTTAGATGTGTGGTCACTTTCACCCTAACTTCCACCATTCAGCATTTATAACTGCAGAGGACTCATTTTAAATATTTGTTGAGTTTCCAGAAATCATATTATTAACTGCATATACTTAACCAAGGTGGTTTTTTCATGTTCTTTTATGTGGGCTACAACTTAGAAGCACCATAATATGCAACCGGCCATTTTAAACTATTTGGCATAGCTAGGCACTTATTATAGTGCTGATTTTAAATTTTGATGGATTTCAGATGATTCAATCTATTAATTTGCTCTCGTATCAGAAATACCGACTGGTTGGAAAATGGTTCGCTACATTACACTTTAGCCGATTCTAATCTATTTCAAGTGTTAATTCCAAGTAGCATAAATATTCCGAATTAATGTACAGTCAGATTCAAATGAATGCATACGCGGATAAAAACCCAAACATGTATGAATTACAGACTAATTAATATGGGACGTCTTCCTTCTTCGTCGTCCTGTCCATTCATTAATATGGGGCGGTCCATACCTACTACGGTGGCAATATTAAATATAAATAAATCATATTTTAGTCTAAATTAACTGAAACTTGAGTGTAATATGGAGTTTGGACCTCAGTAACCCTATCCGAGTTGAGCTTAACTTTCATTAAGATCTATAAATACAAGGTTCACTAATTACCAGTTGAATAACAACGGGATTAAGTTACGATTGCGAATCTCGAGATTGTGCTCAAATGACCTAACGATAGATTGTTACTTGTTGATCTTTGATTGGTAAATACTCAAAGTTGTTCATTGACATAAATATAATAGCGATAATTAATGAATAAGCATGTACCTACAATAAAACAGCTATAGCTTGGAATGGAAGTCCATCATAACAAGATAAGTACATTATTAGACCAGATAGTGCATGTTGTATCTGAACAAACCAAAAGTTTTTTTTTACGATCTCTAAGTATTTCGAGTTAAATTAACATGGAATAAGTATTGGAATCTAAAAGAAGTATTCAAAAGCGACCTCCAAATAGAATTAAAGAAAAATAAATTGATTTGATTTGATTTGAAAAGAGTACTAGATTCAAACCTCATCCCATGCCTTACATACGCATGCCAAACATGGAAATTTAACAATACGGTAAAGAATAAAATCACTGCATGTCAAAGAGGAATGGAGCGTAGCATGTTAAACATTAAAAAGCAGTATAGAATACGTCACTCCCAAATTAGATCCACAACTAAAGCAATTGATGCCCTTACACACGCACAAAAACTCAAGTGAATATGGGCAGGTCATGTTGCAAGAATGCAAGACGATAGATGGACCAAAAAATTGACGTCTTGGAAAGGACCCTTTGGCAAACGTAAACGAGGAAGACCACATACACGTTGGGAGGACGAGATTTCGAAAATAGCTGGACCACACTGGTTGGATGCTGCGAAGAACCGAGAAAGCTGGCACTCTCTGGAGGAGGCCTTCACCTCAGGGGTTCTCAAATAAAATAAATTTTTTTTAACTATTATTAGTACCTAGACACTGTAAAATTTGAGAATATAAGGCTTTTTTTATTTTTGTTTTTTATTTTATTTTTATTATTAAATGTTTCGAGTAAGAAGTAGTTCATCTTACTCCTCATAAAACCAGCTACGTGAATGAAAGACCCATAAAAATCAGTCCAGCCGTTTCGAAGACTAGCCCGCACAGACAGATAGAAAAAGCTGTTTTGTGGTTATATTGTACTTACCGAAAAATTAAATATTAAAATTTTACTTAAATTTTCAGGATGAGATGACACCTTTAGAACGAAAGCGACACAAGTTTTCGTTCTAAAGGTGCGATGTATCTGTGTATATTTATAAGCGTATGTTCAATTTGGCTTCTATTCCCAGGTCCGGGAACAATTTGTGTGACTTTATTTTACAGTATTTGCCGGGAGTGTATCTTCATAGATGGTGTCGGGCAAAGAGCCCGTCGTAAAGCCTATGCCAAATATTTTCTGCAACGTGTTGCGTCACGTAACAATAGGGCTGAGGGAAGTAGGTTTTTGAAATGTTCATAAAACCAGGTACAAATTGTATTCACGTCCTTACGCAGGTTACTGGCTCCGTTTTTTTTAGAATCGAAATCTTACTCAATGTTATTTTGAGTAACGTGTAGGTTGAGATTTACAATGGAATGATTAGAGATCTTGAGAGTGACGTAAATTTGAACTAGGTACTAAGGATAACACTGCTCAGACATAAAAGTTGAAGGACATTTTATTTCCAAGCTATTTTGTTGCTTAAATAAGTAATACCAGTTTTTACTTTTGTGTAGAAAAAATACTTACTAGTACCTATATCTTGCAGTTCGAGCAGGATTTAAAAATAAAAAATACGGATTAAGAGTATAGAAGATTAATTAACAACGTTCAGCCAGTAACGAGCAATAAGTAGGAAATAAATACTTATTAGTGTTAGAGAACATATTAAGTAACGGTTGAGGATATAATACATTTCGGTTCGGTATTACTTTCTTAAGTATCCTTATTAACCTTAGTGATAATCTGGATTGTCCTGTAACATGTTTTATCCTATCGTAGGAGGTTATACGTCGAGTCTTATCACGTGTCGAGTATTATTTATTAACAATGATCTTATGGTTATCATTAGAATCTCTGAGGCATAATGTTCTCTGAAACTAATTCTCTAAACTACTTTACGTATTTCATACTGGAGTCTATGATATTTTGTTTTACTGTAGGCACTCTAACACGCAAAAATGAATGGTCGAATAGAACCGCGTAAAATCAATCAAATTTGAATAACCAATAACATTTTTATTGGGCTATCAAAACGCATGAGAGGGTACCTATTTCCCATTGGCATTAAATTCCGAACGAACGCCTCAGCGATAGAAATGAAAAATATCAAATCATTAATGCATAATTCTATGCGCAAAAATGATGTGAATTTTTTACAGTTATAAGGGTACGTTACTCTAATTTTTATTTCGCGTAGAAAGTGACTTTTTACTACAGCCCAGCCTTCAAGGGGGCACTGAGCGGTTATGTTGGGTTCACCGTGGCTTACGACCCGGCGTTGAGCCGCCCGGAGAGATGTAACCATCGGGCGACCGCCGGGCCGAGTCCCTAACCTATGTACAACGCACGGCATACCAACCAAAACTCCGCGGTGGCCATCTTCGGCGCATTAGGGACGGCTGCGGGCTTCTCTGACGGAAGTGTCTAAGTTGTCGTCCGCAGCCGCCCCTACGCGGTGCCGCCTAGTGCGGCCCGTCTCCTGTTGGGGGGGGGGGGAGGTATCTCCGCGCCTCCGATCCCTCTCGGCACTCTCTTTCCGCGAGAGGACCACCTCACAGAAGTGTGCCACCGCACGCCAGGACCTCCGGCTGTCAACCATGGAAGCGACCACGGCCGGCAGCTAGAGGTCTCCTCCGAACGTTTCTTTAACTGGAAAATATAGACCGCGTATTATCACTTTGTAGTTTGTCAGTATCTCTGTCTGAAGGCCTTTAATTTTGGTTACGATAGGAGTCATAAAGTTGATTTCGATACACAAGGTCAATAGCCTCAAGCGTGGAATAATAACTTGATTTCCTAGAGAGACGCGTTAAGACGATAATCAGCTGATTGATCGAAATCTAACATAGAAAATCCCGGCAACTAACGCCAATCATGTACGGCGTGAGGTAAAAATAATTAATTTAACTTTATAATTATTAAACATAATATTATGGTGCCATTTTGAGTATAACGAAATAGCCGATTATCATTTTAATCATTAGTTACAAATAATTAAATCGGCTGTAATATTAATTAAAAACCGAACTCCGGACCAGGGAGATGAAAATACTTCTTTAAAGCGGTCTCCCGACGCAATGACGCTTGGGTCAAAATGTTACTAGGTACTTAAACGACAGACACTTTTATTATTTTACTTTTTAGATAATTTTGTGTCGGGGGTTATTTTAATTTTAATTAAATTTTTATTTCTAACTTTTTAAATTACTATATTCTGCATCATGGGGTCTTGATAATCAACTATCTACTCGTTGAGACCATCCTTATGAGCCCAAACACGCTATATTTGCTATAAGTTGCTAAGGAGTTGGGTATCCCGCAGGCTACTTGATGCTGCAGCATCAGCTCATGTTTAAAAATATGGCCAAAGTCACAGTACACCAAATTTAAAATCAATCGAACTTTTACATTGGAAATGAGCTGATAATCTTCAAACGCCTGAACAGATCTTCATAAATTATAGCTAAGAACCATCTCGATCACATCAGCTTTCAAATAAAAATAAACCGCGTCGAAATTGGTCCATTCGTTTGAGAGCTACGATGCCACAGATATACATACAGATACACACCCTAAACTTATAACACCCCTCTTTTTCTATCGGGAGTTAAAACTATATAATGGAATAAATGAATGTATTGAAGCAATTATCAGTTTCATAGTTTGCGAAGATGCCTCACACGTATGATATCCAGGTTACACTTGACAAACTGATAGCGTAATGAAGGTCTATTTCACAGTCGAGTAAGTTTCCTTATTTCATGTTGAAGTCGTTTATCTCATTGACCCGACGCACTATTGTTGGCAGTGCGGATTTCCCGCCGTAGCCTCGAGAATTGTGTCTCAATTATTTTTTGTAATAACTGCTCCTTTAGAATACTGTCACAACAGAAAATACGCAGGCTATTTTTTATATAAATTGTAAGATAGATTGCAGTATATATGACACATCGAATACTTATATAATAATATGTATGTAGGAAAACGCATATAATTTTGTGGTATTCTACTCCTTCGCTCGAAATTCGTGCCTCTGATTTCGCGTTCGTTTTATCAATATAAGTAAACTTTAGGGTCCGCAACCTCATATTCAAATAAAAATAAGTAAGAATAACGCTAGTCACATGCGACTACGTTTGAGTTATACCCTGGACATTCTTGAATTATTTCGTGCTTTTCAGTATCTTAAGTATTTCCGTAGTCGGGTTTCAGTTATTTTTACTTATAGTTATTTATTTTATATTATATACAATTGAAAGTGTATATATTCGAATATGTAAGATATAAAAAACTAATTTATTACAATTTAACACAAATAGTAACTTCTGTTAATAGGTTAGCTAAACAAGTTAGTACTTTAGCACTATTGTCTTACAAAGTACAGAATTGGAGTAACGGTTTTGCAGTTGCTTGATATTAGCAATGATCTAAACAATCCTCTCCTTTTTTAAAACTCATAAATATACTAAGGTCCGCAACTATTTATGATTCTTCTAGAATTGTGCAATGGCACAATATCAATGTAACATATCAATCATACACAACACGCTTTAATAACTCTAATACAATAACTGTAGATGCGGTGTTTATTCATCTCGCGCTTGTTTTAATGAATTTCATGAGAAGCTAAAGATATCTTATTCATTGTAATCAGGTCAGTGGTTTAGGTTGTATGAGATAACAAGCATATACAACCTCTTCCTGTTAATATTAAAAACGTTTTGGCAACACGAAATCTTCTTTTGTTATCTTGATTGATTTGTCGAAAGGTACTTATTCTTTGTATGAACGGTGCACCACAGTTCACCGTTAAGATAAAGTAATACATTTCAATCGATAACACTTTCTTATGTTTGCAAAATATCCTGAATACGACATTCATATGCATAATATAATAAACGTACATTTATAATCCGACACTCAAAAAATACAATTGAAGGAATAGGTATTTAATTATTTAACATCTACATGTGACGGTTCATCGTTTTCGGATATTACTACTGTTTGTCTCTTTAGTATTCGTTACGGCAAGAAATTAACTCACGTGGCAAATTGTTTTACACGCTTGTCGACCCTCGTCAGCTAACAACAAATTGTATCTGATACGAGTCTCATCTCGCCTCACATTATAGGTGCCGACCGCGCCGAAATCGACATATTACGAACCATTGATTTTATGTTTCATATTTGCCAAGATCTTTAATAACGTTTATGAAAGTACGACTAAAACATCATCCGTAACACTATGTATAAAACATTTAGTTTTATGCGTAGTTAGTTAAATAGTATATTGCTCTAGTTATTTACTGGTGGTAGGTCTCTCATTATGTAAGAGGCCGTCTGGGTGGGTACCACCGCAATGTCTATTTCTACCGCCAAGCAACAGTGTGCATGCACTGTTGTGTTTCGGTTTGAAGGACATTGTAGCCAGTATAACTACTGGACATAATGAGACTTAACATCTTATGTCTCAGGATGACGAGCGCAGTGGAATGCCACTCAGTACTTTGTCAGTCAAGGTGCTGGATGGTGTTGCTACTGTATATGGGTGGTCGTATCGCTTACCATCAGGCAAACGGCATGCTCGTCTCGTCATTCAATGCAATAAAAAAAAAATTGTTATGGGCGTATAGTTTTACTTAAAGCGGAATATTATATTACTTAGTATTTCATAATATGTTTATAAACTCATAATTTCACGCGGGATACCATTTGTTGAATAAATCACCTTCCTTATAACCACTGCTGTACTATTGAGATTAATAGGTAGACACAGCGCTCTACAAGCTCGCCGTTTGGATAGATCTTTGGCTCCCCTAGTCCATTAGCTATCACAGGCTCCACAAGTCATCTGACCAGCTGCTTTTCGCAAATTGTCTTTTCCATTTGCTCTAGGAGCGTTCTCTGCTACGTTTACGTAAATGAGTTATAAATTGGTTTCGCAAAGAGTTACCATGCGTTCAGTTAATATCGCTAGCTTAGGGCGGTTTTATTCGTAAGTGCGCTAAGCCTCGTACTTTCAAGTACATTCAGAATAACATTGACTTAAATATTCTTTAGTTTTTCGCTATTATTGTAACAAGTCTTTAATTTCCTTGTCACCGATGTCTTGAGATTTGATCCTTAACTTCATCTCGTAAATCTAATATTTGACTGAAAAATAGGTTTTGAATGTGAAAATTACCTTGAGCGAAATATAAAATATCTACGATATAAAAGTTCCCTCAAGGAATCTAGGAACTTGAGTAGGCTCTTAAACTTAGGCGGCATTTGCATAATATAGTACCAAAATTGCCTCAATGCATTAATAAATAATCTCCGATTGTATAGAGCTATTGGTTGTTGCACATCATCTATAAACCAAAGACTTTACAACTCCTAAAATACATTAAGGTTTTTAATATATTAAAGTGGAGCTACATCGAAATCGAACTCTTCGTGGAACATAGGATTACCGTATGTTTCTAAAGCACGACAATATTGCACTTTGTTGAATACATAGGTACGCTGAAAGAGGATTAGATAAAAAGGAAAAACGCAGCAATGCGGAGCGAAATAAAACTTTTCCTAAGGTATTGAGACTGTTTCCTTTATATTGCATTTTAAAATGAAATCGATTAGGTACATAAGCTTTTATTTTATAAGAGAAAATATTAATATTAACAATTCTGACTTCCATTTTCCATCCGCTGGGTAAGGCACACATGTATACCTACAGTATAAAACATTTTAATCATCACGCTAGCCTTTGAGAAACAATGTCGTGATCTTTATGTTTTTGAAAAGGAAATCTTATATTACAAATAATTAATCTATTGAAGTTTCTAATTTATTTAAATTTACTAACCAGTATTATGGTTTAATATGAAATGATCTATGTAGTGTATAGTCGGTTTCAGGTATCGGGGATAAATAAATCTCTACCTTGGCTTTTTCTCGGCAAAAGGTAAGTAAACAACGGAACATGATGGAAGCACTAACACAAATATTTTATCCAAATAAAGTACTCAATTGTTATTACTTAATAGGTAATTGAATACAGGGGAAAAAGGTGTTTAATTTATGTAAACTACGATTTTATTTCAATATGGTGGTCATAAGCAATAAACTCACTGCATCAGGCCTTCAGTTGCTGATAACAACGATGTGTTAAAAAAAATGCACTGCACTCTCTCTATTTTGTACCATTTTCCATATATATTATTTATAACATTTGACAAACTTTTTTCATTCTATATTGTCACTGTTTTTGAAGTGAAATCTTCTTTAGCGGCGTTAAGCACTTTTTGGGATGGGTATGAAATGTTAAACTCGCGTCAGGATCACGTGACCCTGATCGAAAATGTGTAGGAGGTTGTACCATCCCTTACTAATATGAACCTTAAATACAAGGCGTAGAAGCTATACTTGTTAAACGAGTACGTTTTTATTAATTTACTTAATTAAAACCATCCCTTACATTAGTAATTCTTCATATTAATGAACCTTAAACACAATGCGTAGAAGCTATAATTCTTAAAAGAGTACTTTTTTATTTATTTCCCCAGCGTTGGTACGGCACGAGTACAAAAGAGCGTAACATCCTTTTTTCAAATTTTGATTCATAAGCAATGAATTGTGAATCGGTTAATGAAGTATCGATGTCGCAATAACAGCCGCTCATTTAGTTTTGTTTTTTCAAATGGGCAAAGAAAATCGTTTTTTTTGTTGTTTTTTTTTTAAAGTGACGAAGAAATAGAGATATTTTCATTTTTGTGTACGATACCGCAATAAATAAATATTGTATTTAACCACATATATGCTAGTATTTTATACTGATAAATAAATCAATTCGTGCGAAATTATTCCCTAACCATTCCAAAATATACAAAAAAGCACAACGTTAATGTTCAAGTTTTCACTTCTGCCGGCACTCCCGGAGTGCAACCCGTTCTTTTTTTTATCCATGTTTGTGGTTTCATTGTTGATGCGTCTAATTAAATAAATAAATAAACTTGATAAAATTTGATTTTTATGGTATCGGCATACTTTTGCCGAGCGTCGATTAATGAAATGTTTCTCTTCTCATCAATTAATATATCAATAGGCACCGTTGTGTTGTCATAAAATATGTTATTATTAATAATAATAGTTCTATTAAAATAACCAAAACATCACTAAACATTATTTTATCGGTAAACGAATAAACAAATATACATTTTCCAGTGCAATAAAAGAAGAGCTGCTATTATTTTTACATCTAAAATAAAATGTGGTTTGATATGAGTCGCATAATCTGTGGGAGCTTAGTGGTTCCTTTGTACCGCCTAATATTTATTGTACGTATTATTGTCTTTGTGTTTCGTTTGTGAAATAGTAAAACTTATAAAGGCTTTTATCTCCAACGGGCGCTCTTAAGAGAATTATTTATTAATAAATTACGTTCCTATAAAATTAGTGCTTACATTGATATTTTTCATCATTAAATTAATACTTGCTTAGTACGTTTTATTAAAAAAAATATAGGAATTTTAATTTAATAAGGTCGAAAATGTCATGTTTTTTGGCTTCAAGGATAGACAAGCTATAGGCCTGCTTGATGGTAAGGAACAGCCACGGCTTACGTCTATAGAATACAAAAC
The DNA here is from genome assembly GCA_947568825.1 of Sphinx pinastri. Lineage (NCBI taxonomy): Eukaryota > Metazoa > Arthropoda > Insecta > Lepidoptera > Sphingidae > Sphinx > Sphinx pinastri. Next base: position 12,019,023 of record OX387618.1, on the reverse strand, counting down.
TAAGTCAATTTAAAACAACATAAAGTATTGTATTTAGATTGTCCAGGTATATATAGCCGTTTCGGAAATATGATAAGGCCATAACTCGGCTAAATGAAGGACGGGAGGATCAGAAGGGCCGCGTACAGAAACGTAATGTAACTGACAAGGGTTTCTCCAAATGATAGAAGGAATTCAGAGGGTTACGGTGAAGAGGTGTGTTTTATGAGGCCCCAACTCACTTTCAAAGATGTATATCAGTCATTCGTACATTCCGATATCTGTAATATCGCAGAGCACATTTGCAATGTGTATGGCGACAGTCTCCACTATTTTATCTTAAATTTCTTTGTGCGTTATGGGTTGTCATTTTGCAACATTTTATAAGTTAACGAAGTTTATACTGCGTAACTAATGAAACGAGTGACTTAAGTCAATTTAAGTACACGAAAATTTATATAGTTGTATAGGTAGTAGGCAGGGCTGCAAATAGTAAAAAAAAGAACGGCTTGCACTCCGGGAGTGCCGGCAGAAGTGAAAACTTGAACATTAACGTTGTGCGTTTCTGAATATTTTGGAATGGTCTAAACACAAATTCGATCTTACGCCTACCACATAAAGTAGATTTTTAAACGCGAGCAACGGACGTTTAGTCTGGTTTTTGATAAATGTCAGAAATGCAATGGTCATCATAACCAAAGTAGAATAAATCAAAATTTGAAAAAATAATGTTACGTTCTTTTGTACTCGTGCCGTGCCAACGCTGGGGAAATAGCTTCTACGCATTGTATTTAAGCTTCATATTAGTAAGGGATGGTAAAACCTCCTACGCGTTTTCGATCAGGGTCACGTGATCCTGACGCGAGTTTAACATTTTATACCCATCCCAAAAGTGCTCAACGCCGCTAAAGAAGTTTTCACTTCAAAAAACGATAAATTGTCAAGAAAATATTTATGAAGTTATTGAAATCTTTTTGCAATTAAAAAGAGGGTAACAAAAAATTGGGTCCAATCCAGTCTAAAAGTACGAAGTAATGGGTAATTAAAATTATTTATTTCATTGATTAATATGTCGCAATCTGTTCGTTACTTTCCATACTACATACAGAAGTAATATCAACACAATTTGTTTTTTCATGAAATAACCAATTACTGTAGGACAAAAAGTAATTATTTCGTTGTGTTCAACCCGTTAATCCTATAGCCGTAGTTTGTATATACGCCTTAGGGAAGGAATAAATGAGCCCATTGTCCCAGCCTCGGGCCCAGCCTATTTTAAGATAGACAATACCCATTGTCGTACAGTCAAATAATCCTAAATTTGTTGGGATGTCTTTCTCCGCTTCAAAGTTTTCAGACAAACCGAGCAATGAACAATTCAACATACACTTTTACGAGTTTCGGTTTCGATGATTGCTTTATATTATTAAGAAATACTAAATATCAACGTGGATTATATTATATTATATAGCTGTGTATTCAATAATGGAATGTGCGTCCTTTTAATTTGTTACATATGTATTTAATGGCTGAAAACAGTTTGACAACTACAAAAGTGAATCGAATTTAGTTTGCGACACTACGAACTGACACGTTAATTCATTTTATTTATGTCTGAATTGAAACTGCGCTCGGTAACTTGAATAGATCGCGAAAGCATCAAGTGAATGTTCATCCAACTGTAATATTTATATTGAAACTGTCAAATCAATTAGGTATATTCGATTGAAAAGACACCAAATATAGAATTTGTTACTACATTTTTCGTACACTGTTGATCGTTAAGTGCCTTGTTTTCCGCCTGTCGCGCAGTGGGTAAAGGTGAAAAATCATATTTTCCGAGTGGATTTTAGATATCTACTTGTAAACTTTTATATTAAAATTTAACACACGTACCGCGATAAAAACTGAGACCCAAAAATAAGCTGAGAAAACGGAGATCGCCATTTGAATTTCATATCAAAATGTGACATGATTTTCATAAAGCCCAAGATATATAAAATGGCAATGTTGAAATGACTGTCGCAATGGAATGAAAAGACTGAAACTGTCTCTAATCTTCGGACCACCGCTTAATTATCTGTTGCGAGGAAACTTTGCATAAACAAGAGTTAAATGTTAAAGTCATTCTCGGTTGGCCGAGGCGGGTGTAAGAGACTGAACTGTACGCGATAATAAGATAAAATTACCACCCTCCGCTGATTCACCAATAAAATGAAAATGAAATGTTCTCGCCGTGTTCATTTTGCGACAATTTGATCATCTCCGGTCATTTGTCATCATTTCTTCCAATTCCGCCACTACATTTTTTTTATTTCACTCCATTTTTAACTGACTTAAATACAGTATGAGGTTTTCAATTGGTCGTAATAGATACTCAAATGAAGAAAAATATGAAGCCATTATTTTATTTCAATAAATAGGTACAAACCAAATTACGTAAACAATTTGCAGCGTTCCTACTAAAGCCGCCAAACAAATAAAGTAACTAAATGTAAGGTAAGGTAAAAATTCGTATATTGGGAAGAGTGAATGTGTATTTGGGAATTTAGGAGGATAACCCACCTGCTCGCTATATTCTTTGTATGCACGTACAATAACAAGACGGCTATTAATATAGTAAAGTAATAATATTAAGTTAAATTATAACATAAAGAAATCATAACTTAATAATGTTTCGGTGAATTTGTTAAATAAGTTTTATAGCAGATTCTGTTCTATTAAAATTACATAGCATAATATTTTTTTTTAATAAAAAACCTGAGGTGAAATAGCAGCATGCCGTTACGTTTTGTATGGTGAAGGAGATCTCAGAAGGCCCACACATCCTGCCTCCCGGCTTTAATCCGTAATCCCTTATTTAAGCCGGGAGCGCGACCATGATTCGTCTGATATTAGGAGTGTTATTGGGTGGTAAAGATTACTCATCTGGTGACTAACCCACTTGATTGTCGGCCTATGCAACAAAAAAAAAACGATTAAATTACTTTATTAGTCTATTTAGTTAAATACTAACCGTCATATTATCATCAAGGTAACATTATAATTAATATACAGTTCTTTGATACAGAAAATGAGTCGCAAAATTTCATGAGAGTAATACAAATAGAGCTCTGGTTGACATTAGTCACGGTGCAAATAAACGAGCTAAAGAACAAATGTCAGTTAGTCCCAAGCGTTAGCAGGGAAATAAATGAACGCAGCTGAATGCAATGCAGTTATTTCCTATCCAGTATTAAAGTTGGTGCTAAGTTTCAATAACAAAGCTTTATATTTAAACTTCATCCCGGTTCGTAAGACGTTGACAAATTATTGACAAGAGTATTTTGTAACGGGTGTACTCGGAAGCGCTTGGGTGAAAAAGCAGCGATGTTTAATGTGCATACCAGCGGGGGATTGTTATTATAAATTACCCTGATAACAGCCGTTCTTATTTATACGCAGCCCGTAGTTGAATACTACAGTTTTTTAGTTCTATTTTAGTATAATAATTCTAGGGCGCTTTCACTAAATTATGTATGAAGTATCTCAGTAAACTTTTGAGTTTGCACTTTAATACTTAGTAATAAGTAGTAACATGTACTAGCATGTCGTTGTAACCTTTTTGTTTGAATAAAACTAACCAAAATTAAAAGCAACATGTGAAATAATATGACTAGTCTATAATATAAAATAATAAAAATACCAGCCCTGTATTAAATACTGCCCACTGCTGAGCACGGGCCTCTACTACTGAGAGGGGTTAGACCTTAGTCCACCACGCTGTCCTAGTGCGGGTTGGCAGACTTTACATACCCTCGAAACTCTTATGGAGAATTCTCAGGTATGCAGGTTTCCTCACGATGTATTCTTTCACCGTTAAAGCGGACGATAATTGATAAACAATCCACACGTAACTTCGAAAAGTCAGAGGTGTATGCCTTGAGTTTTATACCTACGGACATTGTCTCGGCAGACCGTTCCATTCCCAACTAGGCTATCGTCCACTGATTAGTCTATAATCTATATTAATACATTTTCCATGCAATTTGTGCTTCTCAATACCATAATAGGGTTAGTCCATACTAACCCTTTGGTTCCATAACCAACTACGTGACTATTGCAAGGGAAAAATCATTAAAAACCACAAAACACGTAACGTAGCTTAATAGCATCAACTGAATTCTTAGCGTGTGAAATGTACACGACAATTCTGTTATTTTACGAAAAGAAAATCTAGCCAGATTTTATTAGATTATATTAGTCTTATGGCGCAAAAGCGGTCAAAATATTTTGTATTTATATCGCTGCGACGCTTACTAAATTTTAAATAGATTGTAACGAGAATCTGTTTATCAAAGTACATTGTTTTTCTAATTATTCTGCAACAATTAGGCACCATTCGTAACAAAATAAGATTGATACAGTGGGTATTATTGATCAGTAGTTGGCGCATGCAATATTATTATATATACATGCAATATTAAGTATAGGTAATATTATGACTCCGGCACCATCACGACGCTGCAACTCAACGTTAAACAGCACATAAAATAAACGGTTCATAATAAAAAGAAACTGTATACTACGGATCGTTCCTTTATTATACTTTTTTTATATTCATGATTTTTAGTTTGCAACAAGACAAGTTAGTAAGTAGTAAAAACGCTTCAAATACACGGTTTTCAATGGATGAAAAATACATAAAACGGAAGAAGTGCAATAAGTTTGTCCCAGTACAAATACTTTGTATATTGTGAAACGGAGACGTGGCGCGTGCAGTGGCATAAGGTTGAAGCCGGTGCCTGCACACATCGTCGCCGACTCTCGGTGACACTCGACACGCTGTCTACGTGACCGCGCAGACAGATGCACTAATCTCATTCCTGAGATACGAGTACGTAAGAGCCGTGCTAAATATAGTTTCATCATGTCGGGACGAATGCCACGACCTATATAAAGAATAACTTCTTACAGCATTTAGTTTTTAATCCCTCAACTGCAAATACCATGAACATTATCAACACTTGATAACATGTGTTTATAAAGACTTTCAAACTGATTGTGAACATACGAATTTCACTTCACGTCAGGTCACGTTTGAAAACACGGTAATGCACGATTTCAAACTTTTTCTCTGACCCTCGATCCTTAACGGATCACCAATGCGAGAAATAAATGTTGTTTTATATGTCGAATCTAACTAGATTTATATAATCTATTTCTCTGTCTGATTTTCTGTATGTAACTCTGTTTAGATGTATTGTTATTGAATAATGTTAGTTTTGAAAGTGCATTGATTACTACTTATCATTTTAAAAACATACGTAAAATCATAGAGTAGCTTATATAATAACTAGACTTCTGCTCGCGGCTTCGCCCGCGTGAAAAAGTTTTTCCGGGATAAAAATATTTTCCGGGATAAAAAGTAGCCTATGTTATTCCAGGACATGATCTACCCGTGTGCCAAATTTCATCGAAATCCGTTCAGTGCTTTTTGAGTTTATTTGTTACAAACATACTTACATACAAATCTTTTCTCTTTATAATATTAGTATAGATTACATACATACACACTCACGCATTTTATCCCTGAAAGGGTAGGCAGAGGTGCCACTCGGGCACCCACTTTGCGCCAATAATTATATTTCATAATATTTATATATCACTGGTGGTAGGTCTCTAATATGTAAGAGTCCATCTGGGTGGGTACCACCACAATGTCTATTTCTACCGCCAAGCAGCAGTGTGCATGCACTGTTGTGTTTCGGGTTGAAGGACATTGTAGCCAGTGTAACTACTGGACACAATGAGGCTTAACATCTTATGTCTCAGGATGACGAGCGCAGTGGAATGCCACACAGTACTTTGTAAGTCAAGGTTCTGGATGGTGTTGCTACTGTTTATGGCTGGTCGTAGCGCTTACCATCAGGCGAACGGCATGCTCGTCACGTCATTCAAAAAATAAAATAAAAATATCATGTCATAATGGAGTACCCTATAAGTTTATATTATTATCATAGCCTCGCAAAGCTTTAAATGGTTCAACATTTTCATGTCAGACTTCAAGAATAATTTATGATTGTAAAACATATCATTGTGGTGCAGAGTTAAAGGCTTTTGTTTCATTTTGTATAAATCTTTAGTTACTTTGCATCACTTATAATGTTTATTCATGTACCTTCATAATAGTTCAGCAACTGGTCTCTTGTATGCGAGGAGCCGTCTGGGTAGATACCACCATTAAGTCTATTTCTACCGCCAAGCATCAGTGTACATACACTGGTGTTGTTACGGTTTGAAGGACATTGTAATCAGCGTAATTACTGGGCAATATGGGTCTTAAAATCTACTGTCTCAGGGTGACGAGCGCAGCGGAGTGCCACCCAGTATTTTGTAATTCTAAGTTCTGTACGGAGTTCCTACTGTTTATGGTCGGTCGTATCACTTGTAAGGCGAGCGGCATGCTCAAGTCGTCATTTAAGTAACTGCAATAAAAAATATATATATTTAATTATAGTAGAAAAATTGCTATGAAACAAGAAAATACTCTAAATATTCTGCCCCGAAACAATAAAATGTACTGAGTTGTTAATATATCCTTTCCATAAAATACTCTTCTAAACAAACATCACGCATTATTTGAATTGGTTAACATTTTGCTGACCACCACTTACCTTGTTAACCAAATTGTATCCTCGCAGAAGCGGCGCCGTAAACTTTATGTAAACGTACTCAAATTAATTATTTGATCTAATGATATAGAATAACCCAAGCGACATAACGACTGTAGTTAGCATATTTATTAACTTATGAACCTTACGCGACAGTGAATTGGTTAAAATGTTATTTGTATTATTGGATTTGAACATAAAATCCCTCTTTATAGTACTTTCAAAGAATTATAACGGCCCAATATTTAGTAATCATATATTTACTAGGTGTTGCTCGCAGTTTCACCCGCATTAAAAGCCTTTCCTGCTAGAAAAGTCCCCAAATCATTCATCATTCCATCCAAATCCGTTCAGCTCTTACTGAATTTACTTCTAACAAACATCCAAACACTTTAACAGTCTTTCGCATTTATAATAATAATAATTATAGTGAGATAAGATGCATCATCTAAAAACAGACTGAAAAACAATACACGGCACCTTAAGAACAAAAACGACACAATTAAAAAAAAATCTAAAATTGAGTTATCCTCATGGAATGACAAAACTAAATCCTCAATACAACAATAGTTTAAACTCAGCCATATTCAAGCGGGAACAGGACCAAACTGTTATATCGGTCGCTTTTTTATTATATTTTTATAGAAAAGGGACCACTTTTAAGTCATTTTATGACGATAACTCAATTTTCGATTTTTGAATTGTGTCGTTTTCGTTCTATAGGTGCGACATAGATATCTATAGGCAAAGGAGCAAGCGGAGTGAAGTCTAGGTAGAGTGCCTCTTGTTAGACGACACACACACACACATCACATTGTATACCGGATAGGTTTACACAGATCGACCCCGGAACGCGACACACTGACGTGGGCCACTATGGCGGGTTTTAGCACATTTTGTACGGTGGTCGCAATCCGGCCAGATACAAAATATAGCCTACCACCACCACCACCTATCATTCTAGGAGCATTACAGGAGATGTACGCTTTTTGTATGGGTGCTGGGCCTAAAAATTTAACCAGACGCAAACTTTTTGGATAGTAAGGGGCAAAAATATGGATCATGGATCCATTAAAAAATAGTTTTAGACCCCTCCATTTATAACTAACGTTTTAAAAAACGTACATAGTAGGTGTAAATTTTAAGCAAAATAAAATTACATAAATCTCAAAATCGGAGAACTTTAAAATTATACGATTTATTGTAAAGATCTAGTTTTTGGGAGTACTATCCAAATATATATAAAGTATCTTGGTTATAATTTTAATCGCATTTTTGGACATGTCCAATTGATTCCTTAGTATAAAAGACCCTTATAAATCAATGGCATTAAGAGATATTTTTTATTAATTCGTCCCCTAACTTAAGCCCCATTGGACACAGAGCTATTTCCCAATATAAAATTGTTATATATACACTTAAGCTTACGGTGTCACCCTTAAAGGTTGACAAAGGCGGACTCTGCACTTAAGTTTCGCGGAGCTTTTTTATTTCAGATAAAAGTGATTCTCACTATTTCGGGTAAATTCCTACCTAGGGGTCGAAGCCAGTGCCTCACGGTTTTCTGCCAAAGGGGACCAATAAAGTGATTTCGTATAATAACTTTATTATGAGAATTGTTTTCATGATAATATGAATACGAATTTATCCTGCTTTCTTAGTCGGACAAACAATTCCATTAGGTAACGCAGTGGTTTTAGTGATAAATACGTAATACCTTCAGAATGGTAATGCAATAACAAAATGGACGTGAGAAAATATAAAGCACTCTCCATTGAACGAATAGTGTGTCTTTAACCTACATGTCATATAGGAAAAAATTCTCTTGATTCAAGTGCTTTGTGCAATCACCTCAAATGAGTTTCGAAGAAAGAATTTCACCATCGAAATTGTTTGGATATTAAGATGCCACCGAGGGAATTTAATATTTAACGTAAGACAAGAAAACGGAAAATTCCACACCTGAATTCGGGGTAGCTATGATATGAATTGAGTGTTATGAAACTCACCGAGTGGGATAAGCACCGTGCAATTCTTTATGGATGTCCCAAGAGACCGCAGCTTAATCATTCGGCTGCTATATTAGGTGTAAACATTTTCAGTTTGGTACATACGCAAAACGTATCGTTTGAAACGTGATGCGGGTTGGAGGATCATCTTTAATTGAGATGAATAATGTTTTCCTAAAAGTAAGTGTGTAAATATTAGCTTTGCTAAATGTATACTATTAATGATATCACGACTGCCTCGGTGGCGTAGTTGTATTGTGGTACGACTGCAATGCTGAGGTCTCGGGTTTAGGTACTCCCTTTTACATCATGGGACGGAATACGCACGGAGAAAAGTGGGTGCACTAGTTGCGCTTTTGCCTACCCCTTCGTGGATAAAAGGCGTGAGTGTATATATGTATATATGCATGTAATGATGTCATGTTTTGATTTATTGATAAAACTAGATTTATGCCCGCAGTTTCGCCCGCGTAGTAGAATTCAAACCAAAGTCTTAAAGTAAATTGCAAATATCTTAAAATAACGAGAACATTTTTCGGTATCCGATTTTAATGAAATAAAGTTTGGTATTGCGTTCCCAATGATACCCTGACGAATAGGTATATTGTAACCTAACCTTGGTCGATTTTTAGTTGGGTATTATTTATCCATGAAATTAATAGGCATTGTTGATTCAAAACAACAGGCAAACGGAGTAAAGAACAATCTTTACTCCGTAAACTATTTCCTCGCACCCTTGCGGAATCTTATTTGTTACATGACCTCACTATTCATTTTTGTTACACGTTGCCATTTATCTTTGCTACATGCAGTTAAATGACTTTCAACTCAAAGAGTTGTAGTTAAAGTTCATTTTATAGCCAGAATGGAAAAAAAGATCAAAATAGAAGTGCGAGAGTACTCAATGTATGAACTTACGTATTATGAATCCGCGTACTTGATGGTTGTAAATGGAAAATGAGGAACGCATTTTCAAGCACGAGTTTCTCAATTTACTGTAACATTATTTATAAGTATAAAATGTTTTATGTCTGTACCAGTTGGTACCATTAATCCATTTTGTAGATACCATACCATACTATGCCATACCAGCCCTGTATTTCATACTGCCCACTGCTGAGCACGGGCCTCCTCTACAATTGAGAGGGTCTTAGTCCACCACGCAGGCCTAGTGCGGGTTGGCAGACTTCGCATACCTTCGAAATTCTTATAGGATCTCCTCGGGTATGCAGGTTTTGTGGATACAGAAAGCGTTTATTCTGAAGTCAAACGTATTATATGGTCAGAATCACTGCTTGTAATTATTAAAACTTATGGCAATAGCAACAATTAATTTTTCCTCAACGATTATTATTGAAATTTTAATTTATAGTGCGTTTCAAATTATTTTGCCGATGTCGTCATGTTGGTACCCCTGTCTGACAAGATGGTGGATATTATGAAGACAATTCCCGCCATTTCAGTTTAAAAAGTAGGGTTACCAGAGGATTAATGTATTTCCTTTTAATAAAATTTTAAGTATCAAAAATAATAAACAATAATTGTATAACATGGATTAAAATAAAAATAAATAAATAGCCAGTGTAATAATACAATGTATTATATGCTAAGTAATATGTTTTGTGTTTTTTGTGCTGACTTGTCATAATTGCTTTTTATAATTAGTTACCTTCATGACTCATTAAAAAACTAATTTCATTCCATTATCATAAATAAATATTCGTCTTGTTTTATTTATTAATATATTATCCTAAATCTATAAATGTAGCTAATAATGGTTTAGTAGATAAACATACTTAAAATTTATTTAGCTGATAAACCTCTACCTCTACTTTTTTATATAATGGCATTTGTGTTCACATTTTGCCAATGTCAAGTTTAGTTTGTCTATTTTGTTTTCTGTAGTATGTCGAAGTAAAGACTTTATCGAGGAATTTTGGCGGCAACAAAAAAAAAAATAGTCAAGAAGTTCACAAATAAATAAAAACAAGTTCTACAGTGATATATAGTTACATTAGAGTGCATAAAGTGTTATGAGCCCAATTGCTCTATGATTTCTACATCAAAATTCATATTTGAGTTTTTAACGGTCAACAAATTGAAGCCTATCAAATAAGAAAGAGACTGAAATAACTTGCTCGTAACTTGCTCCAAGTGATAAAAATCTATAAGCAAAGAATATAAACAAGTTTAGAACGAGGTAAGAGAGTGATATTAACTAGTGCCACTCAATACCCAGAAAATTCAAACTAAAAACGAAACTCAGCTACTGTCACAGCGCCATCTATTATCTCAAAACAGCATCAAGGCCTACACCGATCGATTAATCATTATTCAACGACTGTACCTAAAATTGTCACTAGAGGGAACTAGTGTTATTTTTTAAAGAACAAAACACGTAATTATTATAATTATTTTTTTCTTCAAATGGCTCCCTTATGTACAGGATGTAAACAAAAACTCCCGATAAAGGAACATTTGGCGTGCAGCATATGTAATAATAGATATGATCTCGAATGTGCAAATGTATCCAAGTACTACTTTAACCGCACCATGTCAACAAAAAACAAAAACACTTGGCATTGTCCAGCTTGCCAATGTAAGGTGCCTAAAAAAGGAAATATTAATACACCTATACGTCCATGTGACCGCGAAAAATTTACTCAACTAACTGTACCAACTCCACCAACGGATCTAAATAATATCACATACAGGCAGAAATCACAGAAGCGAAACTCACTGAGTGACACCATAAACTCTGAAGATGTAAGCATCTTGGGAGACACCATACACAACAATAGCGACGACAATGACATATTGAGTCCAAACACAGAAACCAAAATTACAATGGAAAATTTAAGTGATTTAATAATTACACGTTTAAAAGAGAACAACAAATCTATTATAACAGAATTACAAAATACATTACAAATAGAAATTAAAAATGCAATTACAAAACTTCGAGAAGAACTTATGTCCGACACTGTAATCCTAGCCAAAGAAAATGATGAAAGAAAAAATGATATACTTAAATTATCAAGAGAAATAGAACACCTAAAAACAGAAAAAGAAAAGTTGATGGATGATTTAATTCTGCTGAAGGAAAAATTTACCAATGATCACCACAACCCAGAAAACAATTCCAAGAAAATTGTTCTTTACGGCTTAACGGAACACTACAGGGAATCACAAAATGATATCAATAATAGAATCATAGCGCTATTTCGCGACATACTACATATGGATGTAAGCTTGTACGTAGAGGATACATATAGAATAGGAAAATACAACAACAGAAACCGGCCAATTGTTATTGAATTTATAAGCAAACGAATTGCTAAATACATATTAACAAATAAAAAATATTTCTATGGTACTAAACTAAATATATCAGAACATCTTGATCAAAATGAAAGGAAAGAAAGAAAGCATTTGCAGGAAGTAATGCTAAGCGCTAGAAAGAAAGGTCACCACGCTGTCATACGCAACAACACACTGTATATTGAGGGGGGAAAAGCTAACTTAGGAGATATATACACCTACGAAGAAAAGAACAATAGAGAAAATCTTGAAAATACATATACCGCATCCGTATCAAATAACAACCAAAGACTGAGCCAGGGTAAAAATGAACCCACTACTTCTAAATTCGCTAAAATTGATACATTTCGGAAAGACAAATTTACAATTTAAAATCTTATTTCAAAATTTCCAAAGCCTATATAACAAACAACATCTCCTGGAAGCATTCATTGATCAGTCACCAACATACCAAGCAATATGTATTTCTGAAACCTGGGTAAATAAGGAAAAAATTGAATATATACATTTAAAAGGCTATAAGCTCGCATCATCCTATTGCAGAAGCAGCCGAACAGGTGGCGGAGTATGCATATTACTACAAGAACACATAGAATATACAGAGCGAAACGAAATCACTAATATGTCCATAGATTATATTATTGAATTATGTGCAATAGAACTATCTAAACATAATATTTTATTGATAAACTTGTATTGGAATAGGAGAGAGGAAGAAATATTCTACAGTCAATTAGAACAAATATTAAAATATATAAATAAAAAATGTCAACACCTTAAAATTATTATAGGAGGTGACTTCAATATTAATATACTAGATAAAACGCCAAAAACAAATAATTTCCTAGATTTCATGTCAGAATATAGACTAACACAACACATAAAAAAACCAACACGAGTTACTCAAACAACTTCATCATGCATAGATTTAATATTTACAAATTTTAAAGACAATTATTTATCAACAACTGTTGAAGAATTAGGTTTTTCAGATCACAACGGAATAATACTACACATGAAACTACCGGATCAAACAACACACACTACCTGGTACACTAATAAAAGATTTTACAATAATAAAAATATACGACAATTTAAGTCTAAACTTCAGGAACTAAACTGGAGAGAAATTATAAAACCAAATAAAAATATACATGAAAATTATAAAGCGTTTAACACGACACTTCTTACCGTTTTAGATGAATGTATGCCAAAACGTAAAATTAAATTAAGATCAAATCTAAAAAAATATTGGTTAACTGTTGGTATTAAAAACTCATGTAAAAACAAAAGACTACTTAAAATATTTTCATCAAAAACACATAATAAAGTAATTACAAACTATTACAAAATATATGAAAAATGTTTGAAACAAACAATAGTGACTGCAAAGAAACTATACTACATTAACAAATTAAAGAAATCCAATAATAAAACAAAGACTATGTGGAATATAATAAATGAACGCACAAATAAAAATAAAAAAAGTGAAAAAATTAACACAACATTAAAAATAAATAATACTATCATCACTGATCCCTTTGTAGTCGCAAACACATTTAGTGAATATTTCGCATCTATAGGTGAAACTAATAAAACCTACCCATGCCTCGAACCGAAAGGAATACCTGTAATAAATCCTAGTGAAAACACAATATTTTTGAATCCAGTAAATGAAAAAGAAATCAAATGCATAATATTAAATTTAAAGAACAAGCAAAGCCATGGCCTGGATGAACTACCACCTTCTTTATTCAGAGAATGCGTTGACGAATTAACACCACCGCTTACTATTCTAATAAACCAATCGTTTGAAGAAGGAGCTTTTCCTGACTTACTAAAAATATCCCTTATAAAACCTTTACATAAGAAAAACGACAAAACGGAACCAAGCAACTACAGACCTATTGCCTTACTGCCCACAGCCTCTAAAATATTCGAAAAAGCCATGCATAACCGTATTTATAAATTCTGTGAAAAATATAACATATTAGACGATTGTCAAAATGGTTTTCGGAAAGAACGTTCTACAACCCTAGCAGTATATAAATATATTCAAGAAGCACTAAACATAATTAATAATAAAAGCTACGGTATAGGAATTCTATTAGATATGACAAAAGCTTACGATAAAGTACAATTTAAAATATTACTTAATAAACTGTATGGGATAGGAATTCGAGGAAGAAGTCACGATTGGTTTAAATCCTATTTACAAAATAGAACTCAAATAGTAGAGTTGGAAACATACAATCACGCCACAAAGGAAATACAAAAAATATTTTCACAAAGCAAAGACATTAATGCATCGATTCCGCAAGGAAGTGTCATAGGTTGTCTTTTGTTTCTAATTTACATTAACGATCTTCCAAAAATCTTAGACTGGCCATGTGTCCTATTTGCGGATGATATCTCTCTTCTCACTTCATGTAAATCTAATGTAAACCCAAATGAAAAAATCAGCAATATACTCTCAAAGACTGAACTCTGGATGACACAACACAATTTAGAACTGAACTACCAAAAAACAAAATTAATCACTTTCCACCCACCACAAAAACAACCACTTAACATTAACATCATTTACAAGGGGACTACACTAGAATTAGTAAAAAATGTCACACTTTTAGGCTTGGACTTAGACACTCATATAAATTGGAAGCAACATATTCAAAAAATAAAATCAAAAATTTCAAAATTTACTTATGCTTTGTATGAAATAAAAAAGACAACAGACGTAAAGACTGCTCTATCATCCTACTACGCATATGCATACTCGTGGCTCTCTTATGGCGTAATACTTTGGGGAAACAGTACCGATGCACAAATTCTCTTCACCCTCCAAAAAAAACTAATCAGAATAATAATAAATATTAAAGAAACCGATAGCTGCAAACCTCACTTTCAAAACCACCGCATCCTCACGCTTACATCCATCTATATATTAGAAATTTCTAAATTCGTACACAAACATCCAAACTTTTTCCCAACAAGAGGGGAAATAAACTCCTCAATTAACCTCCGCTATAAAAACAGACTAAACCTACCATCCTCTAGGTTACACATGCATTCGTCTAGTCCTTATGTAATGGCTATAAAGATATTTAATAAGTTGCCTAAAAGTATTAAAGAAGAAACCAAAACTAGTCTATTTATTAATAAATTAAAAAACTTCCTACATTATAAATGTTATTATAAGGTCACGGAATTTCTAAATGATGATAATATATTATAATAATAAGTTATATCACCCATAAAATAAAATTATAATAAATGCTGTATATATATGTATACATGTGTATTCACACAAAAAAGCACGCACGCGCACACTCACACACACACACACACATTTTTAATTAATTATAAGTTAAAAAAAAAAAAAAGCAATATCTACATTTGTATAAATTTTTAATGATAAAATTTCTCCCTCTCTTGAAATTTTGCCGTGCCCGACAGGGTCCACGATTATATCACGTGTATATTTAATTGTAACATCTTTATGTATAGAATAATTGTGGAGTGCAATAAACTTTGATTTGATTTGATTTGATTTGAATATACCACCATAATTATGCAATATAACACTAAATATCACCAAAATAATGAATTAAAACAAGAGCTCCTCATGACACTTCCAAGTTCCCGCCAAAACTCTACCATCAATTGGAACAGCAACATAGAACGGGCAAGAATCTGTATCGATTCGACAGCGTTATCGATAATTGAAATTAGCCATTAATAAACGTCACACTAACACAATGTAGAGTGTAGACCACAGTGAAGCTAATCAAACGGTTCATTCACGAGTTACAATAGATGGCGTTAATTTTAAATTCAATTTGGTGTCCGTGTTCATGACTCCGCTATGTCTATTATGTAACACGCTATTTATCGCAACTCCATTCGTATGAAATTTCGGTCGCATAATAATGTACAATTAGGATTTCGTATGTTATTCTGATATTTTAATTAACTCACTACATATTTTCATTCATAGTTTCTCATAATAATTCGATATATTTTACTACAGTAGGATTAACATTGAACTGAAATTGTTTGAGGCATTTTGGATTCAAAGTCCTCTTATATGGTCTGAACGGATCAGTTATTTTAAGAATAAAATAAATTAACAGACATCCGTCCATCTACTTTTACGCATACGCTATCATTAATTAACTGAAACACATTATAACTTAACTTCTTTAAATTCAATCCCAAGTTATTTTATTTTCTAATTAAGTTAATATAGCTCACATATTTTACCCTTTTTGTTGATATAGTAGACGCCGAGCAAACATTTGGTTAATACAGAAAAATGCAAATAAACTCAAGTTCGGACGCATATATTAATCGTAGAAGAATTCTCCAGTGAGACGCAAATTCTTTTTTATAAACCTTTTGCGTAGAAATGGCTATCCCGTAGGTTCAGCTTTGACCTTTTGAGTAATAAATATAGAAAGGTTGCCGATCGAAAATGATTGAACGAAATGTTGGCGTCTACCGCACATAATATGTGCTACTTAAACGCAATAATAATTTATAGCAAACAGCAACCCACATAAGCCGACAAACTCCAAACATATACGTAAAGTGTCGCAAAGTTCACAACTGTGTTCCTTCGGCTTCCGAACATAATATCATATTAATTTCATATTTTAAACTTTGCTGAGATCCCAAACCGCCGAAGGTCGATTACTCAAACAACAAACCATTAGCGTACACGATTGGCGTCAAAAGTGCTATACAGAAATATATTTACACTAACGAAGGCGACAAAAGACTCCAAAGTACAGGTATATTTTTACATGGCGTCAATTTAGAATGATAGAGCACTTAGCGTTGAGATTCTTTTACCTCGGTAGGCAAGAAATTGGCATTCGCTCGGTCGCATAATTATGTATGTATTTGCTTGACTTACTATGCGGCCCAAAAGCAGTATATTTATTACGGTTATTACTAAGCCGAGCAGAAAACAAGCAATTACAATAGCTCTTGAAAACATGATAAGGGATTAGCTCTATTGTCTCCGCGATATATCATTAATTTCACTCCACCACCGGCTTACAAAGCCGCTAAATTATTATTCATCTTAGACAGTCTAATCAGACCTGATTCATGCAATATCGTTAGGAAAAGACTACCACAGTGTTTTTCAAAGGCTCATTTACTTTCTTTACAAATGGCATGGTCTAATTACATTACGGGCTTAATCGAAGGAATTAATTCCATTAACATTATGACTCGGGAAACTGATTGGAGAGTTCGACCTTTTGCTTTAAGTAAGTTACATGTAGGGATACACACGTGGCTCGCCGCGCCGCCGCGCTGGGAAAATGCGGCCACCGCACCGTTACCTAAACTCAATCAACGTCAAGTGCAGATTATGAAGGGGAAAAACCTATTTAATTTTATTATTTACAAATAAGCGTTTGAATGCAATGCCTTTTCCGATGCTTTGACTATAAATGTATATGAATTTGTAATTTGTAAGAATAGATATTGATTAAACAGTATAGAGTGGATGTAAATAGTTTGCCTTACTGGTCTAGTGGAAACGTATATAATATTCTGACTGCGATTCCCAGATCAGGTATCCAAAACTTTAGATTTTCTATTATAAAAATACGCCATGCTTATTAAGTTGTACGTAAAATTTATATCACGCCGAAACTGTTTTGATAAAGTTGTTTATTTTAATTTACCGGTTGTATTATTTATATCTCCCCTAGGACGTGATCATTAGAAACTTTCAATTTGGTCCCAAAAGCGCGCCCCAAAGGGTAAGATTAAGCAAAATTTAATCTTGATTTGACAATTAATGGTGAAATCATTGGATCTCGGGAATACTGTTAGATAGTAAGTTCTGTTTGGACCAATCATTTGGAATTCTGGATAGCCTGACAAACCTCAGTTACTTCTAACCAGTTTCAACGATATCTATCAACTAGAGTGTAATTAATCAACAGAAATTATGTTTTATGTTTATATAACATTTAATAATTATTGTCCCCAAGCCTTTTTTTTTTTTTTTTTCGCGGGGAAAAAACGCGTTATCGCTACCACCACCGGGGGGTCAGTGGAATGGTTATGTTGGTTTCACCGGTCTTACGGCCCAATGTCGACACTCGGGAGTATAGCGTCATCCGAGCGAGCATTAAACCGAGTCCCTAACCCTATATACAACCTACACCGGCATACCAACCAAAACCCGCGGTGGCCTTCTTCGGCGCATACGGGGCGGCCCCGGGGTATCTTGTTGCACTAAGATAGCTGAAGCCTGATATAATGCATTGTGGGTTTTAATTTTGTTATTCATGACTTCACCCGTTGCGTCGATGCAAATTTCAATATAATCTCAACACATACATCCGCGCACGATGATACGTGCAAATATTTTTACATTTTGTATAAGAAAATTAAGATAACGTATGTGGAGGCTGCCTCTCGACACATCTTCAGCGTACAAACTCGGTGCAATCTCCATCGGCGGGTTGAAGCACATTACAAATTAGACTAACGCGACGGCCTGAATCAACTCATTTTAAAAATGTGAACGGATGCTTCCTTAAAAATGTTATTATGTTAATATCTTTTTTTATTGCTTTGAATGACGACACGAGCATGGCGTTCGCCTGATGGTAAGCGATACGACCACCCATAAACAGTAGCAACACCATCCAGCACCTTAAGTTACAAAGTAGGTACTGTGTGGCATTCCGCTGCGCTCGTCATCCTGAGACATAAGATGTTAAGTCTCATTATGTCCTGTAGTTAAACTGGCTACAATGTCCTTCAAACCGAAACACAACGGTGCATGCACACTGCTGCTTGGCGGTAGAAATAGACATTGCGGTGGTACCCACCCAGACGGACTCTTACATATGAGAGACCTACCACCATACTTAAGTATAATTGTTTTAACCATCTTATTAGCTTCATCGTGGTGCACTTTAACCGTGAATTAAATTCTAGCCATTATAGGGAGATTATACAGTGGAGATCTAAAACTTATTATGACCGATTCTTGTTATATCAACTGACCTTGTTTCGTACAATACGATTAGTACTTATTATATTCTATAGCCAGATGTCGATTAAGGCATAAGATTGCAAAAAAAATTAGACGATCATTACCAAACTTCAAGAAGATTACCCGCTGGGCTAATCTAAAGATTATCTAAAATTTCATTAAATTCGCTCCGGCCGTTTTGAAGTTTATAGGGAACATACATTAATATATACACACACACTTACGCCTTTTATCTCCGAAGGGGTAGGCAGAGGCGCAATTAATGCAGACACACACATGCGCACCAACTCCAAATATACGTATATAAAGTAAAATATTTTTTGGTTTGTAGTGGTTTCGAAGTCGGTTTTATTTTTTGTTGAAAAGTGTTTTATTGCCAGATATAACTACTATTCTCTTTAGAAACAAAAAGACTTTAACCTCGTGAACATTTCCTTGTAAACTTGCTGAAACAATTTACTAATTAAAAAAGGTTGGCATATAAGCCAGGTGACCTGATTGTAAGTAATCATCACCGCCTACGAACACCCCACTGCTAATAAAAGTATGTGTGAGTTCCTGCTCACGAATAAAGATAAACAGGGATTAAGAAGAGAGCGGGGATTTATTGAGCCTCCAACTTGTGAATTTATTTTCAAAATTGTCACCCTATTTGATGTTTCTCAACCAACTTCTCAAGGAAGCTTAATAAGCGTAGGTATTGATGGTAATCTATACTAATATTATAAAGAGGAATGATTTGTATGTATGTAACGAATAAACTCAAAAACTACTGAACGGATTTCGATGAAATTTGGCACACGTGGCACACGGGTAGCTCACGTCCTGGATTAACACATAGGCTACTTTTTATCCCGGGAAAATATTTTTATCCCGGAAAAACTTTTTCACGCGGGCGAAGCCGCGAGCAGAAGTCTAGTATGTTAATAAACCTCTAACTGGAAACTGTAACATGTTGTTCGAGGTATATAACTCGATATTAATCATGTGTATATTCCCTCCAATAATATTAATTTGCTATTAACTCACCACGTTTATCGTACAACACAATAATTTACTCCGCGAGAAGACCGCAACAGCATACGGTGTCTTGTCTACATGTCGTATTAACACGATGTCATGGAGCGTCAACAATTCTGCTACATCCAAATCAAAATCACTAATTGACAGTCTGACGTGAGTAAGCAGAATTTGGAATCAGAGTTTCATAAACCTATTGACATACCACATTTCATTTTATGGAATAATTTTAATGAACAATTTGAATTCATTCATTTACAGAGTAACTCGTGGCTTAGCGATTGCAAAGAGTAAGCAAGTAAGTAGAAGTAATCTACTAAACGGGCGTTATTTTCGAGCTGGATACTGCGAATACTATTCTAAGCCGTCTAATCTTTATATATATAATTCTTCTGTGCGTGTGTATGTCACTGAACTCCTCCTAAATGGCTGGATCGATTTTAATGACTTTTTTGTGTATCTCCAGGTGAATTCGAGAATGGTTTAGATTTACAATTCGGTCCAGGAAAATGTATAGCGGGACTTTTATCTAGGAAAAACCTTCCGTGCGAGCGAAGCCGCGGGCAAAAGCTACATACATACATAAACTCACGCATTTCTCCCAATGGGGTAGGCAGAGACTATGGAGCGCCAAGTTCTACGATCCAAGAATACCTCATTCGTTTCTTACACAGTCATCAGTATCTTCTCCCATACATTAGTGTTGGCGCCAGCACTCCTTGGTGAATGGCAAAAGCTAGTATCATGTAAAAACTGCGTACTAAAAGGAATTCTGTTAAGCATAAAATATCCTCTATCATAAAATAAGAAAAGTATACTAACTGGAAGGAATTATCTGGTGTACACTAATATAATTTAGTACTTACAAGCCCTATTATAATTAATAAGTAAAGACGACATTGCAATAAAATATTCGTTTTTAAAATAAACCTAAGAAGGCTTATTTTAAATTTCTTGTCTTCATAAGTGTAAATAACTTGAAAGCTAATAAGTCCAAAGCGGAACATGTTATTAAATTATATTTTAAACTTCCTATATGATGTGTCCATCTTCTCAGTGGCATGGCGGCCTTAGCCAAAGCGAGGCTCCGGGCGGCAGATCTTGCGAGGCTCTTTTTGCCTTTGTCAGTGTCGGGCTCAACCAGCGAGAGGCCCGGGCTTTGGCAAATATAAAAAAGGTCCCCCGATTACAAAAATTTAAGTTGGTAAGATGATTAAGATACGTTAGTAAAAAGCGTGGTCACCTTAAAAAAATGTCTTCAGTTGGTGACGCGAGCGCGAGGCCTTGGGCGGTTGCCCGGTTTCTCACCTCCAAAGGCCGCCACTGCATCTTATATTTCCATCATTAGACTTGTGTCATCATTGATAATAACATCTGCCTCGGTGGCGTAGTTGTATTACGGTACGACTGCAATGCTGAGGTCTCGGGTTCGACCCCCGGGTCGGGAAAAGTGATATTGGGTTTTTCTACTCAGTATCAGCCCGGAGTCTGAAATTTGTGCCCGATATGGCGATAGGCTCGCCCTCTATCACATCATGGGACGGAATACGCACGGCGAAAAGTGGGTGCAATAGTTGCACCTCTGGCTACCCCTTCGGGGATAACAGGCGTGAGTGTGTATATGTGTAAATAACATATCAAAGAGGACAAACTCGACGGGGACTAGTCGCTATGCAATTTTTATTATCTCTACTTCAATATTCACATCTGAGTTCCATCTTATTGCTTAGCTCATGGAATCGAAACGTATAAGTTCCAAACCCGACTGTCCTCTATTTACCGCTGGGGACTTACAATACCCATCAATAGTATAATTTATAAAATAATTAGTTTAATGGCAGGTATTCATCTATTATCAGAGAATCTATGGATGTATGCTAAATTTAAATTGGATCGGAATATTTTAAAAAGAGATTTTATTTCGATAACCACAAAGACATCAGCGGCAGTATTCATACTGTCTGCTGAAACAAAACGATTTACTTAAGCTCATTTCAAATAACGGGAAGATGTTTGGTGACTTATAGTGCTGGCGATAATGGAACCTTATGAATAACCAAAGCGTTTATTCAACAATTCTTCCTTGACATAATATGGCTCTTACATAATAAATGCATTGGCGTCACCTACTTCAAAATTTACAACAGCATTTATGTGTGCAACTTTAGAACCTGTTTTATGTGTTTTCATAATGTATGTAAGTTCTTATATTTTATAAAAGCCTTTATTTAACTTGCAATGTATGTATGTATGTATGTATGTATGTAACTATGTTTGTTCGGGTGGAATCTGGCAAGTCAACTTTGAAGCAGTTACCCTCAACCGATTGTGTTGAAATTTTGCATACACGTTTAGTTTGGGTGACAATGCATTGTTAGCTAAATGACGTCATTCTCAATTAAATATGGCTAACGGCCTAAGATGATGGACTAGTTATTTTTTGTGCACGTCCATAATATAGGTATCAAATGAAAGGGCTTGCTGAGAATAAGTCGAAAAATACGTAAAAAGTAAAAAATAAATCAAAAGAAAAAAAATATCTTTACAAACAAGCTTTTATTTAAATGCTCTAAAAAAATAAATAAACTTTAAATTCAATCAAACTTTGTTTAATACTATGTAGAGATAAAAGCTTGCCACGAGATTTGCTTGTGTAGATAACACAATAATTATGTAACTTGATCTCGACAAAAGTAAATCTCGCGACAAGCTTTTATCTCTACATAGTATTAAACAAATTTTGATTCAATTTAAAGTATTTTAAAATATAAAGTACTGGTGGTAGGTCTTTCATATGTGAGAGTCCGTCTGGGTGGGTACCACCGCAATGTTTATTTCTACCGCCAGGCAGCAGTGTGCATGCACTGTTGCGTTTCGTGTTGAAGGACATTGTAGGCAGTGCAACTAATGGATATAATGAGACTTAACATCTTATGTCTCAGGATGACGAGTGCAGTGGAATGCCACAGAGTACTTTGTAAGTCAAGGTGCTGTATGGTGTTGCTACTGTTTATGGGTGGTTGTATCACTTACCATCAGGCGAACGGCATGCGTATCTCGTCATTCAATGCAATAAAAAAAAAACTTTTGAGCATTTAAATAAAAGCTTGTTTAAAGATTTTTTTTTACTTTTAATTTATTTATTATGCACTTCACCTTGTTGGAAGATTTGAAAGAAGATTTTTTAGGCAAACTATTTTTGGTTACAAAAGACGATAAATGAGCATGAGGATCTCGTGATGCTAAGTTATCCCCACTGTTCATCTGCACAAGAACAGTTAAGCTAGTACTGTTGACTATAAAGGAAAAAAATAAAGATTAGGACGGGAAGGGCAGGGTTTTAGCCTCTAGTAATTTTCCTAACTATACGAAATGCAACAAGAAGCAGTCACTTAAAATTATTTCTTTTACATATTCTAGAATGTATATCAACAAGAAATCATTTAGTAAATCAAATAACGTAGCTGTACAGTATCTTCAATGTTTTCTTTCCGCTTTACTATTTCCCCGACTTTTGCGCAATGCCTTTTGCCAATGCTTACCGGTAAGTATTCTTCTCCCCCTGGAGCTACTCAAATACTTAACTCTGTGCGTGTTTACATTATTTATAGCGTATAGCTTTCACCTCAGTGCCGACGTTTCTCGCGTGACCTTTGTCAATGGATTTTTAATGGCTGTTCTGTAAGGAACTATTGTTTTTATGATGCTGAACGTGTACTGTGTGTAATCCACCGTATTTCAATTATTAGACGGTACCTGTTTTACGTGTTTAGCCAATGTATATCGGAGTATTCATATAATTAATCCTGTTTAAAGTTTCGAGATAGGCACCCTTTGTTTGAGGTATATGGTGTTTTTTAAGCATAAACCCTCTCAGTTTTAGAGGAGGCCCGTGCTCAGCAGTGGGCGGTATATAATACAGGGCTGGTATGGTAAGCATAAGGAAACTGGGTGTCCTTAATAGAGCTAAGCGGTACTCCACGCCAGGACAAAGACTATTGCTTTACAAAGCACAAATCCGGCCTGTAGTGGAGTACTGCTCGCACCTATGGGCTGGGGCACCCAAGTACCAATTGCTTCCACTTGACTCCTTACAGAGGCGTGCTGCTCGAATCATAGATGATCCTAAGCTCTCGGACGGTCTGGAATCGTTGGGCATACGAAGAGACATTGGGTCTCTTTGCGTACTCTATCGGCTCTTCCACGGGGAGTGCTCTGAGGAACTGTTCGAGATGACACCGTCATCTCCTTTTTACCACCGGACTACCCGTTCTCGAAGGAAAGTTCATCCGTTCCACCTGGTAACGCCCACTGCCAGCACTGTGCGTTTCCAGAGATCATTTCTACCTCGTACGTGTTCTCTCTGGAATGAACTTCCTCCCACGGTGTTTCCTCAGTGCTATGACTTATCCTTCTTCAAACGAGGCTTAAAAAAAGTTTTTTACGGTAGGCAGCGGCTTAGCTGTGCCCTTGGCATTGCTGACGTCCATGGGCGACGGTAACCACTTACCAGCAGGTGGGCCGTTAGCTCGTCTGCCTTCGAAGGCAATAAAAAAAAATGAATAAATTTGTCATCTGATGCTAAGTTACCTTCACCGCTCACAAACAATAAAACTAGCTATAGTTTTGTTGGACCTTACTTCTAACATAAAATTTTATAGATGAACTACGATAATACATACATAAACATTAATTCTGGTATTTATACGACAATCAAGAAGGGTTACGCACGTCATGAGAAAACAATGTTCCATACATTACATGCTGGCAATAAATAAATATTATTTATGTTCTGGGTCTGGGCTATTGATAGCTGTACTATTTTTTTTATGTCTCTCATGCTATTCTTGAATGTAGGCATATTCTACAATTTGAAATACTGTATTATTGCCCTTTGTTTATTTGGCATGCAGTTTGAATAATATAATTATATTGTATATAACATAAATACCACCTTTGCAGTCTAAATGAGGCTGTAGCATCTATCGCCTGCGATTTTTGCGTCTTTAGGAGCCTTAACATTGAATGTTCCGAGGAAGCAATCAATTAAAATTACATAGTTAGGATATTTTACTATTTAAGGGATAGGCGTAGCGCTAACTATAAAATAGAAAGTTTATTTTATTATTCAGATTCATAATGTATAATAATTACGTATGCCTATTTCGATAATGTATAATGAGATAAAGATGGAAGTCCCCAGGAAGCAGTATTAATATTTGATTTCAATAAAACGGTATGTAACCGAACGGCGGTAGAGCTATTTGGAACTATTCCAGAGTTCATTATTTCTAATTTTACAACTTAATATTCTTGAAATTGAATATCCATCTAAAACTTTTGCCAGGCTTTTAATTTTAAAATCCACCAAAATACTATTAGACATTTCGATTCGAACCAATATGTATAATATAATATTCTTTTTTAAGTATTGCAATTACTGTAGTAATTGAAAAATAAACTAGGCATGCACAACACGGATTAATGCCGTGTCAAATACACAGTGAATGCGATACGAAATGTAAAAAAATGGTTAATGGGCCGTTGTTACTGTGCGCCCGAATCAGTTACACTACCCGTTTTAAATCAATTTCAAAATGAAAACATACATTTTATTTATTAATATACACCTACAATGGTATGTACGTTTCGTATTTACAACAATAATTACGAGCTTTTAAATCTTTTCGATATACTGTGCAGTGTGCATTTATTGAAGTGAACACTTCTTTAGCGGCGTTGAACACTTTTGGGATAGGTATAAAATGTTAAACTCGCGTCAGGATCATGTGACCGATCGAAAATGCGTAGGAGGTTTTACCATGCCTTACTAATATGAACCTTAAATATAATGCGTAGAAGATATAATTCTTAAACGACTACATTTTTATTTATTTCCCCAGTGTTGGCACGGCACGAGTACAAAAGAGCGTAACATTCTTTTTCAAATTTTGATTTATAAAGAAATAGTGAAATTGACATTTTTGTGTACGATAGCGCAATAAATAAATATTGTATTTAACCACATAAATGCTAGTACTTTTATACTAATAAATAAAGCAATTCGTGCGAAATTATTCCCTAACCATTCCAAAATATTCAAAAATGCACGTTAATTTTCAAGTTTTCACTTCTGCCGGCACTCCCGGAGTGCAACCCGTTCGTTCATTTTTGTATAAACAATTGTAATTTTTAAAAAGTTATATATATGCAAATACATCACATATTATGTAAGTTTATATTTATCGAGGACTGAAAAACTTGTTCCATGTACATAAATGATGTTTTATTATCGTAAAGACTGTAAAGACTTGGTTATAGCAAGACTTCTGTCTCATCGCGACGCTATTTACGCAACTTGATTGATAAAGATGTATATTCAGAAGGGCGGCGTCGACAAATCTCGTTGTGTTTTGACTGTAGTGCCTTGTTTTGCTCTAACCTTCTGAAATTGCAACATAAATCTTTGTCGAAAATGGATACTTTGCTCCGCATCGTTGCTAATCTAGACATAAATAATAATGTAAGATAATTACAATCTCCAAATTAATCATCCCGTGACTACAAATTTGCTATGATGGCTATGTTACTAGCTGAGTCAGGTTTATTAGAAACTAAGAACTTATATTGGCAATCATTGTGCCCTTATTTTAATATAAGTTGTATTTTCATTGGGTTTACTATTCTTGTATAACTAACTATTAACTAACTATTAGGACTATGGCCTAAACCCTCACAGTTGTAGAGGAGGCCCGTGCTCAGCAGTGGGCAGTATATAATACAGGGCTGGTATGGTATGGTATGGTATGGTATGGTATAACTAATAATGTATATGTATGTGCATGTATACTATGTAGATCGCTTATAAACAATGAAATTTACGCCTTGCACGCTAGTTGTGATTTAAGAAAGCACTTGTTATATAGGGTTGACTTATTCAGCCTTCGACATTCTTGTGACACGTTGTGAATATTGGTATTCATTCTAACGTTTTCGCTCGTGAGATGTTTGCCCATTCATCGATGTGGATAAAGTTCAAATACTTTGGAAATTCATTCCGGAATCGATCAGAATGTTTGTGAGTCGTACTCTCTCCTAGCGATTCCTAAGCGTTCAGTTCTGTTCCAGAGTGATCATAAATCTATTCAAGAGAGCCTTGGCAAGGACGCCGTTTGGAATTCTACCAAATTTAAATATCTTTTCGTAAATCATAAAGTTCATATTACGTATAACATAGCGCACTGCATTGTCTACTTTGCTGCCCTAGTGACTAGCTGCACATTACTTAGTTTATATCAATTGGGAAAATACTCAGCATACTGAAGTTACTCACAACATAAAATCATTGCATATAGATGCATATAGATTAATATTTCTCCTTGAGCGTGTATGTCATATGACGCAAATCTCTATTTAGTTACATGTGATACAAAGTTATTTTTAGTAGTGAATATTTAGGGCGAGAAACATGAATGGTCATTCAGCACAGACAATACTGTGCCTTGGGACCCGAAACTCGGTTTAGAAGTGTATACTCCAGATGCAAAATACGGCAACAAGAGATTGGAGGCAGCCTTGTGCGGTTTAAGGCGTTTTCTCATAACGTTTTATGTCGACAATTTACTGAGGTTTAGCCGGAGGGATCTGCACAGCAATTTGTTTGAACTGGCGCACTCTGGGCAATGTAAAACAGTTGCAACATAGAACAATATAAAAGTTTTTTGTTTTGGGATTGCTTTGTCTAAGTTACTGGACCGGATATTTAAAACATTTTCGAATGTTATCGCAACTTAAAAAGCATTGAAAGAGTTTTTAGAAACAAATATATTAAAAGACTTGGAAATAAATCAGTGCATTCAATATTGCCATTTTAATTTCGGGATTTCAACCGAAATTTTACAGATGCTGTCGGAGAATATCCTGATGCTTGCACATAGACTATTGTGGGATACTTACGTCCTAAGTTCGAACTCATTTAACTCTTACAATTGTCAAAATACTCTTCGTAAATATAATCTATTTTCCTACAGGTAACAGAAGAATGGAGCACAAAAGTTATGCGCTGCGACACATGATTAATATCAGCTTTGACCAGCATCACCTATATCAACTCCATTACCATAGGTACACATTTTTTTGACTTTAACATTTGATTACACCGATCTCACCAGGCAAAACAATTTTCTTATTGTCTCCACAGAATACAGCCTAAAGGAGCTAAAGAAACGAGTGTATATTATGAATGTTCTCTCTCGTGGAGTCAATCCAATTTGCGGTGACAGCAGAGGTGGCAGAGTGGCCGCTACTGCGGTTGTGTTTGTTAGGCGTGTCGCGCCTCTACCGTCGGCTTCAAATAAAACCCATAGGTACGCTCTCAGCGGCTTAGAGACACTTGCACTTAAGCAATAACACTTATTAGCATTGCAATGGCATGGCAATAAGATATACTGAATAATATAGATGCTATATAGAAGACGAAGTAAAGGGATACTGACCTAAAAGTAGGGTAATCAATTTTTACTTTTAATTTAATATAATACAAATACAATTAATTGTAACAGCAGGCGAGGTACATAAAAAGTTTTATTGAGTCTAAACTTTCTTATACAGTCTTCATCGCAGTTACCGATTAAGATTATTTCCATGTGGGCAAAAGGTATTCCAAATACTTACTTAATTAAATCAAATTTTGCCATGATAGGTTGATGATATGAGGTTATTTTTATCATAATATGATATCTGTATATTTTGTCCCCGATTCGACAACGAACTTAAAATCTTTTCAGACTCGCTCTGGTGAGTAGCGTTCCAAGAACAGCCGTTGTACATCCATTACCTATGATAACTCGATACAATTTCTGCAATATTTGAGGGATTTTCTTTTTGGAAACACGTAAACAACATTTTATTTTGAAAGTAGTGTATGTGGTCACATTGACATTTAACATGTCGCCTGATAGAATATATTATGATGATGATAAATAACACTTCTAAAGTGTTATTTATCATTATAATAATATAATATACTAGCTTTTGCCCGCGGCTCCGCCCGCGTGAATGAGTTTTCCCGGTATAAAAGTCCCGCTTTATATTTTCCCGGTATAAAAAGTATACATAATCTACCCGTAGCTTATATGACACGTTCGTAGATTTACCATAGCAGCGCCATCTATTGATTACTTACTCAACCCAGTCGAAAGGTATCGACATCTGTTAGAATCATTTTACCATAGCAGCGCCATCTATTGATTACTTACTCAACCCAGTCGAAAGGTATCGACATCTGTTAGAATCATTTGGAGTTAACAGATAATTGTGACTGTAAATAATAACAGACAAATAATTAGCAATAAATTAAAATTGCGACTATAATTTGAGATTTAAACTATCCTATCTCTCAAGTTGGATCGAACTGCACATGGTGTGCGAATTTTATTATAATCGGTTAAGTGGTTTAGGAGTCCATTGAGGACAAACATTGTGACACGAGATTTATATATATTAAGATTTATCTATTTATCATTGCACTGCAATGCAATCAGCCCTGTATTATATACTGCCCACTGCTGAGCACGGGCCTCCTCTACTACTGAGAGGGGTTAGGCCTTAGTCCACCACGCTGGGCTAGTGCGGGTTGGCAGACTTCACATACCCTCGAGATTCTTATGGAGAATTCTCAGGTATGTAGGTTTCCTCACGATGTTTTCCTTCACCGTTAAAGCGAACGATAATTGATAACAATACACACGTAACGTCGAAAAGTCAGAGGTGTGTGCCTTGGGTTTTGAACCTCCGGACATTGTCTCGGCAGACCGTTCCATTCCCAACTAGGCTATCGTCGCGAATATTAATCATTATAATAATACAATCTTCTAAATATAAAAGGCCATTGTTGACTGTGAACCGCGGAGTAGGGATAGGCCTACCTACTTGTTGCTGCAATACTCATTGTCACCGAATGTATCTAATAATGCACGTTTCTGCAACCTTCGTTATGTTAGTTACTTTATTTATATAACCGTAGGATATTCTACGATAAGCAAATTGAACAAATGCAATGACCACAAACGATGAAGGAAAACATCGTGAGGAAACCTGCATACCTGAGAAATTCTCTGAATTTCGAAGGTGTGTGAAGTCTGCCAACCCGCACTAGGCTAGCGTGGTGGACTAAGTAGTAACTAGTTGTTGCTCGCGGCTTCGCCCGCGTAAAAAGCCGTTCCCCCTACAAAAGTCGGTAGTTGTTTCTGCGTTACTTTCTAACGAACATACAGACATCCAAACATTTTCCCAAACTTTCGTATATATACGCATAAGCATACTAACGCCTTTTATCCCCGAAGGGGTAGGCAGAGGCGCAACTAGTGCAGCCACTTTTCGCCGTGCGTATTCCGTCCCATGATGTGATAGGGGGCGATCATATCGGGCACAAATTCCAGACTCCGGGGTGATACTGATTAGAAAAATCCAATATCACTTTGCTCGACCCGGGGATCGAACCCTAGACCTCGGCATTGCAGTCGTACCGTAACAACTACGCCATTGAGGCAGTCGTATTTATAATATTAAGTAAGATATGAATACAGCACTAGAAGTAAGGTTCGTAAAATATTATGATTACATAGAAACATTTACCTACTTATAATAATTAGTACATATTTTATGAATGTCCTTATAACATGATATGGCAAGGCAATATGATCGTTCATAAGACAAAAACGGCATACCATATTTATTATCAAACCCGTATTTAATTGGGGCGTGCGTTAATTCGTATTCTGCGTGCGTAGTAATCAAGAGCATTCCCGTAATTTATATTATTTACTATAATCACGTACGCATGATCGGAGCCAAGTCTACCAAACGTCCCCTTATCAAATTCCATTAAAGCTCAGATGCTAAAAATTAATTACTTCGTGTAATTGTTTGTAGCTTTTGTTTATTCATTAAACTTGATGCAACAGACATTTTATTATTTTGTATTGAAATTTCATATTTTGAAAGTTCTAGGATGAAGATAGTAAATCACAAAAAAGTTACGTTTAAGACCCTAGAGCCACATATAAGTATACAAGTATATGAACATAAGTCCACAGGCTTGCGAGATTTCAAACTTAACCTACAATACACCTGCGTAATGCTT
Organism: Sphinx pinastri; assembly: GCA_947568825.1. Taxonomy (NCBI): domain Eukaryota; kingdom Metazoa; phylum Arthropoda; class Insecta; order Lepidoptera; family Sphingidae; genus Sphinx; species Sphinx pinastri. Next base: position 11,987,868 of record OX387618.1, on the reverse strand, counting down.
AACGTGTGTTACGTAAGTTTTACTGATGACGCACTAATTTCGCCTCAAGGGAGATTTTTTTTTTTTTATTTGAACTTTTACAAAAGAATAGGAACTTACAATATTGACAAATGTCCTTCAAAACTATACAAATAGTTTGACTGAAGGATCAGTATTTATAACTAATTAATAACAAAAGCGAATGTATTATGTTACAATGAAATGGCTAAATAATTAAAAACTATGGGGTTAATAACCAAGGCAAGCTTTCTAACAGGTATTTTTTAACCTTGGATTTAAACAAAAACTTGTTGGATTCACGTCTAATGTCCTCAGGTAAGAGGTCAAGTATAAAAAGAATACGTTTACTTATGGTTCTATCACCATAAATATTATTTACTTTAGGCACCAAAAATTTACCTGATGACATAGACCTTGTGTTATAAATATTATTTACCAATGATAATGGGGTATGCTCCAATTTCCCATGGTTGTTAACGAGAAGAAGATATTTATGCTTCATATTTATTGGAAATATTTTACAAATTTTGAAAAGTTTATTGTAATCATTTTTGTTTTTATTTTTTACACATGGAACTAATAACGATTGGCTCAGCGCGTGTACAACTATATTAAATGAGTTTTATGATAAACAAATTTTCAATCAGTATTACGTGAGGAATATCTAGTTAACAACAAGTCAAAGTATTACACAGTCACGTTGGATAAAATTCTTTGCAGCTAGGTAACAGAAGAAATATCATAGAATAAATAACTGAGCACGCCCACTCGTTTTATTATCCCAAAAATGACTAAAATAAAAATATATCTAACATTCGTGAATGTTGTATTATGAGCGTTTGATCTGAAAATATTAATAGCTTTGGGCTTAGAATGTGGCAAAAAAACACGACACGACTCCGTTTCGTTTTATTGGGATTGGTTGAGAGACTAAAACGTGACTAACTTCTTAGTCTCTCGATCAATCACAAATATCAAAATTAAACGACATCGCCTTACGAATTGCGTTTTATTGCCACATTCTAAGCCGAATCAACTTTCGTTTGCGAGTGACAAACGAAAATGAAATATGAACAGGAACCAAGAGGAACGGGTTGTAAGGCGCCGCTATTACTCTCTAATTATATAGAGCAAATTGCATGCGTTAGGACAAAATTTCGAAAACATCTGCGGGTGGTAACGACGTGTGGCTATTCAGGTTCGCCATTATTAGCCCAAATGGTCACTTTTACGACGATATAAAATAAAGAAAACTCGCCCCTCGGCTCACCTTTCTGACTTTAATATCCGAATAATATGATTCTATTTCATAAGAATAATACTATGTAATTTAATTATACACACTCACGCTTTTTATCCCCGAAGGGGTAGTCAGAAGGGCAACTAGTGCACCCACTTTTCGCCGTGCGTATTCCGTCCCGTGATGTGATAGGAGGCGAGCTTATCGCCATATCGGGTACAAATTGCAGACTCCGGGCTGATACTGACTAGAAAAACACAACATCACTTTGCCCGACCCGGGGGTCGATCCGGAGACCTCGGCATTGCTATCGTACCGTAATACAACTACGCCAAGGCATGTTAAATACTTATTTTAACAATAACTTAAATTATATGCCGTATACCTATAACAGCCATTGAATTAGTGTTAGAGTGTACTTACGCATGATCTCCTTTACTTTATTCAAAACAAAGAGGATACGACTATGCTTATTTACTAAGAGAAAACTGGATTTAAACAAAGCCGACGTAATTATATTTAATTATAGAAGAGGTGTAGTTGTGAGAGGTAAATCTCCGCTGCGGCGGTCCAAATAGGAAACACCGCCTTGTGCAAATATTCATAACTGCCCTCATTTAATTTGCTTGTTGGAAAGCAAAAATATAAGTAATTGTACTTCAGAACACAGTTACGACAAAATGAGATTATTGTTTTCATTTCATCGAGCAACAACTGAATTTTGGCAGCATATGAGTCTTATTAAAATTATTTCTGTCGGGGGTTAAAAATAACAATTTGGTGCAGGCCTTGTTAGGTGTAAAACCTTTTATGAAACGGGCTGCGTAAGAACGTTCACAAAGCAAAGTACAAAATGTTACTTCGTACTAATATTATAAATGCGAATGTTTGTGAAAATGTTTGGATGATTGGATGTTGGTCAGAAGTAGCCACAGTAAACGCTGAACGGATTTGGCACATGGATATACCATATCTTGGATTAACATATAAGCTACCTTTGATTCCGGTAATTTGCTCCTGAAGGAAATATTAGATTTTTTAAAGTTAGATAGATAGATAAAAACGTTTATTTTGGCTACAAATAATACACTGTATATACATAGACAACAGACAAGTATAAATCTATTTGTGAAATATTGTAGCCGCAATCAGGCTCCAGCTCAGCAATATGCAATGCAAAGCGCTGGTAATTCTTGATGAGAGTAGTAAGGGATTCACCGATACTGGAGCAGGTTCGACGGCCGGTTCGCGGCGCTCCGGCGGCTAATGGCCGACGTTTTCGATTGCTCCAGATTCGGCCCGCGGAGCCCGCGAATAAATCCGCGGATCGCTTTAATACCTACCGCGAATTAATTTGATACCTACCGCGGATTAATTTGATACCTACCGCGGATTAATTTGATACCTACCGCGGATTAACTTGATACCTACCGCGGATTAATTTGATATCGACCGCGGATTACTTTGATAACACCCGCGAATAAAAATTATATCGTCCGCGGAATCCGTTCCATATCACCCGCGAGGTAGGTAGGAACCACGAATTTGTTCATGGTCTACGGTTCCCTTAAGCTTGTACTTTTTCCCTGTTCGTTGTGCTTTTAACTTTCTACTTTCTATCGGCGATCCTTTTTTTTATTTTAAGGATGCAAAGGTCTTTGTCGCGTATTTCTATTAACTCGTGTTTCTACGCAAAAGCCGTTTAAAATTACTTAATAGTTACCCTTTACGCATTACGAACATTGTTTATGATAGATAAAGCAACATTTTCCCTGTTTCGTTGTGTTATTGACTTTCTACTTTCTATCGGCGACCCTTTTTTATTTGAAGGATGCAAAGGTCTTTGTCTCGTATTTCTATTAACTCGTGTTTCTACTTAAAAGCCGTTTAAAATTACTTAATAGTCGCCCTTTACGCATTACGGGCATTGTTTATTATAGATAAAGCAATCGTTACAATACACCATACCTTTCTCAAATTCTAGGTAAAACCCTTTGGGTCTTCTCATTGTCATAATAATTACTGTTCCCATTATTCACATTACCTGATATTACGTATTCAACGGAACATTTAAAGTGAAAGTCGAAACATGTTGGATCTTGTCTGCAAGGAAACAATACTCCCTCTCCATATAAAAGACCGACTCAAAATCACATGGTATCGTATTCCACTCTGTGCTCTGCTCGAAGTGTGATCTCCAGTTGTGTGTAACAGTGAAGTGATAGTAAAATTGTGAAATAGTTAAATAGTGAAAGTGTTATAAAAATGAATGTAAGTACCTTTATATACTTTGATCTAAAAGTGTTGTAACCAGATGTTTCATTAATTGTTTATGCCATGTGTTGTCCACCAGGTTAATACATTTTAGCTATCTTTGATGTCTTATTAATTTATCATTGTTACTAATGTGTACATGTATACTTCGCATACCTATAAGTATTTATCATACAGTACTTACTTAACCGATAATTAAAACAGTTTCATTTTGTTACAGTTTTCTGAAAATACGTTCAAAAACTACTATTATGCTGAAGAAATCGACGAACCTAGTGATGAAGAAGGTACACTCGCTTTTAAAGTAAAAAAAGCGATAATAGCAAATAAAAGACCAATCGAATGCAACAGCATTGATGAGTTCTTCGAAAAACCAAAAAAGAAGAAGACAACAACAAGAAAGTCATCCAGTGTTGGTCGATCGACGAGCGGGGGTGTTTCATACATCCGATCAAACAGCGATGACAACAGTTCTGCATCACATCTCATAAAAATTGAGGTGTATGAAGTGAATAAATTAAAAAACATCGCACCGACGGAACATTGGAAACACGCTGATGTGCGAGTTAAATATTACACGGAAAACGACAGTGATAAGAACTTGCAAAGTGTCAAGGACACTATATACAATATAACTAAACAGTTGGCTAGTAAGGACGATTGTGTGAAATATTTTATAGACACAGACAAATGAACAAAAGTGCCAGTGCGTGTCAATGTTTTGAAACTATTATTGTAATAACTGTACTTAAGAATCTACCTGTTTAAATTTAACTTACATTGTATTGTATTTAAACTTTGTACTCTTTTAAGTTACATACTTAATAGATTAATTTGTTTTTGATTCTAGAACTCTTTGTGAATTGTGTTATTGCTAAGTATTATTGTAAATAGTTATAAGTCTTTTTAGTGTTTTTTAATGCTCATGCTTACGATTGCAAAGTTATTGGGAACATTCATAAATTGTTTGGAAGAATTATAAGTATTGTATGGGGTTATTAATCTTCAATAAAGAAAAATCATTCATTCATTTTCATATTTCATTTATTCACCTCAAAACATGATTTAAATAAACCATTTAAAAACACATCATTGCATATTGTATTATCACTAAATAGTACTTGAAAATCTTTAAGACTCTTACCATAGTATTTATAATACAGATACATTAAACAGTACTCTCCACAAACTATAGTAAAGTCATTTTGAATTCGACTTGTATTGTAATTCCACATTCTAGAATTTCTCGCTAAAAACATTCGGTGGTATCCTTGAGGTGGTCGACCGTATGAATCAAAGTACTGTCCAAAACCATTCTTATCTATGTGTATGGCGACCCAGTGAGAACCTGGTTTGTTATCAGAGTCTAAGTTGCTAACTACGTATGTAGGAGTTACCACATATATTGGTAGACGATTGGCTGCATATACATTATATTCAATACTTGGATCAATTTTCTTTAAGTAATTCTGTATTTCTATTGTATTCATTTTTATTCACCGTATCGCTGCAGAATCTTATCAGGTCGAATGATAAAGTGGTAATGTCTTATATAAGGTTAACAAGACACTATTATGGTACTTATCAGCCAAGTTGACTCTTGTTGTGGGGTTGCAAGGATTATAGTAAAACAAAGAACTTAATATTTTGTGAATTCGTTTTATTGGTAACTTAAATCTAACAACAAATCTGAATTAAATTATTCACGCTTAATCTAATCTTAAACAGTTAATTTTGTGTTCTTAACTACTATAATCTACTGAAATATTGCGGTTTTTATCTATTTCAATAACATTATCAAACTCCGCATAAACAATGCAATTAATAGTTTGTGATAAAGCTGTTTCAAAACGCACTTCTAATCTCACACTACCATGCTTTACAAGATTCCAATGACTTGCAGAGTTTGCTGATAAATCAGGTGTCAAATCAAACGCTAACATACAATACCCTTCAGCGTATTGTTCTCGGGATATCCCATTACCTTCATTGAGAAAGTGTATACCTGTTCCAGAAAACAATGTATGATATACTGAAGTAAAAATTTTGTTCTCAAATGAGGGTTGTAAAGCCTTTGATGGTATTTGTTGACCGTCTATATATAAACTAAAAGTATTGATGTCGTAATTTTGAAAGTTAAATGGGTTCTTAGTGAGGTTTCCATTGAAAGCAGCGTTATTTACAAATCCCACTATACACCTTTTAGGTAATTGTCCTAAGAAAATGTTATCTAGAGTTTTTCCTTGAACACCTGATGGTATTGTTAAAACTTTAACTTCAGCTCGAGTAATGGGGTATTTAGCTGTGGTAGAAGCTAAGACCTTTTGATGAGCAAGTAACACGCTGGGATTGATTCGTGCTCTACGAATAATCAAAGATGCATCCGTAATAGATACCTTTAATTTAAGGTCACCTGTAGAGGCCATGAGATTGAAATTTTCTCTAGAACGAATTAACTTAACACATATATCAACACCATTGATTAAAAATTTTTCTTGATTGAATAAATCACCATGTAAGTGACCAATCATTTCCATTTCTTTACTTTCACTAGATAATTCTTGCCTCTTAGTAAATCCTTTATTAGTATCATCGGTGGAATCCATTTTTCCAGCTGTATCTTCATACCATAAACCACAGGTGAGGTGAGATTTTTTTGCTGCAGGAGCATAGTTCAATAAGTTTTCTATATACGCACGATAAGCATATGTGTTATTGGGTGGTGATACAAGTTTTTGATTTAAGTAGACATCAAGTTGACTGAAGAGTGAGTGCAACCAATTATTCACCGGAGCAACGACTGTAGATGCGGTTAGTTTGGTGTTATCTTGATTTACTATTTTCGCTTTCAAGTGAAGTAACGTATGAGATAAATCTATGTAGTCATCTCCTGCTCCAGGAATTTGAAATTCTATAGGACCATCATCGGCAAGAGATGAAATTGGTTTATAATGGATCCAAATTCCACTTTCAATGCTAGTTTGAGTTGACGGCAATGCAAACAAATCCAATTCGGACTTTATACATTCACAGGAATGACTATGTAAAAAAGACATTTTGATTAATTGTTAGAAAATATGTCCTTGATTTGTTTTTGAGTAATTTTTGATTTTTTTAGAGCTTTCACTTTCGCGGTCAACGACGGACTGACTCCAGGTAGACGTTTTCGTTTTGTTATATATCCGGATCCAGACATATTGATTTTATCTATTTTTTCATCAGCCTTGCGTTTTAAGTTGGAACCAACTTCTTTAAGACGTGCTTTTATTGAATCTTCCATTGGTCGCGCACTAACCATATCTGTCAATAGACCAACACCAGCGCTCAATGCCTCTTTACCAACAGATCGAACACCGCTACATAATAATGGTAAAACTGACCTAAACAATCCCCCAAGAAAACTACCAATTCCATGTCCTTTTTGATAAGGCGCCCCTTTATATACCACACCTATACCTGAACCAGCCTGATGAGAATAATAGCGTTGATAAGGACATATCATGTTGGAGGGTTCAAAATGCATTATAATTTTTTAAAATGTAGTTTAACACACACCGTTCCAAATTGAACTGGTATCTTTTGTCCGGTGCTTGACCTTATATCTATTTCAATAGTATCGAATTCTCTTCGCATTACCGATAAGTAATGAGGAGGTGAAAATACATGCATTTTATTGGCACCATAGATGTATTTTGAAGGATCTAATGGCATTACTCTCAGAAGAGGTGTCATTACATCACCTACAATTTGAGGTTCAACTATATCACAGTAAACGAATAGTTGAGATGGTAACCCTAAATGTAAATTAGCTGGACATTTAGCTAAATTCTTTTCAACAAGGTTTCTGTTTGGTTCAAATCCCAACTGTAAGCCTAGTTTAGGAGATAATGTTACAGATTTTATTGATTCGTCTAACACAGAAACAGAAACAAATTTAGATATATTATCGTAGCGGAATTTGATTTTTTCTCTTATATTATTTAATGCTGATAAAATATGGTTAATATTATCATAGTTTGTGGCAGGTATGTGAGTCTTATAATAAACTGTAGATAGTTTGTCTTCATTGGGCATTTTCATGATTTTTGTTATGTAAATAACATTCTCATGATCTTGAACAGTAAACATGGTGCATGGATATTGGAATTCAACGATTCCTACACACCATTCTCCTTCCAATATTATGGGTTTGGGTAATTTTGTTGAAAAAATTGATGTTTTGTTCTCAGGAAAATATTCCATTGAACTATTGCTAAGTAAAGTTAAATAAAAATCTTTAATCATATTTTTTTTAAACTGGAAGCTAAAATCCAACTATTAAATTTGTTTGGATAACCTTTCCACTTAACTAACACTTGTTGTCTGCTGCCAGAATAACGAGAGCGAATTATTTTATCAATCTTGTGTTCAATGGTGGGGTCATAAATGACCTTTTGTAATTCTCGTTCATAAAACGTTCCTACTATCTCCTCACCATCTAAATCTTTTATAGTATAAACGGGCCACGGAGTACGTTCTATTATAGAAGAAATCACAAATATTTCATCGCTCCAATTAGATTCATAACCTTTTTGGAATACATGTTTATATTTAGTTATTCTGACATGGTCACCGACATGAAACATAGGTAGTATAGTTTTTGATGATTTTACAGATTTTTCATATAAATTACTCCAAACTGTCATTATATTATTAGAATTAACATCTGAAGGACACATTTTAATACTAGAATGGAAACTATGATTGTAAGAGTGTATCAAATTCTGCAAAATATCAATATATTTATGTGTATTCTTGTGTGTAAAATAGCGCCACATCTTCATTTTTAGCGTTCTTTGAAATCTTTCTACAATGCTTGCTTTGATGTCTGGATTATTTGTCGTATAGTAATTTATGTTTTTTGTTTTAAAGTATCTTTGAACATCTTTCGATACAAATTCAGTGCCTTTATCAGATTGAATGTGAGTGGGTGTAGCTTCATTAAATATACTGTCGAAACACTTTTTTACGGTTTCTGAATTTTTCTTTTTCAAGGGTCTAGCATATGCATATTTGCTAAAAACATCAATAACACAAAGAATGTAGTTGAAACCTTTATTATCTTTAGAATAAGTCCGCATGTCGCTTAAGTCAGCTTGCCAAAGTTCATTGAGATTAGAGAGAACGTATTTGTTCCGAGCGAATTTTCTATGTACTGGTTTGTGGAGTGTATACGTAGATTGGGATTGCAACCAGTTTTTAACTTCTTCCTTTTTCATTTTACCTTTCATAGCTTTTGATAATTTGTCGATATTGCTATATCCAGCTGGGTGTGATACATCATAATAAATTTGATCTATTTCTAATAAGGGGTCCATTTTTCCCAATCAATCTTTTTCTTAATTTTATTTGCGTGTTTATCTTCGCTCGTTGGCGTCAAATATACCTCTGTGTTTTGTGGCGGTTGTTCTTCGATGGCTTTTTGAAGTTGAGCTATGTAATCACGTCTTTTTGGATTGCCAATATATGTTAAAGGTACTTTTAAATCCTTTAACGCTTTAGCAAATTTTTCCCAACCAGGTGGGTCGTTGTTTTTTAATGGTCGCAGTGTATCGCTTACTAAATCGATAATGTTACTGTTAGGAATCACTTCATTATCTACAATCACTGTGCCAGCATCATTCCAATAAATTTTGTTTTTATTTAGTGACACCGAATTCAATAACAACTCACCTTTTTTTACATATGTTTTTGGTATTAAATTTAAAATTTGTTTTGTTGAGTAGGAAGGTTTTTTTTCGAGTGTAAAACTTTCTTGTTGCTTCTCTTCATCACTCAGTGTCTGACTGACAACTACATCTTTATTCTTGATATCATTATTTATATTAAAAAATTTCCAGCTTTCAGATGTGGGTTTAATGTTATCGTCATTTGAAGTTATTATAGGGAGTTCAATGGGACGACGATCTTCTTCCATAAAGTGAAGATATCTTTGTAAAATTTGTAAGTATAATTTACACTTTTTTCGATCATCCATATTACTGTCGAGTATTTTTTCCATTTCACTATCTAAACGAGAGGTAGGATTTTCATTTCTTTTTTGATTTAACTTATCTATTAAGCTTGGATCAACTAACAGCATTTTTTTGGCGTGTTCCATTTTTAAACTAGTCCACTTATCAATCCACTCAAAATAGAACCCAATATAATCGGAAGAAATGCACCACCTTTTTGAACTATAATATTTTTTCTTATTTTATTTGTACTTTTACGTACCAATTTTCGTAGTAGATTTTTGTACTTTTTTAGTTTACTCTTTGAATTTTCTTCAAGTTTTATATTTCCTTGTAAAACGTTATGAATACATTCACATATAAAATTAATTTCGTTTTCGTTACAAACTTTTAAAAGAGCTTGTTGATGTTTTGGTTTAAGTTTATAAAGAGCATTTAATAAGTGTTCATGCGTCTTTAAGCGTCGATCCATCATTTGTAAATGACGGGTATTGGTTGGTTCTTGACATATTTAAACTCTTTTGTGGGAATGTACACTGTAGAATGACCATCAGATGGAAATATCTTTGATTTAATTCGACACATGTCAAAAGTGTCTTGTTTTAGATCTATCATCAAATAGCCATGTGCTTCTTTTGTAGCATCTCTGTAAGCATCTTCTATGAATTTGCTATTTTCTGGCGATACTTGCCGTGCTAAGTAACGTATTTGAGTTTTATCACGTGGGTTTTTAAAATAAATTATGTAGTTTGAATTCAAAGAAATGTCTCTTTGTCCTTTACCTTGATGAAATAAATTTTGAGTAATGTAAAATACACTCAAGTTCCTATGATGACTACCTTTGGTAAATATATCAACAATGCGACCATCAGATTCCCTCATGAGATCGTCGATAATAATAAGGTTAGCTTCCTTTCCATCAAACATATTCAAATCTGGTATACCCTGATAATAGTTTACATTTGGTAAATTATATAAGGGCTGCATTTCATCAAAACACCAAGTAATTTGATGAAAATTGGTGTTGCACACCTCATTAATATGTTTAATAAAGTTTGTTACAAAATTAGACTTTCCACATCCACTTGGACCTGCAACTATGGCAGTAAAAGGATGATAAAAATGAAACATTTTTAAATACACGTGTGAACTCTAAAAGCGTTTCGGAATGAATAAAACCAGAAGTTACGATTGAATGTATTATATTTGATTTTGTTTTATATACAAAGATTACATACACAAATACTTTGAAAAATGATCACATACAGTTCATAGCTGTTTTGAAAAATATTACAGTAAGAAAATTATTATAAAATAAAGTTAAATCAGGTATAACAAATACCTAACTACATACATTAAAATTTACATCTAATTTTTCATGATATTATACAAAACAGTTGTCATAGTACAACAATAAAAAAAAAAGATAGTACATAATAAAGACAGAACTTAAAGTTATTAAAAACCACAATTAAAACACACACACACACATTAACATACATATTTTCGTTGTACAGAAATCGTTGATAAAATCAAATGTCCTTTATTTTATAATGACCCCATGCAAGAGTATCTGTTGAATTTTCTATTAAATAACGTTTTGTGTCATTGTGTGATAAAGATATTTTATTAATTTTTTGTGTATATATAGCATGTTTAATTGATTTAAATCTTATCATTTCACTGTATTGCGTTTTCTTTTCATATAAACATGATTTATAATCGCTAAGACAAAATTTTTTTGTTACACTTTTGTTAATCCCTTTTGCTTTACATATACATTTATTCTGCACATCCATTGCATACATTTTAGAGCGAAGACCTACAAACTCTTTAAGAATTTTACCGTTATTTTCGTCTTTAAAAAAACCTAACCGTTTTTTATTCAATAATGGTAAACCATATTGATTATTTGGTGGATAGTCGGACGTATCAAAGTAGTTGACTAAATCAAGTTTTATATCAGCATAATAATTTTGCGTAAATATTTGATATATTAAGCTATCGGTATCAGTATATAGTAACTTAATATTATCTTGATATTTCATTTTCATATAATCGTAATGGAAATCGTATAGTAATGTTTTAGATATATCTAAAATACAAAAACCGAGGTAAATTGGTTTATTATATAAAACGTTAGTTTTATTTAATTGTATTGCAACTAAGCTGTCTGAGAATATAGATAAACTATGGAATTCTGGTCTTGCTATCAAAGATTGAGCACCTTGAGTTTTGCCACGATTTAACCAATGATTAATTAATTTGACATTAACTCGTTTTCTTACATTTTCCATTGTTTTACCAAAAACAGAATTATTCATAAGTTTAAAAAAATCTTTCTCAAAATCTGAAGTGGCTAATGAACGCATATGAGTATTCAAGTCTATGTAACTTTTCAACCACGCGGATTGTTCAAATTTTAAAATTCTATGTACTTTAACCAATCGGAGACCATTTTTTAAACATTGCTTAAGGTTTCTATAATGAATGACGTAATTTTTTTTATTTTTTATATTTGGGATCAGTTTCCTGTCTTTGCTGTTTCCTAAACATACGTTTTCTGGACAAAATGGAAAATCTGAATGAAAATCATGTAAATTTTTTGAATATTCTAAATCTACTTCCAATATTAAACCATGTTTGGCATCATCGGCTATATTAAAATCTGTATTTATATCGACCCATTCAAATTTGCCTGTTGGGAGACATTGGGACATAGCCCAACCATAAAGGTTATTTGCGTCTAAGTACATCAAAAATGAAGATGGTTTATCTGAATCGTATTCCGACATAAACATGTTATTTGCCACTGCATGTCTATTGCTGCATTGTGATATACCCCCCCGAATATTATTCGCTATAAACGTAACCTTGTCGATATCTGTTAAAAGTACTAAATTTATTTTGGTAAAATTTAACATAGCATCCCAACTTAAACCAGGTGCTGTATAATAGTGGGCAGGATCTAAACCGTATGTTTTAAGACAGACATCCCTAAAGTTTTCAAATATATCTGCTAACAACAATACATCTGTTTTTAAATACAGGTCTGAATATTCACCCATGTTTTTACAATTAAAATGATTCCACACGTCTTGAGCATGATGGTATTCACTTTCTGTAATGTGACTATCATTTAAAGAACTATAAAATTGATCGCGAGTGGGAAGAGAAGTTATTTTTAAAGAATCAAATGTCGTCATGTATTCGTATGGATAAACACCTTTTCTTATTAAACGTTTAAAATCTTCTTCACATGGATATTTTAATTTGAGTTCACGAAATTGTTCAAGTAATAAGTTCTGAGCTAATTTGTTAAGGCTACTTGACATAAATTTAAAAGAATCAAGAAATCGTAATTTTATAACTCTGTTATTGATTTGTAAAACTTTAGAAAAAGAAATATATTTTTCCTTGTTCTCAGGAATAAGTTCAATGTCACCTTTCTCGAAATCAAGACCATGCACTATGAAATGAGCGTCATAATTACTTAAATTATGTAAAAACACTGGCACAAAATTAGGAGCTTTGTATTTCTGAGAGCATACTCTATGAGCTACACCTTCATATGCACCAGTATGCCAATTATAAGATATTGTTCTATCCACGTTTAATTTAGTAGCACAAATGTAACAAGACTCACTTTGATTGATATTTATTTTATTTTCTTCAGTTAACGGTAATGGTGATTTGACAAAAGAATTCTTTTTACAAATATTTTCTAAATCTGCGTAAATGAATTGCATAAATTTTAGCGCACAATCTTGCCCTGTATAAGACCTATATACTGAAAGATTATCATCATAAGAACATTTAACATAATACCCAAAACTATACGTTTCATGTTTTTGAATATTAACAGTTGATGATTGATTTGGATTTTTTTTTTTTTTTTTTTTTTTTTTTTTTTTTTTTTTTATTGCATTTAATGACGAGACGAGCATGCCGTTCGCCTGATGGTAAGCGATACGACCACCCATAAACAGTAGCAACACCATCCAGCACCTTGACTAACAAAGTACTGTGTGGCATTCCACTGCGCTCGTCACCCTGAGACATAAGATGTTAAGTCTCATTATGTCCAGTAGTTATACTGGCTACAATGTCCTTCAAACCGAAACACAACAGTGCATGCACACTGTTGCTTGGCGGTAGAAATAGACATTGCGGTGGTACCCACCCAGACGGCCTCTTACATAATGAGAGACCTACCACCGGATTGTTAGAACAACTCTCTATTGGTTTTAAAAATGCTTCAAAGTCAGCATACACAACGAATGGAACTCTTAATTTACGTTCATAGTTGTTAAATGAAATGTGGTTTGATGGTATTAATTCATTAAACCAGTTTCTTTTTCTATCGTTTTCCGATGGTAAATTTGTGCACACATTGAAACAGTCATTTTCTTGGTGTCGTTTTAAATTATCTAATGACGTGAAATTTAATAAACACCCATCACAAATATGAACTGCATGTTCAGAAGTCGATAACTGTTTAGATAATAATCTCGAGAGGTTTTTAATATAACAGAAATGACCTTTAGAACCTTGAGATATATACAATAAGTTTAAGTGAGTATTTTTACGGTGTTTCGTAAAGTGTAATGGACCCACTACTTTATTTGATTTGCTTATTGAATCATATTGTAATCCAAAAACATTAATACTTATACTATTTAATTTTTCAAACTTATGGATGTCATTAATTTTTATAGGAAACGATAGGTTATCAAATTTTAGTTTGTTTTTGTGTATTATATAAGATGATACCCTATTGGAACTATGAGTAGCTGGAAATAATCCTGACAAAACTGCCCAACGAAAGCATTCATGATCGTTATTTTGAACATTGATTACAGCTTTCTTATGTTTTATATCTAACGGTAGGTCTATGTATGAAGATCCACGCAATGGGTTAAATTTGTTGACATTCATATCCAAGTGATTTATTTTAACTAAACTCCATCCACTACCTTTTTTTTGGAAATTGGTCATTTTGTTTGTTATTTCGGTAATTATAGATGAGAAAATAATATCTTTGTCATCACCTTGACAAACAAGATAGTTTGAAATTTGAAAATCAAAAATATTGTGTAGATTTTTTGTTTCTTGTGTGAAATCCGCATTGAGAATAAAATTAACTTTTACAACAGAATATTCTAAGATAGATCGTTCTAGTAATGTATAAATTATTTTTTTAATATTTTGTAAAAATAATTCAGGTGATTCAAGCTGTGTATCAGAAACTAAACTAGATTTCACTCGATATGTAATAATTCTATTACCGAAAGCACTATCAATGAATTGAACATTAGGTAGATTATTATCTCGTCTAATTAAATTATTTTTATGTTTATTGCTCTTATAGTGACTGGTCATATATTTTTTTGACACATATATGTGACACTCAGGACATTCAATTTTATCATTATGCTGTTCTGTACTTACATTTAAAACGTTATCTAGCGACGATGTAGATGTCGAAGGAGCTTCAAGACGAATATTTTTTCTTCTCTTTAATGAATCCTCTTCAAACAATTCAGTTGGCGCTAATCTTTTCCTGCTGCCTTCTCCATTCTGCATAGATCTGATGGATAAGAAAACTGTTAAAAAAATGTTATCTCACGAAATAAATATGCTACTATGTTTCTATTATTTAAATAGATACTAACATTATTTGTTATTTACACTGCAAACAATATGCTTTCATTGATAATACACCATCAATATCATCCTCATCGGAATGAGTTTGTTTTGAGATTTTATGTCCACTACATGGTGTATAATAAGGAGAAATATCAGGATCTCCCAACATTGATTCTGGCAAAACATTTAATATATACCAAAACCGTATGAAACGATGATATTTATGTAAAATTATCTTTTTATCGAAACTCGCAATCTCACTCTGAGATAAACTAGAAATATCAAGTGAGTGGTACATTTTGGTTGCACTTCAATTTTAAAAATATAAACGGAAGAAACAAGTTGAATGATTGTGCAAGATGTTCGAACCATTATAAATACTTTAAGTGTATCCCCTCTTCATGGATTCCCAAAACATGTTGCAACTAGTCTTAACATAATAAAAAATGTTTTACTCACGTTTCAACTTGTCTTTGTTCCATTTTATCACAGAGCTCGTACAGTTCTTTGTCGTATTGCAATGACATCAGATCCATTGATTCGATGTTTTCGAGAAGTGCGACGAGTTCCATGTTGTATAAATCACAGCTTGTATCCATGGTAAGGAATGTCTCAGTATTTTTAAAAGTTATTTCAACGCTTATATACTGTGACGTCTGGGCGTGTGTGTACAAATAAAACACGGCCAGGTTAGTCAGCATAAAAAAAAACATTTAATATCAACACGAAATTATAATTTAAGTGGTTCCTAAAATGCCCGTCACTTTCCACTTCCTAGCGGGTGCGCAAGTACTCTCCTGGCAGTAGGCCGTAATGTCTGCTCGGCTTCAGTGAATCTCCTTAGGGAAGACAGCTGACGTCCAGAGATTCGGAAGCTGATGTCTGGAACCTCGAAAGCCGGATGTACGGGACCAGGAGAGAGAAGAGGTGAACCCGAACCTTGCACCCCAAATGGGGGTTTCTATTATGCGTAGGCAAATATAATAAAATTAATTTTATAATGATTGGGATGTGTCCCAATAGCTTAACGGTCACTGATGAATGACGTAGCAACGCACGTAACGGCAGAACAAGATCGATGAGCGACGTGCGTATGCTTCGATGACTACCGTAGGTCTGCCCGGGGCGGGGGAACGAGAGACGGCAGCTCGGCTTTTGCGTCGGGCGAGTTCGGATTGGAACCGTTAGAAACGAACCATAGCCGACGCAGAGACCGGTATTGCCGCGTTCAATTGCGTATGATCATAAACTATAGGTTATTCTTTCTATTCCTTTTTTTTTTATCTTAGTAATTATCAATATTCTTTTTAATTAATTTATTTATTAATTCTATGGAAATGATTTTATTAAACGATTATTAAAATTAAATTGAAATGTAACGTTACTACGTTACAATACCCCCCGCCATAGAAAAGGATTTTTGTTTCTAAAAAAAAAAATCCGTATAACTCGAAAGGTAGTCAGTGTTCTTAAGCAGCTACTTGTTTATACCGACCAACTTCAAATCTTTTATGTGCCAAGTGCCTAATGCTTTGCCGAACATGTCCTGTAATACATATACAAGGGGCGATTTTTTAGCGATGATTTTAGCCTTAATGAATTTCGGTGCTAGTTTTTTCGAAAATTTGTTCCCTTTATCGCTCAAAAAATAAGCCCGCTTCATGACTATGTCGCCGACATTAAATTCTGCAAACTTACGTCGTAAATTGTACTGAGATGAGTTTTTTACATGTGCTTGCCAAAGTTTTGACTGCACCTTATCAAATATAGATGATAGGCAACCTAGGTTTTCAGCATAGGCATCACGTGGTAAGAATATAATCTCATCAGTATTCTCATTATCAATGTAATGACTACCGCAAGTGACAAGTTCACGTCCAAATACAAGAAACGCTGGTGTATATCCTGTAGCTTCGTTGACTGAATTGTTGATCGCGAATTGAACTTTTGGAATAAACGAATCCCATGAGCGATGGTCATTGTCAACATAAGTAGCCAAGCACGTTATTATTGTTTTATTGTAACGTTCCACTAAATTTACTTGCGGAGTATACTTAGGAGTATAATGGACATTAGGGATGCTGTACTTCTTAAAAAAACCGTCCGTTATTTTGCCAGTAAATTGTGTACCATTATCCATTAATACGGTCTGGGGTATGCCGTGTATAAGAAACACTGACTCTTCTAAGATCTTTGTGATAATGTCCGAAGTTGCCTTTTTAATGGGGAAAATTAAGCAAAATTTGGAAAAACAGCACGTTATAACTAGTATGTAGTTATTTTGTTTTTTTGTTGTAGGAAGAGGTCCCATAAGATCAATAGATAACGTTTGAAAAGGTCGTGAACAGTGCTTAGGACGACCCATCTCCCCCAATAGTTGGTGATTTTGTGACTTGTAAGCTAAACACTTCTCGCATTTTCCAATAAAGTTCACAACATCTTGATACATTCCTGGCCAGAAATAGCGTAATGCCAGGCGTCTGTAAGTTTTAAATATTCCCATATGACCAGCAGTAGGCTCAGAATGATTTTCAAAAATAATCTTCTCGCGTAATTCTTTAGGAGCTACTTCCTTCCAAGAAAACTCCGAAGTTAACTCGTGTTTATTTCTGGATAGCCTAAACAACGTGTTGTTTTTTATTAAAAAATTTGGAAATTTTCCAGGATCGCTAGCAGAACCAGAATAAATATTTTTGTACCAAGAATCGCTGGTCTTTAAGTAACTGTCGGAAGTGCTTATGGAACTCACCTGAACGCTACGAGAAAGGGCATCAGGTATTATATTATCGACACCGCGGCGGTGCTTAATTAAAAAATTAAATGCTGATAATCGTACTCCCCAACGAGCTAAACGGCCAGTAGGGTTTGAGATCGACAAAAACCATTTTAACGCACTATGGTCAGTATAGACGGTAAATGCCTGACCATTCTCAATGTAACATCTCCAGTGCTCGAGCGCGGTTACGACAGCTAAAGTCTCGCGTTCCGTGATGCTGTAGTTTCTTTCAGGTGCCGACAATGACTTGCTCATATAGGCAATCGGATGTTCCTTACCATCAATTGTCTGTGTTAGCATCGCACCTATACCGTAATTACTAGCATCCGTGTGGACCTCAAAAGGCTTAGAATAATCTGGACAAGCCAATACTGGGGCACAGACCAGACACTCCTTAAGTTTTTTAAAGGCAAGATCTGCCTCTGAAGTCCACTTAAAAGAAGGAGCATTTTTTTTGGTGGAAGTTAATTGGTTTAAAGGGCCGGCTATGGTACTGAAGTTAGGAACGAAACGTCGATACCATGTCGCAGTCCCCAGGAACCGTTTCAGGTCTTTCCGGCAAGCGGGTGTTGGATAATTTAAAATAGCATCAACTTTTTCTGGATCGGTATGCAACCCAGAACTGTCGACAACGTAGCCCAAGTATTTGAGACTAGGTTTAAAAAATTTACATTTTTCAAGATTGACTGTTAAGTTTGCGTGTTCAAGTTTTTTAAGGACACGTAGAAGTAAGTCCACGTGATCTTTAAAATCGGAAGAAACGATGATAATGTCATCCAGATATGCAAAAACCTTATTATCGAATTCGCCGAATAACAAATCCACAAGCCTTTGTTGTGTGGCCGGTGCGTTAGTTAAACCAAACGCCATCCGCTTAAATCGACAGGTACCCCGACCAGGAACATAGAATGCCGTTTTATCGCGATCTTCCTCTGCAATCGGAATTTGCCAAAACGCTTTAGATAAGTCTATACTACTAAGGAAGCGAGCATCTCTTAAATTATCGAGAATCTCTGAAATGTAGGGTAGATTATATGCGTCGCGTTTGGTGATCGAATTAACTTTCCGACTGTCAAGGCAAAATCTGGGTTGACCGTTCTTTTTTGTCACGAGCAAAACAGGAGACGACCATGCGCTTTCACAGGGTTCGATGACATCCAGGGATAGCATTTCGTCAACCTGCTCGACTAGAATGCGTTGTTTTTCAGGAGATAGGCGATAGTAGCGTTGACGTATTGGTTTATGGTCCCCTGTATCAATATGATGAGTTATAAGTTTAGTGATCCCAAGACCCTTATTTTGTGCAGATATTTCTTCATATTTTTTAATAACGTCATCCGCGAGCGATTTATGATGATCGTCTAAATTTAAATAACCTTGTACGAAGGTTTTACGTGAAGTGTCTAAATTTTCTTTTTTCTTGTCCTTGTTAGAGATAACAATGCTGTTTATGTATTTTGGACACAACCGGAATTTACGCCAGAAGTCAATCCCTAAGATTAGATTCGGCTTAATATCTGGCACTACAATAGCTTTCAAGATATGAAATTGGTTTTCAAAAGTTACAGGGATATTAATAAAACCAATGCTTTGCAAACTTTGGCCTCCAGCAGCTATAACTGAAATATGATCGTCCTTAATAAGAGGTAGGCCTTGATTTATAAAAATAATATGGGCTCCATTGCCCAAAATGGTGATAGCGGAACCAGAATCTAAAAGTCCCGATATAGTAAAATCATTAATTCGAATATGAACATAAGGTCTGTTATCGATATTGTAGTCTTTATTAAGAATTGTGTCAACTTTATAACAGTTGAAAAAGAGTTTTATTGTTTTTAACCAATTTTGCCAATCAATGATATCAAAATTGTTATTGACACAATTCTGCGAAACTAGTTTTTTGGAGCAGGTTTAGTATTTTGGCAGTTAGGGCAATCGGGGGTCTTGACACCCTTATGACCACAAATGAAACCAAATATATTATCTTTGTTAGCGGTGCACTGCCTAAGGTTATGTGTGTTACATCGACATCGGGGGCAAAAAAGAGGTTTAAGAGGAGAGACATCGACGGCATGTACATAATTATTATCAGAAGTAGAGGGGTCCTCTGTTTTGTTTCTTTGATTATGAGATTTATTGTTAAACGATTGTCTACCAAAAAATTTATTATTGTAAGAATTCCTATAATTAGGTCCATTATAACTACCAGTATAAGCAAACTCTGGTGCTAGTGTATCGGATGTTACTCTGGGAGGTTCTTTAAATTTACAAAGGCGAGACTGTACGTTTTCATAATTACGGCAAAGGGCTTTAAGTTCCTCGATTGTTTTAATTTCAGAGACAGAAGATAGGGTGTTAGCATAACATGGCCGGATGTTATGTAGCAAAAGTTCTAATTTGTCGTCTTCAGGTAGTTTAGTAGAAAGTCTAGAAAAAAGTCCAGACATTATAGAAAGGTAGATAACGATGCTCTCAGTCTCACCTTGTGTACGCGACCTAATTTCTGAAAGAAGCCTATAGTCATAATCATACGGATCAAAATCACGCTTTAATGATGAAACGAGGTCGTCCCAATTACTCAAGGAATCTTTTATGCTTCTATACCAGTGCAATGCGTCGCCTATAAATATTTCCGTGGCATGTGATAGGATTTTATCAGGGGAAGTATTCTTTGCTTCGCAAAGCTCTTCAGCCTTTTGAATGAAAGCCCGAGCACAAGTCTTGCCGTCAAACTTCAGTTTAGAAAATTTGCTTACTCCGCCGTCGCATGTAACATTAACATTGATTGGCGAAGAGTTAGCACCAAGGTTTTGGAAATCATTATTGGAGACGGCTAAAGGATCTAAAGCGGCGTCTTTTACTGAGTTAAGTTTGGCAATTGTAGACTTATAGAAATTAATGCATTGGTCAAAGTTATCTTTATATTTGTCATCGCGTGTTATCCGATTGAGCCGGTGATATGTGTGATTTAGTAAATTTTGTATACGAAGCAATGAGTTTTCATCAAGAGAGGTAGAATCTAGACCGACGTTAGCTTTTTGAAGAATGTCTAAAGCACCATTTAGGTCCTCTGCTACTTCGAAAGGACTCGTAAGTATGTCCTCCGAAGGAAATAGAGGTCCACATTTGGCAATTTGTTTGCGTAACTCTTGCACGGTAGACGCAGGAGTTTCGCCTCTAATAGCGACTTCGTATTCCAATTCAGATTTTGGTAGTGACATAAACTTAACTTGGAAAGTCATTGTTAAAATGTAATGAATAGGTAGGCCTAAATACAAAAGGTTCTCCTATATTATAACGGTAAATGTTGTACGAAACTAGTAATACAGTAAGCGAAAATATAAATATTACTCCGTCTGTTACAATTGGTATGATTATTATAACGTTCCGGTTGTAGTAAATATAAATAAAGCAACAAAATAAAGTATAAAAAAAAACTTCAATACTACATTAAAAAAAAATTATCAACAAGAAAGCAACTAGTGTGTACGAACTGTGATAAGAACTACCGTTAGCAGTTTACAAAAATATGGAGAGGAATAATAAAATATACTGCTGACTTACAGTAGGTATTGTAGTGGCATACACCTTAGTTGCTTGCAATCAACCAAAAGAAAACGTTTCACAAAAAAAGAAAAACACCTCACCATCACCAAGCCTCCCCTTAGAAAGTGAAAAAATGACCTTAAAACCACGTTATGGGCGCCAATGTGACGTCTGGGCGTGTGTGTACAAATAAAACACGGCCAGGTTAGTCAGCATAAAAAAAAACATTTAATATCAACACGAAATTATAATTTAAGTGGTTCCTAAAATGCCCGTCACTTTCCACTTCCTAGCGGGTGCGCAAGTACTCTCCTGGCAGTAGGCCGTAATGTCTGCTCGGCTTCAGTGAATCTCCTTAGGGAAGACAGCTGACGTCCAGAGATTCGGAAGCTGATGTCTGGAACCTCGAAAGCCGGATGTACGGGACCAGGAGAGAGAAGAGGTGAACCCGAACCTTGCACCCCAAATGGGGGTTTCTATTATGCGTAGGCAAATATAATAAAATTAATTTTATAATGATTGGGATGTGTCCCAATAGCTTAACGGTCACTGATGAATGACGTAGCAACGCACGTAACGGCAGAACAAGATCGATGAGCGACGTGCGTATGCTTCGATGACTACCGTAGGTCTGCCCGGGGCGGGGGAACGAGAGACGGCAGCTCGGCTTTTGCGTCGGGCGAGTTCGGATTGGAACCGTTAGAAACGAACCATAGCCGACGCAGAGACCGGTATTGCCGCGTTCAATTGCGTATGATCATAAACTATAGGTTATTCTTTCTATTCCTTTTTTTTTTATCTTAGTAATTATCAATATTCTTTTTAATTAATTTATTTATTAATTCTATGGAAATGATTTTATTAAACGATTATTAAAATTAAATTGAAATGTAACGTTACTACGTTACAATACTACCCAAAACAATGTAATTACATTCTAAGCTATCCACTTTTTTCCAAACAATTTATGAATGTTCCCAATAACTTTACAATCGTAAGCATGAGCATTAAAAAACACTAAAAAGACTTATAACTATTTACAATAATACTTAGCAATAACACAATTCACAAAGAGTTCTAGAATCAAAAACAAATTAATCTATTAAGTATGTAACTTAAAAGAGTACAAAGTTTAAATACAATACAATGTAAGTTAAATTTAAACAGGTAGATTCTTAAGTACAGTTATTACAATAATAGTTTCAAAACATTGACACGCACTGGCACTTTTGTTCATTTGTCTGTGTCTATAAAATATTTCACACAATCGTCCTTACTAGCCAACTGTTTAGTTATATTGTATATAGTGTCCTTGACACTTTGCAAGTTCTTATCACTGTCGTTTTCCGTGTAATATTTAACTCGCACATCAGCGTGTTTCCAATGTTCCGTCGGTGCGATGTTTTTTATTTTATTCACTTCATACACCTCAATTTTTATGAGATGTGATGCAGAACTGTTGTCATCGCTGTTTGATCGGATGTATGAAACACCCCCGCTCGTCGATCGACCAACACTGGATGACTTTCTTGTTGTTGTCTTCTTCTTTTTTGGTTTTTCGAAGAACTCATCAATGCTGTTGCATTCGATTGGTCTTTTATTTGCTATTATCGCTTTTTTTACTTTAAAAGCGAGTGTACCTTCTTCATCACTAGGTTCGTCGATTTCTTCAGCATAATAGTAGTTTTTGAACGTATTTTCAGAAAACTGTAACAAAATGAAACTGTTTTAATTATCGGTTAAGTAAGTACTGTATGATAAATACTTATAGGTATGCGAAGTATACATGTACACATTAGTAACAATGATAAATTAATAAGACATCAAAGATAGCTAAAATGTATTAACCTGGTGGACAACACATGGCATAAACAATTAATGAAACATCTGGTTACAACACTTTTAGATCAAAGTATATAAAGGTACTTACATTCATTTTTATAACACTTTCACTATTTAACTATTTCACAATTTTACTATCACTTCACTGTTACACACAACTGGAGATCACACTTCGAGCAGAGCACAGAGTGGAATACGATACCATGTGATTTTGAGTCGGTCTTTTATATGGAGAGGGAGTATTGTTTCCTTGCAGACAAGATCCAACATGTTTCGACTTTCACCTTAAATGTTCCGTTGAATACGTAATATCAGGTAATGTGAATAATGGGAACCGTAATTATTATGACAATGAGAAGACCCAAAGGGTTTTACCTAGAATTTGAGAAAGGTATGGTGTATTGTAACGATTGCTTTATCTATAATAAACAATGCCCGTAATGCGTAAAGGGCGACTATTAAGTAATTTTAAACGGCTTTTAAGTAGAAACACGAGTTAATAGAAATACGAGACAAAGACCTTTGCATCCTTCAAATAAAAAAGGGTCGCCGATAGAAAGTAGAAAGTCAATAACACAACGAAACAGGGAAAATGTTGCTTTATCTATCATAAACAATGTTCGTAATGCGTAAAGGGTAACTATTAAGTAATTTTAAACGGCTTTTGCGTAGAAACACGAGTTAATAGAAATACGCGACAAAGACCTTTGCATCCTTAAAATAAAAAAAAGGATCGCCGATAGAAAGTAGAAAGTTAAAAGCACAACGAACAGGGAAAAAGTACAAGCTTAAGGGAACCGTAGACCATGAACAAATTCGTGGTTCATACCTACCTCGCGGGTGATATGAAACGGATTCCGCGGACGATATAATTTTTATTCGCGGGTGTTATCAAAGTAATCCGCGGTCGATATCAAATTAATCCGCGGTAGGTATCAAGTTAATCCGCGGTAGGTATCAAATTAATCCGCGGTAGGTATCAAATTAATCCGCGGTAGGTATCAAATTAATTCGCGGTAGGTATCAAATTAATCCGCGGTAGGTATCAAATTAATTCGCGGTAGGTATTAAAGCGATCCGCGGGCCGAATCTGGAGCAATCGAAAACGTCGGCCATTAGCCGCCGGAGCGCCGCGGACCGGCCGTCGAACCTGCTCCAGTATCGGTGAATCCCTTACTACTGATGAGTCTTTCTTGAATAGTTGATGGCGCTGGCGTGGCATTGACGGGGCTATGGATCGCTACAGCGATTTAGGGATTTTTGTAGTAGGAATGGCTTTCACGCGGGTGGAACCGCGAGCAACACCTAGTAAATAATAGGTTAAGTAAGTGTGGCGCATTACGTTCTTGTGTCATTTTTAAACGTATTAAGTATTTTATTTGAAACTTATTAGCCTGAAATCTTAATATATATAAATCTCGTGTCACAATGTTTGTCCTCAATGGACTCCTAAACCACTTAACCGATTATAATAAAATTCGCACACCATGTGCAGTTCGATCCAACTTGAGAGATAGGATAGTTTAAATCGCAAATTATAGTCGCAATTTTAATTTATTGCTAATTATTTGTCTGTTATTATTTGACAGTCACAATTATCTGTTAACTCCAAATGATTCTAACAGATGTCGATACCTTTCGACTGGGTTGAGTAAGTAATCAATAGATGGCGCTGCTATGAATGATTCTAACAGATGTCGATACCTTTCGACTGGGTTGAGTAAGTAATCAATAGATGGTGCTGCTAATATAAAGCGGGACTTTTATACCGGGAAAACTCATTCACGCGGGCGGAGCCGCGGGCAAAAGCTAGTTATTCTATATATCTAAATCAGATTCCATAGATATAAAAGTAAATAAAGTCACCCATTATTGAGGTTTTATAACACGAGAAGCCGCCGCTCACCTGCATAAGTAAAAATAAATTACAACAATATTTTACATTATCATCAAAAGCATAAGATATTTATGTTACAATATCTTTCTTTCCGTTCAATGTTTACTTTTTTGTATTTTCCTTATGGTATTCTCAAAACGCGAGGTGTGTAAGAAGGAAGTAATTTCGCATTCCGTACCATAAATTGTATAACCCCTAGCAAGTAGGGACGTTAGCAGACATTCAATCAAATCAACTTTGGGCCGAGTAATTCGCGCGGTGCGCCGCGGTGCCCGCCAAAAAAATAAAAAATATGAACTGTGTGGTTCTTTCCTTAGTCCATATAAAAAAAAATATTATGTACATAATATATTTAAAATATGACCTAAAGATGAGCATTGTAATGTTAAGAGATTAATATACAAAAATACTTACGCATCACGCCTTTCATTCCAAATGTAGTAGGCAGAGTTGCAACCATGGCACCTACGTTTTGCCTTGTGTGTTTCATTCCAACGAAAGCGCCATACTGGGCACGCAATACAACTACGCCACCGAGGTAGTCCGAAAAGATGATATTATAATGTATGTACATAAAAATTTAGTTCATCTTGAATTACCTAATCTTAAGACATTTGAAACAACGCAAACATTATTTTTCTTTGGAAAAAATAGGCATTTGTAGCCTAACAACAAACAATCTTTAAAAGAAAGGATAAAGAATGCCAAGATTTTTTCATAAAGCTCTAACTCGGTACGTTGGTTATGCCCAAGTTGTACAATCTAAATATTATAAGGGCATCTATACATCCTTTTCATCTTTTCATCCTTTAACAGTCTAAGGAAGTAGAACTTAAATTCTATCGGTCAGTCATGATAGGATATCTAGGCATTAGTTGTAATAGGATTTAAGAAAATCAAACCATTAGAATGTCCAAACAACTTTCACGTAGTTAAGACGCGAGCTAAAAGTTAGTAGCAAATACATGCTCGATTTATTAATCTCAATGAAATAAATCTTATGCGTAGCTCTATGTTGCTATTCGTTGTATATCTGGAGGAATCAATAATATCGGCGTAGGCATATTAAGTCGGAGCCCCGTTCTAAGAAAGACTTGATTTTTTTACGCCAATATTACAGGCTATACACACTCTCACGCCTTTTATCCCCAAAGGAGTAGGCAGAGGCGCAATGAATGCACCCACTTTTCGCTGTGTGTATTCCGTCCCATGATGTGATAGGGGGCGAGCCTATGGCCATATCATACTGAATAGAAAAATCCAATATCACTTTGCCCGACCCTGGGATCGAAACCGAGACCTCATCATTGCAGTTGTACCGTAACACAACTACGCAATACGCCACCGACACAGTCATTCAGTCAGTATTAGGCTATAGCATTTTGTACTCTGTTATTCGATATTTATTTCAACGTACTTTGCTGTTTTTTAGAAACATGATATACGAACATACAGACATAGTGGATAGCGGCGTGATTCTAAAGTGTTCCGGATTTCATGAGGTACGGAAGCCAATAAATATCTAGCACTAAAATCCAGATGTTTTATTACGGCAGCTTAATATCAGGTAAGCATTTAGTATATACCTACGTTGAAAGTTTTCTTTATCATTGGATAACAAATTGATTTAGTTTCGTTGTACAGTAGGTAAAAAAAAAATATTATTATTTGAACACACAAATGTTTTCTGTGTAAACATATACAAATTGTCGTAGATTTATTGTAGTGATTCGTAGTTACTCATCCTATTAATAAATATACGGGACAATTTAAAAGTCATTTTCAAATGTGGTTTCGCATATAATTATGTTGAAATTTTCGCAACGCACATTATTATTAAGCTCTTGGTATCGTGAAAACATTATGTTGAAATGTTCACGCCATTTACTTGAACATCGCAGATTCGTATTTGGATACGTGTAAATAACTGCGCGCCGTATATTATTTATTCAACACATTGTAATTAAAATAAAACGCACCTCTGTTGACGTTTCTGAACGAAAAAATACGGGGTATATTTTTCAGTCCCTTTTTTTGTCAAAAGCTGAAAAACATGGATGTTCATTTTACACAAAATAAAATTAGAGTGAGCCATTGATGTATTAAATTTTTTAAATACATCAATGGAGTGAGCCCATTAATTATGATAGCTGACGATTTAGGATCAACGCAGGCCGCGCGGAGAACTGCGCTCACATGCACAAGTATTTTCTTTTAGAAAATTGAAAATATTTTGGGACTTTACAATTTGATTCGCATATAAAAATAATAATTTGAAAACTTTTACCGCAAATTTTTTACTATTATGTAATTCTAGGTATTGTTCGCGGCTTCAACTGCGTGAAAAGCCTTTCCCGCTACAAAGTTCCTAAAACATTATAGGACGCCAGTGCCATCTATTTAAAAAATCATACTGAATGCCACTTTTTCCCATGAGGGCACTATACCGGGATAAAAACTAGACTATGTGTCAATCCAGCACATGATCTACCCGTGTGCCAAATTTCACCCATTTCCGTCCATAAGTTTCTGCGTTTACTTCTAACTAACATACAAATGTGTCCAAACATTTTGACAAACTAGCATTTATGATATTTATTTATTTGCATACTAAGTGTACAATAGTTGTTGTTACATTTTTTTGTGCTTATAACTTAGTAGCCCTTTCCAGACATTGCAAATTTGAGGGCGCTATATTAATAAAATTTTATTATAATCTATATAAGCATATAAACATAGGATACCAAAGTAGTCTTTAAATTTATTTTTAAGATACATATAATCAATACGAATTTAAGACATGTAATATTGTTTAATTTCTAATTAGTAACATTATACATCAATGATTAGTAAGTAAGATTTTCTAACTATTTTTCAAATAAGTCGTGTTGTTGTTTATTAGTTTCTGACTTAATACAAATAGAAAGTCAAGACAGTCTCTAGGAAGTGATTTAAAGTCTTGACACGCTAAAATAAATCAAACATATTCGATTCTTTCAAAATGTGCATTCCGTCCTACTATCGGGAACGTGCAAGAACTATAGGAGACAGCACAAAATCGACACAAAAGCCACATAGGGATAAAAAAGGTACTTTTGAAAGCTATAATTTGTTTTTATTATTCTTTTATTATGTCAAAAATTATAAAATATGGGTTCCGGCTGAATAAATGGATACCTAGCGTGGCCAGAATTAGTTTTTTTTTTAGATGGGAGCTAGTTATTTTGATATTATTGAAGCAAAATTAGGAGGTTATGTTTCCTTAATTAAATATTTGTTTGTATTGAATATTATCTTCAAAACTTCTTTATTTTTATAAATTACGTAATGAGACATTTCTAAATGCTTTGATACTCATACTTATGTATGTTTTATACAGCTTTTATTATTATTGTCGATTTTCACATAACCATGGAATAAAAGTACTTAGGTACTATTCTTGGGAACATAATAGAACTTCACACCATTTGATTTGTTTATTTTTATGTTTTAGAGCATCCAGATACACAGCAATAAGTACATTATAAACAAATTAAATGATATTTTTCATCCTTTTAATATTAGTATTTTACGTGAAAGCCAAGTATCGATGGGCTGAAAAAGATTCAGATTGCGCCACCATATGGCAGAGCTTACGACGTTTACGTTCCCTAATATGAATGGACTGTCAATACAAATCCAAATATTTCATTATTCGATAAATATTCTTGAGTCATTCGGCTTATTTATTGTGAGTGAATAAGCTTCTGATAATTCAATTGGTGGCAACTTATTAAAAATATATTTATAAATGTAAAACTTAACGAATTTTTGTTGTTTGATATTTAAAATTTAATATCTATTGTCTTATAAGTCTGTGATTTATAAAAAAAATGGGTAAAATGTAAAGACATGACGGAGGTATTTAGTCAGATAAACTCGATATTTACAACTAAAATTAAAACTATCAAAAATTTGAATTAATTCTCAAATCTCTCATTAATAAAAATGGAAAGTTTAAGTAAGTACCCTTTCCATCCTTTTTATAACGACTGCCAATTAATTTCCCTAAAGACGGGAGGTTTAAATCAGTATAATAAGCGGAATCTTGGCAAGGGGTTGAACCATCGCACAATACAATTTAAAATTGAGTCTTTTAACAAAACGTTTGGAATACAACGCATCTAAACTGGATTATTATCATACCAGCCCTGTATTATATACTGCCCACTGCTGAGCACGGGCCTCCTCTACAACTTTGAGGGTTTAGGCCTTAGTCCACCACGTTGGTCTAGTGCAGGTTGGCAGACTTCACATACCTTCGAAATTCTTATAAAGAACTTCTCAGATATGCAGGATTCCTCACGATGTTTTCCTTCACCGTTAAAGCGAGCGATAATTCACAAAGAATACACACATCATTTTTTTAGAAAATCAAAACTGGATTAGTGTTATGCATAATATATTTGAACAATGTCTATTACCAAATCAAAATATTTTTACCTATTATTTTAAATAAATGCCAGGTTGTAACAACTTTGATTACCTTTTTACACAAAGAACCTCATATTCGATTAACATTACAATGTCTTAACATGACGCAACATTTTAAATGTGCTTGTCTTTGTGTAATACAAAAGTACTGCAATACAAAATTGAATATGCAGCCTCTGATAAGTATTGTTGTACAGTTTGAGAAAAAGAAACCTGAAAAATTGCAAGCTGTTCATGGAGTATTACTTAGTAGTTTTTAGGGTTCCAGACCTCAAAAGGAAAAAAGGAACACTTATAGGATCACTTTGTTGTCCGTCTGTCTATCTCTCTGTCCCTCTGTCAAGACCATTTTTTGTCAGGAACGTGAGCTATCAAGATGAAAATCAAATACTCGGATCTACGGTCTCTTTCAGCAGTGAAAAAATTAAACGTGTAAATCAACGCGATCAAAAGATATGACCGTTACCGTACGGAATCCTAAAAAAGCGAAATTACATACTTTTTAAATTTTATTAATTTATTAATTAATTTTGGTGAACTATTGAACTTATATACTTAGATACCTTACCTACTTAGATGCCTTTGTTCCGAACCCTCGGTACGCGAGTCTAACTCGCACTTGTCCGGTTTTTATTACTCGAATGGCCTTCCCTACTCATATTCAAACAATTATTGAACATATTTTTTTATGTAAAATCTATATTTTTAACAGTACTTTATTCAGTGGGGTGAATATAAAACAAGCAAGTACATTATTAAAATACCCATTTACTTAATTACTACATAAAGTGAAATTTTTTTTTATTAAAATGTCTAACGTAAAATGTAACCATAAAACATTTAATTAAAATTTAATTAATTTGTTTTCCAATATTGAATGAAGATATGGCTGCAAAGGTTATTTTCACTTACAATATATTCCATTGGGTAGAATGATGACTGAAAATGGACCACCTAATTGCTGTGATTGAAAGCTGTGTACGAGAATAATTACTGCCGAATGCCAATGGTTTGTGTATATTTTGGCGGGTGAAGTTTAAAAGATTAAACTGATTTCACGAGTGTAATAAATGTTTAAATTGATTGAATCTATCTAGAATAATTATAGGAATCTATACATTGAATTCAACCGGCTAAACAAAAAATATACAGTTGATAAAAAAAAATACTGCTTATAAAGCGTTTATGGAGTAATTTTAATACGCACGTTGTATTTTTATAAATATATGAGCATTTATAAAATATTTTATTTTTTGATATTAATTAAAGACAGATACCTACTCGAACAAGAGCTAATCATTTTCTTGGGTTACTACAAAACTATATAGGGAAATGGTAAATAGATTTGTTGCATATTTTCCACGAGTACGTTTAATTCAATTAAGTTCACGTATTTTGCTTCCATAGTCCAACATTTGCGGTCGTTACGTCCTCTGTAAAAGATAAATTCGAGCCTAAATAAATATTAACTTTGCATTTGCCGGAATCCGGGCAAAATTTTTCAGCGGTTTAAATAGCTTAAATTAAAATGACTAATTATGTTTTTTTGCAATTTTAATTTGAAGGTGGATTTCATTTGCGTGCCTACTCAGATTATAATGACGGTTGGGTTGTTCCAACTTTGTCTGTTGGTTAACTTTCGCTGAGTGAAATTAATTGAGAAAATTTTCACTAAATTTGTGTAGGTTAAACGTGATTATTTTTCCGACCCAAATATCGACCAATAGAATTGCACCATTCGACGTCACGTGGTACAACCTACATGGTATTATACTGACAATTTTTTTTGAATATTTTCTCTGGTAGTTACTATATATTATTGCACCATTCGATATATTATGAAATTCTTATTTGTTGACTGTTCATTTCATCTCATGGTGCAATTCTATTGGCCGACATTTGGGACGGAAAAATAATCCCCCGAATACCACACG
The DNA here is from genome assembly GCA_947568825.1 of Sphinx pinastri. Lineage (NCBI taxonomy): Eukaryota > Metazoa > Arthropoda > Insecta > Lepidoptera > Sphingidae > Sphinx > Sphinx pinastri. The sequence continues at coordinate 11,956,244 of OX387618.1, read as the reverse complement.
AGCTTCAAAATTATCTGGCATTTCCCTCAAGGTTCCCTGCAAACAAATAAAGTCGTCAAGTTTTTCAGGAAAAATCACTCGCGCTTCGCGCTCGTGATTTTTTAACCTGAAAACTCCTTCATTTGTTTGCAACGAACCTATCGGGAAATACCCGATAATTTTAAAGCTCTTGTGGTATTATAAGTGATTATTTTTCCGACCCAAATATCGACCAATAGAATTGCACCATTCGACGTCACGTGGTACAACCTACATGGTATTATACTGACAATTTTTTTTGAATATTTTCTCTGGTCGTTACTATATATTATTGCACCATTCGATATATTATGAAATTCTTATTTGTTGACTGTTCATTTCATCTCATGGTGCAATTCTATTGGCCGACATTTGGGACGGAAAAATAATCCCCCGAATACCACACGAGCTTCAAAATTATCTGGCATTTCCCTCAAGGTTCCCTGCAAACAAATAAAGTCGTCAAGTTTTTCAGGAAAAATCACTCGCGCTTCGCGCTCGTGATTTTTTAACCTGACAACTCCTTCATTTGTTTGCAACGAACCTATCGGGAAATACCCCATAATTTTGAAGCTCTTGTGGTATTATAAGTGATAAATTTACGAAAACTTGAAGCACCGGATTGAAACAAATATTCGCAATTCAGATGCGATTGTAGCTAGTGGCACATGACCGGACCTGTCGGTTCCCGTCTGCTACAACATCAGTTTAATTGAACCTTTTCACGACTTTAACGTCGATTCACTATCGAATTGTATAAAACTACAACCGATTCTGCTTGTGTATAAAATGTTTTATCGTTGCTTAGTCACTTATAGTGTTTAGTTTAAACTACTCTCGATATAGTCTTATGAAATATATGCTTTACTGGAAACTTTCATGGAAATCTGATATGAAACTAAAACATATTTTCTCATTTATCTTTTTGTATAACCATTTGTTATAATTATATCAATAATATCGAATTCCTAATATCAATGTTATTTAACGAATTGTTCTCTTCTGGCTAATTTCTGCAGAACAATTAGGCTTGTAACAACATTTGATGAAATAAAACCAGCAGACGGTTGAATCTATATCACTACATATTATGAAACTGCCTATCATAGTTGGTTAAAAAAAGTATCTGTGGTAGATGCTTTTAATACGCATTTCTACCACAAGTTTCAAACAAGTGCTAAAAAGGACAATGGCGAAAACGTATTTATAAAAAAACTATGCGTTTAGAAATTCCATACTTGGTAATCTCAATATAATTATTTTGTATGATTTTACAGCATACCAACTTTAGTCGTATAAGTTGCATAAATTAATAAAAAAACTTAATTGACTTTTTTTGTAATGTGTCACGACCATTTTTTATGAATGGCATAGGACCTTTTAGGCTACCAAAACATCATTATCATCAGATCTCTAAAAATTGCAAAAATATATCTGACTAAAAAATGATCATTAAGAATAACAACAAAGATCTCAGCTTTCTTGCTACATGTTTATTACTATGTATATTCTATTCTATACATTCTTACCAGCTGCCTTTTGGCTGAATAGTTACGGTCATTGCTTATCTCATTTTAGAAAAAAAAGCTATTTCCGTCATTTCGTTTCTAGCATGTATTTTTGTAAAATGTGTGATAATATATTGTGTTGATTGAAAATAATGTACATGGTCGAGCAACCGTACTGTAGGTTGCTGCGCTCATGCCATGACAGTTGTCTGGTATTTGGGACGGGCCAGTCGCCTGACATCAAGGCAATATATCTGCCCCGGCAGAATTTTCAGATCAGATATTTATCAGAGACAATGATTATGAAGAAGATGAATAAACATAAAAAAACAAGTGTTTTATTTTTCTCCAGAACTACAGAACTTTTTATTTAAAAAGAAATCCCGAAATATAGGACTTAGGGTCTGAACGTATTTTCTCCCAATAGTTCCAATAGTTTCAGAGTTTATTAAAAAAAAACAAATCTACTATTTCCTATAGTAGTAAAGATAAAAAATGTTTTGATATATACCTAAGCTTGTATAGCTGAGGTAGGTGCATGCCGCGCGCTAGTATGCGGTGTGGCGGATCATCTTCTCCATGTTTAGTGAAATGTTAGGTTCGAATGTGGTAAGGGAGGGCCTCACTTGAGAATAAACAGATTACCAAACATTTTGAGTTTCATTATTTATATTATTGTGTAAAAATAAATTCATAAATGTCAACTAAATCATAACCTCAAAATCTTTAAAATGAAAAATCTTTAGTTCTAGACTTTTTTCACTAATAATCTTGATACATAATTGTTTGGGAATTGCTATTGAATTGTTATATACTTTTTTTTCTTCTAAACGCTACACATTTACATCAACTAAAATCATGTATGGAGACCTGCCATTGTCCTTTATGTAATTTATAAATTAGTGTTATTATTTTTACCGAAAAACTTTTCAAAACCAAATAGTTTTAAGTTTTAAGAAGTATATATATATGTAATACTTTTTAAAACGATTAATATCTCCACATAAGACATTTGAAACACGCACAACGGCCCGACTGTCTACGGGCTAAGTGCGGAAAAAGGAGCCCCACAACAGTAAGACATTTGAAAATACATAAACACCCACAATCTTGGCGAAAGTTAAGTTTATCCGTGAAAAACTCCGATAGAAACGAAAACGAAAGTTTTCTTGCTCAACCCCTGGGAATTGAACCAGTGATCCGTTAATTTAGCCGTGTGATGGTCTGCCAACTGCCTCTTGTCTCACTGGTAATTAGTTTATAAAGTCAATCAAAACCATTTCTCAACGCTTACAAAAGTTTAAGACAGTGTAATTACAGGGCTGGTTAAAATAAGAGTTTAGAGTTTATTTCTAAGCTTCGTTTTGTAGCATTAAGGGATTAAGGTCTAATTCTACCAATTTCTTATTTAACGAGCGTTAGTTAATCGGGCATTAAAATTACCGCGAATGTTAAAGAACGCACAGTTAAGGAAGATAATCACCTGTTAAGGTATGGTGGGACACTCTAAAACCTTAACAGTCCGTTAAGACAGTTAACAGGCTGTTAAAGTAACTAACAGAGCATGGTGAAATTAGACCTAAGACTGTAACAAAGTAATCCTATAGTTTATACATGAGATATGTTAAATTGGCCCGAACATCAAGTAACTCCTTGCTTTAAAATGTAATTTGGATGAATTTGGGCTATGGCCTACATCTAATAATTGAATGAATGATTAGTAAGCTAAGAAACAAAAAAAAAAAAAAACTTACAGGCTCTAGAGCCACATGATATAATATGTATAATATAGTTAATATAAAGAGCAGTTTAATAATAAAGGCGAATTCGTAGCGACTGCAAGATCATCTAATATCCCATTGTACTATTAATCAAACATGATTAAGCCAGTAGTGGGCAGTATACCTACCTAAAATTCTTATAAAAACATAGTAAATTCTCAGGCAATTTTATGTAAATCTAACACGTAGTTGAATAAATCAAATACTTTCATAAAACTGAAGCATTTTTATTTACGAATGCACCGCACAAAACAAATTCAAAGTATTATTTTAGTCGACGCTAATCAGATTTTGGCTATCTGCTAAACGTGCCCAGATTTTCATGTGAGTGAGACGGATAGGGGCGCATACCAACGACGCTTGCAGGTGGCGCGTCATAACCCGATATGGCAGATTAGCCCGCCAGGCGACACCGGCATCCGTTTACCCACTATCGGACTCCTCCGAACACTATTACTGAATTTATGACGGTTCGCTGCAAACAGCTTTGATGTTACTATCGCTCAACTAATATTCTTGTGGTTCTGCTATGTCATGATTTGTTTTAGAAATTATACAATATTGGAAAAATATTGATATAATAAAACATTTTTTATAAGTGGTCATTTGAAATAAACAAGCCCCAGATAAAGATTACTAATAGAGATTAAGTATTTTAATGGTTAGTTTTCCTTTTTTCATATTTTATGAAAGAAAGTTAATAATAAGGAATTAAAATCCAAAATAGAGCTACGATAAAGATGTTTGCCCAGAGGCAACGCCTAGTGGGGTGTAGCATAATATGAATGTATAGTTGATGATAGGGCAAACGTCAGCAAGAATAAAATAATATACTTAACGCCTAAATTTAGATTATATCTTCCTTCTGTACGATGAAATATCAATAGGTACATGCAGTTCGCTAGCTACCATGATGCATATCCTTCCTTCCTTCCTTCCTTGCGCCGTTCTCCTCAGTTCTGAGGGTTGTGACCTCCTCTCACCAGCTTCTACCATATGATGTCACGCCACCGATCCCGACTGTTGGCGTATGGCGTCGTATACAGTGGTGTCAAGTGTGGTGCGGATCCGATCGGTCCAGCGTATTGGGTTGCGTCCACGTGCTCTTTTGCCCTCTACTTTTCCGGTGACCGTCAGTTTCTCTAAGTTGTCGCTCGTATTCCTGGCAATATGTCCAAAAATATATATGTACGATGAAATATCAAGGCATGCAGTTCCCTCGCCACCATGATGCATATCCTATATACATACATATTTTTAAAACTAGCTTTTTCTCGCAGATTCGCCCGCGCGAAAGGGTTTTTCCGGGATAAAAATCCCGCTTTTTATTTTCCCGGGATAAAAAGCCTATGTGTTAATCCAGGACATGATCTACCCATGTGCCAAATTTCATAGAAATCCGTTCGAAACTCATGTAAAATCGCTTCTTCATAAACGCCATATATTTGAATACAGCTCGGGCCGCCCCGCCCAACGCAACGCGCTACGCCCGCGTCTCCGTAAATGAAGCCTAAGTGATTGACATATTGGCGAAAATTCTACTAGAAAACGTCCGTTAACTTTTCGTTTATAACCTATATTAAACCAGAGAGTTATTTAGTGATTGCTTTTGGTTTAATGAAATTCTACTTTATTTGTGCAGACAGTCTTTTTATATTGAATTTTTGGAGAACGATTCAGAGCATAGTTGATATTATAGTGTGATCGCGAGCGCTGTGCCGTGCATTGGGTAGGGAATAAAGTGAGAGGAAAGAAAAAGTAAGATTTATTATGCCTGGATAGTTGTTAAGATATTGGGTAAATTTGGTTTAAAATATTTTGATACATACGATATCTATTGAAATATTTATTTAGTATTTAAATATGTATTTTCTAGGGTACTTATAATATAGTTAAATGTTACAAAACATTTTATTTAAAAAAAAATGTGTCGAGTTTTATTTAAATTTTATTATTTATTTTTTTCAAACCGATTATGTTACTATTTTCTTCACCATAGGGCCTGGATCAGCATCTATCTAACACCTACTCATTGAAATCATTCTTATGAGGCCAAACACACTATATCTGCTTAAGTTAATGAAGACTAATAAGATAATCGTGAGAGAGACGATAACGAAAGGGAGCTGTTGGAAATACTAGACAAAAATAAAGTTTTAAGAAACGAGTTAGCTACATTACATACACAGTTAGTAAATGTAATTGACGAGCGAGACTGTTTGAAAAATGTTATAGACGGGTTTGATAGGTATAGCGAAGAATACGAGGCGGCCTTAAATACCATCACAAGACTGCAGTGTGAACTTCGTGAAGCCCACCTACACATCTCGCAGCTGGAAGAGGTCACCCGGGCAAGCAGCGTACAACAAACTCAAAACTTATATGATGAATTAGTTAGTAAGTCTCCCGCTCTAGTTTCTGTTTCTGCTGGTTCTGTCAATGACACCCCTATCACAGTAGACCTAACTGGCGACGATTCAGTCCACTCAGTGTCTGCAGAAAGGATTGCTGGAGCCAGCAAAAATAAACTTAAAAAATACATTAAAATTAGAAAATATATAAATAAGACACAAAACTTAATACATAAACAAAAAGTATTCAATAAATGTATCAATAATACCAAAGAAAAACTAAACTTAATTGAGCAATTAGATTTATATACCTTACAATTAGAACAATGTAGGGTTAAACATGAAGCTGACACACAATTATTGAACCTGGAAATTACAAACTTATCTTCATCCCTCCAATTAATGACAAGCAGGTATGACTGTGCTCAAAAGGAGATTGAGGATCACACTCAGGCTATGACTGAACTAATAGAACTGAGTAAATACAATGCTGAGAGGTTTGACTCCTTGCAGAACCATACCACAGTATGTTCTTGCAGATCCCTCAGCGAGTCTCAGCCAGGGTGTGACTCTTCCTTGCAATTAGAAACTGAGCCACTATTGTGTGACAGCTTACCTACTAATAATAAGTCCAACAGCTCCCTAAACCTAAACCAAAACAAAACCGAAATTAAAATAAATAAATTGCCACAAAAAAAAACTATTATGTTTTGTGATGAAATAGGAAAGGACATGGGAAGACTGCTGTTTATGGACTTGGGATATACAGTATTGAATAATTGTATGCCTTATACTAGTTATGCAGATATTATTAATCATATTACTAACTGCCATAACTTGACACTTGAAACAAAATTAATTTTATTTGTGGGTAATAGGGGTAATGTAAACAAAAAACAGCTTGTTCAATATCTTGATTTTTTAAATACATTACCGGTGCAAGAGATTGTTATGTTTACATTCCCTTATAGTAAAAGCTTGCCAGCGGAAGAAAACCAAATTAGATATAAGCTAAATTTGACAATGCACACTGTATCGTGCAATATAAACAAAATTCACATTATTGACACTAACAAATATGTTAGTAAAAACTATACATTGACTAAAGATAAATATTATCTGCCAATATATTATAAGAGACAGATAGCAGATGCGCTATCTTATTATTTTATTATAACAGCCAAGAATTTGGCTAATTGTACCACTGCTCCTATTGAGCAGTTAATTAGTAATAATGACTCAGATTATAGCAATCTGAAAAATTTGACATTCAATCATTTAAATTAAATGTTCAGACAATAGAGTCACCCTCTAGCTATATTAATTTGAATGTAAATTTAAATGTCCATTCCAACAAACATGTTTTTAACCTGGTGCATCAAAATATTCAAGGCCTTGCAAATAAAGAATTAGAATTGGAGTTGTTTATGAACAATAGTAATATTGACATATTATGCTTAAGTGAACATTGGCTTAAAAGTCATCAGATCATGTTCAACTTCAATAATCACCAGGTTGCTAGCTCGTTCAGCAGAGTAAATATAATACACGGTGGCTCCTTAATAATAGTCAAAAAGTCAATTAAATACAAGGAAAGGATTGATATTGTGAGTCTGTCTATTGAACGAGTTACAGAGATTTCATGTATTGAATTTGAGCAATTTATTGTTGTGAGTGTATATAGACCACCATGTGCATCCCACACTGATTTCTTAAGAATAATTGAAGATATATTGCATAGGATCTGTAATACAAATAAAATAGTTATTTTTTGTGGAGATTTTAATATTAATCTATTGGAAGAGTCCCAGTTAAAAGTTAATTTTATTAATCTTTTTAAATCTTATGACTTGTACAATGTATTCCTTGAGCCAACTAGGATTACTGCAACCAGTGCTACATGCATTGATAATATTTTTACTAACTATAAAATACTATATAAGGCAGTAATTAATTTGATAGATTCTGACCACTGTGGTCAATTAATATCATTTATTAGTAATAAAAATAAGGTTCAAGGGAAACATATTCAATTTGTTCCTTGTAATATAAGCCGCATGAACCGTTTTAAAAGTAACATGATAAAATGTCTTCCTGGGTTGCCCTTTAAAAATGATCCAGACAAATTGTATACTTCACTTTTTGACTTGATAAAGTGTGAATTTAGAAAAAATTTTACTAGTAAGAAATTAGTGATTAGTGATAGACTTATTTTTAATGAATGGGCAACCGCTGGTATTATTAAAAGTAGAAATAAACTTTATAGATTGTATTCCGAAAGAGCTTATGACCAACGTCCCTCTTTTAGGGAATATGTGAAAAAATATTCCAAAATCTTTAAAAGAGCCTGTTCCACTGCTAAGTCATTATACATAAAAAATAAAATTAAATCAGCTACAAATAAGATTCAGACCACCTGGAACATTATAAATAAAGAATCAGGTAGGCAAAAAGCATGCAGCCTTGATTTTAATTTTAATATTAATATTAATCAAAAATATGTAACAGCAGACTTGGAAGTAGCAACCGTTTTTGAAAATTTTTTCACTGACATACCGTCAAAGACTACTCAACATCTTCAGTCTTCCTCCACGTCAGCTGAGTTGCTGCTTAAACGTAATGTGCCTCAATGCGACATATTTTTTGATTTCAAACCTATTAATACGCGAGATATATTAAAGACATTTAAATGTATCAATCAGAAAAAGACTGCTGATCTTTGGGGAATTTCTGTTAAAAATGTATCATCGATTATTGATGTCATTGCACCCCATCTAGCAGCGGTTTTTAATAGTTGTGTCGCATCGGGTGTGTTTCCTGATCTGATGAAACAAAGCAAGGTGATACCTCTCTTCAAGGCTGGTGATATGTCGGATCCTTCGAACTTCCGACCTGTCTCAATATTACCCACTCTGAGTAAGTTATTTGAAAAAATTATTCTAAATCAATTATTGACACATTTTGACGATAATAACCTACTTCATAGGAAGCAGTTCGGATTTACTAGGGATCGGTCCACCATTGATGCGGGGGTGGATCTCTTGGAAAATATTTTTGAGGCCTGGGAAGAGTCGCACGATGCTCTTGGCGTCTTCTGCGACTTGTCTAAGGCATTTGACTGTGTACATCATGATACTCTGCTCAGGAAACTACACCATTACGGCATTAGAAACACGGCTCTCAATCTTCTGACATCCTATTTGAGTAACAGGGTTCAGAGGGTTGATATTAATGGAAAAATCTCACCTGGATCTGCGGTTACCATGGGAGTTCCACAGGGTTCAATTCTGGGACCATTTTTATTTCTTGTATATATTAATGACTTACCTTACTACGTAAGGGATAATCATAAGATTGTATTGTTCGCGGATGATACATCATTAATATTTAAAATTAAGAGAATGTTACAAAATTATGACGAAGTGAACGATGCTCTCTCTAAAATTGTGCATTGGTTTAATTTAAACAACTTGTTACTAAATGCTAAAAAAACTAAATGCATTAAATTTACTATGCCCAATGTAAGACAAGTAAAAACCAATGTACACATAAATGGGGAAGAGTTGAATCCTGCTGCGTCAACAACTTTTCTGGGCATCACATTAGACGCGAGACTCCAGTGGGGACCGCATATAGCAAAGTTAGCAGGTAGACTAAGTTCAGCGGCTTATGCAGTCAGAAAAATAAGGCGTCTGACTGATGTAGACACGGCAAGAATTGTTTATTTCAGTTATTTTCATAGTATTCTGTCGTATGGTATTCTTCTTTGGGGCAATGCTGCGGATATTAATACAGTATTCGTCTTGCAAAAGAGAGCTATTAGAGCTATCTATTGTCTCGGACCTCGCGTTTCTCTTAGAGAAAAGTTTAAAGAGATAAACATTCTTACCGTAACATCGCAATATATACTTGCAAATCTTATGTATGTTCGAAAAAATATTGCAAATTTTGACCGAATATGCGATATTCATAATAAAAACACTAGGAACAAAGATAAACTTATAGTACATGCTACTCGTCTCCATAAAATAAGCAATTCTTTTGTTGGTCTATGCGTACGCTTCTTCAATAAACTTCCTATGCATATTGTTAATCTTCCAATAAAAAAATTTAAAACTACTGTCAAAGAACGTCTTTGCAAAAAAGGTTATTACAGTATAAGAGACTATCTTGAAGATACAAATGCTTGGGATTAGGTTGCTCAGATTCACACATGTTCTATAATTAAATTGTGTATTATATTGTACTTGCAATTTGTAAAAAATATATATAAAAAAAATTATAATAAAAGACCTACGCTGAGTTTCTTGGTGCTTCTTCTCAGGTCAGTGGGCTTTTCCGAAGCACTGGTAGAATCTTTACATGATAAAAACACTGTAAAAATGACGTGTAAAAGTGCCCTTAGGGGCCTAATTACTGAATAAATGATTTGAATTTGAATTTGAATTTGAATTTGACTTGTGTATTCCGCAGACTACTGGATGCTACAGCATCAAATTAAGGTTACCATGTCTTGAAAATAACACCGAAGTAACAGTACACCGAATTTCAAAACAATCGAACTTGTGAAAGTAGGAAATAAGCTATCTTCAAACGCCTGAATACATTTTTCAAAATTATAGCTAAGAACCATCTCGATCACATTAGCTCATTAGCTTTCAAACAAAAAAAGCCGCGTCAAAATCAGTTTGAGAGCTACGATGCCACAGACAAACATACAGATACACAGACACACAGATACACACCCTAAACATATGACACCCCTCTTTTTTGTCGAAACGTGTTGTTAAACGACAAAGACACTCTTATTATTTGACTTTTTAGAGATTTTTTGTGTCGGGTCGCGGGTGTTATTTAAATATTAATTTATTATTAAGTATCTTTTAATGTTCAAACACACCGGGTTCTGCTTTTTTACCTACAGATATATATTATATAATATATATTAATAATATTCTTCGGGCGTTAATCGTCACTCTACATAGTGAAACAAAACTCCATATAATTATTGAAGGCATATATAAATAGTTTATTAGTAACACTATTATTAAAAATAATCCACATATACAGTATCGTAAAGGGAACAAGAATGTAGAGTAAATTTTTTTAATACGCTTCTAGGATCTCATTCCTACATGTTTAGAACAAGTATATTGGTATCGATAATAATTCCATACACTGAAACGTTTTAACTAAATTAATATTTGTTTAGAACTATAATAATAAGCAGTAACTAACTTTTTTAAAATAACTTCAAATCCTGCGAGATTTGATACTTGCTAAAGTAATTCAATCGCGGCTTTGCTAAGTTTTCCCACCGCGAGTTTCACATCTATTACTAATTTCATGTTTCTTATTTATAAAAGATGTGTTATCTTTTTGAAAATAAAACAATTTAAAAGGAATTTTAACGCATCTTCATAGAGTATCCTCATAGACAAAAGATATGTCGGCGATTGGTATATATTTAAAAGAAATCAATATAATCTGTACGTATATAATAAAACGATTGAAATAATAGATGCAATAATATTCATCGTCTAACTATTCATGATAATCTCATGTAGGTACGTTCAATATTACGTCACAACCGTCTGAATTTGTTATGATTACGAACCTATAAATATCGCGACGTACATTCAATACTTAGACATGTATTACTCTTAAGAAAAGTGTCACGTTAAGTCACAATATGAGATATCAATTTACATGTCATTCCCTTACCTTACCAGCCCTGTATTATATACTGACCACTGCTGGGCACGGGCCTCCTCTACAACTAAGAGAGTTTAGGCCTTAGTCCACCACGCTGGCCTAGTGCGGGTTGGCAGACTTCACATACCTTCGAATTTCTTATAGGGAACTTCTCAGGTATGCAGGTTTCCTCACGATGTTTTCCTTCACCGTTAAAGCGAGCGATAAATCACAAAGAATATACACATAACTTTAGAAAAGTCAGAGGTGCGTGCCCTTGGGTTTTCAACCTGCGGACATTCGTCCCGGCAGTCCGTTCCACTCCCAACTAGTTACTAGGCTATCGCCGCTTTTCGCAAATTTCATGTCGAGACTGACAATGTTGTTATCATAGATAATGGCACCAAGTCGTAAATAAGATTCATATCTTTCTAAAAGCCTTACACTACGCGTTTTTTAATCTATTCAAAGAGAATTTACGGGGCCGTTAATGTCAATACGCGACCTCTACTCTTTTCAAGTCTTTTCATGTTCGGGAATTTCATCTAAATTTTTTGACAATCACCACATTTCATTGGTATCGGCAGCGAGTGAGGTCATTGGTCTACATGAATTACTGTATGGTTAAAATGCTATTTTATAATCGCCAATAAAGTGGGGGTAAACTTAATCTGGTTAAATAGTCGTTTCGCTTGTACCCCCACTTTTTAATCTTCTTTGAAATATTCTCTTTTCATTGACAATGCAATGAGGCTAAAAAGTCATGAAGGAGCTTAGTCGGGGCCGTTAAAAGGATTGCGTTTTAAACAGTTCAGTCTGTCGCCGTGTTTATACTCGAATAAAAGGAATAGAGACGCACTAGTGAGAATTTAATTAAGCTAATAAATGAGCATGAAGTGGCCAGCGACGTTATCTATTCCCGATGCACCACACCACAAAGTGAATCCTCTTAATTGCACACTAAAGTAATTCCTTGGAAATCCTCGCCTCATAGTATCGATCGACTTTAAGGTCCGGTTCAAAGGAACTATCTTGATCCGCTCATTAGGTTTCCAAGTTTCGATTAAATTAAAACTCTCAAACTTTGTTACATGTTTATAACTTTCCTTAAATATAGTATATTAAACATGATGAAGTTATGCAATGAAGTTTTAACAGAATACCAATGGTATACGGTGATACTCGCGATTGCCCGTGACTGCGCCCATGTTATTATAGAGATTACTTATTTAATAGTGGATTTTCGTAAAAAAAATTAGGTGGCTTTTAGGAAGAAATAATTAAATAGATTAAAAGCACGGTATACATTATATTTTTTGTAAGCATACGTATACATGGAAAAGAATTTATAACCTAAGTGTCGTATAGTTTATAGAAAACATTTAAGTTTAAATTAGCAAACGGCGCCTCTGTGTCGCATAATCTCAATAAAGAAGTGCTACCGCATACGTTCCTGTATTTAATAGAGCATTCATGAACAAAATAAAAACAAGTAAAGCTGCAGCTAGTCCAGTTAGAATGTCATTTATTTCGTTTGCCAACAGTTTCTAGAGATGGTGTAGTCGGATATCGGCGTATAAATCAGGCGGTGTGCATCCGGGCGCAAGTTGGCAATACGAGAACAGTACGGAGCGTGTCGAGACTCGAGCGCGGTGGTATATTGTGGCCGCGGGCGTATGGCCAGATACGACCGACACCTATACCTGGGGCACCGCTTAAACTATTTGTTGGCTTGCTGAACTCGGTCCGGCACGCTTTCACGGTGCTCCGATGATGCAAGGATTAAGGCGCTGTACGACTATAGCTTATAACTATTATCGTAGATCTTTTTGATCTCCGCAATTTATTTTATTTGCGGCGGCGCTAGTGTATAGACTGAAGACTGTTAGAATAGAGACTATTTAAATATTACATTGACAACGAAATTAATTTATCTCAGGCGAGGAGACATTATCAACTAATTGCTGATTTTCCATAGTTCCTCGGCAACAAGTTGACAGCTACTATGATGGGTTAACAATCTGTATGATAGTCGCTAATTACTACCAGTTGGGTACAAAATACATCAGGCATTCTGCAACCAGCAAAGTGTTCACGCAATGTGGCTAAAAATTCTCAGTAAATAAAATATAATGAAATACAATACGGTTGTTTTCATATGATGATGTAATCAACCACATACGAGGACAGAATAAATTGCAATGCAATGCAACCAGCCCTGTATTATATACTGCCCACTACTGAGCACGGGCCTCCTCTACTACTGAGAGGGGTTCAGGCCTTAGTCCACCACGCTGGCCTAGTGCGGGTTGGCAGACTTCACATACCCTCGAAATTCTTGTGGAAAATTCTCAGGTATGTAGGTTTCCTCACGATGTTTTCCTTCACCGTTAAAGCGAACGATAATTGATAAACAATACACACGTTACTTCGAAAAGTCAGAGGTGTGTGCCTTGGGTTTTGAACCTCCGGACATTGTCTCGGCAGACCGTTCCATTCCCAACAATATCGTCCACTTGCACTTGAATAAATTGCACTTGCAATTAATTTTGTCATGTGATTCTTGTATTTGGGGTTTATGATTCTCGATGGGGGTTTTATTATTTATAGCGTGTAGTGATAATATAATATCTTCGTGTCAATTAACAAAATATTGCAGACAGTTTAACAGATCTGTACCTTCTAGTAATCATTCTTACAATTCATAAATCATGTTAAGTGCGTGTGTAAAACTAACAATTGCATAAGTACATCAGTTTTAATAGTAGTATTTTTTCGATAATTATAATGTTATAATAGTATGATTTTGTCCAAATTAGTTTATATGGAAAAAAAATTACAAAGAAAGGTTTCGCTAATTTAATGTCCCTATTATCTACATACAGAATCACAAACGGACAGATTGACACACTTGATGAGGGTTCAGCAAAGGGTGACACTTTTACGGACGCCAAAATTGTACTCTGCTACGTTTTCGGCGATTTTACAAACAGGAACACAATTATTCTACGCAATTTATGTACGTCTATAATATTATATTTACAAGATTTTCTTTAAATAATTATTCAGAATCAGCTCCTATGATAACAAAACACAATCAGCAAAAAACTATTTGCGAATAAAAACAAATTAATTCCAGATCTGTGGCAAATCTACTGAAGGTATTTTAATATTCAATCAATATAATATTTTAATTATGCTAATTTCTACCGCAATGTATAGGTATTTGAGTAAAAGGTAAATAATATAACAAAGGAAGTCGAGGGCCATGAAATATGTAGACGTGCGCAACACAAATTACGCTAACTTAAGAAGGAAATGCAAAACTTGAGCGTCGCGGAGGCCAAACGAGAGTCAAGTGTGGAACGTTCTGTAAATAGGACGGACAGACTTGAGTGAGGAGCGGCGCTAACTTCCCTGCAATATTATCGTGTGTTGTTAACTAACTTGTTTGTCATAATATTAACCGCAGCATCGTTGTAACCGGGCTCCCGGTTGTTTGTTAAGTCGATGTATTCACAACAGGTCATTCGCGAGCTCGAGCAGTCACGTGTGAATATAAGCACAATAGCTCTGCAACTAAATCCTGGAAGAATTATTGCGCCAGTTACAACTACTACTCTTATAAAGAAATAGCTTTTGCCTGCGACTCCACCCGCGTGAATGAGTTTTCCCGGGATAAAAGTCCCGCTTTATATTTTCCCGGGATAAAAAGTAGCCTATGTGTTAATCCAGGACATAATCTACGCGTGTGCCAAATTTCATCGAAATCCGTTCAGTAGTTTTTGTGTGAAAGAGTAACAAACATCCAAACATCCAGACATCCATACTTACAAACTTTCGCGTTTATAATATTTAAACTTAATAATGTACCATACTAACAAAATAAACTCTATAAGTGCGCAGAGTAGCACACCAAGGAATTAGGTCTACATAAGGCCTTCATGAGGAGACAGTTGCTTTGCTTTTGTAGATGATAACATTTTATTAGTGCAAATTTTATAAAAGTTATTTTCGTTAAAACTTTAAAGCAGTTACTGTCACCAAAGCCCATTTCAAGTATGTAGAACTTTTGCAATGCTTTAAATGTGAAAAATGCCTTTTTTACATGATACAAGTCTCTAATGTGTATTTAGATCGGTTGAGATAGAAACAGCTATCCTTTTTCTTTGTAGTGAAATAATACCTTTGTAATTTCCTTCTTTCATGTTATCAAAAGGAAAAATTTGTAGCTCAACGCAAGTCATGCATTGCTCAGAAGTTTGAAATTGGTTTGAGTAGAGCATAGATCTCGAAGTCATCTTAAAGACGTAATGTTGGAAGTATACGCGACTGTGATGAAAGTTTTTAAGAGTTTTCAATGGACATTTGAGGAGATTGCGTTCAACACGATGAGCACTGATATTACCAGTATCTCACTTTACAATGGCGCAGGTTCCTAATTCAAATTATGAGAATTAAATTATCAATAAAAACAAAAATGCACAGTCCTCAACAGTAGCACGTGTTTACATAATAAATACGCAAAATCCTCATGACGACACCTTTTTAAGCGTATCCTTTCCAAATGGATATTTTGCCTCCGGCTTTCAAGTAATTAAAATTGCAGCTTACTTTATTCGACTGCGTTGTGCAGTGTTATTGTTAAAGTCCTTTATTTTCAAAGTTGTAAAGCTATTACCCATAGTTATTTGGGATATTACTAATTATAATAGTTTGAGCGTTAATCTATGCGGTAGGTAAACGGCGTGCATGCATCTCGCTACACACCCATACTGCCGTGCTAAGCGCATAAGCTGTATCTCAAAAACTATCGTAAACTAGATTTTTATGGCATCAGATAGCCAAACAGCGGTATATTTTTTACAACGTGTAAAAAAACCTTAAGAAAACAATTTTACTTGAAATCGTAGAGTGAAAAGAAAACTATATTTACAAAACTTCAATTTTCTCGAAACTAGCGTTACCGCGGCGCGTGACGTTCGCAATGTGACGTCATCCCCTCCGAGCCATGAAATCTGGCCACCGTCGTACTGCTCATTGTACCCGTCCCACTTTTTAATCTGGAGACGTCGAATAGAAGCACAATACTCAAGTATGTCTCGGTTCGTATTTGTTTCTCTTTTAATCAGCGAATAGTCAATTCTTTATATCGTAATGAACCGTATATGCGTCCGCGGGTAAGAAATTATAGTAGAAAGCGTAAATAGGAAAACTATAAATAAAATAGTAAATTGTAAAAGTCATTACCTATTTGGCATTTTTATTAATTAAACGTTTTGCTGTGGTCGACGACAGGCGAGCGACCGATCGTATAAACAAAGCCAAATTCTTTCAGCAACAGATGTAATAATCATCTAGCATACCAGCTTTTGTATACTAT
Source organism: Sphinx pinastri (assembly GCA_947568825.1). Lineage (NCBI taxonomy): Eukaryota > Metazoa > Arthropoda > Insecta > Lepidoptera > Sphingidae > Sphinx > Sphinx pinastri. Next base: position 11,939,509 of record OX387618.1, on the reverse strand, counting down.
AAAGGATCCCGTACATTTAAACATTGGTAAATTCCAAACAACTATTAAGCGAAAGTTATGTAATAAAGCTTATTACAAGATTTCAGAATACACAGAGGATAAAAAAGCCTGGGATTCAAATTTTTCATGTGATTCTCTTTGGAATCATGTCTTTCGTTTCAATAAAGTTTCTTTGTTCCCATCTGTGAGCGGCTTGGATATGACATACTCCTTAACTGTCAGTGCCTGCGGCGGCGTCGTGTGCCGGGTCGGCCACTTCCCTGTAATATGGTTGAGGAGGCCGATGGCTGGCACATGCGTCATACTCGTGAACGGGCGCTGCTTGTGTGGACTAGTCTGCCCTTTTCGCTTACTATATCTAAGTTTTAGGGGTATATCTTGAACTTAAATTAATAACAACATCTTGAAGATTTCAGATCAAATTAATACATGATTCCTGAGATAGTTATGCACTCGGGTTGGAATTTAAAATTTATTACCTATTTTGCGAGTATATAAATGAACTGGTCTAAACAAAAGTAAACAAATACTGAATTGTATTTTTTTTTCTCTACATAATGCATTGTATTTTATACCTTGAACTGATTTTGAAAAGGGCAACACTAGAGTTTCTTGCCGGTTCTTCTCTAGTGAGAACTGCTTTCCGAACTGGTGGTAGAGTTAATATTAACAGAATCTAAATAATGTATAACATTTTATGGGTTCGAATAAATTATTTCATTTCATTTCATAAGAAAGAGCCATAATTGATTAGAGAATTTCGTACGGTTTCCCTATATAGAATTAATCCGTGCTTGCTATTTCTAATTTTATTAATTAAGTAGTTAGATGTCTCGGTCTCTACTTTAAGAAGCAAGACGTACCAAGGAATATAAATGGTTTCCTTGAATTTACTGTAAAGGTAGATACAATCAATAGAATTCTCAGTAAATTGAAGCAAATATTTCGTATAGTCGCCCACTTAATATTATATTATAGTGACGGGAGCCAGTGGGTTTTTATCGATCATTATCTTAAGGCGCTATGCCTAGTCAAAATAGGCTTAATTGAACAGTTTTTTAGCCAAATCAGTACATTTTAGAGCAGCCAAAAAAATATATGTTAATCTTGGTCATATTTATGAGGGAACCTCTGAATTCAAAACACGTTTTCGTTAAATTTTCTCGATAGAAAAAAATCATAAAGTTACCATTAATATTGAAATTGTAGCAATTATAACTCTATTATTTATAAACAAATCTTGATAAAATTAATAACTGTGGTGTATTTTATAATAATAAAGGGAACTATTGTTTTTATTTTTCGATTGATATACAATATTTGTAATGATTCATAAATTATTAAATAACTCGAACGAGTTGAATCAAACAAAGCGTCATGGCGGCGTTCGTGAGCTTCTCTTTCATTATTTTCTACGCGGAGTGACAGTGACCGCTGAGGCGCGCTGCTTGATGGACCTATGTCATTTTGTTCCGCATGCCGCTGAGACATCATTTTCGTATTTCGCATTTCTATTTGTTGTTGAAAGCTGTTTATATTTTATATTGTTATTAGTTTTTTTCCTAGGTTAGGTTATTTTTGTTCGGTTGCGGTCCTGGGGATAAGTTGTGTAAATAAATATTTCGTTTTTCTAAATTGTGCTGTAAGGTGACATTATAAAAATATGGGCAGCAAAAAAAATAAACGGAGGGCAATAAAGAGATCTTATTCTATGAAACAAAAACACTTGTTGGAAGTTGTAAAGTAAGTACCTACCTTGTTGTGTAAACCTAATTTAGTTTGAATAAATTATTTATAGATAGATAACTTTGTCATAACAGCCCATGGTTCAATTGGTCTAAAGGTTTTGTGCAACAGAATTGTCTACGCATGAGTGATATACCCGAGTTCAAAACCTGCAAACACATCTTTATACTTTTTGATGATTTTCTTATTTGATTTTTTTAAATAATTATTATTTTACTTTTGTCGATTTCTTTTATTTACGTAAATTTATTGTTTTTTATTTTTTGTTATAGTAAAAAGAAACTGTTGGCGTGCAATCCAGATGAACCATCGGATAAAACTTTTCATGAGTAAGCATATACATGGTGTTACGGAATATTATGGTAATTATTATTGAGAAAGAAGGTCATTGAACTCATCATTATGACCAAGTTTTACTACGGCTCCAACACTAAAATCGCAATACAAAATCGGCGTCTCTTTTTTTCACGAAGAAAGTGATCTACGATTACGGCGTCCTAGAACGTCCTGGCACTAGCTGTGACCAGTGTGTCATCGGCGTATCTGATAGATCTGTAAAAAGGCTTAATTAAAAAAAAAACCTTTTTTATTGCCATTTTCAAATTACTCAAAATGACCAATTATTGAAATTTCTCGTTTTCTCAAAAAAATCACATGAAATAAAAATGTATGATATAATCATGTATTTCAATTTAAAAACTTATTAGTTTAAATTTTAGATTACAAAAGAACTCTGAACACGAATACCCTGAATACATTACTTTCAATTGCAACAGCTGAAACTTCAGGAGCCAATCAAAAATCTAATTATGATGAGTAAGTATCAACATATGGGCGAAGGTCGTCACACAATGGGAGCTGACGGATAGCCGCGATACTCCGCGATCGACTCTCCCAAACAGGTGGCGAACTTCGCAACTTCGAGCCCAATTGTTCTGAATCATTAATACTTATTGTAGATAGCTGTCCACATGGGCGTATATAGGGGGGGTGTGGGTGGTTAACCCAACGCAAAAACACCACTGAAACTGCGTAAAAGTAAACCTTTTAAAATTTTGGTGACGGGGGGGGGGGGGATTATATACGTGAAATTTTGGCACAAGAACCCGCGCTACGCCATTTACATTTTAGTATCCTCGACCCCCCCCCTATGTGAAAGCTATAGCAACGCCCGTGGCTGTCCACCCACTTGTATGTCCGTGTATTATATTCGTACACACCGCGTAATTGCCATGATTTGGAATTATTTTGTTGTTGTATGTTTATAATAAAACTAGTATCGCTCGCGGCTCCGCCCGCGTGAAAAAGTTTTTCCGGGATAAAAATATTTTCCCGGGATAAAAAGTAGCCTATAGCACTCAGGAGTAATGTAGCTTCCTATTAGTGAAAGAATTTTCAAAATCAGTCCAGTAGTTCCTGAGATTAGCGCGTTCAAACAAACAAACAAACTCTTCAGCTTTATATATTAGTATAGATAAATAACCCTTTTTTTTTATTTATTACAGAGAAATCAATGACGATGTGCTATTTGTTGAACCGTCAAATAAAGAAGATAATACATACCCAGTTCATGGTCGAAGAGTTGTTGATATAATGCATTTCATCCAGCAGCTGCAAACTATATCCGGCCATAGTTCTTTATTCCATTGTAATTTCTCACAAATGTCCCTTATAGGAATCATCATTAGTAGTCACAACAAGTGACGACAACAAAGAAAACGTTCCTTGTTGTAGTAGAAGCATAAATTTTCAAGAATTGTGACAAGTAATTTTTCTTTCCTCAATTTATATACTTACTAGCGGCCTACCCTGGTAGCAAACCATCATCACTACATAGTATAAAACAAACTCGCTTCCCGTCTGTCTGTCCCTATGTATGCTTAGATCTTTAAAACTATGCAACGGATTCTGAAGCAGTTTTTTTAATAAATAGATTGATTCAAGAGGAAGGTTTATATGTATAATACATGCATAATATCGTAGAAAATTATAAGTAACTTTTTTAAAAATGTCATTTGCTCGCGGTTTTACTCGCGAGAAACGATTTTCCGGGATAAAAGTACCGGTTTATATTTTTCCGGGACAAGAAGTAGCCTAGTTTATTCCCAGGACCTAAAACCATCTCCCCACCAAATTTCATCGAAATCGGTTCAGTGGATTGGCCGTGACGGCCCCACTCGCAAGAAAAAAAATCCGGGATATAATTCCCGGTTTAGGTTTTTCCTGGATAAAAGTAGCCTTTGTCTTCCTCTGGATCTCAAACTATCTCCATACTTCTTTTCTTGCGGTTCGAAATCGGTCTAGTAGTTTTTGAGTTTATTCGTTACAAACTTACAAAAATACAAATCTTTCCTCTTTATAATATTAGTATAGATTTAGATTTAGCTCAGTAGGTATGCGTAAATACATCAGTATCCTTTCTGTTCATACATCTATCGATCACTTTTTTATTGGTCACTACAATGACCTCCTTTGGTAGTATGTAATACACTCTTTTGAAACACACTGTATATTATTTTTCTCCGGAATCAACCGTCAAGCTTGGTTGACATTTTTATTATTTTGGTCTTTATTCTGAAGAAAAATATATCTATAGGAATTAGAAATAAAATGACTCGTTTTTATAAATTTTCACAATTATGACAATTTTCCGTTTTGAGAATAGGCCATTTCTAGAATTGAGAATTTTACATCTAAGCGAGTTGTTACAAAATTTCTCGATAACCTTTTCTAGAAAATAAAAATATAAAAATAGGTAAATAAATATAGGTAATTATCGGTATAATAAAATAAATAAGATAAATAAAAAAGTATGTGAGCCTCGATCCTAGTGACTGTCGCGTAAGCGTGTTTTAGAGACGATCAGCAGCGCACTGCGCCAAACGTACATTAATTTTGAGATGCGAAATTATGTTTCTAGACTAAAATGCCCGTCGCGCGTCCGTCAAATGCGCGGGGTGTACCTGCAATAGACGGTCCCCCACTTCATCTGCTTCACCCCCTCAAATACATGAAAGTCGTCTATTCACAGCGCCTTAACATACGAACATGAAGTGTCGATCGAAATATTTTTAAACGAAGCAGTGAATATCTATACAAAGGAACTCGAATGAGACAAAGTTTTTGTAAAACAGTCTGTGTGTGAGCGAGCGCTTTGTATTAGCAACAAAGACTCACGGGGACTTGCATCGTCAGAGCTTTTAGGCGGGTAGTTATCGTTCCAGCCACAAATGCGAATTTACGCTTTGCATTTTGAAAAATTAAAAGCGACATTTTCAATGCAATTGCGAACGTTCTTTCTACAATCGCGCGGGTAATGGCCACTCCAAACCGAAATTGCGCGGACTTTTTTGTTGCCGACGCTTTCGTAAACACTCATTTGTACCTATTTACTATTTACTGTGCACTCTGTTCTTACTTAATCACCGCTGAATGTTCATATTGGAAAATACATATTCATACCAATATACGTATCCGACAATTATTGGAGCATTCAATGTGTACACAAACCGCTTCCAATAATTTTACGTGATAAAATTGGCAGGCGGATTTTTGATATAATTTACAATGATGGTAATGTTACAGTTAATTAAGCGGCAACAAGTACCTAAAGCGTGTTAAAATGATCACAAAAATATTTTAAGACAATTAGTATAATTCTACTCTTTGATATCCAATATCGTAATTGGGCCTATTAGTTTGAATGCCCAATTTAAATATCCAGATGTTGGTCGAGCGCGGCACTGGGTCGGAAGCCGACCGGATCTACGTGCGAAATCCGACAGAAGCGACTTCTTAATATCAACAAATTATAAAAGCAAACCAACAAACGACTTATAATAAATTGTATTATCTGACGGAACGACTTTGGAAAAACCTTAACCATCACCTCCCTATACTCTCCAGTCTACACCATAAGCAGTTTGCGATATATATTTTTTATAAGTTTTAATTAAGTTCAATTACCTATGAAGATTAAATGTATCTTTGTTTCCTTGAAGAAGAAATCTTTGGTGGAACAAAACGCGAAATTAAAAAATAGCAAGAAGAGTAAATTTCCCGGCGAGGCGGCAATGCAACGGCATTATTCAAGACTCGCGGAGGCCGCAAAATGTCAAGCGAAGTGCACAGTATAGTTTGATTTTTCAACGTCGCGCGTCGTGTCAACATTACCCTTGTTATAAAAAACTTATGTATAATTAATTTATTGAAATTGCTCCATAGTTATAGATTTATTGTCTTTGAAATATTATAGACAGGCAGGCAAGCTTTCAAATATTAAGTAGGTACTTATATTAAATATGAATTACCTATGTTTTAGGATTTATATAATTTATGAATTATGTCGCAGGAAATATAAATGCAAAATGAATTTAAACATCAGTCCTAATAACCAAACCAATTAATTAACGGTTTGCAATTATTAAGCAAAATAAACTTAAACAAATGTAAATATGAATGCCATACATTACATAAATATTATTATAATTTTACGAAAACATATTTATTCGCATAGGCCGATATTAAATAGGTAGGTGGATCATCTGATATCAAATAATCTACACCCTTACACACCATATTGTCAAAAGGATCATGAATACTGACTAGTTTAAGGAAGAGAGGGTGTGTTTGGATCTTCGGAAATCTCACTCACGCAATGAAATGCAGCAAACTGCTCCTTCACGTTGGTAATTAATGTGATTAAATCAATTAAGTCCAAAGTTTTGGATAACCTAAAGTATTAGATAAATTTAGACATGGTATCTAAATTATACCGTTTAATCTTTACCGTTTATTACAGCTTTAAATTAGGTCACGGTAATAGTTTTCTAACTTCTAACATTGTTTGGTGAGGGCAGTATATGGGCGTGCCGGCGATCGTGTCTCGGTAAATTTTTCCAGTCAGGAAAAACCGTTTTATCTATCTAACGACATCCACGCTACCCGGTTATATCTCTCATAGTTTCTCACAAACTCTGGGGATAATTACTGGTACGGTGAGTTTAACTTAATGTCCGGCTATTCTACGAACATGCACCTCGTCCATATATTTATTAAAGCTGCGAAATAATGTTAAATTTTAGATACGAGAATAATGGTATATTCTGTGTAAATATCAGACTATGTTATGTACAACATTTGATATGTTATTAATCTCCAGTCTTATAAATGCAATAAATTATGCAATTGAAAAAAGTGTGTTGTGGGCTGTGGCGATCCTAACGTTATAATACATACATACATACATCACGCCTTTTTCCCTTTTCAGGGGTAGGCAGAGGTATATCGCACCCACATTTCGCCAGCTATTTTCGGTACCATGTAATAGGAGGCAGGACTATTGCCATTTACCGGGCACATTTCTATACTCCGGGCTGATACTGTATAGAAAAAAAAAAATATCACTTTGCCCGACCCGGGGATCGAACCCGAGACCTCAGCATTGCAGTCGTACCGTAATACAACTACGCCACCGACGCAGTCGTTATGGTATTATAATATACTTAATTAGGTAATCACTTCAAATAAAAAATCGTTTACGTGGGTTCATCTTTCTTTTTTAATTTCGTAACAGATAATAAATACATTTATTCTTGTCGCACAACAACAATACATCTTTATTCGAAGCAATACTAATAATGCGCATTATTACGAGAAACTTAGTGAGCGGAATATTGCTCAAGATGAAATTAAATTCCATACTTGTCGCCCGCATTCAACTGCACCATCTGAACCCACTTTCGGCGCGCATAAATCTCATAAATCTCTTCTAATAAAAACATTCCCATTCCATTTCGTGTAAGAGAAAATATTAAGGTATTAACAATATCAGAGCGTGAGAGCGATGTACGAATAATATCTCAAAATTTAATTTTATTAAAAGGCGATGAGTAGACGCGGTGCTGAGTGAAGTGTCTTAATGGCGGATTGTTATTTGCATTTCGATGGTATGGCATGTATTGAGATCTCAACGGGAAAGGATTAGCGTGGCTACGTCGGAACGAGTGGCCTAATATTTCTGTTCTAATTTAATAAAATACGCTTTTAAAATTTATATCTATTATCTTGTGTTTCTTGAAATGTTATGAAATTTTATGAAAACTGTAGAGTTTTCATAAAATTTCATAACATTTATCTTTCAGTCAAAGTATGATAATGCGTGTATAGTAAGCAGAATAATATTTGTAGGTGCAATCAGGTAAGAGACAAGTCTGATATAACTGTTGTCTGCAAATCTAATATGGACATGAGTAATGCGGTATCCTCGCAACATAATGATGTCTATACGTTGCGTCGACGACGCTCCGTTCTCACCCATTGTCCTAGGTGAACGACAAACGCGGTAATGCGACGCGACGCGACGCGAAAATATCAAATAGTCGTTGTATGTACTTGTGGCCTACGTTGTCGCCGTGCGACAAGACGAGACCAAGTGCGGACTTGTTTTTTGCGCGACGAGACGCGATTGATAGTTATTGATAGTTGACTAATATGTTTAATAGCTGCAACAATATAATCGAAAGTGCTTGGTAATAAGCCACAATACTCTTTAAACAAATGTGGATTATTTCTTAGTTTCGGATATAAATGATGAAACTCTCCAAACTTAATTTTTTCTGAATATATGATATTTGTTGTCTTCCTTCTTTGTTCACAAAGTTTTCGTAGGGCTAAGTATTTAAAATATGAATTTTCGAGTATACCTGCCCATGGTTAAAACAATAATGAGCTGAGATCGCCGCGTTTGTCGCTCACGAATGACTACAATATAGGACACACGTCGCGTAAAGTATTGGTTACGTCGCGTCGCGTCGCTACGTGTCGCGCCCCATCGCTCACCTAGGACAACGGGTCAGGTTTGATTATATTTGAGACTGAAACAACACTCCTTACGCATTTGCTACATGAATTTCAGACGAAGTTTATGCATAATTAATGTTTAATAATGCATTGGGTATGGTGGTAATTTATATTACTTCTAATATTGTCAAATACATGGAAAATAAGAGACGGTCTGGTCATAGATTCATAAGAAGAATGGTTTTAAAATCTCTACCAATATTTTAATACAAGCATAAGATCGTTGATCGGTGCAGTCTCTTTCAATATTAATACAGGATTGGGATGCCAATCCCCCATGGGTGACAACCAACGGAGATCAGAAGGAAATTGTAAAGAAAAGGCTAAACATCACTCCGGTGAAGCTAGTATTTTTACACGTATTTAGAGATAATAATGATATTTATAAAAGTTGAAGCTTTTCATAGAAACGACAAAATTAATTTACGGTGTATAGTTTAATCTTTGATTAAATATATACCTAGATAGACACTGAACGTTTCAAACGCGTCGAAAAAAATAGAGGCGAACTGATCCCCACTAAATGAGATCGAGTGAATTATTTTTTGTTGTTTTTCATGGATATAATTTTCTCCTCGTTTTAATAGAAACCATGTAATAACTGGTATCATTATACGCGCACATAAGGATACGCAGAATGATGCAGCGATAGCGTGACACAGCTGTAACGCATACTAGCTTAAGAAAAGTTGGCCTGTTTGTTTTAGTTTCATTGCAGCGCGTCACTCTATCTAGGTATATAATTAATCAAAGAGTTTAATAAATAAGTAACTCTCATTAATAAATACCTCGTCTCAAATGACAAAAGCCTTACGTGAAATTGAATTACAGTTTATGTAAAGTAATCAAACTGAAATGGTTCTATTAAAATCAAAATTTTCCACGTTTTGTTGGGGAACGTCGTTAGCAGTAAATTAGGCTAATTAACTCTCGTGAGAGTAATAACTGTTTACCATCTCCAATTACAGCGTTCGATTCAAATTATTTAATTAGTCACGCATAAAGTGAACACAATTAGTTACGTATTTTATTAAATCAGCCAATCTGGGCCACTGATTCACTTCATTCATTCACTGAACAGTAAGACCATTTTGTTATTGTGAAATCAAATATCAACTAAAGTAATAGTTATTTGTTTATAAGTAAATACTACTTATAATAGGTTCTTTTATCAACAGATGTCAACATTTGATTGAAGTGACGGTTAGTTAAATATAATTTATACTATCTCAAACTGACTGATCAAAGCTGAAATAAAATTTATTTTTTATTACATACAGATACCTCAAGTCTAACGTGTCAATCAATTTCTCGCTTTGAATCATAGTAACTATAGTTAGAGGATCCAAACTATCCTTTCGGCCCTAATAGCTGACGAGTTAAATTATTTAATTTGAATTATTATGCAAGATACAAAATCACACATTTTGAGTAAGGCAGAAAATTAAAAACTTATTTAAGATGGCCCTGACACAGAATATAGGTAGTTAAACAGTTTATCTTTCGAAGAAAGTGATTCTATTTGAAGGAATTCACCATAAATTTTCGATAAAAACTGGCAAGTACCAGCTTGTATTGTAGCCTCCCCAATGTATTTTAAACTATTATTTATTAATATAGATCTATATCTATAAATGTATGATTATGAAACGCTGGGTTAGATATAATCTGTTTAAATGAAATTAGCCCACTGGTAGTGTATAGCATAATATATTATAATTATCTTACACTAGACTTCTGCTCGCGGCTTCGCCCGCGTGTAAAAGTTTTTCCGGCATAAAAATATTTTCCCGGGATAAAAAGTAGCCTATGTGTTAATCCAGGACATGATCTTCCCGTGTGCCAAATTTCATCGAAATCCGTTCAGTAGTTTTTGAGTTTATTCGTTACAAACATACTTACATACAAATCTTTCCTCTTTATAATATTAGTATAGATTGCCGTAACTTGGGACAGCCCCGAATTAACAGAAAGCTGTGATGGTTATATTATTCAAAGATGAAAATGTAATTGATAAAGTTTATCAGACAAAACGTCTACATAAAGCAGGTTGAAAAGTTTTCAAAGAAACCCTTTCTTTGAACAACTAGGTAGGTAAGTACTAATAGAACTTTATTAGTAATTGCTATTACTTTTTGTTTGCGCGAAACATTTATTCGTGCAAATTATTGTGAATCAAATCATGCTATCTAGTCAAAGTTTAATGTTTTACTTCATAAATCTGAGTAATAAGTATATTTTTAGGAATGTATTTTCTCAAAACAGTCCTATTCTGAATGCAATATAAACAACATTTACTATATAGTCGATACATTTTCTTGGGAATAGTTTGTTCGTCGCCTCTATTGACAAGAGGATGTAGACTATTCTAGACATCTTTACAAATTTTGCATCGTCTCGCCTAGGGACCGAATGGTCTACGTACAGGGTAACGTCATTCGAGCTCTCCGACTACACTACTCGGAACTTCAATAGAGGATATAGTTTGCGAATATGCGATAAACTCAACTGTCTTTCCTGTAACGATGCGATCATAGGCAAAACTGAAATAAATCTTTTTTATTTTATTTTATTATACACAAAACAGATTACAATTGCTACAAAATATACGTAAACATTATACAGTTTTAATCTAGATTGTAATCCAACAATATGTGTACACAGAAAAGTAAAAAGAGTTGGACGCTAAAATTATACAAAATATATTAAGTAAAATTAAAGTACAACTACCGTATACAAAGTATAAACTACTAGATGAGTGCATCCACAATTAAAACAGAGTAATGTAGATAATGTTGATTATGTTAAATGACTACTATCAATTTGATTACAATAATGAGTTTCCAATGTAATAAAACATATTTACGTGGTCTGCTACCTTGTGATGTTACTAAACTTAAAGATTTTTTGTTTAGATGTGTAGAAGTTTGTTGCAATCATGTAAAAGACTTACTTAATAGATTTAAACGAATTTTGACTTGCAGCTAAACACAGTATATAAAACTATTTTCTTTAACAAACTCTAGGATCTGACAGGGGCACAATAATAAATGTATCTTTGCCAACAGCAAGGCCTATGATGAAGCTTTCTCATCCCATGACGTTATAAGTGTGTCACAATTAAAATAGCAAAGTATATAATTTACTTCGAGAAATTATTTCTTTCGATACCTATAAAACCGATTCTACTCAACTTCACCAACAGGCGTTGGCCTTCGTACTAACATTACAATATTACATGATTTTCTTACCGATGAAGATAAATATATTATAATAACACCGAGAGCGCGGCCACCTGAGTATCCGTGCTGATATTATAATATTTTTAAATCTTCTTGTTTACCTAAACAAACAGTTACGTATAGTTACGTATAGATATAGTATGTTTTATTTAAGTCTATAATTTAGGAAAGTCGAGAATATTATATCACCAGCAGCATATAAACAAAACAAACACACATCACGCATCATTCATCATCATTTATCCCCGAAGGGGTAGGCAAAGATGCAACCAAGACACTTTTCGCCAAGTGTGTTTCGTCCAATAATGTTACTGAGAAGAAACACCCAACATCAATTTGCTCGACGCGGAATTCGAACCTGAGACCTCAGTACGCAATAATTACGCCACCGACGCAGTCGAGACAGTAGCGTATTAACTGTTTTATAGTTTGTTTGCACTTCACTCTAAATGACGCTATATTGATTATTATTCTGCACCTTCTATAAAACCTGCGAAGTGCTAGTACCTCGATTGCTTATATCGATCAAATCCGCGCGAGAAAGTTATTTGTGTGCGCCCTAATCCAGTGAAAGGAAAAAAAATACCGCAGGGATTTCGACGTCATCCATCAAATATAGTATTAAAGTTCGCTGCAAACTCAATATCAATAGAGATATAAAGAGCAATCCTAACTCCGCTATCCTTGCCCTTAACCGCTCGCCGCGCAGAATATTGCCCGGGCCCATAAAAATTCATTAATATTCATCGTAAAATGCCGCGAATTCATTTTTTTGACATTGATTTATGGCCGGTCCTTGCACGCATGCCCGACTTGCGATGATGACTTATGATGGCTTGCATAGATTATATTGTTGAATTTATTAATATAACGTTTTTTCGTGGATGATAGAGAGGATCTATTAGGATACTTAGTTTTCAGCCTCCTAAATTACTGGAAATTACTTAAGGCATAGGCAAGGGCACACACCTCTGACTTTTCTAAAGGTATGTGTGTATTCTTTGTGAATTATGGCTCGCTTTAACGGTGAAGGATAACATCGTGAGGAAACCAGCATACTTAAGAAGTTCTCTATAAGAATTTCGAATTTATGTAAAGTCAGCTAACCCGCACTAGGCCAGCAAGGTGGACTAAGGCCTAAACCCCCTCAGTAGTAGAGGAAGCCCGTTATCAGCATTGGGCAGTATATAATACAGAGCTGGTATGGTATGGCATAAGCTCCTACTTGATAAAGCGGCAGCTTTTAATGACCTGTGGACTAAGAGGTCTTGGATTCGAAGATTTGATCGATCAAACAATAAATATTTTGAGTGGAAGTCTTTAACATCATTGTAAAAATAATGTGATTTATCACTCTACTGCATTCAATTGAAATAAATATATTTTTTTCTTAAAATTCAAATGTTATGTACTACATAGGAGAGTTGTATATTATGAGGAACTCGTTAAATACTCTACAAAAGCAACTCGAAACCAAAGGATTTCGAAAATAACGAGCCCCGGAAAGGGTTTATTCCGCAGGAATTCAATTAATATCACACGATAAACTATGTATAGAGTGCTGTGGTTTAGTTTGTAGCATAAGCCGACCATTCGAGCCTACTTTATGCCTTACGTGAGGTAAGGCTTGATGAATTAAATACGAGGTCCGGACGACGGATGCCGATGAAACTATCACCGAAATCTCAAGACAACGCATAAAAGTACCAATGCATGGCTATAGACATTTACTCACCCACTTACCTTACGATTTCACCTTCTTTACCGGCAATTTGATGTATAAAATTGAGGTATCTTCTATTTGTTAACCAACAAACCCTGGAAAATCAGTAACTGTTATTACAATGTGAAATTGTCACGTTTGATATAACAAGAAAGTATTTACTTTTAAATCGTAAGGTCACAGTTTTTAATGAATAGTGGTATTTAACAATGAAGCACTCTTGGTTAGTGAATAGTCCTAAGAGCATGTTTGAATGCTAGGTCCAGTGACTACATTTAAAAAATAACATTTCGAACAAAACTTGCTTTGTGTAGTCTTTATATCTAGCATTAATAGTATAATAACATATTAATACGTCGAAATGCAGCAACCGTTGAACACATTTGGATAAAATTGGGCACCCGGATAAACCATGTCTAGGATTATAGGTTCCTTTTTAACCCCCGACAAAAAAGAAGGGGTGTTACAAGTTTAGGGTGTGTATCTGTATGACTGTCTGTGGCATCGTAGCTCTCAAACGAATGTACCGATTTTGATGCAGGTTTTTTGTTTGAAAGCTGATGTGATCGAGATAGTTTTTAGGTACCTATAATTTATGACAATGTTCAGGCGTTTGAAGATTATCAGCTCATTTCCAACTTTCACAACTCCGATTGATTTAAAATTTGGTGTCCTGTGATTTCGGCAATATTTTTAAGACATGTTAAGCTTAATCTGATGCTGCAGCATCAAGTAGTCTGCGGGATACCCAACTTTTTATCAATTTATAGCAGATATAGCGTGTGTGGGCTCATAAGAATGTTCTCAACGAGTAGGTGTTACATAATTGATTATCAAGGACCCATGATGGAAAATATAGTAATCTAAAAAGTTTGAAATTAAAATTAAATTAAAATGTAAATAGCCCCCCGAAACAAAAAACCTCTAAAAAGTAAAATAATAAAAGTCTCTTTGCCGTTTAAGTACCTAGTAATATTTTGACCTAAGCGTCGTTGCGTCGGGGGACCGCGAAAGAAATATTTTCATCTCCCTGGTTATCCCGGTAATTTATTCCACTAGGAAATATATGTGAAGTTTTCCAAGCCGCCCCAGGCCAGTATAGTGGACTAAAGCCTAAAATCCTCTCAGTAGTAGAAGAAGCCCGTGCTCAGCAGTGGGTAGTATACACGACTGGTTTTATTATATATTATTGTAAGACTCATAGAGTATATTTAGAGCGAATACCTTTTTTCTTTATGGGATGTGCATGTTAAATTGATATCAATCGCAATAAGGACAATTTCAGGGTGAAAAATTCATGATGGAACATATAACATCTCTATTAAAATGTTCTCGCCAATCTCAAAACACATCACTTAGGACGGTAAGAGTACAATACAATACAAAAAGACTTTATTATTTAATATTATATTAATATACCATTTTTAAGCAGAAAATAAAACAAGGTTGATACAATTTCGTTAAGTCTATGGTGTACAATGGGCGGTCTTATCGCTACAACTCTCTTCCAGGCAACCTTTAAAATATGAATTACAAAAGGAGATCTAAGAAAAAAACAAAATTTTAGGGTGAGTCACTCGCTTAATAGTAAACACCGCAGGTAAACAATATGCTTGCCCAAAAACATTAACACATCGATTATAAATCACTAGTACTCGGCATGTGTATTGTTTATAGCTCTGAATGCTACAACAGTTTTGCGGATTTTTAGTTAGAAACATTTTGCACCGGCCACCATTCTAATCGCACTCCGAAATACCTACCTAAATATAATAAAATGACCGAGGATCGCTAATGAAGACTTGCCATTGAAATAGAGCAGAAGAAGCTGAACACAAAGGGCACGCCAGAACAAAATACTCCTACAAAACATTTTTCTGACCGTTTGTAACATTCCATTATCGTTTTCTACGGATTTTACTTTTAGATTTCTGAATTGTCGGCATAAAACAATCGTCTATACACATATCAGCAATAGTATCGCGCTTTTAGCTGTTGCAAATCACTCTGGAAACGCGGTAAACGATTGTGCAAACATACCTATGTGGTTGACGGTTTTTGTGAAATCATCGGACGATTAAAAACAAAAAAAAAACTGAACACTGCCTATTCATTCTATTTCGCTGCAGTCTGTTATTATCTGCTGTGTCGTTTTTCCTTGTTTCATAACAACATACACATAACATATTTAGTTAAATAATATATTACTGTGTAACAAACATGTTCACATAAATCCAATTACGGCAATCAAGTTAAGATTGTCGTCTCGAAGTTAAACTAGTGTAAATCGCAGTGCCTCCGTGTAGTGCAGTGAGCAGCAAATTTTCCCGTATGTGACTTACACTTCCTTTGAATGATTTGCCAAGTTCCCTCATCTCGCTTCGAAACTAGGCACGTGAAATTGGATGAAATACGTTCAGCAAATTAGTGCTGTCACATTTCGGTCGTCATAAGTTTACTGACGTCGTTTGGCGCAAAGAGTAGTTGTCGTGAGATGCTAGAGAGATGTTTCATTCTGTATACCTAGGGATTATACATAAGGAAAAGTTATCTTTAAGTATATATTGTTGTATTTATTTCGAAATTGTGCGACGTACTCGTAACTATAAATTGATAAAAGACAATTCAAGTAGACTGGTCGTCGCCCCGAGCGACCTGAGCGAGAGCTGGCGGGTATTTCGCTTCACGAATAAGTTTCTTATTCTTCGAGACAATGCCGCAACCTTTTTTATTTTATATTATTTTAACAAATCACGTACAATACAAAATGCGGGTCTTGAGAAGAAATACTAGAGATTTTTAAAATATTAATAATTGCTATGTATTTAGATATACTTAATGGTGCTATAAAACTCTTATCATATTATAGTTATGTACTTAAAATAGTTGGGTACTATCCAGTGTGGCTCACTCCTTCTTCAAATAGTTTTAATTTCCAATGAATTTCAATTACCATAAGATAGGTCACCTAAGTCCATACTGCATTAATTATATAACAATGTATACCATTGTTATGAATTAATATAACAAAATTTTGTAATAAAATACTGATACTTAGTGAATATTATATAAAATATTTTCTAATATCAATATCGGGAACTAAGCCATGATCAGGAGAAAAGATTAAAGGCCATTTTCACAAGTTTCAACTATATTTATTTTACAGTAATCGTATTAAACAGCTAATATAGATAGCACTTATTTTATTACCTTTTATTTGGGAGCATAGATTAGAATGACTTTTGTATTTTGTCGGCTTATACATTTATGTGATGAGTAGCATTTATCAGCAAGCGGTGAATTCCGCATTAAATACAATGAAGTCATAGTCACGATCAATGGTCCACTATTGTAAAAACAATTACTGCATAACGCCGATTTATTAACTTCTAATCATAAATCATATTTCATTAACTTAACAAGAATAAAATGGAAGAAAATAAAACACATTTCCCAATTCCAGCTTATGCTAACCACCCGTTTGCGAAGCACTTAGCATTCAACCGAGCCGCCCGGTTACTTTATAGACAAATATTTCACTGTAACATACGAGCAGACCAAATAAAGTGGGTCATTTTTCCTACACATTTATATTTTTTCTGTCCTTTGAAGTTGGCACTTAATTTAAGGCTGTAGGTATTAGTTCTTATTTCTTTGACTACATATCATAAAGTCCGTGAAATACAACCGGGATGTGTAGACAGATAATATAATGTAGGCCATTTCGTTTTTCCAGGTTAGCATTGTAAGTTGAATATATTGCTTCTGTACATACTGAAAATGACATTAGTAACTTAAAGAATATAAATTGTTGAACGTAAAAATTTAAAGCTCCTGCCATATGAGCTTATTATTCTTTTAAACTAAGCTATGACATGCGCGGCATTACTAATACATACATTATTGCGATATTGTTTATTACTCACATAATACCTAATGTATGAGAAGAACTATGAACGTGGAAGAGGCGAAGTAGGTGTGTCAAGATCGTAGCATGTGGCGTTCAATAGACTCTGCCTACCCCTATGGGTGAGTATGTATACCTAGTACCTAATACTAATACAAAATTACCAGCAGACAACCCCAAACAATACAATTAGCTAATGATTATGATCTAAATTTAGATCTAGATGCTTTAGTAGGTAAATCTCGGCATGAACTGGTTGATCTTAAACCAAAATTCTCATGGCAATTGGCATCACAGCTAAATTTCATTCGTTATACAATAGCAATGTTTGGTACAACAGTAATTATGAGTATCTGTCTATGAGAGATGATGTTATATTGTAAAGTGGATGTTCGCAGTCAGTGAGATGGCGAGACCTCTCTCGCCACAATTTACACAGAGCATTATTCGGCGATGTTCAGAGCACTCGTCTCGAACCACTTAATGCTATCTAAAATTGCTTTAATGTTGTTCACCAACCTGAACTGGATGAAAGGCAATTCAAATATTAAAACTCTGAACAAAATTACTTGTAAAAATTGTCCCGTACATGAATTCATCCACAAATTATTTTCTATACTTCGTTGGTTATATGTATGTTTTATTGGTACACCTTAAGTAATATATTATCTAATGGTAACTGCAATATGAATATTTTACGTTCTTCCTTTCACATGCATTCATCATACTGTAATGTTTTTTACATTTTTAAGCATGTTTCAGAAAGGCTTTGGTTACGTTTTATAACGGGCCACTATTCTACGATCTATCTGCTATCAATTCCCTCAGGGGTCCAGTCTGGGATAAATCGTGTTAAAAACCGTATTGGTTGGTGCGATTTGAGCCCCGGATGTCCTGGACCATATCTCGTCTATGGCTGCCTGTTGCTAAATTTACGCTCCTTTATAAACTAAAACGTAGAAACCTATATACTGGGAGAAACAATTATCTACATGCTCTTTCTACAATGGATGTTACATTGTGTATCATATGTCGCAAAATAAGCAATTAGAACCAATACTCAAAGTTAAATAAGCAAACCACTCACGTGAACCCATCCCTGAATAATCTGCGCACTTTTCCGGGATAAAAAGTATTCTACATGTTAATCCTCGAGCCGGTCTATACAGGTAGATATTGAGACAGGCTAGTAGGGACCTTCACCGCTGTAGCTACAAGAAAACTTTCTTAGAGATTATCCATCTTTGTTGAAGATTAAGATTTGCATTAATAGATTTTGAATAAAAATTACAGTTAGCAAAAAAAATGGGCCATTTTAAAGAAAATAGTTTTTGTTGCCAAGCGATACTTTTACTTATAACTTACTAGGTGTTACACGCGGCTTCGCCTACGTGAAAAGCCTTTACCGCTACAAAACTCCCTAAACACAATACGACACCAGCGCCCAAACTCCCTAAACACAATACGACACCAGCGCCCTCTAATGAAAGAATTAGATTAAAGATATCCATTATTTCCCATGGGAGCAAATTACCGCGATAAAAAGTAGCCTATGTGTTAATCCAGGATATCGACTGTCCCTATTAACAGTGTCGCATCTGCAAGTTACCAATTTTACAGCAGAGCGCGTCAAAGTTTAAATTGCTTATATTTTTTAAAGTAAACGAGCTAGGTTTATAAAATTGTATAATACATTAATATACGTTTAAGAGCTTATGTACATGGCAATTCAATATTTTTTTCTCTTTTCTAAACATGTGAAAATTCACAAATGACTTTAATAACGGATCAGGATACATTGTAATTTGTCGGATCTGTCATATCCTACAAAGTTACTTGGACAAATTTATTAATTAATTGTTGCAAGTGCCGCATACATCATTGTTAATTGTAAAACCGAGAGAAGTATACGTCGTATTTAAATTTCATTTTTTAATAAAAGATAATTTTATTATGATTTTGTTTATACTTGTTTCAAATATGATTGCTATTAAAAAAATACTCTAAAATAATACAAATTTAAACTGCCTTTCATCTATAGGCTTAAATACATAATAAAAGTCATGAATGTTAAACTGAATTAACCTTATTAAAATCACAAGTATTCTACTATCTCAATTTGGTAAGAAAACGAGATCAATATTATGTTTATGTATCTACTAATTATAAAATCTAAGTATATTATTAATATCACTTAATAATCACTTTTCAGGCCTCACATTAGAGAATCAGTCTTAATAACGGTACATTATTATATTTTTTATATTTATTGAGGAAAAATATGGTTTTCCAAATTTCAAAAATATTTTAAAATAATTCTTGTACTCTCTAAACAAAAAGCTTACAAATAAACTGTCAAAAAAATGTTTTTAAAATCATACATACACTCTCACGCCTATTATCCCCGAAGGGGTAGGCAGAGGTGCAACTAGTGCACCCACTTTTCGCCGTGCGTATTCCGTCCCATGATGTGATAGGGGGCGAGCCTATCGCCATATCGGGCACAAATTCCAGACTCCGGGCTGACACTGAATAGAAAACCCCAATATCCGTTTGCCCGACCCGGGGATCGAACCCGAGACCTCAGCTTTGCAGTCGTACCGTAATACAACGACGCCACCGAGGCAGTCAAACACTATTAAAATAATAAGTAAATAACAAAATGGCAAAACAATCAACCTTAAATCTAATATCACCGTAACAATGGCACTTAATTATTGAAATTAACAACATAATCAGTCTTATCATTAATTAGTCCTCCTCTTCTGAAATAGTTTCACGTACCTCTTGAGCATTGGTACCAAATTTTAAGTTTTCATAAAAACTGTGGTACTTCTCCGGGATTATTCCAGGATATAACGCTTTGCTACCATATTTTTCTCTGTCAAACCATTCGCAATACAAAGAAAACATACGCGATGCACTTTTCACTCCTTCCGAGTAATTTTTTTTTCGAAATCTGTCGAATATAGTGGGATTCTACTAAGGGAAATGATTTAACATGATCACATACGCTCTTTATCATATCATATCTATTACCCTTTTCTTGTGCTCACATTTTCCACGTTTCTCTTCAGCTACATTCATTTCTCCATTATACTTTTTCCATGCCGTAGATACACTCCGCTCTCCCGAAGATATTGTATTTAAGAACATACTCTTGCATATTTTTCTTGTTTCTTGTACTTTTTTCCTCGATAATTAGTCAAGCCCTTGCCTTGATTCTTAAAAGCCTTTCTCTTATTTACTATCCAATTCTCTGTATGCTGTAGTATTTTCTTAACTTTATCTATTTTAAAACTAGACTGGTGAGTTTCAAACTTTTAGCGGAGGTGGGTGTATCAACACTAATTATAATGGAAGTTATAGAAGGTGTAGGTATGTTTCCATACAAGTCATGGCTAGTCAAGATTGGCGGGTTTTCATCTTCAGTAAACGTTACGCAGAAAGTGTCATTGCAGGTTTGATGTGAATGTGGCGACGGCATAGGAGTCTTATTTAAAATATCATGTTCACAAGCAAGAAGCAGATCTGATAGAGTTACAAAATTAGTAGATGTAGTTGCAATAGGCTCATTATTTTCGTGTTCAAAGATATCATTCTCATTAATTACATCTCCAAGCATTTCCTGCAGCTGAATTAATTCGCTACTATTTAGCACCGGGGATTCTCGATTAGCTGAAAAAGAAGCAATAATGAAGACTAGAAGCAATAAATAAAATAAGTAATATACCTATTTTGTAAAATTTGTTAATAGGTACATCAGCGTAAAAATAATGTAATGTTAACAGATTCCAAGAAAAAAAAGCCGTGCAGTCAAAAAATAACCCCACAATTGTATTTTATTATAGCAATATTAACAAATATTTTATTTAGTCCCACAACCGACACTTAAAATAAATCATCTATCGTATAACAAAGCAATATGTACCATATGCTGCTAACAGTTTTACGATAAATAACATTAACAATGTAAAAAGTACCACATATGACAAGTTGTATTTATATTGAAACTAATAAGAAAGTCGTATATGGTACTACCGTCATCTTTTATTTTACAAGTGACGGTTAACAATGTTGGAAGTGTAACATCCGACAAATTGGATATATATTTAAACTAACAAAAAAGTCGGACGTGGTACTACTGACATACTTCGTATTACAAACTCCAGTGAACAATGTCGCATATGGTACAACCTACAAATTTAATTGGAAAATGAAATATATTTCATTTACTACTTAATATGCCATAATACTTCAATGAAATCGCAATATTTTTTACTATTTATTCGAAAAGGCAAGTTTTAGAAATATCTATAATAAATAATTTACCTGTTTCTTCTTGTTCATCTAGATTAGATGACATAATATTTTCATCAACATCCTTCTGGCTGGCTCTAAATAGCTCTTTAAATTGTTTAGTCGTAAGATTTATCAAACGGGCTGATCTAATCGTCATTTTTGTTGACATTAAATTCAAAAACTCTACATAATACGAACTAGGACAAAACTAACACGCGACGTGTATACGCCCCTGCAACATAGTGCGTACTGGCACAACCGCACGCGCATCCTCCCCTCACACCCCGCTAAAAATGTCAGTAGTCAACATCAGGCATTGTTAACGGACAGTCGTGCCATATACGACTTTGTTAACGTGGCTATATCAGAAACAATGAAGAAAATTTAACTTTTTCTTAAATCTACTAAAAGAAAATACTTTTTTAGGGTAATTAGTACAATAAAATCAAAATCCATAAAATTGCATATCCTACATTGTTAATAGGGACAGGCGATATGATCTACTCGTGTGCCAAATTTCATTCAAATCCGTTCAGTAATTTCTGTGCTTACTTCTAACAAACATCCAAACATTTTCACAAACTTTCGCATCTATAATATTAGTTTATAACATTAGTAATAAGTAAGATACGGATCAAAGAATTGCCAAAACCTTTCTCAGTATAATTTGTAGGAAATCTCTCTAAGAAAGATTTCTTATAGCTGAAACGGTTAAGCCAGCTTTCCTTTATGCCCCAACTCAAAAATTCACCTGTATCAAATATCATTATCAAAATTAGGAAAACTAATTATTATGCAGGTAATAGATTCTGAATTGCAGTTAAATCCATTTCGAGAAATTAATTATTATTATTATGTTGATGACAACATTTTATGAGTCCTATCTAATGGTCGTTCGCACTCTAACAGAGAACAATATGATCACGAGGAGTTAAGCCGGTTAAGTTACTTATGTGTTGTTCGGAGTCGCATCAAACAGACAAGATTCTACCCTACAAGCTAGTTTTCAACTTAGTTAATTGTTACGGATTTATATAACATTGTCGCCGCACTAAGAAAATAATAAATACACTAATTCATCAGATGTACTTATGTATAGCAATAAAATGTTTGTAGGTTTATAAACGTATTTTATTACTATTCACATTCGTTCATTATTGTTTTTAACAAATGAATAACGAAAGTAAGACTGGGTTTTTTCAACAGTAGTTATCTTTTTGTCAGGGTCTTATTAAGTTGGACGCGCTCGCAGAGCCTCGAGTGCTCCAGGTGCTGCGAGCGCGTCCAGCTTAATAAGACCCTGACACAAAGATAGCTACAGTTGAAAAAACGGCCCTAATTGTGAACTACAAGTAAGACGACTTAGCTCCTTATAATGGTCTATGGCGGAGAAAAGAGTACTCCCCGTTACGTCGTATATTTAAGTTTTCAGCGATAATTGTCACTGACTTGAAAGTCGCAACAACTTCTACATAGTTGTCGACATGTTATCCAAAAACATCAATACATATAATAAAGCAGTAGAACCGGTGCGTCTGTACATTTAAAGAAATTTTATATAAAAGGGGGTGACTACAGAAGAGTAATTGAACACAAAACAGCGATTTTTGTAATTCTTTTCTGTTTTTTTGTCTGTTTGTTTGTTACTCCACCAAAATTACTGAACGGATTTCGATGAAATTTTAGATCGCGTCCTGGATTAACGCATAGGCTTTTTCTACTTTTTACCCCGGGAAAATAGAAAGCGGGACTTTTATTCCGGAAAAAATTCTTGACGAAGGCGGAGCTTGTGAGCAAAAGCTAGTATTAAAATATTCATGACGTAAAGAACACATTATTGTTATTTTCCCTCAGGCGATATCGCAGGTAGGTAAATTCAATTATCATCTTATGTTGTTGTTTCATACATGTACTGGTATGGACCCGTTTCCCGCTGGGCCGCTAGAGTTCGGTTACCTTTGGTCGACCGTGATTATCGCTTCACTCCACATTTAAAACAGTTTGCATAAATAAATTACCATACTTATAAGTAGGTTAGATAATAATAATAAGAATATAGTTCATGAGATGTGGTCATAAAACGAGACGGGCCTGTTAATATTATACACACACACACACACACACACACACACACACACTCACGCCTTCCATCCCCGACGGGGGAGGCAGAGGTGCAATTAATGCACCCACCCTTCGCCGTGCGCATTCCGTTCCATGGTATGATAGGGAGCGAGCTCATTGCCATATCGGGCACAAATGCCAGACTCCAGACTGATACCGAACAGAAAAATCCAATATCACATTGCCCGACCCGGGGATCGAACCCGAGACCTCAGCATAGCATTCGCACCGTCACACAACTACGCCACGGAGGCAGTCAGTTAATATTAGACCATTAGTATAAGACCAGAATTACATTCACATTTATTAAAACCAATACTCTTAGAATTGATTTTGAAATTCACAATTTAGTTAATTCCCACATCCTATCTAGTTTACTTTTATAAAATACTAGACTTCTGCTCGCGGCTCCGCCCACGTGAATGAGTTTTTCCGGGATAAAAGTCCCGCTTTATATTTCCCCGAGATAAAAAGTAGCCTATGTTACTCGCCGATAATGTAGCTTTCTATTGGTGAAAGAATTTTTAAAATCGGTCCAGTAGTTTCGGGGCCAATTCAATGCAAACAAACACACTAACAATCAAATCTTTCCTCTTTATAATATTAGTACAGATTTGTCGACAATTTATATTAGGTAGTTTTTTTTTTATATTAACAGTTAAACCTATAAAAAGAAGTTTCCTCTGCAGAGAGTTTAAAATCTTTAAGATAGTTACAAGCTGATTTAAATGTAAACGCTATCGATATCCCCAAATAATCCAATGCGCAAGTTTAAGCTCCTCTCACAATATAAACTAATTTCAACTCTCAGTAACTTTACAGATTATAGAGTTCAACTCAATATTAACATGTGTTATCCAGTCACTCATATAAACTCTTGAATGGACGTATATAAAATTAGTCAACAGATAGATCGTGTCTTGGACTAAAATATATCACACGCTAAGCGCTGAAGAAATTTAGATAAAGACAATAGATAAGGTGTGTCCGTATAAGGCAAGGTACCGGATTTTCATTGTTTATTAGTGAAGAAAGAAAAGAATAAATAAAAAACAAATGTCACCATGGCATATTATGTTCTTAGAAGTAGTTCTCTAACCTCCAAACCTAATGAATGTCACTGTTCATCCTCCGAGATTCGATGCCATGTCAGCTGAGTGAAATGGGCGCAATTTGTGTGTTGTCCAATCTGCTGCAGATCCCTTTGCGTGTTTCGGCCTTTATCTTTTAATATGGGTCCTATACAATAAAGTACCTGATACAATGGTATTTATAAAAATAAATACATAGCATAAGGCCTTTTCCCATTTCAGAGGTAGGCAGAGGTGTATCACACTCACATTTCGACTGCTATGTTAGGTCCTATGTAATAGGGGGCGGGCCTTTTGCCATTTACCGGATACATTACCAGAATCCCAGCTGATACCGGGATAGTGGAAAAACCTAAAATCACATTGCCCGGTCCGACTTTATAAAAATATAGACTTTATTTTACTGGTGGTAGGCCTCTCATATGTAAGAGTCCGTCTGGGTGGGTACCACCGCAATATCTATTTCTACGGCCAAGCAGCAGTGGGCATGCACTATTGTGTTTCGGTTTGAAGGACATTGTAGCCAGTGTAACTACTGGACATAATGAGACTTAACATCTTATGTCTCAGGATGACGAGCGTAGTTAAATGCCACACAGTACTTTGTAAGTCAAGGTGCTGGATGGTGTTGCTACTGTTTATGGGTGGTCGTATCGCTTACCATCAGGCGAACGGCATGCTCGTATCGTCATTCAATGCCATAAAAGAAATAAAAATATTTAGGTTACAAACATTTCAATCTATTTTAAAGGTCATCACCATATTTTCGCGGTTCCAGTCGAGGGGAAGTCGTGTTCCGGAATAAAAGTTTCATGGAACTCTCTTCCGGGATAAACTACATATTGAAGCCGGACTTAGTTTATCTCTACGCCAGTATCTAAATATATTCAGCGGTTTCTGTCTTTACTTTAACAAATATCCAAAGATGTAAACATTAACACATCTTCACAACTTTCGCTTTTAAGTTTCTTCGCATTTTATATAAAAACTCAAGACTTCTTTTTTCAAAGTTTATTTACATTTAATTACAGTTGTATAGGTGCCATTTTGTTCGATGACTTTCTGCCATCTTGTAAGTAGTGCCATGATCCCGTTGCTGTAGAAATTTTTGGACTTCTGATCAAAATACGCGACAAGTAGTTTTTGCAGTCCTCTCTTGATGTTAACCTAACACTGCCTAAAGAATACTGAAGAGACTGAAACTGGTGGAAATCTGAAGGTGCAAGGTATATGGTGAATGCATTAACACCTCCCAGCCAAACTCTCTTAATTTTGCTGAGTGACTAAAGATGTGTGTGGTCTAGCGTTATCGTGATAAAAGACCACACCCTTTCTATTGATCAATTCCGACCACTTTTTCTCAACTCCTTGCTTTAATCTCATTAGCTGTTGGCAGTAGAGATCCATATTGACAGTTCTGCCCGGCGGTAAAAGCTCAAAATGAACAAGGCCCTTCCAATCCCACCATAAATACAACATCACCTTATTGCGAGTTATCCCAGGTTTTAGTACAGTCTGTGAAGCCTGACCGACCTTTGACCATGACTTTTTTCCTACGTTCTTGTCGTACATGATCAACTTTTCATCACCAGCTATCAATCTCTCCAAAAAGGGTTCGGTTTCATTACGTCTCAATAAAGAATCGCAAATGAGTACACGGTTCATTAGGTTTCTTTCAGTGAGCTCGTGTGGCACCCAAATATCGAGCTTTTTTGTGTACCCAACTTTTTTCAAATTGGTCAAAACTGTTTTGTGGTCAATTCTCAGTTCTTCAGCTATGTCGTAACTACTGCTATGTCGATCTTGTTTCACTTTTTCAAAAATGGCGTCCACTTTATCCGTAGCAGAGCGACCAGAGCCAGGTGCATCTTTGACATCAAAATTTCCGGATTGAAAACGCTTGAACCCACTTTGTGCTACTCTTACTGACTCTGTATTAGGTCCATAAACGTCAAAATTTTTATCGCGTTAGCTGTGCATTTTTTCCTTATTTATTATAATGCAATGCAATACAATCAGCCCTGTGTTATATACTGCCCACTGCTGAGCATGGGCCTCCTCTACTACTGAGAGGGATTAGGCCTCTTAGTCCACCACGCTGGCCTATTGTATTTTTTTTAAATTTATCGAATTTCTTCATTAGATTCACTCATTTTGACAGAAAGAAAAATAACCGAAAACAACATGTTACTAATTTGTTTCTTTTTTTGAAATGTAACCTTTTTAATGTCATCAAAACCAGCCAGATACAAATAGTACAGCCAAAGAGAGCTTGTTAGGTTAAACACTCAAAGATGCAATAAGATACGCAATTGTAGAGTAAATAGTAAACTTTTGACATGTTTCTACGTGCCACAGTTCTATTCGAGTAACGTCAGTAAATACTGTCAGATAAATACATTCGGTCGGCCGTTGTTTTCTGTGTTCTTTCATTTATATTTAGTTACGCTAGTAGCCTCAACCTAATCACGTGAAACGTTCACAACAACAGTGAAGTTCTCACCAGTGAAAGCTGATTTAATTAGCGCTGTTAGTACAGTTGCGAGGTGCTTGCAAATAATCTGAGTTTAGCTTCAGAGCCGGCCGCCTGTAGCGCCCGAAGCGCCTTGCTTTTTTATTTAGGCTAGCAATTTCCAACCTGTTACTATGTTTAGCATATAGGAATTTTCAAGCTATGAGTTTTAAATTTTGAATTGTGCAGCTGTTTGCGTGTTGCTGCAAATATTCAGAAAATTGTAACAGAAAATTGTGTATTTACTGTAACAGAATACCAAACAAAGATATATGAATTATACCTAAAGTATTCTATTGTCCTTCTACATTTTGTCGTTAGAGTACATACAATTATAGAGATATCATACACATATAACTATGATAAACCTGCTGAAAATCAAAAGACTTATATGGTCAGTGTTTAATACGTTCAAAGTTCATATTTACAAAAAACTTCAATGCGGAAAAAAGGAAACCATAACCTTTTTTGGGATAAGAGAGCCCCAATAAAATTGATGTGCGCGGTTTCTTTCATAAAAATATATATTTATCCACGGCTGTCATCTTTGGCATTTCTTCAATGACAGAACAGGCGGCTTAATAACCATCCAATTTGCATAACCTAATTTCTCGTAGCTGCGTCAAATTGCCGACAGATCTCGTGGCTCGCACTCGGGTCATAATGGATAGGACGTCGATCCTGATAATACCGTAAACTGACAAGAATATTCGATCATTGTTCTCTGGTATTACGATCGGCTCTATTATTACAAGCGTCGTGCTTCATCGAATAATGTATATTTTTTTAAAACCCTTCAACAAAAGACACTCAAAGATTTTATTCCCAGCGTACACTTAAATAGAATTCTCTTGAAACTACAGATTTCGGCGATGGCTCGTTAAGTAGGAACCTTCTAACTAAACACAACCAATTTAGTATCTAATCTGCTTTAATTTTCCAAGCTTTATACCAGCCAAATACTTACGCATACGCATACTCACGCCTTTTATCCCCGAAGGGGTAGGCAGAGGCGCGACTAGTGCACCCACTTTTCACCGTGCGTATTCCGTCCCATGATGTGATATACTGAATAGAAAAATCCAATATCACTTTGCTTGACCCGGGGATCGAACTCGAGACCTCAGCATTGCAGTCGTACCGTAATACAACTACGCCACCGAAGCTTTCAGCCAAATACTTTACAGCAACTATATTGTTATTGCTGGTTAATTCATGATATAATTCTTCTGCTTACTAAAAGTTGTTTATGCATAGCAAAATTGTATTACATATTAAAGTTTTTAAAATGAAGTCAGATTAATAATTCTCAACGGTTGAATTATACAGTACAATTAAAAATAATCTGTCAAAAGTGTACAATATCCGTACGTGCTCGATTTTAATAATTGATAACATTGCGGTTATGAGCCATATACTCCATCGAAGTAATTATGAACCTATTAGTCGCTTTTGAAATAAATTATTATTATCGATGAGCAATAATCGTCAGAAATATAATTACAGTAATAAATTTATTTCACACTGATTCTATTAAATGCACCGTGAAAGCATAAACTGGGATCGACTTTCATACTCTTACATGTCGATCCACAAAATACAGCTGTTCCCTAGTCAGGAATGGCGTGGTCAGGAAATCAGTATTCTACGATCCGCCGCCAGTAAATTGAATGCATCGTGACTTCGTGAGTGAGGTTTGTCGGGCATCCTGAGGGAAAAATTAAATTCCTGTGGAACACGAGTGGCGGCCTAACGCGTTCAGTCACGTCGCCGCCTTAAACATCACATACTGACACAGAATGTATTGGTAAGGCATTTCAATGATTATATAATACTCTCTTTAACATTATTTTTAACGAGATAGTATTTATTAAGCACTAGGTATATCTCGCGGCTCCGTTTGCGTGAACGAGCTTATATCTATGTCTATCTGTGCGCGGTTTCAGCGTTTTCTTCTTTCAAACATCCAAACATTTGTACTAAGTTTCGCAATTTTTACGCTCAACGTAAACGCAGCCTTATTAGCAGAATATTAAAAAACATAAAAAAAATATGACGAAATACTGAAATCCTATACGTCCCGCGTCAGTAATGTGAGCAGTGGTTAAAGACGACTTATTGTGAAGCAGCCAGTTGTTATATTCTTTTTGCGATGCAGTCAAAGTGGGGTGGCGGCTTAGCGTCCGCTGTAAGTTGTAAGGCGCTAAACAAAATTAATGGCTTTCCCAGCAAACTCTCACAGAACTTGCCTGCAGGCTTAATCCCGGCAACACGTGAACATTGCTCGCTTTCCTCTCATCTGAAAAAAGTTACCCGGTTTGCTGTTGAATCGATGTAAATGCGTTCTTTTTGCAGCCGTAATAGTTTTGTAGTTTTTCTAATTTATTTTAGGATTAACTTACGTATTTAATAATATGAAGGTTTTTTATTTACATGTCAGTTTTTTATGCATTGTTATTTTGTTCATAAGACAATATGTTTTAATTATAACTTTGCTTACCCGTTGAACCAATAGAAGATTAAAAACTTCAAGTTATTTTAAATAAAAATAAGAATGTTAAAACTGAATTTAAAATTGTCTTTAAATAACGTGAAATTAAAAGCATAATAAAATTGTATTACTTTAATTTCTTAAGCAATAAAAGAAAGGACACAGGCTCGGAGAAATTTAATAAAATTTTAAATTTCATTCGTCTTATCTCGCTGTTCTGTGACTGTAGGATTTTATTATTGTTATTTATAAATTCTAGTAAGATGTTTAATTCAGAATGGATTGATTCCCAAAACGGGCAATCAAATATAATATATAATATATATCGGGCAATATGAGTTTTTCAATTTAATGAAAACACGGTTCACTTCTCGCTAATGCTCGGGGGATAAAGGTACGATTACGTCATAAATGTTAGGCATGGGGAAGAAAAAGAACACGTATGTTCGAAATATCAGATCATCATTATCACCATTCTACCGCACTCCAACGTAGTGAGTTTTTAAAATTCTAACGATGGCGTATGAATTTGTAAGACACCTCTTGCAGAAAGGTTTTGATTTGGGTCGGTAGGCACAAACACAAATTTAGACTAACGATTAAATTAAAATACGTGTGATGACCGCACCAATATTAAATATTCAAGATTATATATATCTTGACTATTTAATATATTTAACCAGATACGCTACAAAATTCGTTTATTCCATCTTCTTGTATTGGATATAAAATGCAAAGTGAAGATGGCACGGAGCGAGAACAAGTCTGATTTATTGCGTTACTCAACTAAATATAGTTGTTCCGCTTCTTGAATTAATGCATTTTTAACTGCGCTCTGGAATGTTGAAACAACTAGATTTTACTTCAATAGTCATTTTTAACTGGATTAAATGAATACTTACTTTTGATAATTTATGGTAAAAAAGTACTTGACATAGTTATATTATGTTTGGATGTATCGTAGCTAAACAAGTTTAAGAAAACAGTCCAAGGAAATATTTTTGGCAGACTTCGATACTTAACCGAAAAAAAATTGCCTAACCAACCAGCTACCACATGTATTAAAATTCCATTTCCGTAGATCCTGTCTGTTCAGTCTAAAGATGTCTGGTGCATAATAACGTCCACTAAATCATGAGTGAAGCGATGCGTGGAGAGGTTAATTAATCACCGACTAGCACTGCTTGAAACATTATCGTGAAATGCAAGGCCTTTGTGTATTTTTAAAATACATCGCTAGTAAGAATATTTATATAAGTAATCTTATTCAGTGTCATAAAGTATATAATAAATACCTATATAATATCTAAATGAGTATTTTTGAGGTTCAGAAGTTTCATGAGTCCACCCTTCTTTCCACTACAATAATTATACAAAATTACACAGTATTCAAATACAGTTAAAGAACAAATCCGACTGCTGAAATTGTCTAAACATCTATTGGTACTTATTAGCTCGGAGGCTGATTAGTTTAATGATGATGATTCGCGCGTCCCATGAAAGAATGGCTAGTTCAGGAAGATAATCACCTGTTAGGGCATGGTGGGACACTCAAAAACCTTCACAGTCCGTTGAAACAGTTAACAGGCTGTTAAAGTAACTAACAGAGCATGGTGAAATTAGACGTTAACCTATTATATCGATATAAGCATGACAATAATATAGATTTTACGTAAATCAGCAGCTTTTACAACTTTATTAAAACGAATGTGCCATGAAATATTTACCCAAAGCGTATATCACGTTTTCTCCAACATTGTTAGTTGTGCTCGGCATGCATGGAGTTTACGACGCGAACGCTTGACAGACCACACGAACCGTAAATTGTGTTGGCTACAAAACGAGGGTCTTGTACAGTATCGTCGTGCTCTCGCGTAACAGTAAATCTTCATAGATGACGCCGCCCAGTTTTTATTGTTCCAAATATTTTATTTACTTTAATTTATAATGAAACTATATAATCCACAACCCGGCACGCCATATTTTTATTTCCTGAAAGTATAAAGTCGGTATTGCTCAATCGGATTACAGTTAATATTTATAAAGCTTCAGAATTTCGCGCGAAACGATGCACGTTGCACAGTTTAGTGCAGCCATAATGTTATATTGTTCAACGTACAACATAAACGTTTCAGAAAACTGTTACCCAGATCCGCGATAAAAGTTGCGGTAATAGGGCAACTCTTTACGGAGTTTTACACGATTTTAACCACTTTGAGTTTTTGAACTCCCTTTTGTGAAGTAGTTGAAAATCATTTCCGTTTAACTTCGTTCATAAACTTAAATTACGTATAATGAGCCCCCAGTTTTTATCAACACTCAAGTCCTTCATAAATTAATGAAATGTAATGATTATATCGGATTTTTCCGTATTTGAATTGTCTACTGAGCCCAATTTATTAAATTAATTCGGTCCCAGGGCACTAATAGTCTTTTGTATCAATTCTATTATCTTGAGATTGAATTTGAATATCATTCCGAGATAATTTTACAGGTTTGTTAATATACTCGTTATGCTTATCTGTATTTTCACAACGATCTTTTACGGTGTATGAAATTATTATAATGTGACCGTACTTCGCAATGCCTTGCACATTATTTTATGCTTTCAGAAAGTAATCAAGATTAGGTATATCCATATAGATGTGTAGTTTGAGTGAACGGTGGATATTCGACGGTAATCCAACTTATCTATTCCTTTTATAATAGAAAATAAATATAATATTTAGCGTTGATGCTCACAGACGACATAGGGAAATCAGCAAATGACCTCCGTTAGACCAAAAGTATATCCTGTTATTGAAAATACACTGGCGTATTGGCTTGTCACTCCCGTGAATTCTATAGGTTAATAAGCAGGATTTGGAAACGTTTAAGTCAATTTATATCTTGCTTCAAACAATGATCAAACCTTTCTGTTTTTATTAAATTTCTTCAATATAAACAAATTCTAACATAAATAAAACCCCGTGAGATTGTTGTTTCTACATTTTTTTATTTATAGTATAGGTTAAAAGAGCGAGTGGATTACCTGATGTTGTGATCTCCATCGCTAATAAGTACGCACAAACCAGAAGAATCTTGAAGGTGAGGAATACAGGAATTAGGGAAGGGATGGGGGTGTTTTGGTCTCACGTATTCCCACTTTCCATACAAAAGGCAACAGAAAAACCTTTACTACACTTTGGTTTCTTGTTAGACAAGCATTTTAACGCGTTTAGACGAATCCATTCGTGATGAAAATCTTTATTCATATTATTAAACAAAGTCGCCGTGTATGTCTGTCTGAACGCGATAAACTCAACAACTAAAAGGTTTTGATGAAATTTGGTATGGAAATAGTTTGCGATCACGGGAAGGTATAAGCTACTTTTTTATCTCGGGAAAATATAAAGCGGGACTTTAATCCCGAAAAACTCAATCATGCGAGCGAAGCCGAGAGCAAATGATAATACGTTTTATGGTAAACAAAGCATCTCATTTGATAATTTTAACTGCTTTATTACAAATCATTAAATGTAGGTGCAGAACGAAGCTCGACACTTTAAACAAAAAAAATATGGTCTATGATACCTTAGAGCACCCCACCTGCATTTCCATATCCCCTCTAGTATTTACAAATCTAGAATTACATTGAAATCAAAGACATTTCTTTTGGTACCTTGCTCCTAAAACTATAAATCATAATAAACGTCTTACGCGTTAAATACCACAAAATGTATAAAGAACGTAAACATATTCGGGTCATATCATATGCTGTAAAGTGTATGATCCGCGTTGTGTTACATTTTTCGTGCACTATTTCAAGATGGAAATCGTTCAAGACGCGGGTGGTTTTCTAGTTTTATTATTTATCGTATAAATTGCAGTGTGGTTTTACTGGCGGCTGGACGGCTGTGTGCACCGGTGTATAAGATATTTTCAACGTTATTAATAATAAAAGATCAATTCTAAACTATATTTCTTACAAAACTTGTATATTGTCCATTTGCAATACTTCATATTACAATCCAATACTGATTGTTCTGTAAGTTATCTTTAACGTCCTTATATTATGGGGTCAGTACAAGACACATGTACACGCATGTTGACTAAGCGATTTGACTTAGTTTTTATGACCATTTTTAAGAAGTTATTTAATACATATTTATTGTGATCTTTATTTTCTATCCTTGTACATCCTTTAAAGTTTCCGACACGAATAAATTTTAATGATCTGTGAGGCAGTTAAGATTACCATTTGTGATACTTTCTCTTCTTATATTTTACTACAAATATATGTTAACAGTATCTTTATTCCAGTATTTATTTTGGCCTTATACCACTAGCTGATTTTGAAATAAAGGGCCAAGACACTCAACCAGGTGACAGACTGTCAGACAACCAAGAGACCTGCGATACAGGGGTATAGGATCCCATCTTTTAGAAGTCTCTACAAATGGTAATATTGTATTATTCTAACAACAAAATATTTAGAAACTAATATCTTTCAAATATAGAAAAAGATACTTCTAATAAACTAATTCGTATTTAGAGTTTATTACTAATTAGACTTCTGCTCGCGGCTTCGCTCGCGTGAATAAGATTTTCCGAAAAAAATATTTCCCGGGATAAAAAGTAGCCTATGTGTTAATCCAGGACATGATCTATTCGTGTGCCAAATTTCATCGAAATCCGTTCAGTAGTTTTTGAGTTTATTCGTTACAAACATACTTACATACAAATCTTTCCTCTTTACAATATTAGTATAGATTACTAATAAACTCGCACTATAAAATGATTCTAGAGAATGAGAGCTGAATTTAAATTGCATAAGTGATTTTTAATTAGAAATACCTGCTTGAGTAGCAAATACTAACAGCGGTCGCTTTCCGACGCTTTATATCGATCATAATTACTATTAAACCTCGGCAGAACTTTAAGCGTAGCTTCCTTTTTGTTCCGAGTGTATCCTCATTGAATAAATTGAACGAGGCATGGAATTTGTAAAAAATATATAACAATCGTACAAATGACTAAGGATAATTTGTACTTAAATATATTTGAGGTGTGAAATATAGAATCCAACGGAGCCCAAATACAGGAAAGTAATACTGAAAATTTATATTTTCACTATGTATACTTATGTATAACCGACTATTTCCACAAATGTAAACAAATATCTAAACAAACAAACATGCAAATTATTGTATCTGATGTTATTTCGTGAGTAATAACATCAGATAAAATACCTATATTGTTGTACTTACGGTTGCTTTACATATTTAAAAGAAGAGTCAACATCCTTAAGAGGAATTAGTGCACCGGTTAAACACTTCTGAAACAAACTCATAAGACACATAGTTTCTTCATTTGGATAAGAAGATAAGACCACAATTTATAAACCTTATGATTTACAACAATTCAACCTTTAAATTTTCGGATTTAATCGCTTACCAACAAAATTTTGAAGATAGAATACCATTAAAACAAGCTTAATTAGAATATTTACTTTGTTGTGATAGGTACACAATGCCCAGCATAGGTAGCACTGCCCTAGCTGGCGTCAGGTGGGCCTAAGCAAAATGTAAATAGCCCTGATTATTCGCTCTCGACATTTTGTATTCGTTAAAGTCAGCGGAATAAAAGAGGGACCGCGTTTATGCCTAATTTCTATTCTTTCTGGACATTTAACGAGTTACTGGCAACACTTAAAATGACGTCGGGCGGCTTCAAACAATAAAGTAAATACCGCTATATAACAAACATAAACATTATAAGCATTGGCATAACTCGAGGAAGGAAATTACAAGGGCACGGAAGAAAACAATGTAAAAGAAATGATATTTAGGGATAAAATATACTTAACTACGTTGCATATTTATTTGCTGTAAAATATTGCGAAGCGAATTACTGTGCGATGTGAACGCGGGCGGAGATAGCGGGGTCAATGCAAAAAAAAACAGGAGATGAACCTGTAATTGGCGGCTTCCAGTTCCGGAACGACCTGTCGTCCCGCATTTGCTGGCTTTCACCGCAAATAACTCGCCTCAAACTTCCTACTTGGAGCAAAGAAAATTGAAATTAAAGTAAAAAAAAATTGCGTCCGTCGTTTTCTTATCTGTGAACACACATTTTGTGTATTCTAAAAATACTTCATAAGTACTACTAATGTCTGATCTATTTCCTGTTCCATATTTTGGAAACTAAAGTCCCTGAATTGAAAGAAAAACAATCCTTCATCCTACAGAGCCTGTGAGATGTTTGCCCACGGATGAACTCCATTCGAAATCAATAACTATTCATACGCCCCGCTCGGTCGCCAATGTAAACATTATGCGAGCAGCGCTTGAGATCTCTTTGATAAATCAGAACATTCCTCAGTTCGACACAAGACGTCGCAACGTTTTTATGAATCAAAAAAGAAATCCTTATAGATACATTATTGATGGAGGTTTGACATTTTAGATTAGATGTTCTGAAGTAATGGACATGACACTTCATTCAAACCTACCTAGTTAAGCCCTTCTTTTAGGACGCAAGTTGAACAAAGATGTCCGCTTTTTTATGGGTGATAGGCCTCAAAATCTTACCAGACTCAAACTTTAGGGATATTAAAGGGGCAAAATATGGATCTTGGATCCATTAAAAAAATATTTTTAGACCCCTTCATTTATAACTATTAAAAAACGTTCATTATAAATGTAGTTTTTAAGCAAACTAAAATTACACAAATCTCAGAAATCCGAGGTCTTTAAAATTAAACAATTTATTGTAAAAGGCTAGTTTTCAGGAGTTCTATGCAAATACATAATATGTATAAAGTGTCTTGGTTAGAATTTTAGGCCGGTTTTTGGCCATGTCCTTTTAACGTTGTAGGTACCACAGATTGAATACGTTTGCACAAGTCCACAAATTTAGTTCTCCATTTACATCGTGACATACGCTCAAATTCGCTAATCCAAACGCAGAAACATTTATATAAACGCGCTGAGAAACCGCTTTCACTTTTCTTTGCCAAAAAATATTTTCATAAACTAGAAAACCTGCGTTCCATTTCGGTGAAAAAATACGTTTATAAGACCTTATATTTAAAAATATAAACCTATTAATAGAAGGAGAATAATATTATGTTGTTATAAAATAATTAACTCTTACTCGCACCTATTGTTTTAAAAATATAGAACAATGACCACTCTAAATTAATAGTTAGATATCTATATATTATGTTAGGCCTCATCTATACTTACATTGAAACCCTTTTGTTTTGAATTTCTAGTCACAACAATTATAATATAACGGAGAACGTTTTGAAATATATATTTTAAAAGTTTTTATATAAATGTCACGACATTGCTACGGACCCTTATCAAATGCTATCAAGCTTAACTGTAATGACGCAGGCACCGATGAGTGCTTGCAAACGTGGAAGCCATTTAACAAAACAGGTGCCTCCACGGAATACTCCGGGTATGCATTTTAAATGTATCTTCTCTTTGCAAAAGACTTGTAGATTTAAAAGTGCATCGGCTGTCTTTCAAAAGTTTACTTCATTCATATCTCCGCTTCAATTTCGCAGTGCAATTTATATGCACTTTGTGCGGTAGCCGCTCAAAAGCATCTCGCCGCAACGTTTATTCGTAGAGAGTGCTACTGTTAAACGCCGTTTTTTCTACTGAAGAAGAGTCTTGATGACGGCGTTCATAGTTAATGAGCAACCAGTATCCGGCGGGTGTTTCTGCGCAAATTGCCCGCTCTTTAGAGGCTTGTCGTTTGCCAACTCCACGGGAACCGGTCTAGTGTGAAAGACGTTTCCGACCGTACGTTATTGTTTACCACCGGAATGACTTCCTTTTGCTGGCGAGTGGCGGACCCAACAAACACAAGATTGCAAGCTGTTCCAATGCACCGAGTAATTTTCACCTGATACACACTTTATATACCCGTCAATGCTATGCTCTCCACGTTAATGGATCGTTTTGTGTGGTCTAAGCTCCACAGTGAACGCTGAAGCCATTCAAAACTGTCATAAAAGTAACTTCTATGAGGGATGGCATCCCTAAAAGTCTGTTCATCAGAACGGCTTGTTGAAGTTATGTAATGGTCTTTAAAAAAACATGTTAGTAAATTATCCACATTTATTTAGTGGGATGTATCTATTATAGACTATAATATATAATATATATGAAGCGACGATAACCTAGTTGGGAATGGAACGGTCTGCCGAGACAATGTCCGGAGGTTCAAAACCCAAGGCACACACCTCTGACTTTTCGAAGTTATGTGTGTATTGTTTATCAATTATCGTTCGCTTTAACGGTGAAGGAAAACATCGTGAGGAAACCTACATACCTGAGAAATCTCGATAAGAATTTCGAGGGTATGTGAAGTCTGCCAATCCGCACTAGGCCAGCGTGGTGGACTAAGGCCTAAACCCTCTCAGTAGAGGAGGCCCATGCTCAGCATTGGGCAGTATATAATATCGGGCTGGTATTATTATATTATATTACTATGAAGCGATGCGAGGACACAGCCCCAAAGTATTCCCATGCATTAACGTTTCGTGTTGGAGATAAAAGATCTTTATAAACTAATTTGAAGGAAAAGGATAAATACCCATTAAATAAGTTGACTCGTCGACGTAAATAAAAACTTACCATTTTTATTATATTAATACTGAAAACAGCTAACACCTAGAGAAAGTTATACGAGGCGACGACCCTAAAAATAAAACATAATTGAATGTGTGCGGTGCCACTAGCACTAACGTGGATATGTTCGTAAGAATAAAGTTCATATCCGTATTGAACATTGAATGAATGTTTTGAGCCAATTATTCCAATACAAGTCCTCTATCACAGTTTAACCGGTTCTATGGCATGCGTGAACTCACATAGAATAATAAACACCAGTCTGCCAACTTATATAAAAAGTTACAATCTTCTACACACATTTTGTTTTTAGGTGTCAATAATAGAAGTACTTATTGCAATAGTTCTGCAGTTTAGTTATGCAAGAATGACGGGTAAAGTCAGAGTAAGAAGATGTAGTGTGTTTGTACTACCAATGCTCGCAACCAGTGTCAAATAAATCCTAACGCGGATATTTTCAAAGGGTACTCAATGTCCACATACATCTTACTTAATATTTTGACGGCGAGTGATTAATATATTTTCAATTACGGCAATTGAACGCAGTGCGCATGCGACGATATGTATTATTAAAAGAACGCCAAACGAGAGCACACGAGTTCGCGGACTGGTGACAAACAGAGTTCATGCTTGCGGAGTTCTTGGTCGTGCATTTGATACTCATTATGTGTCTATACCTTTAATTCATACTCACTCTATGTTTTCATATAAAAAGTTTCCTAAATTGGTTTGATAGGCGTGAATGTTTTAGTAATTCTGTGTTCAGAGTCACGCAAAGATGATCACTAATGGCTGTGAAACTGGTGAGATTTTAACGTTTTTACTGCTACTGCAACAATGTTTCCATCGTAAACCTGAGCCATTTTTATTTGAATAAGTGTTAGACGTAGCTCTTATTGAGAAGGTGTCTTACTATTTATAAATACAGTTTCTGTTATATTTGATGTAATAGCATCTACAATGTTTTAGTGCCATCTTTAAGGAACTGTAAATATCTCGGTCATACATTGCTCATTTAATAATATGTCAGGCACGCTTCTACATTCTTGGGTGCATGAACACCAGTCTATTTTATATGCCACACTAATCCGCTTGTTTGTACCGGGAAACTTTAATTAAGTTCGTATATTTCGTCCAATTTCAGAGAAAAATGATTATGTGAGACGAAATAATGTAATCGATTTTGACACCAGTCCCGCTAAAACGTGAGTAAGTACTTTTAATACATTTATCGGACGTTATAACTCAAAAAAAATCACTTTGTTGAAAGTCAAAATACAATAATGAAGTTTTAGTGCATTTGAACTACTAGAAAATAATGTAACAATATAAATGAAATAAAAACACTGTGTCTAAAGACTTACATCAGAGATCATAATGACTTCGGATACAATATTGCGTGTCCACTTCATGTGTCCAAACTCTCGTTATATTATTTTTGGCATTACTATTTGCATTTACACATTGTAAACCTAGTTAAATAATTATTCACAGAAGAATGTATATGTTCAGTCAGCCACATAAGTAGCTGAGCAAATTCAAAATTTCAAATCGCCTCTACGCATTATGTTGGTGTGAATCATTTTTTTTCTTTAAGTAAAATAAATACCTTTTATTTTATTTTTGTGAAGAGAAAATATAATTTGTAACGAACACAATAGTGTAAAGGCGTTTTGAAGTTTTGAATTTTGTCAGCTACTTATGTGGCTGACTGTACAAAGAACTCAATTTATTGCTCATTATTTTTCTTTTTTAGAACAAATTGTCAAAGACACGAAAAGAAGAATTTCCGTGAAAAGTTATTGTTGGCAGTGCCCACTGTGTCCGAATTAAAACAATACGCA
Source organism: Sphinx pinastri (assembly GCA_947568825.1). Taxonomy (NCBI): domain Eukaryota; kingdom Metazoa; phylum Arthropoda; class Insecta; order Lepidoptera; family Sphingidae; genus Sphinx; species Sphinx pinastri. The sequence continues at coordinate 11,899,039 of OX387618.1, read as the reverse complement.
GGAGTTATATTATGTGGTGAGCAAATTATTTGAAAGCTAATATTAATATAGTATTGTTGACTTTAGCGAGTACCCAACTATTATATGTAGGCAATTTCCCAGATAAATTAATTTAAAACATATTTGGCATTAGAGGTACAACTAATTATAGGAAAAGAAAAATCGCACTGGGTAATTGGATTCGCAAAAATACTATTAGTAAGCAGACAATTATGATTTCTGTAAAATTCAATCCATAAATTTTTAATTACATCTAATTTTTAGATAAATTTTAATTATAATAATATTAATGTAACAAAAAATTGTAGAGCCTAGTTGCATATAACCTAAAAGAGTCAACGGAATATACGGAATGATTTATAGGAAAGCGACGTAAAGTATTCTTTATTGTAGCTTTTTATACTATATAAGTGACATTGCCGAAGGGAAGAAGTCTTATCTCAAGCATTGAGTGTTCGCGGGCGGTAGAAATCATATGCAACGAATTGACTAGCTCGTAGCGAGCTATGTGCCCTGCCCACTGCTACATCAGCTTACTAATCCGCTGGGCTATGTCAGTGACTTTCGTTCTTCTACGGATCTCCTCATTTCTGATTCTATCGCGTAGAGAAACACCTCACATACCTCACCTTATACATATAAATCCGACACCGTCGACATCAATTATCAATCGCTATAGTATTGATCAATTTAGTTGATGCAACTGTCAACTAATCAACCGTTGATAAGTTTATTAATGCAATTAAAGTAACTGCCAGATTCTCAATAATTGTATAACGACAAAACATAAAGGATAAGTTCTCAGCGTCTGCGCGGAGATTTTTTAGCTATTTTATTATAAAAGATAATGTGTCAACTTTGTGTTGTATCGGCTTATTCAAAAAGTCTGCAAAAAAGTAGTCAGTTTATTGTGTGGGTCATGTCAAAGCATTTGTAATCGTTAAACATAATTACATACACTCACACCTTTTATTCCATAAAGGGTAGGCAGCGGCGCAACTAATGCACCTACTTTTCGCCGTGCGAATTCCGTCACAGGATGTGATAGGGTGCAAGGCTATCGTCATATATGTGAATAGAAAAACCCAATAACATCCGACACGGGGATCGAACCCGAGATCTCAGCATTGCAGTCGTACCGTAATACAATTAGGCCTACGAGGCATAATCGTTAAAATTTCCACAATGGCGTCGGTTTATGCAAATTTCAATTTGTTACTATTTAAATCCCTACCATAATTGGTAGAACAACTGTAAATAATAATTATTTTATTGCATTAAACGTCAGTGTTTTTCAATTATTTTAATAACATACTTACACTCCCCTGCATTTTTACATCTACGAAATAGCTCTGTTTGTAAGAAAACACCCCTCATATTTTGAATTTAATAAAACCGAAAAGGCGAAAACATAATTTTACCTGAGCCAAAAATTACCATGTTCAAAAATAGCCCATATTACAGAGCGGCACACATTTATAATAATGTTCCAGAGATAATTAGAACAGAAAATAAAATTTATGTATTTAAAAACAAATTAAAAAAATATTTACTTCAAAAAACTTACTATAGCTTATATGAATATATAAACGGATAAAGTTAGGTAATGATACAATTTTTAGTTATTTTCAATTAATTCTATTAACAATAATGAATTTATAGTTTATACAAGTATATTTAATTTTAAATTATCTTATTAATAGCAATAGATTTTTTTTATACTTAGTTATTAGAATAGCCGACACCCTGACAAGGTATTTAGGGCTTTATTGTAAATAAATAAATAAATATTCGTTATTAATGTTATATTATATTACTAGCGGCCCGCCGCGGCTACATTTGGTACAATTTACTTGGTAGGTCTCTCGTATGCGAAAGGGCGGGTTAAATCGAACTAAGCAATAATATCAATTAATATTTTTTTTATTGGATAATTAAGGCCATTTTGACATTGCGTTACTTAATGAAACCACATACTTATCTTCTTGAGTTCACGTAATGTATAGTGTGAGCAGTGAGAGTTCACGTAATACATGGTGCGAGAGTTATTATATGAACAGTTTCAAGAGTTCACGTAATGATCGATACATGTAATGGATCAACGATTTTGTTGTATCTTTTTTAAGATTTAGCCATTATATGCCATGTAAGTGACCCAAAATCGTTATTCTTGACAGCTTTATCACTATAAATTGAATTTTAACGACGACAAAAATACTTTATTAGAACATATTCATGTGTAGGTATAGTATATACCATATTCGATTATAAACCTTTCGGAAAAAGTATCTTCGTGAGAGAAACAGACCGACAGACGCTGATCGCGACTTTAATTTATACTCTTTGTAGATTATCCTATAGTAGAACAAATTGTAGTCAGTGCTATCTGCTAAGAGCTGCCCCCCGAGGCAATTCTTGTGCGCTGGGTCTTCACACCCAATGCACGCCCATGCGCGGGGGGACTTTGGTCGCGGGCCGAGGAACACAGCTCAGTGTGTATAGGTACCTCTTGGTTGGCTAACACATTGAGGCCTAAAAGGGCCCGCGAACATTTCCTGGCACCCTTTTCCTTTCCACTCATCCTGGGAACCTTTCTCCGTTCCCCCATTTTTCCTTCCATATTCCTCCTCCACTCCCCTCCCAGGCCCCTGCAGTCGTCAAGCCGGGGTCTCCAGTATCCCATTCGCAGGTTTCCCCCGGAGTTGACTGTAGGATCCCCTACCTAAAAAAAAAACTGCTAAGAGCTAGGTTAATGTTTACGGAACTTAAATAGTCTATTATTAATTTAGCTCCAAACACTTGTGTTAACGGTGACATTTTATTACAGGCCTGACATTTTGGGGATCGTCATGGTTCATATTTAAAGAGTTGGTGATCCCCGGCGGCTATTTATTCAGTATGACCGGCGTGGTACTAGCCGGGTACATTTTCGGACATACTCTAGAAAGATACACAACAATTAACTCAGTGGTAGGAATGACCTTAATTGGAGCGTTGTACAGAAATTTTGGTCCGACAAATTACTTGAACAATCCTGATGCAGATTCGATTGATTTTCACTTAAGGTGTGTAGGTAAACGCAAATAAGAACTCAATCGATTTTACAAGTAAAATAAATATGAGCGTCGTTTTCATTTGTTAAACATGAATAAACGATATTGCAATATACGTTTCGAAACACATAATAAACCAATCAAAAGAGAAAAGCGATATCGTTGTCCCGCTATAACTTTTTGATTAAATACAATGTTTCCGTTGGCGCTTCATTAAAAACTTTATTTAACAAATTTTCGGCCCTTGAAAGGCTCAGTGGAGACAATTAATTAATAAGGTAACAAAATTTTCTTGTAACCAGCTTATAGAAAAATATTCTTTACTTTCAGGCGGATTTATCCGGTTATTATATTGACGAAAGGCCCGCTCAGCTGGAACTGGATGTATATAAAAAATAATTCAGTAAAAGTTTTCTCATTGGCTATCTTACCCTGGATTGTGGAGTGTTTGTCTACGGCCTTCTTTACCCATATACTTCTCGAGTACCCATGGTATTGGGGTAAGATTTAACATATTTACTTTCATTTGATTTCAATGCCTACCTATGTTTTTATTTTTTTATTTTTATGGCATTGAATGACGAGACGAGTATGCCGTTCGCCTGATGGTAAGCGATACGACCACCCATAAACAGTAGCAACACCATTCAGCACCTTGACTTACAAAGTACTGAGTGGCATTCCACTGCGCTCGTCATCCTGAGACATAAGATGTTAAGTCTCACTATGTCCTGTAGTTACACGGCTACAATGTCCTTCAAACCGAAACACAACAGTCATGTCTCAATATGTATTGTATACTGGACTTTTGCTCGCGGCTCCGTCCGCGTGAATAAGGTTTTCCGGGATAAAAGTCCCGCTTTATATTTTCCCGGGATAAAAAGTAGCCTATGTTACTCGCTGATAATGTAGCTTTATATTAATGAAAGAATTTTTAAAATCGGTCCTGTAGTTTTTGAATTTATTCGTTACAAACATACAAAAATACAAATCTTTCCTCTTTATTATATTAGTATAGTATAGATATCAATGTAAAAGTCGTTTCACAGAGTAAAAGTCCTAATGTGCTTCTCCGGGATGAAAATTTGCCTATAAGTTTATCTAGGACTTATTATTTGTACCAAATTTCATTCAAATCCTATAAGAGTTTTATTTCGTTTGCCTTCGCTTAACAAACATAGACATATATTCGTAAACCTTAATATTAATAAGAAGTAAGATTACATTCGATCTAATATTAAAATAACGTAGAATATATTTGCAATATCCTTGTCTTATGTGTTTTAGGTCTTCATTTAGGAGCAATACTGGCGTCAGTGTCACCTGCGGTAGTTGTACCGACTGTAATGGCAATGAAAGAAAAGGGACTTGGAACCAAAAATCAAATTGCTATGTTAGTAGGCAACGCTGGAGGATTGGACACAACGTTAACGGAAGCCATGACTGGAGTTGTTAATAGCACTATATTTTATCCTGCTTCGTTGAGTTACAGGATTGTAAAGGTAGTTACATAATTTTAAGAGAAACATTTTATAATTTACTGCTTATCTCAATTATGTACAGTCAGCAGCATAAATATCTGTACAAAATTAAAATTTCAAATCGCCTATATACGCGTTAAGTTAAACTGAAATATTTTTTCTTCGTTTGAAGTAAAGTAATTTTATTTTTGTGAAGAGAAAAAAAGATTAGTAAGAAAATAAAAGTATGTAGGCAATTTGAAATTTTGAATTTGTTCATCTACTTATGCTGCTGACTGTACAATCACCCAAGTTGGTGCTAGTAAACCTTCTCAAAATAAAACGGCAATTTTTAAAATTTTACCAAGCAGGTGATCCCACCCTTGTAGATGTACAAAGTAAACAGCGGATAATTCTTATTCTGTACTTTAGTTGTAAGGCGCATGTTGCTGACAGACGACGCGCAAGCGACTTATTTAGAACCGCATACACATGTCTGACTGTCTCTGTTTAAAATATTGTAATATATATAATTGTTCATATTCTAAACGACTCTCCAAACTGGCTTAATAATCATGATTATCAAAATATTGCATGGTAATGATTTTGTTAATAATGCAATTACTATAACTATAAATTCTATAACTTCGAATCACAATTATTATCCCACATTATTTCACAAAGCTTTCAACACTTTCACAATCCAAGAAATCTTTATACTTCTAAATGTTTTTTAAACTTCAATCATCTGAAAGGACACTGAACTCAGCTGAGCAAATAATATCTGAATTCAAAGGATTGAAAATATGAAATGGGCAATTTACTTTTTTTTCACAAATTCGCGCAGTAACGACTTTACTTATTCAGTTTTCTAGAAATGTAAAATGATTGCAAATGTAAAACGGTTTAAATTACATTTTTTATTTTCAGGGTGCATTGGCTACATTTGCGGGGATAGCTGCGGGAGTCACGTGGGGTGTTTTGTGTGACTTCATCCCTGATCAGAGTGATTTATACGCTCCAACAGTTAGAAGTTTGCTTATTTTTGGTGGCGGTGTCGTGCTGACGTATGCTGGAGGTTATTACGGCTGGGGCGGTGCTTGTGGGTATCTAAGTTGAGTTTATACAACGCACGAACACACTTGCATAACCAAATTTAATGATTCTTTGTCAAGATGTAAGTTCTTAAAGATATAAATAGGGCAATCAAATCTTATTTGTGCCCTATGATCCGGGGGCATCTAGAGAATTCCGCCAGGGCATCCCCTGCCTGTCGTAAGAGGCGACTAAATGGTGTTTGAGAGAGTCGCGGGGAGAGCAGTGGGGGGCTGCTACTACAATTTATGCGACGCCGTGGTGGAGGACATTGTGGGTAGTCGGTCTCCTGCAGTCGTAGATGCCAAAGGCGTGCTTTAGAGTTCGGGGGCTTTTTAGCCCCCTCATTAAGAGCGGGGCCGCAATGCGGCATCGCACAGCGGCGGTTCTGTGCAGAAGATACCCGGGGGCCGTCCCGTATGAGCCGGGGAAGGCCACCGCTGCTTAAAAAAAAACATACATTATTTACGCCACCAACGTTTATAAGTAGATATAAAATACAAAATATCAGTTTTCGTTAAAAAGTAAACAATTAATCACACACGTAATAAAGAATATAAAGTTCTGTATATTTCCATTCTATCTCTAGCGTAATACCCCCAGGTTTACAGCAAGAAAAGAAAGCGTCGATTTATCACAGCACAACATTTACAATCAAGATAACTATAATCTTTTTTATAATCGTGCTACTGTACTTAAACAAAAACGTAGATGTTGTTGAAAAAGCTAAGTAAATTTGGTACTTACGTCACAGTGCGGGAAATAGTACAATAATAAACACACATAAATACAATCATCAAATCCACCTGTCAGAGGCGATTACAACGCTTAAGCTGTGTACACTGTACAGTAGCCAATTATTTTATATATGTTGTAAAGTCAAAAACAAGATTTTATGAAGTAAAAGACGAAAAACTATATTTGCTTTTATAAAGTTTTATATCATTTATTTCCATTGTACAACACATGAAAACCATAAAAAGTTATTAACAAAATACAGACCAGAAAACACAACCATAAACTCTAACAAATGTCACTTTCACTATTCACGTTTTATAATGTCTTAGATATGGAAATCTTTAGGAGAGGCCTATATTCAGCAGTGGACGTCGTGTGGCTGATGATGATGATGATGAATGTCTATATTGCTTGTATAATGTTCCTAACATCACTGAGGGGTCGGCACATCACTTAAACACTTTTGTTCTTATTAATATGATCACGGCACTACTGTTGATCTGAGGGGGTCGACACGCGGCTAATGGGAGCCGGCGCGTCGCCAACATTGCAAATCAATTAAACTATTTAATTAATCGCGAATATTTTATGAAAGCTATTCTATTCTATTTCTATGAATAATCCCTAAATTAACGTTCAATTGCTAATGAATGAAATCACTTGATTCATGGATTGCTATCGTCGTAATTATTCATTTATGTTGTTTAACCAAGTTAAATTATAGGATACGTTTGGCGCCATTCATATGGTACCCAAGTTAAGCTTGACGTCTACTGTAATTTGTAAGTAGTTAGAATTGATGGTTGCCTAAAGGGTACGCCACTATTTCTTAATTTATCTACAAGAAATGTAGCTTTACATAAATTATAATTGTTATAAATCCAAATGTCTGTGAAGTGGAAAAAAGTTGTATATTTTTCAGAAAGTAAATGCAGTAAACGCTAAACGGATTGGAATGTATATTAACCATACAGGTGAACCATATCCTGGATGCATATAGTACTATTTAATCTGGGATAGTACTAGGTCATTTTTTCCTTTATATTCTACTAGTGGTCCGCCCTGGCTTCGCACCGGTAGCAAAGTATAATATTATATGCCAACATTTATGTTTCTGTCGAACAAAATAATTATGAATTATACTTACACATAAACCTTCCTCTTGAATCACTCTGTCCATTGATGAAAGACGTATGAAAGTCCATTCGGTAGTTTTTGAGTTTATCGTGTTCAGACAATCGGATGCGATATAGACTTTGTTTTATAATATTATGTAATGATAAGGACATATCTTTAAAAAATAAAAATAGCCTGGCCTTCCTTGCATCTCAAACTATCTCCATACTTATTCTCTCGCAGTTCCACCCGCAAGAAAATATTTACCGGGATAAAAGTCCCGGGTTCTGTTTTCCCGAGATAAAAAGTAGCCTATGTCCTTCTCATGGTCTTAAACTATGTCCCTTCCAAATTTCATCGTAATCGGTTCAGTGGTTTGGCCGTGACGGCTCCACTCGCGAGAAAAAAAATCCGGAATAAAATTCCCGGTTTGAACTTTTCCGGGATAAAAAGTAGCCTATAGCACTCAGGAGTGAAAGAATTTTCAAAATTGGTCCAATAATTTTTGAGCTTATCCATTACAAACAATCAAATCTTTCCTCTTCATAATATTAGTATAGATATATAATTAAAGTAAACCGTGAACATCATCTAGTAATTAATAAACCTTTATTATATGTGTTAGTAATGATATCAGTATTGATAATTATAGTTTATAGCTTTATAATAACACCAAACCAACAACTGGACATCATTTATACTTTTATAATCAGGGAGCATACCTTAAAAAAATCCGACGAATTAGGAACCTCTTCCTTTTTTGAAGTCGGTTAAAAAGATTTAATGCAACTTAAATACAAAAGCGATGTGAAAGAAGATGGGTTTGTTTAACCGAGTCGGCCGGAGCGTACAAACATCACACACACACACACTCACGCCCGTTATCCCCTAAGGGGCAGGCAGAGGTGCAACTAGTGCACCCACTTTTCGTCGTGCCCATTCCGTCCCATGATGTGTTAGGGGGCGAGCCTATCGCCATATCGGGCACAAATTTCAGACTGCCCGCAGCCGTCCCTAATGCGCCGAAGATGGCCACCGCGGAGTTTTGGTTGGTATGCCGTGCGTTGTACATAGGTTAGGGACTCGGCCCGGTGGTCGCCCGATGGTAACATCTCTCCGGGCGGCGTAACGCCGGGTCGTAAGGTACGGTGAACCCAACATAACCGCTCAGTCGCCCCCCTTGAAGGCTGGGCGGTAGTAATAAGTCACTTTCTCCGCGAAAACAAAAAAAAAAAAAAAAAAAAAAAAAAGACTCCGGGCTGATACTGAGTAGAAAATCCCAATATCACTTGGCCCGACCCGGGGATCGAACCCGAGACCTCAGCATTGCAGTCGTACCGTAATACAACTACGCCACCGGGGCAGTCATGTCCAAACATCGCTCATAAGTAATAACTGTGATTACCGCACAGCATGTAAGCATCACCACGCGGCGCTTCCCTCGCAAACTGAAACGTGGAAAGGCAAACCGCTCGCAAACTATTACATTAATTCATCATGTAAACTTGGACTGCCTCGGTGCCTTAAATCTCACAAAAATTTTAACATTTGCAAAAAAATTTCATAATATTCAATTGTTAACCGAATCAATAATACATATTATGTAAAACTAAGCTTTTAGATGCTTATTCATTTTATTGTTTTTATCGATATTATAAAAATCCGTTTTAAAACTAAAAAGACTGGTCGTACTCTGTCGATTTTGGCGAACCCGCACAACGCCAGCGTGGTGGACTAAGGTCTTAACACTCTACATGCTAAAGATGGTCTTTTCCCAGCTGTGGGATAGTACATAATGCAGGACGGATATAAACAACCCGAACTGATAGGATTAGGTAAAAATCCATCCCCCCCACTAATCGTTGAATGTCTCATTCTCCCCTCAGCGACCGTCCTGAGCCGAGGTTCGTAACCCGTTAGTGGGTTGCCCTCAGCATGGTCGCTTAAATTCAGGGTTGCGAGCGCGTCAGCGTTCACCCTAAAGACCGGTGTGGCCAGAAAAGCCGACCCTCGTCAGGCTACTGGCAGATTAGGCAGGTAAAAAAAAAAAATATAAATGTTCTGACTATATAGTAAACATAGAAGAACTAATAACAAAATGTTAATTAATCCTAATACGCATTGAAATATTGCGTTTTATTACCAACGGGCGCGGTACAACACATTTGCAAGTCCATTTAGATCATTACACACAATAATTATTATCGTAATGTAATTTCACTAATAATAATGTATCCAATATTGGAAACAATGTATTATTTGCTTGGCCTCGTATCGATGGTATATGTATCAGTAAAGATAATTGAAATTACGGACGAAACATCCATTGAACGTACAGAGTATATTACGTGTATTGTATTTTAATATTTTAATAATTCGGTCCAACAACATAAGTGCATCGAATAGAACATAAAAATCTCAACACAAACGTTATACTGACTGTATTAGGATGTTAAAGGACATGTCTAAAAATGTGCTTGAAATTCTAACCAAGATACTTTCCATGTATATATTTGGACACTAGTCCCAAAAACTAGGCGTTTGCAATAAATCATATAATTTTAAAGTTCTCCGATTTTGAGATATATGTAATTTTATTTTGCTAAAAACTACACTTTAAAAGAACCTTTTTAAAAAAGTTGGTTATAAATGGAGGGGTGTAAAATATTTTTTTAGTGGATCCATATTTTTGCCCCTTTAATATCCATAAAGTTGGAGCCTGGTTAGATTTCGAGGCCCAGCAACCATACAAAAAACCGGAAATCTCCTTTGTTACGTTATTAAATTGTACAAATATAATATTTCTGGTAAGATTGTATCTGAAGGTCTCGTCAGAGGCGCAACTAGTGCATCCATACTACCAAGCATGATATATAGTTCATGATATATTTACTTATTATAGTGTATGACTTATTGCGAGGTCCAACTACATTTTCAATCTCAATAAAATCAAGAATATTTTCCAACCAAAAAGCCACAAATTTCCATTTGACTTACTGACTTGAGAATCGAACCCAGAACTTCATAGTTCTCATTCCTAGTACACTGCTAGAAGATTAATGAAGCAATAGTTATCCAGCTTGATTAATGATTACATACACGTGTTAGCAATAACAATAAAGCAATAAGCATATTTTTGCAATCGTCACTCGTCACGTACTGGGATACCTATATTGCATTGGTGTATGTTTTATATGAGATGTAGATTATAGACTCACATTATTAAAAATGAATCGTAAATGTTAATCCCGGACATCAGACACGGTCTAGAGCTGTGTCCAAAATTTCATTCAAATCCGTTGAACGTCAGCGTTTACCACAAACAACCAAACATCTTCACAAACTGACGTATTTATATTAGTAAAAAGTTAACGCTATAAACCTTTTCATATAGTGTAATTAAATACTAAATTACGCACACTACGTAAACAAATCGTATCTCAAACGTTATTGCTTCCAATGCCAGCAACCAGCTAGTCACAATGTCAATAGAAACAAGTATCTGAGAACGTTGCCTGACAACCTTCATCTCAATTAAATTTAATCAGCGTAGATATTGTATCAGGCATCTCACATTGAAAATATTATATTACACATCGTACCAATGTTGGTTTAAAAACACAAACATGAAAAGGGAAATTCTAGATAAATTATAATTACTACATACCTATGTAAATAAATATTTTGTGTAAATGAACACAGAATCCCAATAAGTTGCCTGTATTATAAGTACTGCTGTATGTAATATGTATGTTAGAGTATTTACCGCATCTCATCGTTTTATTAGTCCCCAGTGACTTTTTGAAGTCTATATTATAATTATATTTGATTTAAATCGACTCATTCGTGTAATTGTAACGTACGTACTTATGCTGTAATCCATGAGGTTCAAAGCGTGAGGATGGGGTTAAATTCTTAGGTAGAGCTTCTAAAATTTATGAAATGCAAACCTAGGCAGCAAAGCATTATCTAATTCGTAAGCAAATTTACAATCTAATTCAATGTGTTTCATAAATATATACTTAAAAAAAAACTCAAACTTATTACATTTAATTAAACTAAGTAATTATAATTTAACGATGAAGTATAGCGGCACTAGCTACCCTCCACCTACCCAGTCACTTGTTAAAGGTGTGAGTGTGTGTGTAGATTAAAATCTTCTATTCCATCATTATATAGGTGTTTGAAGTCATAGTACTTTTAAACAGGCGTTCCATTTTCAGCGGGTGTTGCGATTATGGTTTGTGCGGCGACGGCTGCTACGAGATGGGCGCGAAGAGGCTGGCCCGTCAACGACAACCCTGTTTCAGAAGTATACAAGTTGCTATGGAGAATATTCGAACCGATGCTCTTCACTTTAACCGGCTATTATCTCGATGTAAGTCAATATTTTTATCTAAAAATACTAGTAAAAATAAAGAGTGTATTTTCCTTTGCCCATGCAAGGCGTGTTCCTGTGTTTAGGCTTTTAGGTTTGCCGCTTACTTTTTGTAAACGATTCATATACCTTCGGGACTGCGTTTTTATAGGAACCTAAATTGGATACAATCGGAACAATAACATTCGGAGCGAATTTGATAGTAATCAAAATAAATGTCGCATGACCACAATTGAAAACTGGTGTTATATTACAAAGCATAGGTACAATTTAATGTCTGTTTACCTGTTACATTATTTGACTATAATTTATGTAGTAGTTAATTGTGAATAGTATTAACGACAAAAAAAAAACTGATTATTATTATCTTAACAATCACAATTAGGTGGGTACTGGTGGCAGGTCTCTCGTATGCGAGGGGCCGTATGGGTGGGTACCACCACAATGTTTATTTCTACCGCCAAGCAGCAGTGTGTATGCAGTTGTGTTTCGTTTTGACGGACATTGTAGCCTGCGTAATTGCTGTGCATTATGAGACTTAACATCTTATGTCTTAGGGTGACGAGTGCAGAAGAGTGCTACGCAGTACTGTGTAGTTCAAGGTTATGTGCGGCGTTGTTACTGCTTATGGACGGTGGTACCGCTTACCATCAGGCGAACGGCATGCTAGTCTCATCATTTGAAAGCAATTTTAAAAAATATATGTTCCATATATTGACGTAATTAATTTCATAATCACTATGGAGAGAGAATTAGGTACGAAACGTTATTTTTGTCCTATCTGAACACACTCTTGTCTTCCCTTAAATTTTAATATTAAGATTTTAGAAACGCCATACTACGGCACAGATACACGAAACTAAAACCCAACGCAATTTCGTCGTGAATAATTGTTAATAAAGTTTGCGGTATACTATTACCAAGTTAATTAACATTTAGTTTGAAATAAGATCTTTGTCCACAACATTTTATGTCGTTTAAATGGTTACGTTGATGGATACAACCAGCTATAAAGATAATTCCTGCGCTGATATGCATATACATACTAGTTACCTATAGTGTAATATGTAATACAATAGGTACATTGAATATAGTTCATTGAACAATTCAAATTAACTGAAGTCGTTTAGATAGTTAACTACTAATGGTGTCAGTCGTGTTAATTTCATTACAATATCATTTATCATGCAAAATGGCAAAAAACATGGAGAAGTTCATTCACTTTCAGTGAACAACATTAGATAGCTAAAGAAATTCTCTTATTAATGATGAAAATAAGGACTTTCATTGAGTAACCAGTTTGTAGCGTCTTCAATTCATTTTTTGATAAGTGAAATAACTGCGCTTCGTGCTCACAGACACCTTGTACTGGCTAGTAGCAATTTCAGCAATAAAAATAATAAAGAAAGCTCTAGTTACCTGTCTCGCCAAAAACTGAGCATTTTTGGTTGATGAACTATATTTCAGAATTTGTTACTCCCTAGATCGTTGCTATTACTACATTTCTAAATGTGTGTAAAATAAATCTCACTGACAAGCTGTTCCTTCTCGTCATTTTATTGTGGAGAAGTAATGCCATCTCTCTCGAATCGATGCATATTTTAACAATATAATATATTTTTTTCTTAAAACGCTACGTTTTCTTTAGGTATCATTAATAACTACGAAAGAGTGTTGGCTGATATTGGGATGCCTATTCTCGGCGCTAATTCTGCGGCTACTTACGGCATTCCTTGTGGCCCTCGCTAACGAGCTGTCACTCAGGGAGAGCGCATTCATTGCCATTACTTGGATGCCAAAGGCTATTGTCGAGGTAAGAGAAATTGGAGTACAGAACAATAAACATGCTATAGCTTTTGTGTGTAAACAAATATTATTATGATAAACAATCTAATAATTTTCTGGTGGTAGGTCTCTCACATGTAAGAGTCCGTCTGGGTGGGTACCACCGCAATATCTATTTCTACCGCCAAGCAGCAGTGTGCATGCACTGTTGTGTTTCGGTTTGAACGACATTGTAGCCAGTGTAACTACTGGAAATAATGAGACTTAACATCTTACGTCTCAGGATGACGAGCGCAGTGGAATGCCACACAGTCCTTTGTAACTCAAGGTGCTGGATGTGTTGCTACTGTTTATGGGTGGTCGTATCGCTTACCATCAGGCGAACGGCATGCTCGTCTCGTCATTCAAAGCCATAAAAACAAACAAAAAATATTATAGACATGCAACACGTTTTTTTTTTTTTTTTATTTATTTACTTTAAAAGAATACAACAAATTCTAACAAAACATATATACTCGCCAAACTTTTACGTTTGATGGCGAGACGCGCTCGTTTACAGTAGTATTCGAACTTTACAAACTCAGATGTAGTTTAATTTTATATTATACTAGGTATTACTAAATGAACTTACTAAATAACTTTACATCATATTATTGCCTTAATCTAAATTAGACCTTATTATTTCTTCGAGAAAAACATCCCTTAGCTTTGATTTTAATACATTTTTACAAAGTTTTGGACTTTTTCTTAGTAGTTCTACTTTATTAAATATCTTAGGTACTAAATATTTTGTTAATCTTTCTCCATAATAATTGGTCACCTTCGGTTGGACGAGTCTTTTACATCTTACACTTCTTGTATCATACTTATTCTTTACATGCACCTTACAGTCGTCACTATCGTAGTGTTCTAGACCTATTAGATATATAATTTTTTTGTCTACGGGTAATATTTTACAAATGGGAAATAATTTATAGTAGTCCTTACCACAATTGTCTTTAACATTTTTGTTAACTAGGAACTTAATCAATCTTATTTGTAAATTTTTTATATCTTTTAAATACGTTAAGAACGTCCGCCCATATACTATAAGCCCATAGCTGATTAATGAGTCAGCAAGTGCATAGTAAACAATACGTAACGTGTGTCTGTTTACAACTACATTTAATTGATAAAACTTTCCTAACAAAGACCTTAACCTGTTACATATATCATTAACATGCGTTTTCCAGTTAAAATGTCGATCAATAGTTAAGCCTAAATATTTGAATGTATTGACATACTCTAATTTCATACAACTACAATTAATTTTATTAACATGTAGACATTCATATGAATGCCCTATAACGTCTAGGTATTCTTTGTTAATGGTTTTAGCTTGTCGGTTGTAAGGCGAGTGTATGTGCATGCATTTTGTTTTTGAAAGATTCAATATAATTCCATTATCGTGTGCCCACTTAGTTATACTTTCGAAATCTTCTTGTATGTACCTCTGTACCTCCAAAATATCTTTTGAGGCATAAACGACACACATATCATCTGCATACATAAACATTCGACACTTTTTTACGACATTTGAAACACTGTTAACATGCATCACATATCCCACTGGTCCAAAAACTGATCCAGTCGGCACCCCCATATCTACATCCATATCCTCGCCAGACACCCCTGCTATTATTGTGCACATTTTCCTATTAGACAAGTAGTTCCTAAACCATTGGTTTGTGGGACCTCTTATTCCACATTCATCCATCGCCTGTAACAGAATGTCATAATCCAGCGTGTCAAACGCTTTCTTAAAGTCTATAAAAAGTGTTATTATCTGCTTACCATGGTCTAGAGATTCATTAATAAAATCGGCAAATCCCGTTAGGGCTGACACTGTACTGCGACCCGTGCGGAAACCGTGCTGAGTTTCTGACAATATATTATGACATTCTAAGAATTTATTGATTTGACCCATTATACTTTTTTCAATAATTTTATCAAAAATAGATAGTATGGCTATGGGTCTGTAGTTAACATACTCTAAGTGGCTTCCAGACTTGTATATAGGGCGTATAATTGCATGCTTTAAGTTATCGGGATATAAACTTTTAGATAAACACATATTCAAAAAATTTGCTATAACCGGACTTAATTGTTTCCGTAAATATTTAATGTCTTTTACCCTAACCCTATCTATGCCGGGTGCTTTTTCACAAGATAATCTATTAATAACTTTTTCTATATCTAAGGAACACACAGCCTTATATCTAAAACTAACCATACTCGGGTTTACATATTGAGTTCTATCTAAAAATTGTACTTTACATTTATGCTTTATTCCTTTAATTTCTTCGGTAAACGTTTTGGAAAAATTTGTACATATTTGATTAATATTTTCTGTCTTACCCAAATGGTTTAATATTACGTCATCTAGACTGGTTTTACCTCGGCCCAACCACTGATTAATTTTTGCCCATATTTGCCTAAAATCTCCATTACATTTTTTTATCTCCATCTGTCTGTATTTATTTTTTGCCCTATTTATAATTTTATTTACTTTATTTCTAAATTTTGTATATTCTAATCTCTTATTCATATTTTTTGGCTCAGATTTCCACACTCTAAATAAATAGTCCCTTCTTAGTACCATTCTATATAAATATCTATCTATCCATGGTTGTCTCAATATTTTATTACAAGTCGTAACGATAACGGTACTTTCCTTATATATCCTATCAAACACCGCACATAATGTTTGAAACAACACAAGCGGGCATTTTATATCAGACAATTGCGCCCAGTCATACAAATCAAGTTTTTGTTTTACAAGGTTTTCATTAATTGATTCTCGCGCACTATTGCCACTATTTGTTAGATTGACTGTATTATAATTACTACTTTCACGTAAATCTAATACTATTCCAATTGCGTGGTGATCGGAGATATGTGTCTCGAGCACGAACGACGACGGCTCGATCTCGCTTCGTCCCGCTCGCACCCATAAGTGATCCAAGCACGATGTCTCATGCCTGCCGTTCACTACCGCCTCCCGTGTTATCTCCGTATTCGGTATTGTACACAGTAAGCCGTAGGCACACAGGGTGTTTTTATACTTAGTTATAGCTGGACTAATTTTATCGTTTAACATATCTATGTTTGTATCACCAATAACTATTATATTATCGAAGGCTGGTATAGATTTTAAAATGGTCTCCAATTGATCTATGAAGAGTAATTTATTTTTCAGTGGTGGTCTATATAAGGCAATAATATGTGTTGTCCTGTTTCCTATTTTAAGCTGCCCCTGAAGCATTTCAACGGCTTCTGTCTGCACTCGAAGAGCATCGAAGCTAAGTTTGTCCTTGGTGTATATTAATATTCCTCCCCCTCTGGTAGTTTCTCTCGTTGTTATAAAGGAGTTATATCCTGTTATTTGATATAACGACAACTCTTCTTTCCTAATATTTATTTCGCTCAATATTATTATATCTATTTTGTATTTGTTTTCTTCCAATAAGACTTGTAACTCATTAAAATGCTTCCGAAGTGACCTGATGTTCATATGAAAAATTTGAATATGGCTTTTATATTGTGCTAATTCATTACTCAAAATGGATATGTTATTATATCTTTTGTATACGAAATCTGTAGAAAATACATCCGCTTGGGTGAATGTTGATGTTAAAAGCACCTAGTGTGTACTCGCCGCTGCAAGCGCGCATCGTAGGAATCATTTACAATCCTCGAACCTATTTAAATCATCTTCCGATCTTATGTTATAGATCTTGTTTTCCTCGCTGTTCTTTTTTACTAGGATATTATAGTTTTGCACCCAAATATACTGAAAGCCTTTTGGTTTAAGTTTGTTTCTCACGGTCCATAGAAGTTGGCGTTTGTACTTTGGTAAATCTTCATTAATAAATATTCGTTTTTCACTGCCATTTCCGTAAATTTTATTGTTAGTTATCTTATTTTCTTTTTTGGCTAACATCCAGCTATTACGGGCACTTTTGGATCGCAGAGTAACCGCTACGGTTCTGGTCTTTATTTCATTAGGTTTTTCTTGACCTACCCTCTGTGCATCTTCGATCTCATTCGGGTTCAAATTTAACTTTGAAGCTAAATCTTGGATTACAGACTTAATATTCTCGCCTTTATGCATCTCCAGTCCGTGAATCTCGATATTTTTTTCCCTTTCTTTTAGCTCCAGGTCCTGTACCCTTTCTTCCAGCGCTTTATTGTACTTCTCTAAGTATACATTTTTTTGCTCTAATGACTTAATTTTTTTTTGAGATTCTTCCTTAAATGATATCAAGGTTTGATACATTTCGGCGTAAAATTCCACGTTGGTAGTAAGGTCTTCAATTTTTTTCTCCATACTGTAAAGAACTTCTAACTTTTTATTCACTTCAGCTAACACCTTCTCACCGGATGCTTCACTGGGGTTTATCGACAGTTTTGAATCTTGTGTTGGCTGCATAAGGCTGGTTTTCCGGCACTCATCGCAGGATGATGTTTGCAAGAATTGCTTATTGCTTTGCACACATTTCTTGTGGAAAACCGCTTCACAGACACCTTTACACTTGATTACATCATCCTTGTTCAAAGACACAAATAGTTTACATTTTTTGCATTGAATCATTTTACTTAGTATTATTGTTCAATAGATAATACGCAACATCCGTTGGTATACTTTGTTTAAACACACACGACCGTACGCTGAGCGCGTGCGCACTGGACGTTTTCTAACGTTATTATCAATATTATTATGTTGTTTATTTTAATTTGAAAGGATATAATTTGAATTCCATAATTATTACTCAAAATCATAAGAGCATTTAAACAAAGATGACTTCGTACTTTCTGTATTAGAAAAAGTCGCTCCCGTGTAATATCAATATTTAAAACAAAGAAAACAACAATTTACCAGATGAAAGAAAACAACGACAATTTTGTTGATAAATCAAGAGTAATTTTTGATATGGTCCTATAAACTTCTGTATCTATCTATTGTTTGAAAAATTGCACTGTCTTTCAGGTTCTTCTATTATAATTTAATCTCTGTACGCCTTGCCTCTTTTAAGTAAAACTCTTAAGTACAGAAAGACACACGGACAACAAAGTTACCTCATAAGGATACCGTTTGGTACAAAAATCAGAATATATTTCAACAAGCCAATTGCCACATGAAAAAATAATTAATGTCAATTACATTTTCTCAAGCTCTTAAGACCAGATATTTTCGGTGACCCTAGAACATATTTTACTTCAAATCATTTAGGGCCAATTTCACTGCTTCTTGATAAATGCTACTCGTCAAATAATGTACACTTATCTATACTAATATTATAAAGCTGAAGAGTTTGTTTGTTTGTTTGTTTAGTTGAACGCGCTAATCTCAGGAACTACTGAAGCGATGTTGAATATTCTACATTACTCTTGAGTGCTATAGGCTACTTTTTATCACATGAAAATATTTTTATCCTTAGTTAATGTATAAGCCGACCAAATACAAAAGTCACACTATAATCTACACTTAAACCCTAAAATAAGTACTATCTAAAATAGCTGTTTAATACGATAACGGTCAAATAAAATTTAATTCAAACCTGTGAAACTGGCCCTTAATGTCAGACTGCACGCTATTTTTATTATGATATCCCGAATCTGTTATTAGGCCTTTGTGTTGTGAAAACCCATGATCTATCAAAATAAATAAACAGAAAACCAATATCACTTTTATATTGCAATAAATATAAATACTTAGAAAGTTTGCTTCCGACGCAAATAAATATTGTATCACTAATCTTTGATAGCAGTGGGCTATACGTGGCGGTCGGAACCTTGAGTAAACTCACCACGTGCTTTCTAAGTAAATTCGGCGTCACTTCATTCATGGAAGGTTAAAGAGATAAGAGCATATTCAGCAAAAATGTACATATTTTTATCTCAAATAAGACTAGTTAAGTTTATTTAAGATCAGATGCAATTTCACGTGATGCTAATTAATTATACAAGGGTTACGTTTTGCATATGCGGCGTGGCGAGCGATGCTCTGCGACTAGGGTAGCCAGATAGAAAAATCTAAATATCTGGATAACTTTTCAAAATATCGGGATTTTGGTGTTGTCTTCTGGAGAAATGCACTAAAGGCATAATTATCAACATCTTTTGAAATATTAAGTTCGTTGGGAAAATCGGAGAGCTCTTCCCAAGTAAAAACATTGGTCTTTTTCAAAATTTTATTAAAGTAGAACATGATGATAAGCGGTTTGTCGGGAGATTTTGTTATTTGTCGAGACATCACACGAATTATCCAGACGATTCCCAACCATCTGGCAACTCTATCTGCGACACCTCGGCGCCTCCCGGCCGGCACGGCGGATACAGCGTCGCCGGCTGCTAGCCACCGCCTTACGACGTCCTCACTGCCGCTGCCAATAAAAGGTTTAAAGTGATCTTATCATTATCCAGTGAGAACTAGCCCAACATTCCGACTGTCTCTGTTAATTTAATTTATTTGAGCCTTGAAACTAATTTACCACTAATTTATTAATGCTTACGTATTATGAGATCTTAGATTACTGTTTCTGGGCAGTCGCGGCGCTTACTAAACTACCTCTGTGGCGTAGTTATATTAAGGTACGACTGCAGTGCTGAGGTTTCGGGTTCGTTCCCCGGGTCAGGCAAAGTGATATTGGTTTTTTCTAATTTGTATCAACCCGGAGTCTGGAATTGTGCCTAATATGGCGATAGGCTCACCCTCTATCAACATCATGGGACTGAATACGCACATCGAAAGTGGGTGCAGTAGTTGCGCCTCTGGCTGCCCCTTCGGGGATAAAAGGCGTCAGTGTGCGTGTGTGTATATGTGTGTGTGTGTGCGGCGCATAGTATAATTTTATGCGCGTCTTACTTCGTCTTCACGTCTTAGTCATTCAAATTTATCGTCCAAAATAAGCGGCAGCATAAAAACAAAAAATATAACGAAAGAAAAATCTAGGAAGCCAAATTATAAGTAGATGACAAAAAACACTAAGGACCTGTTTCACAAGTTTTAAGTAAATTTTATTTGTCAGTATTAAACAGCTAACGCAGATAGTTCTCATTTTATTACCATTTATTTGGCAGCATAAACTACAGTGTAACTTTTGTATTTGATCGGCTTATAAAATTATATGACGAGTAGCATCTACTCAGAAGTTGTGAAACAGGCCCAAAATAAATTTAAAACCACTACCAAGCAGAACAATAGACTATACAATACAATTTACAATAAACATTTGTATAGCTTTCTCAGCGAATAATACGAAGCGACGGCGACAGGCTATAAATTATTAAGTACCTGTACAATTTATGTTGCATCGATAACTAAGCTCCAAACCACGAAACAACAAATGGTCGTAAGCAAAAGCCACTTACGAACTAACTGACAGACTTATGACCCTTGAAGTCCGGATCTTGTTACAAACATTGCTCAGGTTTTTAATCTTCTGTTCCCCTTATATCACGATGAACATAAGTAAAACATCTTATAAAATGATTAGGCTTTATTATTACATATATTAATTTAAATATTCTTACACATTCTAAATTTTGTTTAATAAATTCCTACACTAAGTTTCGCGCAATGAAAACGTTCAATTATAAGTATTCAAATAAAATCGCATTATTTTTTTGCCTTCAATTAATAAAACGTCGTCAAACGAGATCTGTAAAGTAGCATAAAACCGGGATAAAAAGTTGCGCCCCTAAAGAGATCCTTTATCAGATTTTGCGTTATATCCAATTTTCCTCAAAGATGTCAGGGGCGATTTCTTTAACTGTTTATTTTTGTTTAACTAATACAAAAAGTGAGATCGATTTAAAACATTTTATAGATACATGCGAACATAAAAAAATAATTACCAAACATTATCGAAAACACTGTTTTTTACACTTTTTGAAGTGAAAACTTCTTTAGCGGCGTTGAGCACTTTTGGGATGGGTAATTCTTGAAAAGAGTGCATTTTTATTTATTAACGTCATTAAAACCATCCCTTACTAATATGAACCTTAAATTCAATGCGTAGAAACTATAATTCTTAAACGACTACATTTTTATTTATTTCCCCAGCGTGGGCACGGCACGAGTACAAAAGAGCGTAACATTCTTTTTTCAAATTTTGACTTATAAACAAATTGTAATTTTTGCGTACGATAGCGACGATAGCGCAATAAATAAATATTGTATTTAACCCATTGATGTATTAAAAAAATAATTTCATTTATAATATGTAAGAACCTAATACAAGCAAATATTAAGAATATTGTTTTTCCACGTTTTATAATAAAGTAAGTACTCCTAATATTAGGCTCAATTACTTGTAAAACCCTCGTCTAATTTTTGAGCAAAAGCCTCTATCAATACTGCCATATAACAACCCTAAAATCGTATTGCGATTGATTGCTTTTATCTGATAGAGTATCGACAGTCTATATAACTTATCAGTACCTATTAGTGAGATTTTAATTATTTATCATCTCATTCAATGTTCATAAAAGGCGAATGATTAAATAAATAATTCAATGTTTACTTAGGTACTTAGAACGTTTAATCTTGAAAGATAAATTACATACGTGTATGTAGTTGTTATCTTCACAGTTTAGTAGAGTATTACCGTAAATCTCCTATTTCTCCATAAACACCCTGAGAAGAAATAATATCCTGATTTTTTGGCATGTGATACTTAAATTCCCCTTAACAATATAAATGAATGTAAACTGAATGATTAATTATGGATGAATTAGAGCAGCTTGCTATAAACCCATTTTATCCTCCTATAGCCATGAACATGAGCAGATGATATGAGCGTCAATGAATACCAAATGCGAGTGTAATTTGCGCGAAGATAGATCGAATTTCTAACCGCTATTGAATCCACTATCTATGCATTATACTCATACATGCCTGATATTATTGAAATAATCGATTTCATTCTGATTTACTTGTAAAGTATTAAATTGCTTTTTAAAGGTTACTAGGATCTAAATAATAAATCTCAGTTACTCATTCTATGACTGTGCATACATAATAATAGTTTTTACACTTTCGTTTTTAATATAATATCATTCAATTATTTTACATGTAGTTGATTTTACAACCAGTCTATGTGTTAGAATATAATGGAAATAGATGAAAGTATGAGTATTATATCTACCTATCTGTAAATATAATCAATTCGTACACTTTCCGTGTCTGTATGAAATAATTTTGTGAATATAATTACTGGGAGACGCTAATAGAACGTAAAAATCAATTGTATTTTATAATTTCAGGCTGTTTTGGTGCGGGTAGCGATGGACTCTTTGTCGGAAGACGCCTCCAAGCAAGATAAACGCATCGCTCTCCAACACTCCAATATCATCGTCATCGCAGTACTGATTACATCAACCATGGGATCTGTGCTGACTACCGTGCTAGGACCTGTTTTGCTCTCTCAAGAGTCCAGGGTGGCACCTGAAAGTAAATAATATTTTATTAAAAAGATATTATTGACTATCATAAACTGGTATAAAATTGTAAGAATAGTAAGTTTGAAACCGGGATATGGTAGCCTAAAAAACGAGTCAATGTTGTCCAAAGAGTTAACTAACTATACTGTTGGATGTCTAGTCAAATTATAATCAGCAAATCAGCAATTTACTGGTGGTAGGTCTCTCATTATGTAAGAGGCCGTCTGGGTGGGTACCACCGCAATGTCTATTTCTACCGCCAAGCAACAGTGTGCATGCACTGTTGTGTTTCGGTTTGAAGGACATTGTAGCCAGTATAACTACTGGACATAGTGAGACTTAACATCTTATGTCTCAGGATGACGAGCGCAGTGGAATGCCACACTGTACTTTGTAAGTCAAGGTGCTGGATGGTGTTGCTACTGTTTATGGGTGGTCGTGTCGCTTACCACCAGGCGAACGGCATGCTCGTTTCGACATTCAATGCAATCAAAAAAAATATATATATTCTACTAAACCCTTGTATATGCATCATCGCTTAATTTGAAATTGCTCAATCAAAAAAACAGATTTTGGGTGAATCTATTCGTCGTTTAATTCCTAGCTCCGGTTTGCTCATTCGCTTTGATTGTCAGACAGCTTATCCGATGGGGTGGATATCTTGAGTGTAGAGCCGAGGAATCGACATTTATGTCTACAGATTGTACGGACTAGCTGCACCGCTGTAGAATCATATCTCTCTTAAAAGCCGTGTGAAATGACAGCCTGCAGCAGGCTGCCTGCTACTGCATTTTATACGATTAGAGAATCGGACTAAGTCCCAAAATATCTATTCCTGTCCTCATTCCTTTAATAACAAATGAAATGTCTATAATAACAAAGGAAATGTCATCAAAATCCCATAAGCGCATCTGTATTCTAAGATTCGCTTCAGACTTCATGCTGTATTTTACTAATACAACTATGCCACCGAGGCAGTGCTCTCGATTTCGCCCGCGTGAAAAGCTTTTTCCTTCTATTTTTAGTCCCTAAAACAAAGTACGACGCCAGCGCCATCTACTTAAAAAATCAGATTTAAAATATCCATTATTTCCTATGGGAGCAAATTACCGGGATAAAAAGCCTATGTGTAAATCCAGGACATGAGCTACCCGTGTGCCAAAGTTCATTCAAATCCGTTTAGTTGTTTCTGCGTTTACTTCAAACAAACATACAAACACCCAAACATTTTCACAAACTTTCTCATTTATAATTTTAGTAAGGTAAGATAAGATTTACTGCAATGAAACATGCTGGCCATACTTTGTAATCAAATCAAGAAGAGAGATAGTAGTACGGCTATAAACTATCATTAAATAAACGAGATTCATATTAATTTCACATTAAAGAAACCACATTCACTATCTTCTCATTTTCTAAATGAAGCCTCACAAAGTTCTATAAGATTTAGGCTAAAATATTGTCGATTTATTTTTGATAAAATATATTAATTTGTCATCGACATAAAGTTTAGGAAATTGATAAATCTACTTAATTTCCTGTCTTTCTATTAACGTTGGCTATCAATTTCATAGCTATTGAGAAATTTGTCTCAAGAACTGTTATAACTAAAGTATTCCTTTGACAAACCTATATATGTAAAATACTGCTCTTGAAGGCTCTGGAATAAAATTTTTGATCAGATATTTCTGTATTTAAAAGATTTGTTATACTTAAGGTCTGAAGTACTAATCCTCACGATATAGATATTAGAACATCAACCCCTCAAATATCGAGTTTATGGTGTATCGAATAATACTCGGGAGGGAAATAGAACGACCTTTTTTTAGCGGAATATCAAATGTCAGTCTCGATACTTAAAATCATAACCATTTAAACCCGTACGATCGTCCATATTCGATATTTTTGGTCGAAGGTCTAAATTTCGACGCATTATACAAAAAGTATCGAGTATCGATACCTGTCGATATAAATACTTTCTGTTGAATCCCACTCGAAACATATTTCTATAAGTAACATAATCTCGTCACTTCCGTTCCCCTTATAGGGCAAGTTACAACGGAAACACCCACGTTTATCCAAATAGTTCCGTCCCATTATGTGACAAGGCGCTATATCGTATATCACAAACAGTTTCAGGAATATCATGTTTTTCAAATCTAAAAACTGAAACCACGCATCGGTTTTTGATAACTCCAATATTTCTCTTTCAGATTTTTATCGTGCGCAAACTTTGACTCCAGCTGTTAACCCGTCGGCCCCTGCTCGTGGGCACAATACTCCTTCTCTGTAACATGTGGATACTCAATAAATCATATTTGATCAGTTTATACGGTTTTATTTTATGTATACACGTCTATTCATCATTGGTATTAATAGCACACCTAAAAGGCAAGAGATAAAGTAACTAAAGTTCTAGTAATTGTATGACTATAATTTGTGCAGCTGATAAATTTAATTCAATTAAATGTGTATAGTAGATATCCCCCTCAAAGTTCCTTTTACATAATAATCCTCCAACCTAACTAACCCATGTCGAAATTGTATAAATAATATGGTACAAGGTGTATAAATGACATATATCTACAAGGTAGATGTGCAATTGGATTTTCGCACCCTACCTTCTTGTATCTCTGCAACACCAATCATTGATAAAAGGAAAGAAAGTGGGTAGAGAATGCCTCTCGCATTAAGTCCTGGGCGGACTTATATTGCTATTTGAAGTGTGAAAAGTTATAACGAAATTTGCTATAATACTGTGATTATTATTAGTTGTATGTTTTATGCGGGAAATCACGGAACGAACGGTCCTTTTGAAAGGCTACCGTGAGGATATGGATCCAACACGAAGAGGTCCCTTTAAGATACATTACTCTAGTTGGGATGTGTACACCTTGCAGGTATGTACTTTCTCTGTCTGTACTTATGGAGGAAGTACAGTCAAAGACAGCACCCGCAAGGTGCAAGGAATATTGCAGAGAAGATGGGAATTACACCGGGTCTATGGATGGGATCTACCTGGACTGGTAATATTATTGTGTACTTATTTTAAACATATAATTTTACGTTAAACGACTATGAAAATTAAAAAAGTATATTCATTCTATTAAGTTACAGATATAAATAGAAATACGTGTATAATATTTGTATTACTTAGTAACTTTGTAAATAATGTTTTAAAAAATCTTTTTAACAGAAAATAGCACCGACTACAAAAACCACTATAAGGAAAAAAATAACTTGTGCTTTGCTTATGGGTTATAAGGAAATTTAGATAATACCAATATTATAGGGGAAGGGGGGGCATAACGGGGACGCGAGGCACGACGGGGTCACACACATATACGAGTAACTATGCACAATAGAGTTGTGTTGTTTGCGCTAATACGCGGTCATTTTGCATCAGTCTTTAGTCTGACAATGTCAGGCAAGAAGACCGCGCGCGTCGTATTTTACACCAATAAAAGATTTTTAATATTATTTCATCTAATTTAAGTGAATACGAAAACACACGTAAAAATGCAAGTGCTGGGGCTACTACTTTCGTTTTTTTAAAATTGTTTTTCTAGGGATATTACTTATTGATATGTTCTGAACAAAATTACTCTAACGGTCGATTCGATTTTTCTGTTTATTATTTTAAAAAGTGTTAGACGTGGGGCATAACGGGGCCACGGCTTTGGGGCACGATGGGGTACCCCATTGTCTAAGCGAGCTGCAGAAAATCTTCTCGACTATACAATGTTCCGCTAATGACTGAGGTTGAAGAAAAACTCCAAGAAACAGAAGCCCCCAAAAACTCTGATGTAGACAGGGATGAGCTATGCCTGTATTGCGTTGTCGTGAACCACAGTTATTTAAAATCTTCGGAGCATTGGTATTGGCATTGGTAGCCTGTCAGCTATGTGGACGTTAGGCTTATACAGCCTAAGCAGGTGTTCACGACGAAGATATTATGGAAGAATACCACATCCGCTTATACTGTGAGGCAAAGTAGCCAAATACCCCATCCTGCCCCTACCCTGGGGCACGATGGGGTTTTGTTAAGGGTTTGATATTTTTTTTTTATTTTTTTTATTTGATTATTTATCTCACCAAATTACATGCCAAATGCTAGGTTAATAATAATAGGTTAAACGTGTTCTAGTTACTTTTAATAAATAAAAATATCTTGATCATATTTTTATTGATTATTTTCCTTAACGTTCCCGGTATGATAACATTTAATTTGTTGATAATCTGTCGCTGTGTATATGGATGCTCCAAAACATAAAAATAAACAAATCAAATGGTGTGAAATTATATAATGTTCCCAAGAATAGTACCTACCTAAGCACTTACATTCCATGGTTATGTGAAAATCGACAAAAATAATAAAAGCTGTATAAAACATACATAATTATGAGTTCCAAAAGCATTTAGAAATGTTTCGTTACGTAATTTATAAAAATAAATATGTTTTGAAGGTAATATTCAATACAAAAAAATCTGTAATTAAGGGAACATAACCTCCTAATTTTGCTTAAATAACTAGCTCCCATCTAAAAAAAACATATTCTGGATACGCTGGGTGTAAATAACATTCGGCCGGAACACATATTTTATCATTTTTGTCATATATTTGCGTAGGCAGCTCTTGTATGACGCGTTAGTTTACATTTGTACAATTTTTTTTATGACCGGCACCGACTTCAAATTTTTATGCGCTGTACATTAATATAATCACACGAATGGCAGTGTATATAATATTGATATTATTTAAATTTCCTTGTAACCCATAAGCAAAGCACTAGTTATTTTTTTCCTTATAGTGGTTTTTGAAGGCGTTGCTATTTTTTGTTAAAAAGTTTTTATTTTTCACTTTATAGTAAATAGGTAACGCAATAAAGATTAATAATTAGAATATAATTATTACTATTATATAACAATGTGGTCAAATTTCGTCTGTCAATAGTAAATATTATTTTTTCGATTTAATTACAGTAATGAATTAGGTCGTCTTTTGTTTTTTGACATGGCGACAACTTTTTATTTCTAAGAATTTGTAATTATTGTTTTGTATCTGCTATTATTACTTGACATTGGCGAAATCACCGATAGTTAATCGGTGGAAGCCATAATAAAAAAAAGAAGAAGAAGAATTACAGTAATACAAAGACATTAAACGATATAATTATAGACCGCACATCAGGACCAAATTTTTCGTCCAAAAGTCACAGAAATATAACAAGCATAAAGTACTACCAATTGGTAATAAGTCGCTGTCTTATCTGACATGTCCGTGTAACAAGACGTCTCGGTATGCTTAAATTTTGTAAAGAAAACAATATTTTGGAAGGAAATACGCCAATTTACGCATTACGACCATGTCCAAGTATATTCTAAAGAATTTTAGATAGGTATTTTGTTATTTCACGTTAGATTGAGTTACTGATGAACAGGCTCAAAATTTTTTAATGACAATTTTCCCATTGTTCGCTCTATATCATCTTAGAGGCGTTATTATTCTATGTCTGCAGTAATATAATGTACCTATTGTTGAAATTTACTTCAGTACGCAATTACATGTAACATACAATTAATTTGAAATTAAATATAGATTCTAGTGTATTCATGAATTAAAGGAAGTAAGACAGGTCCGTCTGAAAATCTTTAGGGGAGGCCTATGTTCAGCAGTGGAAATAATTCATACAGGTTCTCTCTTCTGTGTAGCTCATAATGGTAATTATGATGATGAAGATAAATACCTTCAGGATGCACGCACCAAAAAAATTAGACCAGCCTCTTTGGAAAATAATAAAAGTTTTCATTTTTATTTCAGAAAATTATATTTAAGTGTCAGAAGAAAAATATAACTATTATGTAACAAGGAATTTTACAGAAAAGGTGCTAGAAAAACTCTCATGGTTTGTATCTATGTAATCCCAGTCATTCCAGGTATTATAATTTAAAATAAAATATTTTTTGCTAGAAGTGTTTTATTTATTCTTACCGCATACCGCGAGAAAGAGCAGAGCGGTCATATTATATAGGTTTAGAATGGTCTTATGACGTAAACTTATAAGGTCGTTGGGGGAGTGTCATTCTAGAACAATCGTCGGGGTAGTGTCACGCTAGGACAACAGCTCAGGTCTAATAATATAAATAAAAGACTCCACCATTTGGGTAGAGCAGCCTGATGCTCACTGTTGAGCGGTTAATCTAATCTCTGGAACATCATTACGCAGATATATTAGATTTTGGTTTGGGGTATACATTCCCCGAGTCTCTAGTTGATCCTGAAATAAGGTAGAAATCTCAATGCTCAATTATGTAGCAATGATTTATGATATACTTAATCAGGAATTAAACATTCCTTTCCTTTAGTAGAATCACAAACTTGCATGGGCGTTATGCGGCACACACATATTACATTAATATACGTACCTACTAAAAGCATCCTGCTCGTCATGTTTACGCGAATGTATAACATAACTTATTATATTATAGCCAATTGTAAGTAATTGCTGGTCACTGCGAAACTCAAATACAATGTCTTTAGATGACCAGTGCAGATGAATATTAACATATGGAGCTGTTGTAGCCGCGTATTTACTAAATTTAATAAATTAATTAAATAGCCTAATTAGGATAGCCTAGCGGTGCGGACGCGGTGATAGCCTAGTTGGGAGTGGAACAGATTGCTGAGACGTAGGTAGAAAGCAGGTTGAAAACCCAAGGGCACGCACCTCTGACTTTTCTAAAGTTACGTGTGTATTCTTTGGGAATTATCGCTCACTTTAACGGCGAAGGAAACATATCGTGAGGAAATCTGCATACCTGAAAAGTTCTCCATAAGAATTTCGAAGGTAGGTATGTGAAATCTGTCAACCCGCACTAGGCCAGCGTGGTAGACTAAGGCCTAAACCGATCTAGATATTCATTTAGTTTAAATGTGTCTATTCAAATCATTACAAATATACAATATTTAATTATCTTACGGAGCTCAAACTTGGATCTTCAATGATAAGACTTTGTCAAAAATACGTTCGTGTCAGCGGGCTATGGAGAGGAGCATCCTTGGTATTAAGATCTCAGAACAACAAAATAGTAATAAGATTCGACAAAAAACCCAAGTATTAGATGCATTAAAACACACACAACGTTTGAAGTGGAAATGGGCCGGTCATATTGCCCGGTACTCTGAAGACCGGTGGCCACATCGCGTCACCAAGTGGACAGGTCCGGGAGGAAAGAGACCAAAAGGCAGACCTCGAGCTCGCTGGAACGACGACTTGGTAAGGCTGGCGGGAAGAGAGTGGATGGGGGTCGCGAAAGACCGAAATGTATGGAGGCAGGTCTCTCATTATGTAAGAGGCCGTCTGGGTGGGTACCACCGCAATGTCTATTTCTACCGCCAAGCAACAGTGTGCATGCACTGTTGTGTTTCGGTTTGAAGGACATTGTAGCCAGTATAACTACTGGACATAATGAGACTTAACATCTTATGTCTCAGGGTGACGAGCGCAGTGGAATGCCACACAGTACTTTGTTAGTCAAGGTGCTGGATGGTGTTGCTACTGTTTATGGGTGGTCGTATCGCTTACCATCAGGCGAACGGCATGCTCGTCTCGTCATTAAATGCAATAAAAAAAAAAAAAAAACAAAAAAAAAAAAAAAAAGGCAGCTGGAGGAGGCCTATTTATTTATTTATAAGCACTGCCACGTTGTACATATTATTACATTACAGGTAATTACATTGGAATGAATATAATAATATAGTCACTGATATGTACAACAAGTACGGCGTACATAACTTTCGCCACAGTACTCAGCGCATTAATATATAAAAATTAAACATCAAAACAGTAATGCTATACTTAATGTTAATAGTTATAAACATATTATTTAACTAGATAAAATATTGATAAACAAATATATACCCGAAAGGGGCCAAGACAATAACTGTCATGGAAACAATAAAGGCTTAAATAAATAAATAAATAATACGTACCTACTAAAAGCATCCTGCTCGTCATCCTAACATATTCGTTCTCAAGACTAAACAGCTCATATTTATCTTACTTTGAAAGCCTGTCCATTAAATCCTGTATATAGATATTAAGGCGAAATACTAACCACATTCTATTGAATCTGTCTCAAAGCGCCTGATCATTTTATGATAGCGATATGACAAATATACGTTTCCGCGATTTATGACTTATTTATAAATAAATTGTTTCATATACCTATTTATCCCTTACCATCTAGTGGAAGTCCCTGTTATTCGTATAAAGGGTCACCATGCATATGTATTATCTTTTATTCAATAAAAATAGATCCAATTGATGCATTGCTAATCGACTTTTTTAAGGGCACTTTTATGTCGTCGAATGAAATTAGTCGTATGGTTCAGGTCTATTCAGTTTGTTCTATAAAATGATGAACCCTAAACCAAGATATATTGAAATGGGACCATTTCGAGACCCTTATTTACTAAATAAAGAAGGAAGAAAGGAAATAGGCTCACAATTTTCGGAGAAATCAGTGTACATACATAAAAATAGAATACAAACACACGAATTGAGAACTTCCTCCTTTGTTGGAAGTCGGTTAAAAACACTCCCCATCATCATTTAAATATTTCGACTGGATACCAAGATGTAAAAAGTAAAAACTAGTACAAGGGTGAATATTTGAACATAGAAATATTCGGTGTTAAAAGAATTTGTTCAACTATTGCTCCCAATTGCGATCTTTATCGATTCTATGTAAAGTTTAGAGTGCTTATATACTATATGAATCTAAGGCACAGTATTTCAATCATTATATAGGTCTGAATTTGGATTTGAAAAATGACGTCGAATGGCAATGAGAAACGACACATACGGTAATTAGTATTTGCTAAAATATGGTAATTATTATTACGGGGTTGGTAATTATAAAAGAAATACAAAAAAAAAAACACATCAATGGACTTCCAAAGGCTGAGAAGAAGACTTCTTCAGCCTTTGGAAGTCCACTGCTAAACATAGGCCTCCCCCAAAGATTTCCAAATCAACCTGTTATATCAGCCTGCATCCAGCGGGTTCCTGCGGACTTTACGAGGTCGTCAGTCTACCTTGTAGGACGTCCAATGCTGCGTTTGCCAGTACGTTGTCTCCACTTGAGAACTTTTCTATCCCACCAGTTGTCAGTTCCATGAGCTATGTCCACTGCCATTTTAGCTTGCTAATCCGATGGACTATGATGGCGACTTTCATTCTTCTACGGATGGCCTCATTCTTAATTTCATCGTGTAGAGAAATACTGAGCATTGCCCTCTCTATAGCTCGCTGAGTGACAGTAAGCCATCTTAGGCGGCCCATACTCTTCTTCCCTCTTAAAGTTGGACCTGCCTAACTGGACGACTTGTCCTAGATAGACATATTCGTCGACAATTTCGAAAGTTGAATTCCCAACAGTAATTGGTATATGCGCAACATGAATATTGGACAAGATTTTGATATGCATGTTCATTTTAAGGCCCACCAGTTGAGAAACTCGGTTGAGGTCTTTAGGTATACTGCTAAAGTTCTCCAGTAATTCTGCCGCAATGTATGAATGTGGTTTATGGTACTATAGCCTTCTCGGAATCCGGCTTGATCGGGAGGCTGGAAGTCATCTGGCCTGAACTCGAGACGATTCGTGATAACCCTCGAGAACAGTTTATAAACATGGCTCAGGAGTGAGATGGGCCTATAATTCTTCAATAAAGCGTTTTAACCTTTCTTGAAGAATAGTACCATAATACTTCTGCTCCATGCTTCAGGCATGACACCCTCGAGCAGAACGGAACAAAAGAGCCTCTGAAAGACTTTAAGTATTGGCGCACCGCCTGGTTTCAGAAGCTCTGCAGTGATTCAGTGGTCGCATGCCGCCTTGTTGTTTTTGAGCTGTCAAGAGCCATCCTAATCTCGCTCAGGCTGCTGTCGGAGATGTTTTCACTATATAATGTCAGACTAGTTTGGCTCACGGGTCTCCAGCCGTGCTGGTGGCGGATTTGGCAACTGAGGTGTAAAGCCCGTAGAATCACTTCATAGCGCACCCTACCCCGACGTTACCGTGGCCGCTACCGGAGCCAGGAATGGCGAGGTTGCTGGGGACTGAGGGCCTGGTTTTGTTGTTTTCTTTCATATTGGGGGGAGGGGGTTGCTGCACCATGTCTACGATGGTTATCCCGCCATTTTGTTGTGTCTCACATACGAATGAGCTATCCAGATTTATTTAAACCTATTAGTGGGCTCCCCTAATATAAGAAGTAATAAAACCATTAATTGCTTAACTTTTTATACTATCAATTACTTTTTAGGGATCAAATAACGTTCTTTATCTTATGTTTTAATAAACACAATATAACATACAATAATATTATCACTATTTAAATTTTAATAATTTTTTGTTTAATTCAATCTTACGTAATGCACTGACGCGTTCCATTTAACGTTTAACAATTTGACTATTTTAACAAATGGTAGTTATTTCAAAGTGTTGGAACAATTTTCAAAGTGGTCAAAAATAATATAAACGTGTTCTTTAACGTGCATAATTTTGGTAGGTTGTAGAGCATGCATTCTGTTACCTCGACAATTAAAAAAAAATCGATCTTCAAAATATTTTTACTACTTTTCGTATATGGATTGCTAATATTTGGAAATTGTGACACCGATGGTAATTTTTTTTTATGGCATTGAATGACGAGACGAGCATGCCGATCGCCTGATGGTAAGCGATGCGACCGCCCATAAACAGTAGTAACACCATACAGCACCTTGAGTTACAAAGTGCTGTGTGGCATTCCACTGCGCTCGTCATCCTGAGACATAAGATGTTAAGTCTCACTATGTCCTGTAGTTACACTGGCTACAATGTCCTTCAAACCGAAACACAACAGTGAATGCACACTGCTGCTTAGCGGTAGAAATAGACATTGCGGTGGTACCCACCCAGACGGACTCTTACATATGAGAGACCTACCAGTGAATTAGATTTGAGGAACGTTTTTGATGATAACTTTTCTATGTATTGCAATACGGGTATGCATATCTGTATATAGCCCAGGAACTATGTTTTTAAAATAAATAAAAACATTAAATAATATTTGACAAAGTAGTTATTTACTTAAAGCCGTATAATATGCACATGTTCAAATATTCACCCACAAAGTTAAACAGTTTGTTACAGTACTCTTGCAGTTCGTTTTATAAAAACCGCGCTGCTTGACAATTGTAATGAATAAATAAATATATTTCTAGTATTCTTCACAGTAGTCGTTAATCGGCCTGTTAAAGCATCACTGATAAACTTTATGGCGTCAGCTCTGGGAAGCATAGTGTCTAATGACAAATTATTTATTGATTCGGTACATGGCGTGATCACAAGTCAGCACGCTCAGCGCTGCTCGTGAACTATTAGACGACGCTCATTCCACCAATGTCTTAACAAGCATGTTCCAGTCCTTAACCACATAAGTGCGAAAAAAATAGTGAACTAACAGAGGATTTTAATTTTTTTGTGCATATTTCAGTCAAATTTAAAATGGCGGAAAGTAAGTAATTACATTTTATAATTTTAATTAACATTTGTTTGAATGTCTGAAACAGCGAACCACACGTTTTATATTTCTATCAATTTAGCTTCTACAAAGATCTACTATGATTTACAACATTATACGATGTTTAAAATTTGATTTGTTTTTTTTAAATAGCAAATATTTTTTAAAAATTTACCGTTTTGCTCCAAAATAATTCAATTTTTTAAAATTTGCATCCTTATATAAAATATATTGTTCTCTTCAATTCGACAACAACTTTTAACCTACATACATAATAAACATTTTGTTTTTTCATTTTTGTAACTCTATAGAAACGGACACATACCAACTACACATTATATGCAATATCTCAATAGCTTGTATGAATACAATTAAGAAACTCATTAATCGTGTTATAAACTAATCAAATGTGTTAATTAATGAGCATGTCAAATACTACCATTATAATAAGTAACAGGTTGCTTTAATTGTGATCATCTCAAATCTAAGCTGTTAGCTGAGTATATTCTAACAGACCATTTGTTTTTATTCAATTTCATTCTATAGCTCATTCTTTTCTATCTGATATGATATTCAAGAAAAGTGGAGATGTTTATAAAATAATATCTTAAAAAAATTATACGAACTACGAAGTGAGATAATGAATTTCGACTTGATTGCGATTGAAATACATTATACTTGACTAAGACACATTTTATCAGAAATATTTAAAAAAAAAACCGTTTCAAAGATGTCAAATCTAACTTAAATATTGTGTTTCCCAATTAACAAGAGGAAATATGTATTTCATGCCAAATGCAATAAAATAGATTTTAATGACAAATTGAATGATATCGCGAATATTGCCGATAAATTGTGCCGCCATAAAGGTCTTTGACTAATGAGACAATTGTCAACGGCCATTACAACTAGTAATGAGCTATAAAATGAATCAAACTTTGGAGTATTTATAGAGTACAGAGGTTGGTATTGTTGTGTCGCGTGTTCTTCAATAGATCTATTAACGTTTACCATGACCTGGCTTGAACCCAATGACCGTGTCAACAAACAATATCTGTGTCAATATTTGCAACAAAAACAATCTAAATATATTGCAACAAAATGTACAAGAAATGCAACAGTCGATACGTGCCGCTCTACCATTAAATACCATTGTTAAACTGATTCGTTACTGTTTGTACTTAAGTGTAATTCGAAATATGTTTTTATGCTGTTCTAATAAGATAAATTCAACTACAAGTAGTTATAATGAGGTGATTTTTTTATTTTACAGCACAATATTTGAACGTTTGGCAAAATATGGTAGAACCGTGATTTTTAATAACATCTTTAATAACGTAAGTTGCTATCCACAAGTAGTTTGAGATACTGAGTATATTGTGGATATACCAACACATGACGCCTTTATCCCTGAAGGGGTAGGCAGAGGCAACTAGGACGCCCACCCATGATGTGGGTATATATTATTATCACGATATTGGGGACAATTTCCAGACTCCGGGAAGATACTGAGAAAAATAAGCAATATAGCTTAGCACAACCTGAGATTCGAACCTGGGACTTTGAGCAGTGGTCGTATCGCATACGCAATACAACTTCGCTACCGAGGCAGTTGTCTATATCCTGGATATAACCGGTTTTTTCTGACTGGAATATTTACTCTCTCATGCTCTCAGTTGTTATTTTTAAGATTGTCGACGTCGCGTCGGATTTATTTGCATTAATTTCACTACAATGCTTCAGGTTTTTTTGCTGCGTAAAATAAAAATAACCAGCACCAATTCAATTCTGCAGAAAATTTATCCGTAGAAGAAAGAAGCTGTTTCGCCGAAATAAAATAAGTAGACCTATAGAAGAAACGGGGGATATAGCCAGATAAATTAAATATGTATATACACTACTACAATCATACCCCTCTTTGGCTTTGAGGAAATCATACCTAAATCAAAAACTAGTGAAAAATTAAAGCGACCAAAAAAAACATTATAATCATAGCTACGCTCCTAATCTTGTCAATTTCGTTGGTGCATTATTGCAGCTTAAATCAATGATGATTAATAATACCTTTTTTAACCGACTTCCAAAACGAGGAGGTTATCCATTCGTGTGTTTGTATTTTTTTTTATGTATGTTGTACACTGATTTCTCTTAAAATTGGGAGCGTATTTTCTTGATTCCTTCTTTATTTAGTAAATAAGGGTCTCGAAGTGGTCCCATTTCAATATATCTTGATATTGGGTTCATCATTTTATGGAACAGACTGAATATACCTGAATCATACGAGTAATTTCATTCGACGACTTAGAAGTGCCCTTAAGAAAGTCGATTAGCAATGCATAAATTGGAGCTATTTTTATTGAATTAAAGATAATACATATGCATGGTGACCGTTATATGAATAACGGGGACTTCCACTAGATGGTAAGGGATAAATAGGTATATGAAACCATTTATTTATAAAAAAGTCAGAAATCGCGGAAACGTAGATTTGTCATATTGCTATCATAAAATGAGTAGGTGCTTTTTGACAGATTCGATAGAATGTGGTTAGTATCTCACTATAATATCTAAATATGGGCTTCTAATGGACCTGAAAGTATGATAAATATGAGCTGTTTAGTCTTGAGAACGAATATATTAGGGTGACGAGCAGGATGCTTTTAATAGGTACGTTATATTACCGTAATATGTATGTGACGCAAAACGTCCACGCAAGTATGTGATTCTACTAAAGGAAAGGATGGTTAATTCCTTATATAATAAATCATTAATCATTGCTACATAAGGGACCATTCAAATTTCCACCTGATTTCAGTATCTAATAGAGACTCAGGGAATGTATACCCCAAACCAAAATCTAATGGAGCTGCGTAATGATGTTTTAGAAATTAGATTAACCGCTCTACAGTGGCCCTCAGGCTGCTCTACCTAAATGATGGGTCTTTTATTTCATCATCATCATCATCATATCAGCCCTGTAATATATACTGCCCACTACTGAGCACGGGCCTCCTCTACAACTGAGACGGTTAAGGCCTTAGTCCACCACGCTGGCCTAGTGCGGGTTGGTAGATTTCACATACCCTTAAAATTCAGAGAACTTCTCAGGTATGCAGGTTTTCTCAGGTCTTTTATTTACATTAATATAATCACACGAATGGCAGTGTATATAATATTGGTATTATCAAAATTTCCTTATAACCCATAAGCAAAGCACAAGTATTTTTTTTCATTATAGTGGTTTTTGCATCGGTGCTATTTTTTGTTAAAATGTTTTGTAACATTAGACTTGCCATCTATTACATAGCGACATACTGAAAAGTATGACATACGGGCTAATTAATAAATAACTTTGTGCAATAACGTGCGGGCGTTAATATATATGGCAATCTCAATTAGTTAATCAACGTCTTAGTATAAAAAAAACATGACGTAACGTACATCTGAACGTAGTGTTCCATTTTGTAAGTATAGCCACGCTGTATCAAGTTTAGACTACGCTGGTACGAATGGGTTAATACCACTTTCTCAGAAAATATTCACTATCGTAGCACATATTTAAATACTTGGCGTTCCCGTCAAACATAACTCTATAAAAATAAAGCAAAATAAACTCCCCACTAACTAAAGGAAAATTTAAAATCGAGGCAAAATCAAGTTTCCAATCATACGGACTATAAATAAATAAGGTGCACGTGGTTATACGTTAAAACAATATAGTTTGGTATTACTCAAGGAAATCAAGAGCTAAGAGGACGTCGCGTCGTTCCTCTTTGCCCCTGTGTACCGGAGGAACATGAAAACCTCTCGTGATTATGATCCCCCATCGGTCCACTGGCAGCGCGTAGCTGTGAAGTGCTAGTTTTGAATTCCACGTCGCGCACCCAAAATGTTTGTAATATTTTCGGTACCAAAACCTTCTTTAGTTGCCCAAGATTTGAATTCGGACCCGGTACGGCAAAATGCGCGCACTTTATTCCGTTATGGGTCACAAGATCATTGATTGGACCAGTTGCGCCTCCGGAATCTACCTCTCCTCTCTCTCTCTCTCTCTCTCCTCTACCTCTTCGGAAATAAAAAGTCTCAGAGATAAAGTTTTCTTTCGAAACAAATGAAAACTCACGAGTCTCAAGACTTACTCATCTGAGTAAGTCTCTTGTCTGATGATTTATTTATTTTTTATTTATTTATTAGAGATACCATTAGATAACACATACAGTACATTTTTAATACAAAACAATTCAGTATAAAGGCGTATGTTTACCTTTTGAAGGTATCTACAACTTACATAAATATTTGTAGATTGACATATATACTATGGCTTATTAAGAGTAATTATTGCCACAAAAGAATAAAAAAATCTAAGAACCAAGACAAAAACAATAATTTTTTTTTTTTAGATAGATAGATAAGTACTCCAAACAGCCATGTGGATTTAATTTTTTTCTTTTAATTTTTAATTTAATTTTAATAATTCCGAAAAACACACACACACACACACATTACGGTATTATTTAGTGTATAGTAGAATCATTTAGGTATTTTGATAACTTTCATAAATTTCCAATTTTAATTTATTTTTGAAAGCATTAATCTTATCACAGAAAATGTCAATATCAATGCACTTCGGTAAGTAATTAAAGGCTCTTATCATTCTATTAATGGGTGAAAGACGGTCTAAATTAGTTAGATAGGGCTTTTCTTTAAATAATTTATAAACTGAAGACCTAGGTAAACGTCTCGGTGTGGAAATATTTACTTTAGAAAGGAGCTGGGGACAATCTATGTTCGAGTTAAATAGTTTATATAAGAAAACCAGATCCAAATACTTTCTGCGAGCAGAGAGCGTTTGCATCTTAAAAAAATCGAGATGCTTTTTGTAGGATGTCACAAACCCATGATGAACGCCACGACTGTCTAGTAGGACATGGGCAGTTCAGTGGCAATACTACTTAAAAAAAACGCTTTTTCATCATCCACTCATAACTGCTACAACAATAAGTATAGTAGCTATGCTAGTTGAAGGGTGTAACACGCTTGGCCGGTGGCCGTCACGCGACTTTTCTTCTAGTGGGAATTAACCATTGTTATGAAGCCGAGGCTCGTCGTTACAAAAGAATACAAATGTTGGTAGATACTGTGCACTTCATAAAATCAACCGAGCGGCTATCCTTTCAGTACTTATATGAACCTAGCGAAATCGACGCACTCCGCATTCACACTTGTTGCAGAACGAATTTGGCGTAATTTTAAAGCGGACCGTGATACAAAATCAATCCCTGCCGTGTATTTTACCGGATACATCATGTTCAAGATATGACACAAAATGATCATAGATAACGCTAATAATATTGGGTTTCTAGTAACAAAACGAAAAACGGGAATTGACTATGTTTATTTGAAAACCCGTTTTTTAAGACTTTATTCGAGTACTTATGATATAATGGGAGAGCAAGTGCGTCTAACGTTAAGAGATTTCCACTTTCTCTTAACAGCAGAATCATGACTGTGTTCACGGTGTCTGTAAAATCTCTCTCACCGTACGAAATACAAAGGTGAGCTGTCATTTGATTTTCCTTGGTACAGTAGTCATACCCTGGACGAGCTTATTAACCATTGAATCTGTAGACAAATATGCCTACAACTTGTCAC
Source organism: Sphinx pinastri (assembly GCA_947568825.1). Classification (NCBI taxonomy): domain Eukaryota; kingdom Metazoa; phylum Arthropoda; class Insecta; order Lepidoptera; family Sphingidae; genus Sphinx; species Sphinx pinastri. The sequence continues at coordinate 11,858,704 of OX387618.1, read as the reverse complement.
TAAAATTCTACCTCATGGTTGAAATTATGATATTGGCTATTAATGCCAAGACTGGTCCAAGGTGGCAATTACACGATTATCCGTCACCTAGATAAATACATTATTTTGATGATAAAATAACACATGCGTACTCAATGTGACACATAAATATTCAAGAAACGCATCTTCTTCATCCATATTCGTATACCTTCAGCCCCCCCTTAAATTAAGGCGACCGTGAGCGAAATCTTTTGAGCTTAGAATAAAAAGTAAACCCTTATACCAATACTTATGATTTATTATGTGGTAGATAAGTCGGCTCGGCAGAAGTAGCAAAACAAATTCACAAAACAGATTGCCATTGCGTTCATACTTCGTATGGTCAGAGAGATTTTGGAAGCACAAACACACTTTTCTACTCCTATTTCCGTTCCTTTAGTTTAACGTCAGCAGCGCATCCAAACCTGTCTGACAGGGACGTTGTGTATCCGGGCGTCGACGGGTGGCACCGAAGAGCGATGTCGTGCGGTGTTCCACAGGGCTCGGTTTTGGGCCCTCTCCTGTGGAACATCGGATACGACTGGGTGCTCCGTGGTGCAAATCTCTGGGACGTCGGCGTGACGTGCTACGCCGACGACACATTGGTCACAGCGACCGCCAGGACGTTCCGGGACGCCGCCACCTTGGCGGCGGTGGGCACCGGCCAAGTAGTAAGTCGGATTCGACGGTTGGGTTTAAAGGTGGCCCTCGAGAAAACCGAGGCCATTTGTTTCCACGGGCCTCGGAGAGGGCCACCGGCCGGTGCCCACATCGTGGTTGAGGGGGTGCGGATTCCCATCGGCAAAGATATGAAATATCTAGGCTTAGTCTTAGATAGCCGATGGAAATTCCGCGCCCATTTCAAGAAACTGGGGACGAAACTGTCTCGGGCAGCGGGCGCTCTTTCCAGCCTGCTGCCCAACCTGGAAGGTCCTGGCATCCCTTGCCGGAGATTATATCACGGAGTCGTGCGGTCCATGGCCCTCTATGGCAGCCCCGTTTGGGCTGACTCCCTGAACCGCCCCTGCATTGCCCTCCTGCGCACTTCGCAGAGAGCTTTGGCGCAGCGGGCGATCAGGGCGTACCGCACGGTCTCTTTCGAGGCGGCTTGTTTGTTGGCCGGATTCCTGCCCTGGGATCTGGACGCCAAATCCCTCTCCGATGTCTTTCATTGGCGGGAGGAGGCGTCCAGTCGCGGGCAACATCCGGCCCTGAAGGAGGTGGAGGCCATGAGGGCCTCCCTACGGCGAGCCGCCGTGGAGGAGTGGCGTCTCAGGCTGGAGGCCCCGACAGCGGGGCTCAGGGTCGTCGCGGCAGTGCGTCCTGTCTTTGCCGAATGGCTGGACAGGCGCCACGGTGCGGCAACGTTTCGCCTGTCGCAGGTGCTCACCGGGCATGGCTGCTTCGGTGAGTTCTTGTGGCGGGTAGTGCGGAAGGAGGTGTCGGCCGTGTGTCACCACTGTGACAACTGCCCGCTGGATACGGCCCAGCATACGTTAGAGTTTTGCCCAGCCTGGGATGAGGAGCGCAGCGCTCTCAGAGCAGTCGTCGGAGGAGACCTCTCGCTGCCAGCCGTGGTCGCTTCCATGGTCGACAGCCGGAGGTCCTGGCGTGCGGTGGCACACTTCTGTGAGGTGGTCCTCTCGCGGAAGGAGAGTGCCGAGAGGGATCGGAGGCGCGGAGATCCCTCCCGCCGCCAGACGAGACGTAGGAGGCGCCGGGTGGACGACTGACCGGCGTCTTCCGCCCTGTGGATTGGGGGCGTTTGGAGAATTCTACCACGGTATCCCCTGCCTGTCGTAAAAGGCGACTAATAGGGGCCACCGGGGGTCGCAGGCGGGCGGCAGGGGGCTGTCCGTCTTTCACTTTTGTGTTCTATTAGCACATTGTAGCGATCCCTGTGATGGACGGCAGCGTGGCTGGTAGGCCTCACGCTGCCATTGACGCCGGGGGCGTCCTTTGGTGCGTGGGGGCTCCTGAGCCCCCCCACAACAGGAGACGGGCCGCACTAGGCGGCAACGCGCAGAGGCGGCTGCGGACGGCAACTTAGACACTCCCGTCAGAGGAAACCCGCAGCCGTCCCTAATGCGCCGAAGATGGCCACCGCGGAGTTTTGGTTGGTATGCCGTGCGTTATACATAGGTTAGGGACTCGGCCCGGCGGTCGCCCGATGGTTACATCTCTCCGGGTGGCTCAACGCCGGGACGTAAGGCACGGTGAACCCAACATAACCGCTCAGTCGCCCCCCTTGAAGGCTGGGCGGTAGTAATAAGTCACTTTCTCCGCGAAAACAAAAAAAAAAAAAAAGCAGCGCATCCAAGATCGTCTGTGCCGACCGTCCTGTTTAACTCTTGCCGGTCGACATGTTTTTGGCCTTCTCTTCACTTACTATCAGGTGCAATGAGACCACTTTGCCATGCCACAGATAAAAAAAGATCCTTTGTGTAGATTTAGATCAGATGACACACCTGGGCCTGCAGCCAAGATGCTTTTCTACAAGCGTTAACGCCAATAGAATAGAAAATAATGTATGCGAATGACATATCTTTTCGACAAGTCTAGCGCAAGTCATTCCCATAGATTTTTTTCTATTCTATCGCCGTTAACGCTTGTATAAAAGCATGTTGGTTACAGACCCTGCTCATTTACCGGTCTATTCTATAAAAACATTCCGTAGCTAGGCCATACTTTTCATTAAGGTAGATCAATCCAGTTATCTGACTATGTAGTTGTTTGCTTATGATATAATAGCCTTGTTTGGGGACAAGGTAACTCAGATTACGCGTACTAAACTTGAATTTCTAAAGTAAACTTTGTTTATTACAATAGGGTAGTTTCCTATGTTCTATTTTGTGCATTATTTTATATGTAACAGAAAATAATACGAAAAAGAAATTCTTCTGTGAAATCAGCATCTAAAATGGTTGAAAAATAAAGCAGTTATTCACATTTGAAAAATTGTCGTGAGTAAAAGTGGGGGCGTGGTGGGGATATCACGCTATCTCTTTCGCACGCACGCAGCGTTATGGTCGGTGACGTTTAAACCTCGTTTAAAGAAGGACAAATCTTAGCGCTCGGAAAGCACCGACGCAGGGAGTTCATTCCAAAGATTACACGTGCGCGGCAGAAAAGACCGCTGAAAATGCACCGTGCTACTACGGACGGATTCAACGCAGTACGGATGAACTCCACTAGGATTTTGAGTGGTGCGATGATAAAAAGGTGAAACAGGCACCATATTAAACAGTTCCTCCGAGCACATGGAAGGGGCGGTAGAATACACAGAGAGATCTAATGTCTCTCCGCATACCCAGCGCCTCAACTCTATCCGTGAGATTGGGATCATCGACGATGCGGAGTGCGAAGGTAGCTACACCGAAAATTTTAATGGAGCGGCGAATTTAGAACATTTGCAATGAACTAACCATCGAATACATTTAATATATTCACATCTATCACATAGAAACCGTTACTGATAAGTGATATGAAACAGCGATGAATATTCGGTACAAAAAGTGGGTAGAATTTTATTATTGTAATGTTATCAGATTCTTATGGAAAATAAAAAACGGAACTAACAAAGGACATTTTATTGTTACGGCTATACGTTCTTCAATTCGATTTTCTGCATACCTACTCATTATTTATTAAAATTATGATATTATTAAGAAAGAAATTGGGGTGTGACGTGATATTCCATGCATTTCATATGTGGCTAGTCTCGAGGAACTCGCAATACTCATTTGCCCTCGCCTACTTCCAAGAAATCATTTAATGTCAAATAGCAAACAGTTATAAATAAGTAAGCATTGCTATTAAGTATTATAATCATAAAGTTTCGCTTTATCTCAGGTGCTAGGTTATATTTTACTTAGCAACGTGTATAATTAGAACATAATGACAGTTAAACAAGCACACTTAATTTATCGAGAATCTGAACTGATAAGTTGTTTTTTTTTTATTGCATTGAATGACTAGACGAGCATGCCGTTCGCCTGATGGTAAGCGATACGACCACCCATAAACAGTAGCAACACCATCCAGCACCTTGACTTACAAAGTACTGTGTGGCATTCCACTGCGCTCGTCATCCTGAGACATAAGATGTTAAGTCTCATTATGTCCAGTAGTTATACTGGCTACAATGCCCTTCAAACCGAAACACAACAGTGCATGCACACTGTTGCTTGGCGGTAGAAATAGACATTGCGGTGGTACCCACCCAGACGGCCTCTTACATGAGAGACCTACCACCAGGTAACTATCCATATTCGTATATAATACTTAGATTTTCTCGCGAGTCCGCATGTAGCAAAGTCCAACTGTACAATTATCCCAAATAAGGGGATATCCATTATTATTAAGCGTTTTCGGAGATTTCCCGACCTGGGGAGATATCATGAGATTTGGCTCAACCCCGTCCCCCATCCCCCAATCACATGTGAGATTTTCAAAATATGTGTTTCTAGAGCATATGCGATGGATTTATTCTAAAAAAAACACGATAAATATTATTGTCTAAGGTTTGGCCATATTTAGTGAAGGAAAATATTTTACTTAATTTAACCCAATATTACTTGTTTCTTGCGAAAAAAAAATACGTGATAATTGATATTCAACGAGATCCCCCCTCTACCCAAAGTAAGATTAGATGAGATTCGGCTAGACCCCCTCCCCCCTGAAGGCCTCACGCAAATAATGGGTGCCCCCTTAATACTAACTAGTCTATAAAATTGCCTCAGTGGCGTAGTAGCATTACGGTACGACTGCAATGCTGAGGTCTCGGGTTCGATCCCCGAGTCAGGTAAAGTGATATTGGATTTTTTTTTAATTCATTATCAGACTGGAGTCTGGAATTTGTGCCCGATATGGCGATAGGCTAGCCCCCTACTATCACATCATGGGACGGAATACGCACGGTGCAATGTGGGTGCTTTAGTGGCGCCTCTGCCTACCCCTTCGGGCATAAAAGCCATGAGTGTGAATGAAACTTGTCAGTAGATTAATGGCGCTTATTAATTTTCTGCCTATATATTAATTACTGTTTTCTAAATCAGTTTAAAAAACATACATCACATTATATATTAAGTAAAGGACCTTGTTTACAAAAACATTACAAACGTGATAACTTTGACTCTGGCACATTTTTTTTTATGTTCGACAGAAACATAAACTATTTTAATGTGGAAACTAAACTCTCGTTTCTCAGTTGGCGTTATCTACATTCGTGATGATCTTAAAGGCTAACTATAATTTATCATTTGACCACGGCTAAAAAACACGCTGAAATATTGGAGCCAAGGCAGCCAAGAGCCCGTGTTAATTTATTATCATCATTTATAAAAGATTCCAACTACCTGATGAGCTCATTGATATTTTTTAGATCTTCGTTTACTAACCAATATGAATAATTTCTTCATCATTTCCAAAACGTGACATATCTTCATCTACGAAGTATTAATCTTAAAATACAATGTCGATACGAAACACCATTATATTTTCATTCCGTTCAAAGTAAATTATTCCGTTTGTATATTTTTATCTATCCAATTTCCATATCTATAAAACAATTTTTGTTTAAACGGAATATTTAAATACTACTTTATTTTCCTTTCTAAGCTCTGTTTGATCTAAACAATTTATGTTCACAGATCTTGTGATTCTAATAAGGCGTGTTTGAATAACTCGTCAGACACACACATTTATAAAACCTACTAAAATTTTGCGCAGCGTATCTTCGGACTATTCTTAAACATTGATTTATTTACATAAATATTATTATTATTTATTCCAAGCTAATATTATATGTTTGTTTAGAGTAAAACTTAGTGAATACGAATCTTTTTAGCTGTCGTAACAGTAATTGTAGCCAAGACAAGCAATACTATTGATCAGATACTCTACCATCGCTTTATGAACTAAATCAAATACCAAACCAATGTTGATATCTATACGACCGCTTCAATAATGAATAACTTCTCCGTGGACTTAATATGCGCTGCGCATCACTATGTGGCGTCTAATAGATCTTGAACAACGATACGTTCAGAATTGTCTCATGTCGCAAATCAGCACATATATTGGACTGATTTGTTTTATTTATAGCTACTAGTACTAAGGCATAACTACATTGTAGGAAAGTAATTTAACACCGTGTTCGTTTGTATCTTTATACGACTTCTTCATTCTTCAATTCTTTACATTTATGAGACGGTTACATTTTTTACGTATATTTTTGATGTTATTTATATTAATTGTAGGGAAATGAGGTATTTAAGCGCAACTTGACCTAGACGTAAATGCACTGCACACGTCACATTTATCATGCTAATGTCGGTTTATGGAGCTAGTTAATCAAAACAGAACTACGTTAAACCAGGACGTCTAATAAGGCGGCTTAATTCTGCCAACTGTCGAGAGCCGCAACGTGCCTTGTTTGTTTGCCTGTTTCTCAAACGTAACGCAGCCCACCAGAATTATTGTATGACATCGTTTGATGTCATACAATACGGAGGACATTGAATGAGTCTTTACGCACTGCATAAGAAGACCAGGAATTTTAATAGGAGGACGGGAGAAAATGCCTTACATACATAGATTTAAGTATAAAGTGCAATAGTTATGAACTAAGAGTTACGACATTACATATTGATAGTTGTTTTAGAGTAGTTAATAATAAAAAATGCAATTACTCAGCCTCATTCAGTTCTCCAAACTATGCTTGGCAGCTAATATGCATGGTAAAAACCCACTCAAAAAACTCGCTTTCGCGGATTATTTTAGTTTGACGCCGTTTGACTAGTGCTACCATGATATTTAAGAGTTTGGGAGTGAGGACCACACTAGCAATTTATTAATTTTCTTTTAAAATATCGTTGACCTTCACCTAAACCTATTTATATAAAAGCGAAAGGTCACTCAGTTACTCACTCATCACGAAATCTCAGAAACTACAAGTGCTAGGAGTTTCAAATTTTTCATGAGGGTTCCTTTTAGGACGTAGGTGCTCACTAAGATGGGAATTTGTGAAAATCAACCCCTCAAGGCGTAGAAAGGGGTGGCTAAGTTTGTACGCGATAAACTCAAAAACTACCGAACGAATTTCGATGAAATTTGGTATGGAGATAGTTTGAGACCCTAGAAAGGTTTTAAGCTACTTTTGATCCTGAAAAAATGTATAGCGGGTCTTTTATCCAGGGAAAACTGTTTTGTACGAGCCGCGGCCAAAAGCTAGTATATCATAAAATAAAGGTTTAAAATTGTATGAGTAGTTTTTACAATTGAAAAGTCCATTTCTACCAGTCTTTCAAAATTTACAATTAATTAAAAAAAGAATAAATTATTACAATGAGTGTCGTAATGTTATAAATATTACAGACCATTTCAAGTCAAAATTTTGCATACTTAACGATAATACTTTTAAGAATTTTTCACATAATTTTATTCAGTAAGCGATCTGTTTGCCAATTTTAGAATTATTTTCATTACTAAGTCCCGCAAACATCGTTAAAAAATGTATAATTGTATCTACTTGAAATATTTTTCAATTTATTCTTTAAAATATTAGAACCACACATGCATATTTCAGATAAGGAGTCGGCAACTGTTCTTGATAAAGGCGTCTACATAATACACACAGAAGAAAAACTAAAAACGTGAGTAAGTACTTTTTTGCTACGTAAATACGCACAGTCTTACGGTTTTTCACTTATCTTAATAAGCTCAAATGTAATTAAATACAACGCAGTCATGAAGGAAGAAGCCTGTTTATTAGACAAAGTGGTGGCTGGTGAAAAAATCGTTATGAGGGCATCTCTGTGAGACTCTTCCCCATTTCTTTTTCATTGTAATAATTTTACGGTAAATAAAAATAAAGTAATGATTTCAGATCTGACTTTTCACCAAGTTTTAATACTGACAAAAATGTTGCTGTACAAATTAATGACAAGAAACAGAAAATCAAGTGGAAAACTATAGTGACTCCCACATGTGTTCATTATTACACTTTGGTTATACTAGGTAAGTTTCATTAAGAATTTAAAGTAGTTAGTAAATAGTGCGTAAAGAATATATTTTGATAAATGTTAAAAAAAATTATGTCCTTAACAAAAGTAAAGAAAATAATTAAATTAATATACAAGTGATTGCTTATATGCAATTTTTGTTTGCGTAATGTAATACGATACTGAAACAAAACCATGAATAACAATTAAAGTGATTCCGAACGTATGCAAAAACGCGTGCTCCTACATTAATCGTGCAGAATTAATAAAAGGTACTTACTGATTGTTTTAATCCAATCGCCTAGCTGAAGAATGCCTCGATCAGCAATTAAATGAAAACCGATATGCGATACGCAATAAAATTCAGAACAGCAGTTTACGCATGTGTTGTAATATACCACGATAGTCTTGAAGACGTTGATAAAATGTTTGGAATTTATTTTCCTTTAATTGGAAATCCTTTTATTTTTAGGCCTAATATCATGGGGTCTTTTGTGGACGGCATGGGGTGACGGGTGGAAATTCAACGGAGAATGGTTCAGACTTGGTGTGGTTGTAGTGATAGCTTGGGCCAGTGGCCAGGTTCTGAACAGTGTCACTACTCTACCACCTCTATTAGCGGCTCTTTTGACTGGAATACTTGTTCGTCATTTGGATTACCTGGACATGCGAATGTTTCCCCACGTCGATGGCTTTTTGAGGTAATATATTAAGATTTAATATTAAACTAGCACGCACGAAAAATCTTTCTCAGAATAAAAGTGCCATGTCTACTTGTGCGGACTAAGAAGTAGCCTACAAATATGTAAACCCAAGAGTCTATTAGAGTGCCAATTCCTAAATCCACTCAACAGTTTACGTATTTACTTCTACCAAACATCAATCATCACAAACTTTCTTGTTCACTTTATTAATTATTTTGTGGGATATAAGATTTTTTGTTGTTGCTTTCGAACGACGAGACGAGTATGCCGTTCGCCTGATGGTAAGCGATGCAACCGCCCATAAACAGTAGTAATACTATACATAATTTTTAATAACAAAGTACTGCGTCGTCCACTGCGCTCGTCACCCTGAGACATTAGATGATAAGGCTCATCCAGTAATTACGCTGACTACAATGTCCTTCAAACCGGAACATAACGGTGCATACATGCTGCTGCTTCGCGGTAGAAATAGACATTGCGGTGGTACCTACCCAGACAGCTCTTCGCATACGAGAGACCTACCACCAATTAGCTGATATATGGATTTTAGCCCTTCGTTAGTCAGCAGATTTTACCGTAGTTACTTTCAACAGCCTAGTTGTTATAAAAACAACTATGGACAAAATGATAAATGATACTCAAATATGGTATCCACATGAATGTTTAAACAATGACGTGAAATTATTTATAACGTCCGATGTTAAAAGATTTATGTGATGGGTTTAACTCAATTGTCCATCCGTTTGCGGCATTGTAACTGTATTAAAGATAAACCGATGCGTATGGGTATCGCAAACATTTTTTTGATTGAATTGGTAATATTGTTTACAGCCAATATTTTAAATTAAAAAATAATCCAATCAATTTCATTCTCTTTGCACATTATTTTCTTCTTTTCGCCACATGCCTATACCTATGTATATTATATTGAAGCTGGTTATAATAAAGAGTGGTTTATCACAATATTGAAATATTTACTTAAAACATTCAACATATTCAAATACTGGAGTTACAACGACTAATCAAACTAACACTATATGTATTTAGATTTACCAACTATCTAGATTTTTTTTCCAGAAAAATTTACCCGGTAATCATTCTGGGGAAATCATCGTTAGCATGGGATACGAAGTTCATGAGAACAAACTGGCGCCAAGTCGCGTCCCTCGGCGCCTTGCCTTGGATCGCTGAAGTTGCCACGCTTACCGTCTGCACCAAGTTTCTCCTGGACTTTCCTTGGACATGGGGTAAGTTTTAAATTTTTTGAGACATACTATCTAATAGAGATCTTGTTACGAAAGTGCAGCTAGGTAGTTACCATCAACGTGTCTACTTCTGACACCAGGTGGATTTATCGGCTAACATAATACTTAATATCAAATGACTCAGGGTAACGAACACTCTGAAGGACTATGGAATGGCTTCTTGTAAAAAAAATGCATGATAACGCTACAGCTGTCTTCAAACAGTAGCAGTAGGTCGTGACACTTACCACCAGGAGAGCGGGTTGTTCGTCTCGTCAGTCTGATGTTACTGCCATTGGCATTGCGAATCTTTGGAAGGGTTGGAGAGGCCAAAACCAACAACAGGTCCCTTAGGCAACTTTTAAACTAATATTGTGATGGGACACGATCAGACGTTATCCTTTTGCATATACTTATGGAGTATAAGTATCCAAAGACAACCTTGATGAGTGTGGGACTATAACAGAAAATAAAATGTATTTATAAAAGGAAATATTCAATTAATTTAGTTTGGTTCTTGGAGCCCAGTTTCCGAAAATATTTTACTTAATGATTCATCGGTTGTTATAAAGATAATAAATTTTCGTATCTTACTGTATACCGACAACTTTCTATATTCTGTTTGTTATCGCAACAACAAAGTATAACTTCAATTATTCAATTTACGATTGAAATGAATGTTTACGAAAATAAATTTGTTAAAGTTATAAAAGTTCATAGACTAATAAACAAATATGATTTAATTTCGAGTAACTATCGGCAATGTTATAAAGGCTTTATAGAAAGGAATGGTAAATAATTACGGGGATAATGTTGCCTCTCTTCCGACATCCTTTTATTCCTTTTTATGTCTACAAGCTCCACTTTCATTATTAACCAACCTCGATTCATATGTCGAGTTCACTTGATCTCATCTCTTTCGGGGTAAATATCTTGGATTTTATCATCCACGTAATTTAGTAACTGTCTGTCTACTCACCTGTATAATATCAAGGTCGCATTTCGTTGACATGAAAGATATATTTTATTAATATGAACTTCTAACGATACAAACACTAACTACAGTGCTCGCTATATAAGTTACACTCAGTTAATTCAATCAAATATTTGTTGAGAGATTGAGTTTATAGACGACATACAATTCACTTATCTATTAATCAAGACGTGCGACATACAGGCTCTAGAAGTTCCTTGTAGGTAATAACTAATATGGATATAATTAGCTCATACAGACACTCATTATGATATGACAACACCTACAATGCACTCAACATTAAAGCCTAATTTAGACAGAAGAATTATTGCTAGCACTAAGTGCACGCAATTTTCACTAGCAATTATCATCAGGACTTCTTTGCGTCATACTGTTAAGACGCAGGCGATTTTTTTAATACATACATACATAACACTTACTCCTTTATACTCGAGGGATTAGGCAGGGTCGCAACTAATGCACCCATTTTTCGCCGTGCGTATTCGCCGTCCTATGATGTGATAGAGGGCGAGCTTATCACCATATCGGGTACAAATTCCAGACTCCAGGCTGATACTGAATAGAAAAATCCAATATCACTTTTCCTGACACGGTGTCGAACCCGAGACCTCAGCATAGCCGTCTTCAGTCAGTATTTTTTTTAATATCTTTCAAAAAATCCGTATATTTATGGTTAAATTCTCTAAGCTAGTATACGATTACTGTTTAGGCTAGGCGATTATTGCCTGTGAGCAAAGAATTGCCTCACCATTGTTAGTTATAATTGCGTACGATTACGAGACTTAAGATATTAAAGAGGGATTATAGCTTTCATCAACTCGCTATTAATAATAATGTGCATATTATTATATTTCATCATTAAGAAATAAGTACTGTAAACATTATAGTTTATTGTATGTTGTACTTGTTTGTATACGCAACGTAATAACATATGAATTATCTACAAATGCAAATATCCTCCTAAGTTTAAAACAAACGCTTCCATAATTCAACGCTTACTTTAACGTTAAATGTTTTACTCTGAATAGCAATTTAAAAAATACACAGTCCAATTTAGTGGTCGATAGCGCGAAACACACCGCAAACCTCGTGTAATAAAATAAAATTTGTCACGAACGCTCAGCACAATGGAGCGCGGTGTGTGCGCTGTACAAAGCCAATTCAATAAATTCTGGTGCAGAGCTCGTATTGCAAAAGATTTGAATGCATTTTCGCCGCATGACGTGCCATGGTGTAGCGCAGAGAGCGGCATCGAAGCGCGTCCGCTGCACACGCGCCGGGCTTTTCTCTGCGTACGCCGCGCCGAGCCGACCGTGCCGCGCTCTACGCCGCGCCATCCGCCCACACCTGTAATTACTCGGCCCGATTTTCAACAGACGAATCATCAAAGCGAAAAAGTTTCTAACGAACTGCTTTTTTTTTCAATTTTAACGTGTTTTATCTCGGATAATATCCTATTTAGTGTTTCATTCATAATAATTCGATTTCTTATTAATAAAAATGACAAATAATATAACAACTTAACCACGAACGCGATCACCAAACAATAACATTCACTACCTCGCCACACCATTCACTCACTCTGCCATTGGTCTGTCACCTATGGGATTTTTAACACACAAATCAATCAAAACACGACAGAACAAAAAATCGTAAACATATGTATGTTTATCTCTTTTCCTACTCGTGGGCCCGTGCAGTTCAAATTTCAAATTTCAAATTTCAAAGCCTTTATTACTGATTTTATAATACATTAACATAAATATGGGTGTGCACATCAGTCCGGTTCTACATCTAAATCAGCGTGTCCTGCAGACACATAGGCCTCCTCTAACCTCTTCCTTTCCTCTCTATCTCTTGCAGCTCTGAGCCACAACGGTCCCGCAACCTTTTTTATGTCGTCGGACCACCGTTTCAGTTGCCTTCCCCTTTTTCTTTTGCTGTTATATCGTGGGATCCATTCTGTGAGGTCTTTGGTCCATTTTATTGTTGTCTCCCTAAGCATGTGACCTAACCAGCGCCATTTAAGCTGCCGAGTTTTCCTGGTTACATCTTCTACTTTTGTTATTTTTCTTAGGTCTGTTGCTCGCTTTTTGTCAATTATTTTGTAGCCCAGGATGCTCCTCTCCATGCTTCTCTGACAAGTTCTTAATTTGTGGTGGAGTTTTCGTGTCATAGACCATGTTTGGCAGCCATAGGTTAGAGTTGGCAATATGCACGAGTTGAACAGTTTTCGTTTTATTTTTATGGGGTATTTTTTGTTTTTCATAATGTCTTTAAAAGACCAAAATCTCTTCCATGCATTAGTTATTCTTCTATCTAACTCTTGTGCCATTTGATCTTGAAATGTGATAAGTTGTCCGAGATATATGTAAGTCTTCACATAGTCTATTTGTTCGCTATCTACATGTATGCTAATTTCTTTTCTATTGGTCATAGTCTTGGTTTTGGATTTGTTTATTGTGAGCCCAACCTCTTTGCTTTTTGTGGCAAGATCTTGTATCATTGTCTGTAGTGTTTCTGGATTATCAGATATCAATACCAGATCGTCTGCAAATCTGAGGTGATTGAGTTTGTGGCCATCAATATTAATTCCATGGTCATCCCATTTCAGAGTTCTCATAATTTCTTCCAGTACAGCAGAAAACAGTTTGGGTGAGAGAGGGTCACCTTGTCGGACCCCTCTTTGTATTGGGAAATTTTCACCAAGTCTTTCCAGTTTTACCCGTGATGAACTATTTAGATACACATTCCTTATCAGTCGTATATATTTGGGTTCTACGCCTTGGTTCTCTAGAGCTTTCCAAATGCAGTGGTGTTCCAAGCAATCAAAGGCCTTATTGTAGTCTATAAATGCCAGGTATAGGGAGCATCCATATTCTTGGCATTTTTCTATTATTTGTTTCAGGCTGTGCATGTGGTCTGTAGTTGAATATCCAGATCTGAATCCTGCTTGTTCCCTTGGTTGGTGGAAGTCCAAAGTTTTGGAGATGCGATTTAGGATTATTTTTGAAAAAACCTTGTAAACATTTGACAGGAGGCTGATAGGCCGGTAGTTACCTATGTCGTCTTTATTACCTTTTTTGTATATAAGGATAATTGTACTGTTTGTCCACTGAACAGGAATGTATTCGGATTCCAGAATGGGCCCGTGCAGTTACCGGCGTTTAAATTATTTAGAGAAATAACGGTCGTTCACCTATGCCACTATTCTACACACGGGTTTTAACATTGACTTCCTCCAATTATTAGCTGTCAATCTCATATTACAACAATATTTCGAATTTGTTTTACTCATATTCCGTAAATACAATCTACTTTTTGTCATCATTCTTATGTGTATTTAAACAAAGCCATAATTATTATCTTATGACTTATCGCAATATCGATAACGCGCATTCACAAATACAAATAGAACAATAAAAAAATTAATAGCGAATTGTAAATCAATAAATTTATTTATATCCTTATTTCCAAAATAATTTGGCGGCATTAATTCGTATCGATCATATCCTTATCAGTGAATCCAAGCGATTCTGATAACGAACGCTACGTAGCATCAAACGGCGTACATCCGTGACGTTGAATTTATGGCTGACACTTGACAATGGTAATTTATCATGCAGGAGTGCTACTGGGATCGATCTACGCTTCGCTGTCGTGCGCGGTGGTGATGCCGGCGGTGCTGCGGAGTGGGGTCAGCCCCGACAGGACGCACAACTGGCCCCAACTAGTGTGCACCTCCGGAGGAATTGACACGGCGCTCAGCGTCGGCGTTTATGGCATCGTCTTCAGCTACATTTTCAGCGATGTTGATGATACCTACCGCTATATAAAAGTGAACCTTTATTATTTGACCCTTACTTATAAACGTTAATGTTCTAAAGAAAAAGTTTTCGGACATTGATTAATCTAGATATTGATTACAAATCACCGAGCTTATAAAGAAGAACAACAACAACAGCATACCAGCCCTGTATTATATGCTGCCCACTGCTGAGCACGGGCCTCCTCTACATCTGAGAGGGTTTTAGGCCTTAGTCCACCACGCTGGCCTAGTGCGGGTTCACATACCTTCGAAATTCTATAGAGAACTTCTCAGATATGCAGGTTTCCTCACGATGTTTTCCTTCACCGTTAAAGCGCGCGATAATTCACAAAGAATACACACGTTACTTTTTAGAAAAGTCAGCGGTGCGTGCCCTTGTGTTTTGAACCTGCGGACATTCGTCTCGGCAGTCCGTTCCACTCCCAACTAGGCTATCGCCGCTTATAAACAACGGTATTCATTTATTAGATACTAGGTGTTGCTCGCGGCTTCACCCGCTTGAAAAGACTTCGCCACTACAGAAATACCTAAATCAATGTAGCGATCCACAGCGGTACGTGTACGACGCCAGCGACATCTACTTAAAAATTAAAATATTTCACACAGGCGCAAATTACCTGGACAAATGTTAATCCAGAAAATGGTCTTTCCGTGTGCCAATTTTCATCCAAATCCATGTAGAGGTTTATTTTTAACAAACATCCAAAAGCCAAACTACCGAACATTTGCAATTTTCATTTATAATGTTAGTAAGATTACTTCAAGTTAAACAAAACAAACTCACATTTTAATTAATTAAGTAACGTCAAGTTGTTTGGCTGTATTATAGTGTAAAATAAGTTGCAATTGCAGGTTTAGTTTGTCGGGAAAGTTTTTAAGTCACATGTGTGCACTGTGCAGGTCGGGTTGACGCTGTTCGTGGGCGTCGCGCTCGGAGTCGCCTGGGGCAGCTTGGCGGGCCTGGTGCCGCACTCGCGCGACTATTACGTCACAGAGTTACGAGTTTTATTCGTACTGCTTGGCGGCCTGTTCGCAAACTTTTTTACCCTGTACTTGGGATGGGGCGGCGCTGGTGAGAATATTTTTAATTAATTCTTAACCCTTTCATTTTAATGTTATGTGATATTTTATATACATAATATGTGAAACATTTTATGTGTTTTTTTAAATACACGACGTATATACTTAGACGCAGTATGCTTATGAGATTTGTGCTGAATGTGATCTCTCCCAGTCCAGCTTGAATTGATGTAGAGATTAAAAACAAAACAATTAAATATCTAAGAAAATGGTCACAACCACATTAATATAGGACAAACACGTTCGAAGTCAGTTTCAAATTCGAGTATTGTACCGGTATACATTATCTTAAGTGCACGGAAAAATATATTCTCCCGACCATCTAAAACTCAATGATGCAGCAATAACAAGCTCTCACGTATACAGTATTTCTCATGACCTCCTGGCTACGTATGTACGAGGAAACTTGCTAAAACTTGCAATTCTTTGTAGTTAGGTAAGCGTAACAAATGCACCAGGTGTTTTTTTCTCACGCTTTTATTTGCTGGGGCCCAACTAAAAGCTATGTTACAAGTTACAAAACTTTATTCACTTTATTATATTTATGTAGTAACTATCTGAATTCGAAACAAGTTTACATTATTATGTAATTATATTTGATAAGATCATTAAATATAGGTACAGATACAGAATTGGACTCCATAAATCAATTTAATTTAAATATAGGTAACATAAAATTATATACCCATTACGCACCATTAAGTATTGAAGTATATTGCACCGTGTTGGCGATATACTGCAGTACCATTTTTCCGTAGAAACACAAAAGTAAACCTTTCATTAGCTTTCCGCCCATTTTTCGCACAATGCACAATTTTAAATGAGTTCTTGTTGTTCGCTGTCGTAACTAACAACATTGATTGCATCATGTCTTTTTGTGTTTATTGTTTAAGAGAAAGTTAGTTATTGAGTTTGCGGTTTGATTGCAGTGTAGTATTTGTTTACAGCTGGTGTAGCAGTTTTGGCGTGCAATGCGACTGCGGCGACGCATTGGGCGCGCGACGGCTGGAAGCTAAATAACAATCCCGCTTCGACGGTATATCGGGTGTTGTGGTCCGCTTTAGAACCTGTACTCTTCGCTTTCACGGGAACATACTTTGTGGTACAACTTCATTTATTTTATTTACAATATGTGTTGACAAGATAAATAATAATAATAATAATCGTTGCCGGAGTCTGTATTTCCCGATAGCTATAACCTGGGTATTTTTAAGTCACGAGTGAATAGGTATCTTCTAGGCAAGCGTGCTCCATCGTAGACCTCATCATCACTTACCATCAGGTGAGATAGTGGTCATACGCAAGCCTATCGGTAGTAAAAAAAAAAAAAACTCTATGCTATATAACCCATTTCTTTTGAGTTTTAAAGAGAGTTGTCGCATATTATTGAAATACCGAAACCAATTTTACTTACGAGCACTTTAACGTTTGCAACATTTGTAACAAGCTGCCGTCCGAGCAAATAGTTTATATTCAGAGCTTTGAAATTTCTGTTTTACATTGTTCTGAATAAAATTACGTAATAATGTATACTTTTACATACATATTCATAAGTAAATATTTAAACCATAAATCATTATGATTTTACAGATTTCCAACGCGATGTCCCAGATATTACTAATTGGTTTTGGGATTCTGTTAATCTGTCTAACGATTAGATTAACAGTGGCCACGCTGGCATGCTGGGGAATGACTTTTAGGGAGAAAGTGTTTATTTGCTGCACGTGGTCTCCTAAATCCATTGTTGAGGTAAACCATAATATGTTTTAAACTATTTTTTATGAGCCTCCGTGTCTACGTAGCTCGTAAAATTCTGAAGCTGGCTTACGTCACTTTAAAAGCCCATTCCTCTAATGATTAATGTTAGTCAAATTCAACCCAGATATATTTAATTTCATTATTGTGTATTTTTAACTCCTAAAACATATGTTGCTTTAAGTTCCCACAAACCATTTTATTTATCAAGAATAAACTAGAAAGTTTTGAAAAAACATGATTCCAAAAATATGTAATAAATATCCATTTCGAACAAGAGTCTCCTGCCAATTTTTTCGTGTTACTATTTCTATCATTTTGGAACACGAGCTAGTGACGCAACGAAAAGTCTATTGTAAGGCCTCGCCAACATGAATTCAAAGCGATTTTTTGGCGTTGATATTTTCTAACTCAAATATTGGATCGAATAAAAAATGTGTAACAGTTTTTTTATATATGGTGTGGTGTGTGTGAAACCCATTTTGCTTTACATTAAAATAGTTTACATTAATAGTAATTTTTCAGGCTGTTTTATGTCCATTGGCAATAAACACTTTAATTTTAAGAGGCGATCAGGACATGAAAGAGATGGAGTATGCTGAACAATTAATGAAATTGATTGTGCAAGCTATTTTAATAACGACACCCATCGGATACCTACTCACCAGCCATTTAGCACCAATTTTGCTAAAGGATGTACAGAAAAGCAATAGAGGCGGTAAGTTATGCGGATAAAAACTGCAAGTACCTTCTATTACCAAAAATTTTATTGATGTTAGGACATATAACATTTTTTATGAGTGTTAGCCAGTACCCCAAAACCGTAGTAAGTACCTTTAGCCTACTTTTATCCCCAGAAAATGCATTTTAATCCGGAAAAATACGCAAGCAGAGCTACAAGCAAAGATTAGTGCAAGACAATATCACCGTAAACAATTTTTACACCCATTGACGATAGGCTACGTCGTCGGACGTCGATGATAAGACTAAATAATATTTATTGATATATACATATCTCTCAACTTCTAAAGTTTAAGTGCAATTGATTTTGGCGATGTTTAGACGTAAAGTACGTCTTTTTATTTATTTTTTTATAATGGCATTTGTGTTCACATTTTGCCAATGTCAAGTTTGGTTTGTCTATTTTATTATCTGTAGTATGTCGAAGTAAAGCAGTGGCTACGTTACCAAGACTTTATCGAGGAGTTTTGGCGGCAACAAAAAAAACACTTGATTAGCACAATTATTTCAATTCACTTTATTTGAGCTCTTTAATAGAACTATATTGGATAATATACCACCATAGTTATGCAATATAACACTAAGTATCTCCAAAAGAATGAATTAAAACAAGAGCACCTCATGACACTTCCAAGTTCCCGCCAAAACTCTTAGACGTACTTGAAGACTTATCGATCATCAGTGTTAGCAGTCCAATAATCAGACGGAAATCCTATCAATTCCACCATTTTAATAACTTGAAACCATATTGGATACAGTTCAGTTACTATATCCCCAACATCTAAGCGCACACATTTGTTATCACGGAAGAAAGCTGACACAAGTGTTTCGAATTTAACTCGCTATTAACAACATCTGCGCACATGATTGTTTATTGCAGTGTCTATTCTTGCATTAACGTGCTAAGTTCTGAATATACTACATACGAGTACATACAAATATGTACAATTTGCAATTCGCATATAATATGCACGCGTTGTGAGAAAATATCCCTTTGTTAACTCTATATAACGTTGAAGTCTGTCTGTAGAAAACCCTAAACATTAAATTTTACATCAGAAATAGTATTTAACTGTTTATTACTGAAAATGTCTATTTCTACCACCAAGCAACAGTGTGCATGCACTGTTGTGTTTCGGTTTGAAGGACATTGTAGCCAGTATAACTACTGGACATTATGAGACTTAACATCTTATGTCTCAGGATGACGAGCGCAGTGGAATGCCACACAGTACTTTGTAAGTCAAGGTGCTGGATGGTGTTGCTACTGTTTATGGATGGTCGCATCGCTTACCATCAGGTGAACGGCGTGCTCGTCTCGTCATTCAATGCAATAAAAAAAAAAGTTTTATAATGTTTCGGACATTATAAAAACTCAGAACTTTTTCAGTTCAGTAATCATCATTCAGTAGTCATCAACAGTCCAACATGATTTCGCCAAAAAACTACATACTCATTTCTTATACTACGTTTATTACATTATAACTTTTAAACAAAATTGCAAGAATCAAAGTCCAATCGAACCCCTTATTACGGACTAAAGATGTTTTTAATTTCACATTGTTTTAGAAGCAAACAAACTTTATAAATAAAAACGTTGAAGGAAAACAAACCAAGACCATAGTTTTTAAGTTAGCTATCAATCTTCTAATAATGAATGGACCCACTTAAGAAATTACAGGTTGCCATGTAAACAAATAAATAACTGACTAATTAATTTTTCTTTCAGATTCCGAAGCTTGAACTACAGGGATCTCAGAACTGAATACTACACGTAGTCAGTAAATATTTATTATAGTCTAAGTCGTAAATATAATATTGCTCAAATGAAACAGTATTCGATGAGCATGATGCAATATTTGTAGTGGAATACAAATATGCTTTAAAAATTTTACGGAAAATTCATAGGAGGCACGCGTTGAGTATCAGAGTTATGGCATGGAATAGTACGATGTTAATTTAATAATAAAAACTGTAATGTCTCAATTACAAATGTTTGTAAAATGAGTGTTTGATATGATATAGTCAACAAGCAGCTATAACACTTGTTCCCGAGTTTATCTTCGAAGAATTCATTGTGTCAATTAAAATTGTGATTAATATATCAACGTTCATTAGATGGTCACTGAATATGTACTATACGAGGACAAACAGCGTGCCGCGTATGCTATCACAACCGACAAATTAAAACGTTGACAATTTCCTCCATTCATATTGGCATACAACATAATTCTATTAATTAAACTAACATACCTAACCATACCAGCAATGTATTATATACTGCTCACTGCTGAGCACGGGCCTGATCTACAACCGAGAGGGTTAAGGCCTTAGTCTTAGTTGGCAGACTTCACATACCTTCGAAATTCAGGGAACTTCTCAGAGATGTAGGTTTCCTCACGATGTTTTCCTTCACCGTTAAAAGCGAGCGATAATTCACAAAGAGTACACACATAACTTTTTAAAAAAGTCAGAGGTGTGGGCGTTTTGGGTTTGAACCTGCGGACATTATTCTTGGCAGTCCATTCCACTCCCAACTAGGCTATCGCCGCTTAAACTAACATAGAGCGTAAACTTATTGGTAATAATAAATGTTATTATTATTTGCAATATGAAACGAAACTTCTTAATAGGATGCAGTGAGTAATAATTGCGAAATATATTTTATTCCATGTAACCACGTTGCGAATACTGCCAATGTACGTAAACCTCTGTCCTCCGTGGTTAAACCACACGAAATTAGTTATAAAGGGAGGAAAATAAATTCTCTAAAATTGTTATAAAGTTTTTTTTTATATAATACTCGTGGTATGCCCGATATAGTTTTAATTAAAAAAGTAACCAATATTTAAACCCAAGCGAACTCTGACGGCTATAATCCATAAGAGGAAAAAGTAATACAACTTTACTAGATAGATACTAGAGCCACGGCCCTTTACATAAAACTCAAGCAATGTGTTGAGCATTATTTAAGTTTAAAATTTAATAATGCAAACACATCGCACGCACTATCAATACGAATGTATTTAATAATAAAAACGTTTTGAGCACAATAGACATTTAGTCAATAGAACAAAATTAAATTCGACAAAATAAAGATACTCTAAGAAAAATGTCTACTTATTTCCTCCTTAAAATAATGGTACAATAGGCAACGTCTAAGATACTTCGGATAATTATTAATTCTCTCCTAAACCCATCCTTAGATGGGAGAGACGCGTAAAGAGGAGATTTGTACATAAGTTTGAAATGGCAATAGTCTCGCACCCTATGACATCGTAGGACTAAAAATAAGCTTGGAGAAAGTGGGTGTACTATTTGGATCTCAACTACCATCCTTCCTTCTAATCGTTTAGGAATAAAACGCGTGAGTTTTTGATGTATTTTTAAAGGAAATCATGACACTACATCATTGAAATAGCTAGGTATAAATAACATTAAAATAGTATACATTAGTAAACCACTGAAGCTCACATAAGCGTTGGTTAAGACCCGCTATCGATAGTAACCACCTCACCTCATCTTTTTTTTTCTAACGAACTTATATAGCGAAATTTGATCCAACATTCTTCGACCCAGGGCACATATTTGCGGATCTTACGTACTGTTATCACACTGCAATCCTTTTCCTTACACCTATCTCACACTGCAGTATTGTCACCGAGAGACATTGTAGAATCTAGGCATGGTTACGGTCTACAAGATGGACAGACGACTTGATAAAGATCGCAAGAACACGCTGAATGCAGGTCTCTTTTGACAGGTCTATATTCAGCAGTGGACGTCATGTGGCTGATGATGATGATGATTAGGCACCGTCATTAAGGGTACCTATGATCGATTTGGCACCTAAATAAAATGTGAGAAAAGTATCTATACAATAAAATATTAATTTTTATGACTGTAATTAAGTGGTTTACTTTATAGTAAGCGACACGACTGCCTATAAACTTAATCTGAATTCTCATAATTTTATACGACCTTGTAAAGGTCGCAAGAAACCGCTGGATGCAGGCCGCTTCTAACAGGTTGGTCTGGAAATCTTTGGGTGAGGTCTATGTTCAGCAGTGCACTTCCAAAGGCTGAAGAAGAAGAAGAATACTACTTAACAATCTCTTTGAAAGCTACACATAATCAAAAAAGTTTGGTTCCGATTAGCAACTCAACTGTCCAATATCATAGAAAGCAACTATGGATATTTCCAGAAAATACTCAACAAAATTTTCAAATAACTTGACAGAAAATTAAGACCAATAAAAATATTATTAATATACAGCAGACACCCCCAAAAAGTAGCGCCTAGAAGATTAAGGTAATTTTGAATTTTTTCGCGCGGCCGCAGCTCTTTTCTTCTTTATATGAATTTTCTTTTCAACGCGGCTGTAGTGCGTGACACTTAACGGAAAGTTAGAAACACTCTTCGATCCTTAGAACAATAACAACTTCGATCTTTCACTTTAGCGTCGTTGGTCTTGTGGCAATTCTTATGGATTTACAAAACAGCGCGGCACTAATAGCACCCTAAATCCGCGAGTAAAATTAAAGTGACATCTATTGGAGTTTTCTTAAATTAAAATATCTTTCAAGCTCCCAGCGATATCATGTGCAAGTCGTACTCGGTAAAAATAAACTAGTGACATCTACCGTGATTTTCCGGAACCAAGTGTCGTCAAGTTTGCAAAATGTAGTCTGAGTGTTCATAAAGATGGCGATACTTATTGTAAATGAAACAACAAGTTGAAGACCCCAGACTTTGTGTTACGGCGATTTGTTTTCAACAAATCGAATACTATAAAAATGCATATAAAACTTGAAAGTGCGCTCGTTATAATTACATGAGACAAGGTGGCAATAAAACGATGATAAATATTTCATTCATAGAAATTACGGAATAATCCACAACCGGACTAGGCCAGCGTGGTAGACTAAGGCCTAACCCCTCTCAGTATTAGAGGAGGCCCGTGTTCAGTAGTGGGCAGTATATAATACAGGGCTGAATGCATAGCATTGCATTGCCACAACCGGAGAGTAGCAGTTAGCAACATTCCATCCAGTAGGTGTCTCCTTCGTCTATATATTTTGTTGCGGTATTTATGTTAAAATATTGACTCATACCAAGAGACATCACGTAACGTGTGCAACGACCTTAACCCGCCGTGAAAAATTCCACCAACTACTATAGGATTTAAACAATATGATAAGACATTATTTACACATCAAACACAAAAAGTCAATAACTGTAAATATTACTCAAAAAAATAGTAGTTAAAAGCCAAAACTAGGCCTATTAAGGTTCTTTTCACCTATGCCAGATCCCTTATATAGAGGTTTAATTTTGAAGTACTATCTATAAAATGTACGGTTTCCCCATTTATCTAATAGCAGTGTACCTACTCCGATTGTAAAACTTCTGGGAATTTCCATGTGATTCTGGATTCTATTCCATGTTCAGACAATTCAAATTAGTGCGAGTTTTGGATTCAGAAAGTATTTATATTGCCCAGGATTTTAATTTATGCTCGATATGGCGCTAGCCTCACTGTCTGTGACATCATGAGAGGAATATTGTCAGCTGGGTAAATGAGAGCAGTGTTGCGCCCCTATCTATTCCTTCGGGAAAAGGTAATTAATAACACGCGACTTTGTGGGTGTTTATGCAATGCAATCAGCCCTGTATTATATACTGCCCACTGCTGAGCACGGGCCTCCTCTACTACTGAGAGGGGTTAGGCCTTACTCTACCACGCTGGCCTAATGCGGGTTGGCAGACCTCACACGCCCTCGAAATTCTTATAGAGAATTCTCAGGTATGTAGGTTTCCTTCACCGTTAAAGTGAACGATAATTGTTAAACAATACACGCAGTGGGTGTTGCTAAATTAATAAATATATGCATATGCTAATATTATAAAGAGGAATGATTTGTATTTTTGTAAAAACTCATTCACGCGAAATTGGAACCGCGAGCAAGTCTAGTATACAAAATGTTAGTAATGGAATATTTATACTTAAAATTAATACATAGCGGTGGTTTAAATGCAACAATAAAATAAATTCCCACAATTCATACCTACAGTTCGCGGGCTAATTGACTTAAGCGACATTTTTTGCGACATTGAGTTTTATACATATTTGGAATCAGCACATTTTGCTCCGCTTTCTTATCATCGTTTAAATTTTTCGAATAAAAATGTCGCTTAAGTCAAATAGCCCGCTAGCCAACCGTCGATACGTAATGAATAATTAATGTGTATATCTTTTATGATCGGAAAACTACAAATAGCACCCGTGTCATCACACAAGGAAGACCAGAATAAAAGCAGGTTTTATCATAGAGGGAACACTGTGTAAAAATACATGGCAATATAGGTAATAGAGCCACGCTATCAATCTAAGTAATTATTCAAAGAACCATAGGTAGACCTACCTGATAACCCTAGGTAAGACCAAAGGTCAAGGTTTTGTCTTGTAATACAAATTTAACTCAACCTCTTAAGTTCTCAAACCTATGCAACATAGACTATACCTACAGAACATGAAAATGGACTGTTCATCTAAATATCGCAACCCATGCTATTTTGCATGTAGAAAAATCTGAAATCTCTCCAAAGAAAAACAAAAACTGTTTTCTAGCGAACGAAGGCCTCCTTTTGTATCGCATGTTTATTCCTCAGACTCAATTTTTATGATTACCACCGCGTTACCTGATCCCGTGTTATTTTTTCTAAAGTCAGTTTATTCGGTTAATCATTAGTTTCAATTTTCTTTTATTTTGACTTGCTATTTGTACATGTCCGGGCTCAAAAAAAAATGTGACTATTCTTAATTTTTGAGAATACGGAAATTTAATGTTTGAAACTGTAACTTTTCAAAGAACTTCGAACATAAAATGCATTAAAATCTTGTCTTTGTTGAGAACCTATCATCATCATCATCAGCCACATGACGTCCACTGCTGAACATAGGCCTCCCCTATAGATTTCCAGACGGATCTGTCAAAAGCGGCCCGCATCCAGCGTATTCCTGCGACCTTTATCAAGTCGTCTGTCCACCTTGCAGGTGGACGGCCGACAATGCGCTTGCTAGTACGTGGCCTCCACTCGAGAACCTTTTTGCCCCATCTGCTGTCAGTTCTTCGAGCTACGTGCCCTGCCCACTGCCACTTCAGCTTGCTAATTCGCGGAGAACTGAGATCCTATGCCACAGATAAACTGGTAAAGGCGCCAAATGTATACACCCCTCGTTTTAATAGAAATGGTGAATGAAGACAGCTATAGTGAACTGCGAATATGTATTTTATCAGTTGCCAACATTTATCAAAAAGTTTTTAGTGACTGGTCGCAAACTGCATTTCTAGGATTTCAAAACAAATAACAATGCTGCGGGGCCATTTTCATTCAAAAATAACGTGATACCTAGAGTAGAAATTTGTTCCCAATAAATATGATGGAAAAAATGCCCCTAAGCGCTATTATAGGATGGCAACATGGCGGAACATGGGAGAGCTCTAAAATCCCTGACAATTCCTAGAATGTTTTATTTATGCACTGGAGTTCTCGCGGCTTTGCCCGACCTTTTCCGCTATAAAAGGCCCAATATCACTGTAATGATCCATAAGGCCATCTGTACCCAGTCCTGCCATATTTTTTTTAAATTAAATTTAAAAATTCAAATATTTCTTACGGAAGCGAATTACCGGGATTAAAAGTTATATGTTGTAATCCCGAACATAATTTATACGTGTGCCGTCCAAATCCATTCAGCTGTTTCTGAGTTCACTTCTAAGAAACATAAAACAATTCAAATATTTTCACAAATATTTGCATTTATAATAACAATATTTTTTATTAGTAAGATTTGTATTCACTAGGTTCTGTTAGCGGCCCCGCCTGCGTAAGTTTCTGTTTCCAGACCTACAGCACTCACGTATATCCTATTGAATTGCAATGCAATCAGCTCTGTATAATATACTGCCCACTACTGAGCACGGGCCTTCTCTACTACTGAGAGGGTTTAGGCCTTAGTCCACCACTCTGGCCTAGTGCGGGTTAGCAGACTTCACATACCCTTTGATTCTTATGGAGATATCTCAGTTTTTTTTTTTTTATTGCATTGAATGACGGGACGAGCATGCCGTTCGCCTGATGGTAAGCGATACGACCACCCATAAACAGTAGTAACACCATCCAGCACCTTGACTGACAAAGTACTGTGTGGCATTCCACTGCGCCCGTCATCCTGAGACATAAGATGTTAAGTCTCATTATGTCCAGTAGTTATACTGGACATAATGAGACATATACAGTATTTCCTATTACTGACTGAAAATATTTCCAGAATCAGTGCAGTAATTTTGGAGATGAACGCATGATCTGAATTTAAATAGTGATTAAACTAAATCATTAAACACGTCAATAAGCCAAAATACACATTACAAGTTCCAAGAGTACAGATGAAATAAAAAGAAGTTTCTTGTTGTCAATATACAACGTAAAAAAACCAAGGTCTTTTATTATGTTTGGTGCGTAAGGAAGTAAACAATATGTAACCTTTTTTGCTACATTGGATCTGAGTCAATATTGGTTATAAGATATTTTATGTCCGTAGTCTATCATTGCGCTTATTAGCTCTACAACTTGTTACAATTCGGGGTCCGTTACCACCCTAACTTGAAATTTACATTTAAACAATAGACAAATTATGATGTTACGGCTATATTTCATCATCATCTACAGCCACATGACGTCCACTGCTGAACACAGGCCTCCCACAAAGATTTCCAGACGGACCTGTCAAAAGCGGCCCACATCCAGTGTGTTTCTGCGACCTTTATCAAGTCCTCTGTCCACCTTGCAGGTGGACGGTCGACGCTGCGCTTGCCAGTACGTGGTCTCCACTCGAGAACTTTTTTGCCCCATCTGCCGTCAGTTCTTCGAACTATGTGCCCTGCCCACTGCCATATTTTACAACCTTTAATTATAAACATGGAAATAACATTTCAAACCATCATGCATATCTCAAAAAGTTATAATAGGTTATAGACATTAGAAAAATTTAATTCCGTTAAAACATTGTTCGCAATCAAAGGTCGCTTAAAGGGTCAACCAATGCGCAATGAATCAATCTCGTTTAGACCAAACACTTGTTACGACTAGAGTAGGGAGGTGATATCCTAAGATTTATGCCTTATCACACTAAGCACACAGAATAAAACAAAAAAGGTTCCCGACCTCGAGTTCTGGACTGTATATCACGAGTTCTGACTACTTTTTATTGTAGCTTATTTTTAACCTTGATAAAGGCTTGGTCGTAAAAAACTTCATAGTTATATCGTTACCAATTCCTGAATGTAAACTTTAGATTGAATAAAGTAATAAATTGAAGTTTAGAGGTGAGAGGTAGGTCTTTTGTATGCAAGAGTCCAGCCAAAGAACGTTATGCCAGCACATTTCTCTCTTTTAGTTTTGGGTAATTACTAGCCATTATGAGATATTCCATCTATGTCTCAGGGTGACGAACGCAGTGCATCGCCACGCAATACTTTGTAATTCCCAGATTAGTTGGTCTTGCTACTGTTTATGTGTAGTCTTCGCTTACCGTCAGTCGAGCGGCTGGCTCGTCTCGTCCTTAATTCTATAAAAAATACATAAAAGTACAGACATGTATAAATAAGCCACCTTTATCATATGGGTGAGTAATAACTTCGACGAATGGTGGGTGCGGCATTTGTTCTGCCAATCCCTCCGGAGTACAATTTTGAGTCATATTAATGTATTTACGCAGTTACAAAATAATCAGAACATACGATTTCTCGATTAATTCCCATATCTTTCTTTTTATTGCATTGAATGACGAGACGAGCATACCGTTCGCCTGATGGTAAGCGATACGTCATACGTCCACACATAAACAGAAGCAACACCATTCAGCACCTTGAGTTACAAAGTGCTGTGTGGCATCCCACTGTGCTCGTCATCCTGAGACATAAGATGTTAAGTCTCATTATGTCCAGTAGGTACACTGGCTACAATGTCCTTCACACTGAAACACATCAGTGCCTGCACACTGCTGCTTGGCGGTAGAAACAGACATTGCGGTGGTATCCACCCAGACGGACTCTTACATATGAGACCTACCTACCACCAGTATCCCTCCAACAAGACCATATTTTTATCAAGTTTGCATAAATGGTAATAACTATGAATAAAATATTATTTATTAATATAATACTGAGAGGCGGATCTAATAAATGGACGATTATGAAAATCAATTCGCGGTACAATACGCAATAGCATGGATAATCGGAATTCCATATTATACGCAATTAGAATTCTGCTATTTGCTTATTTATTAATGCATGGGTTTTTCATTCGAACTTTACCCAAATACGTACAATATGTTTAGCGTATTATCTGGGGTATCTGAGTGAAAACTCCGGTTATAATATACAAACAAAACCACTGCAAACCAAAAAAGAATTTAACTTTATATACGTATACTTACTGCCTCGGTGTGGTGGCGTAGTTGTGTGTTTTTACTGGTGGTAGGACTCTCATATGTAAGAGTTCGTCTGGGTGGGTACCACCGCAATGTCTATTTCTACCGCCAAGCAGCAGTGTGCATTCACTGTTGTGTTTCGGTTTGAAGGACATTGTAGCCAGTGTAACTACAGGACCAGAGATGTTCAAGATACTTCATAAAAGTATCTGAAATACAAGTTACAAGATACTTGTAAATAAAGGATTTGAGATACCAGATACAAGATACTTTTGAAAATGGTATCTAAATACTAGATACAAAATACGTATCTTCTAAATACTTTTTTCAAATAAGATACCTTTTGAAATTATTTTTTTATAGCCTTGAATGACGAGACGAGCGTGCCGTCCGCCTGATGGTAAGCAATACGACCACCCATAAACAGTAGCAACATCATCCAGCACCTTGAGTTACAAAATACTGTGTGGCATTCCACTGCGCTCGTCATCCTGAGACATAAGATGTTAAGTCTCATTATGTCCCGTAGTTACACTGGCTACAATGTCCTTCAAACCGAAACACAACAGTGCATGCAAACTGCTGCTTGGCGGTAGAAATAGATATTGCGGTGGTGGTCTCTCATATGTAAGAGTCCGTCTAGGTGGTCCGTCATACAATGCCATAAAAAAAATCAAATGTTGAACGTTTTAAATTTAAGAAGCTACTGTGTTTATTAAAAAATATGAGTAAAAAGTATTAAAATTAGGTTCTGCTGATTTAACAAAGTTCATTGAGATTTATAGGAATCAGGAGACACACTGAAAATCAAAATTATAAGACTCAATGCCCTCATGTTTTCAAAAGAAGACAGAAACCAGCTGAATACAATGTTTGGTTAACCAATTATAGCATGCTTTTTACACAAACAAACCAAGAATGTTACGGGTTGATTATTTAAACCATGCAAGTCATATATTGCTTCAATTTAATTGTATGCAACAGGCAAGAAACTTGCAACGTGTATATGGGCCTTAAATGAGCCGTTAATGTAAAAAATGCATAGATAATTAGTAAAAGTATCTTAGCAAATTAAGTATTTATAAAATACTAAGATACTAAAAAATTGTATCTAAATACAAGATACTAAATAAAAATTGAAAAAGTATCTTAGATACAAGATACTAAATACGTATTTTGTATCTTGTATCTGTATTTCAGATACTTGTATCTAGATAAATCACATCTCTGTACAGGACATAGTGAGACTTAACATCTTATGTCTCAGGATGACGAGCGCAGTGGGATGCCACACAGTACTTTGTAACTCAATGTGCTGGATGGTGTTGCTACTGTTTATGAGTGGTCGTATCGCTTACCATCAGGCGAACGGCATGCTCGGCTCGTCATTCAATACCATAAAAAAAAACGGTACGACTGCAATCCTGAGGTCTCGGGTTCGATCCCCGGGTCGGGCAAAGTGATATTGTTTTTTTCTATTCAGTATCAGCCTGGAGTCTGGAATTTGTGCCCGATATGGCAATAGGCGCGCCCCCTATCACATCATGTGACGGAATACGCACGGCGAAAAGTAGGTGCACTAGTTGCGCCTCTGCCTACGCCTTCGGGGATAAAAGGCGTGAGTATGCGTACGTATACTTACTAGCTTTGTCCCACGACTTTGTCTGCGTAGAAGTCGAAAATGGTTCTAATAGGTTTTTTTTTATAACATATAAATTATTATGTTCAAATGATTGAATACTTTTAAAATATAACAATCTTTATTATAGTGTAAGGATTAGACAAATAATCTTATTTAATTATTATAACAACAAATGAAAGACAAATTAAATTAACTACACTGAAAATATTCTAATGAAATAGTGAAAATGAACTTCCAAACAAATTGTACAGCAATCGCAAATATTTGATGAGTAGGTAATTCAAGAAATTTCCAAGGAATTTTCGAAGGAAAATCAAGGTATAAGGTAAGTTTTTCATAGAACAAATAAAATGGAAATTTCGAATTTTAATCCTATTTAAATATTCTTGTATATTTTTATTTTACATGTTTTTTCTTTTTTATATACAACTAGCGGACCCGACAGACGTTGTTCTGCCTTAAAAAGGAAATAAAATCCTAGAATCCGAGTACAGCGCCACCTAGCGGATCCAATTGTTAATCTAAACCATTCTCGAATCCACCTAAAGACACAAAAAAAATGTTGTCCTGCCCTAAAAAGGAAATAAAATCCTAGAACCCGAGTACATCGCCACCTACCGAATCCAATTGTTAATCTAAACCATTCTCGAATCCACCTGAACACACACAAAAAAAATCATTAAAGTCGGTCCAGCCGTTTAGGAGGAGTTCAGTGACATACACACGCACAGAAGAATTATATAGGTATATATATGTATAGATATAATAACCTCTTGGACGATATTTGCAGCACGCATTCTGTCATTGTTATGGCAAACGCCATAAGGTGTAATTAAAAAAAGTTTATGCTGTCAAAAGCGCTAAAGTTACATTAGAAAATCATTAAAAAATTTAATATGGTGGTTAAGTTTTCTTAAATTTTCTAATTTTCCGCGCAATGTTCTTAATTTTTTCATTCATAAGAACCTTCTCCTGACAATATAAAACACATCAAAAAGAAAATAACGAAATCGTTTCAGCCGTTCACGCGTGATGCCGTGACCAAGGAAAATGGGGACTCATTTTTATATATAGATGATTCGTATAATTTATAACCAAAAATGTTCTATTCCTTTACAGCATTTAACAACAACTGAAAGTCTAGTCCTTACCATTTGAAATTTCTAACTCCACGTCCCTATGAGGCCATGTCCTAAAAGTGCATAACCTCTTTAAGCTTAGAAACCTTCAAATTAGGTACTATATAGTACGGTGACTTTCGTGATATTCCAATTTTAAAGAGTATATGCCTATGTTTTTAAGTGAGTTCAACCTTTTTTGAATAAAATCGGATTGAGTTTTCAAACATGTATTTGAATCAATTGAATAAATTAGTTGAATGTGTTTGAAATTAAAAGCACTAAGGAGTATTGATATCAACTTCGAAGCAAATCAATGCCAAAATAACTTTCTTCCCCTTTTTGGCCCCGTTAGGGGATGAATTTCAATAAAATACAAAATCGTCTTCCATCAATCTGTTAAAAAGGTTTATGCACAATTTGAAGTAGATTGGGCGAAGGAATCAAGTTGTCCCATACAAACTTTCCCCCCTTTTTCACCCGCTTAGCGGTAGAATTTCGGAAAATCCCTTATCAGATGCCTACGTCATATAAAATACACACCCTCCAAGTTTCAGGTCTCTACGATCAGCGGTTTAGGCTGTGCGTTGATCCGTCAGTCAGTCATTCAGGACAAAGCATTTTATATTAATCAAAGAGTTCTAAGATTATATTGTTTAATGTCTTTGATATATACCTATAGATATATAGATTTGGAGTCGGTGCCTAGTTTAAATTGAACATTGTTTTCGAATATTTGTTTAATTTAAATTGCCAGCTAATGGGACGGAGTACGCACGGCGAACAGTGGGTGCACTGGTTGCGCCTCTGGCTACCCCTTCGAGGATTAAGGGCATGAGTGTGTGTGTCAATCCCTAAGGGAATAAAAAGCGGTGGCCAAGTTTGTATAGTATAAAATAAAGCCACCCGCCACGTTTGTACGCGATAAAATCAAAAACTACCAAACGGATTTCCATGAAATTTGGTATGCAGATAGTTCGAAACCATGGGAAGGTTTTAGGTTACTGTTACTGTTATCCCGGGAAAATATATAGCGGGACTTTTATCCAGGAAATACACCTTCGTGCGGGCGAAGCCACGGACACAAGCTTGTACCCTAGTAAATGAAACAAAAAAGATTTCCGTACGCACACACACACATTCTTGTCATTGACATATAATGTAAAAGAACTGACGTATTTAAACCAGTACGAATAGTTTTATTTATTATTCTATCTGAGAGTACGAACAAAAAAGACGATTTGTATTTGTGATTTACGCGTAGTGTATGAAAACGTTCAAAATGGGATAATTTCGAGCCTCCAGACGGTGCGTGTTAATGACAAATCTATATTTTTTATAATATTGTTGAATCTAGGTAAGTTTTTATATTATTTATTATAAATAACTTTAACAAATTGATGTTTTACGGTATTTGTATATTACAATAAACTCGTGACCCAATAAGTATTTATATTATAATGATTACATTGCACATTAATGTTAATGATTCTGAGATAGCACGACAGCCGGCAGCTAATAGTGTTATGAGATCCCTTCAATTAACATTGCGGCATTTGACAAGTAGCGCAGGAGAGCGCGGCGGGTGCGCTCGACGAGTGCGCCGGCGCCGTCCGCGGCCGCCAGTCCGACCGGACCCCGGCGCTCGCCTGCACACACTGACCACACGACACACACCCGTGCCAAGATCATCTTCGAACGTGTTAAGTGTTTGTGTAAATCCTGAAATAAACGTTCGTCCTCAACCGTCACCAGCTCGTTGAAGTGATCCGGTTCAAGGTCTTACGTGATCGGAGCAAGGTGTTAACACAAAGGGCCCTCGTCTCACGTACTAGAGCAGCTAACTTCTGTATTTTTTATTTTATCAATGCTCTTTCACCTTCGTCGTAAATATCTTATCTGACAGCCGATACAAAGTACTTCCGATCCGGCCCGTTTTACTTTTCAGGCTCAGTGAATGTACTGTTGAATATTTGAGTGAGTAAAGTCAAGTATTATGTATAAGTGTATTAAAAATAAATATAAAACTCAAAGATGAAACGTCGGGACAAAATACGTAGTTCTAAAAAAGAAAAAAAGGCGAAAAAGCAAGATAAGGACAGGCCAGATACTCGTGGGTCAAAACGTCAAGCGACGAAGAAAACTCCCGAAACGGCTGCTACTTGTAACGGGCGGACCAAGCGATCTGGTGTGGAAGCAGTCAAATTACATATTCAAGCGACCGGCGGCACCGGAAGATCATCACGCTCAGCCACATCGGTAACGTACACAACTGTTCTTTGTTATGTACTAATAAATATTTACAACAGTAAGGATTTTAGTTTTAACGCGTCTCAGGCGGGAAATCACGTCGAATAATAAACATGTGGCAAACGCACTCGTAACTTCTAGTCTTCCTGCGACGAGATGAAACAATCAAATGAATCTTAATTTTCCCGTGACGCGAGCATTAAATGTAATCAGAATGGACAGCGACATTTGTGACAGAGTTGGCAATACTTTATAGGAAAACTTGTTTAATGTTATGTAATTAATGGGGTTTTTTAATACATCAATGAATTAATGCGAGCGATAAACCATAAACAACGCCTCTGACAAAGTGGAACGTTGTGTCACTTAGGCCTCGTTTTTTCAGCTGTAGTCATTTTTTTCTACGGGTCTTATTAAGCTGGACGCGCTGGCAGAGCTGCGAGTGCGCCAGGCGCTGCAAACGCGTCCAGCTTAATAACACCCAGGATTATCCTCACAACAGTTGAAAAAACCCGGTCTAAGTATGTATTAACTTGTTAAATAGAATAACAAAATAATACCTTCCTTCGACTATGACGCAAAAACCATGTGATCCGTTTATCACATTTACAAAGATCGTGACAAATAGAGATTACCGACCAGTGGAAAGGCTTAATAGCCTCGCCACCTTGAAAATGACACCATAATGATAATAATTTTAAAGATAAACTCACTTTATTAAATCTGTCAACCAGTATTTAACATCTTATTTATTATCTTATAGAATAATATTTATTTATTGTTGTATTTTTTTATTCCACACAGTAACTTATGCTAGACCAAGCCGAGACCAAGTCAAGCCCAGATACACGGCATCGTAATAAAAATATCGATCCCATGCTTAAATATATCCCAGTAATGATACAAAAAATATACAGAAACAAAAATAATTAAAAAGATATCAGATGTGTAGTAATCTAGCATAATATTTGGCAACAATATAACAATAAATCAGATAAATATTCGTCATTAACTTTTTATTTCTATGAGAAACTTGTGGTAGGCCATAAGTGGGAAACCTTCACCTGAGTTCAGAAAAATCTTATGAAAATATAAAAATAAGCACAAAGCAATAAAACTAACCGATAATTCAATGTCGAACAGATTAGGTATGTTGTTGCAATAGTAAAAATAATGTAAATTTCTTTTAATTTAAATAATATTACTTCATGGAAATAATAGCTTGGTCACTCTCAAGACGTAGTACTACAGAAAAAATGACTAATATTTTCAAAATGGCATTGCCTTTAAATTAAAACCCATCGCAGATGCCATTTAGTTTCTGATCGCAGACCCATAAACACATATGAAATGGTTTGGTAACGATTTATTCGCATTTTTGAAAACTGGGCTTTGGTAGGAACCGGGCTATGTTAAGTCATATAAATATTATATACGCCAATTATATGCACAAAATCCTTAAAATCAAACATTTTTTGCTTACAGCGAGCCAATGTTGTGGAATAATATATAAGATTATAGAGTTATTTATAATATAAACATACATAAATGTAGTATATTTGTCTAACATTTTAAACGAACAGTAAGGAGACTAATTAATAGCAAATAGCAATAACTACTTAAACACATTTAAAGTAAAATTAGCGTGCTTAGCGAAATTAAAATGATCAAACATTATTTTATTGACCGCCATATTACATTATGTATTATATCGTACAAATTTATCTCTATTATTTGTCTATTAATGTTTGGTTATACAAAAATCTGTAGACCGTAAAGATAAAAAAAGTTTGTTATTATTTGTATTACTTTTACTAATTCTAATAGCTATAATGAAAAAAAAATGATAAATATTAAGATTGTTTGTTTAACGACATGTTTTACAAACATTTAAAATAATATTAAAAAATGGCTAATTAAGATAAAAACCAAATAAAAAAGTTAAATAAGATGATTCAATTAACAAAGTATTTAATCCAGTTAATGAACTCTAATGGATGGTAGATCTCTTGTATACGACTCGGATAACGTAGGTGTCACACACACACACACTCACGCCTTTTATCGGCGAAAGGGTAGGCGGAGGCGCAACTAGTGCACCCACTCTTCGCGGTGCATATTCCGTCCCATGATGTGATGTGAGACGAGCCTATCGCCATATCGGGCACCAATTCCAGACTCAGCGCTGATAATGAATAGAAAAACCTAATATCACTTTGCCCGACCCGGGGATCGAACTCGAGACCTCAGCATTGTAGTCGTAGCGTAAAACAACTACGCCACCGAGGCAGTCAGTGACGTAGGTATGACTGCATTGTTTATTTCTACCATCAACCTGCAATATGCAAGCACGGTTGCGTTACAGTTTGAACATCGTAGCCAGTGTAATTACCACGCATGTGACGTCTAATGTCTCAGAATGAAGAGTAAACGTATGTGTCTATGATATTTTTAATTCAAAGTTCTAGTTCGTAAAGGTCAAGTGACCGCTGAGCTAAGTCCCAAACGCCTATAGTTACCCTACAGACATACACCATCTAAATCCCCGCGGTGGCCATCTTACGAACGATTAAAGTACTCTCTGGTGCGGAAGAAGACTAGCAAACGCAATGGCCACTGCCTAGCCTAGCGGCCCGTTTACCACGGGCAGAGGATATGGTGGTAGAATTAAGCAAACCTCCCCAATCCTCTTGGCGGATATTAAGAACCTGTATTTTTACAACTACATTTACCTAAATGGTGATACACAAGATGTATGACATATTGAGAATGAACCTTGCTCTCATTTTTTATTGCTACGAAATGCTTTCCTTTTGTAATTGTTAACTTACATTTCGATAAACAGGTTGATTCATACCTGTATGTAAATATTATTACAGTCTTGTTTTGCCGATAATCGTGCACTCAGTTTAGTATGTTTTCACATAAATAAGTAGTTGGACAAGGCTACACTGACATTGTAGTGGTCAGCTTTGCTTTTCAACATACATATATATAGCCTTCACTAACATCTGAAGACTCATAACAACTATAATTCGTATGCCGCGTTCAATTGGTTAAACAACCTTTGTCCTTAAATTTATTTACAGTAAATATTTTTATAATATTTGGAATCTTGACAGTGTTACCTAACAACCATGTTTGAAATATACGTTACTTTTATGATTTTTTTTGCACAAAGAAAGATAACAGTTATCTTTCACGCAGTCTATGGTTTTCATGTAATTGGTGCTTGATGGTATCAGAAGAATGATTCACAGACTGACGAGATTCACGAGACTATGAAGCAACAATTCCATTTTTGACTTAATAGTGTAAAATCGGAAAGAGCTATTTCAGCTGCAAACTCCTTAAGTGGCTTATAAAATAAGAAGCGAATGCTCTAAATGGCACTGAACTTTACTCGGGCTCAGTAATAACAAAGGCCGCAATACCCTTCATACCGAAATACTACAGTGCTGGGCGCTGGCACATGACTGCTTGACGGTAGGAATACACATCGCCTACTGGACTGATTATTACTACACGATTAAATAATACATGTTTGAAATTATAATTCTGTAAAGAACATTTATGAACTTTTTTACGGTAGGCAGCGGCTTAGCTGTGCCCTTGGCATTGCTGACGTCCATGGGCGACGGTAACCACTTACCATCAGGTGGGCCGTTAGCTCGTCTGCCTTTGAAGGCAATAAAAAAAAAGAATTAAAATAAATGATAGATATGACTCAAAATAAGTTCAAAACATTTTGGCCAAGGATACCATATTATGATGTCTATTTATCACATTGTTACCAAAGTATAATGTTTATAGTAGATTTAAGTTATCTTAATCACTATGCAAATAATGTAGTTTTCCGCCTCATGTCACGAAACCACCAACTTTAAACGACATACAAAATATAATCGCTAACAAGGTGGACTAGAAATTTCCTGCATACTGTTAGATACCATTTTGTCGACTGCATTTTTTTAGAGCTAAGTTCCTCATGGGTTCCCGCGGAACCTTATAACAACGCCCTACGCTGTGCGTCTGTCTCAAACTTCTAAGAGCTCTATCTTTTGGGCGTGCGATCCATTTGCCTAATGATAAGCTCATAAACAGTTAATAGTAGCAACACCAGCAAGAAATATTTATTTAATTACAAAGAACTGCGCCTGTCACCCTGCTACATGTTACTTAAGTATTATAACGTCGAATAATTATATTGGCTACTAAATGTAAGCTTGGAATGGAACGGTTTACCGAGATAATGTCCGCACGTTCAAAACCCAAGGTACATAGGTACCTATGACTTTTTGAAGTTACGTGTGTTTTGTTTATCAATTATCTACGTACCTCAGAATTCTCCATAAGAATTTCAAGGGTATGTGAAGTCTGCCAACCCTCACTAGGCCAGCGTGGTGAACTGAGGCTTAAACCTTGTTAGATGAAGCCCGTGCTCAATAGTGGGCAGTATGTAATAGGTCGGGGAAAAAATCTTTTCGCTTATAATATGTATAAACTTGTAATAAAATCTCTTTGGCTGTACCATTTATATCTGGCTGGTTTTGATGACATTAAAAAGGTTACATTTCAAAAAAAGAAAGAAATTAGTAAAATTTTGATTCCAGCTATTTTTTATTTATTTTTCTTCCGGTCAAAATGAGTGAATCTAAATGAAGAAACGCGATACATTTTAAAATTTTATTATAAAAAAGGAAAAATGCACAGAAAAACACGAAATAATTGTAACGTTTATGGACCTAATGCAGTGTCAGTAGTGCAAAGTGGGTTTAAGCGTTTTTAATCCGGAAATTTTGTTGGCAAAGATGCACCTCGCCCTGGTCGCCCTGATACAGATAAAGTGGACGCCATTTTTGAAAAAGTGGAGCAAGATCGATATATCAACAGTTACGACATAGCTGAAGAACTGAAAATTGACCACAAAACAGTTTTGACCCATTTGAAAAAAGCTGGGTACACAAAAAAAGGTCAATATTTAGGTGCCACACGAGCTCACTGAAAGAAACCTAATGAACCGTGTTCTCATTTGCGATTCCTTATTGAGACGTAATGAAACCGAATCGTTTTTGAAGAGATTGATAACTGGTGATGAAAAGTGAATCACGTACGACAAGAACGTACGAAAAAGATCGTGGTCAAAGGTTGGTCAGGCTTCAAAGACTGTGGCAAAACTTGGGTTAACTCGCAATAAGGTGATGCTGTGTATATAATGGGATTGGAAGGGCATTGGTCATTATGAGCTTTTATTGTCTGGCAGAACCATCGATTCGGATCTCTACTGCCAATAACTAATGAGATTAAAGCAAGAAGTTGAGAGAAAGCGGCCGGAATTGATAAACAGAACGGGTGTGGTCTTTCATCACGTTTTAACGCTAGACCACACAAATCTTTAGCCACTCAACAAAAATTACGAGAGTTTGGCTGGGAGGTGTTAATGCATTCAACGTATAGCCCTGAACTTGCACCTTCAGACTTCCACTTTTTTCGGTCTCTTCAGAATTCTTTAGGCAGTGTCAGGGGAGGACTGCCAAAACTACTTGTTGCGTTTTTTTTATCAGAAGCCCGAACATTTCTACAGCAACGGGGTTGTGGCACTACCTACAAGATAGCAGAAAGTCATCGAATAAAATGGCACCTATATACTGTAATTAAATGTAAATAAACTTTAAAAATAAGTCTTGATTTTCCATATAAAACGCGAAGAAACTTTTTCCCCAACCTAATAATGCAGGGCTGGTTTTATTGTTAAAGTATAAGACCTACTTGCATTAGCTGCTTGGTGACAAAACATTACCATGGCACATATTCCATTAGACTATCGTGCACAAGACTAATAGATAGCGGGTGACTTTTAGCAGGAGTCATAATAACAAATATGTAGTTATAAAGATATAAAACAGTCTTATAAAATTTTGATAATAAATTAATCGCAATGAAGTTCTAATATACTATGCAATAACAAGATCGCAATTCACAATCGATACGGAAAAGCCAATACACTTTGAAGTGGTCAACGTACTTGATATAAGTTAACATAATCACCAGCTTACTGATAATGTCATTACGGAATTTTTAAGTGAGTACATTATCTTTAAAGATGTACTGTCTTTACGTGATCACATTTATCATTATAAAGCAAATTTTAAAAAGGTATGTATTTAGAACCTTTCTTGAAAGTAATATGATAGATCTAATAGTCATGTCGAACTACCAATCGCTTTGATCATCATCATCAGCCATATAATATCCACTGCTGAACAGGCTCCCCTAAAGATTTCCAATCGCTTTAGTCTTCATTAATGCAGTTCCCTACAGTTTTGTTCGTTTTTGCTGAGCATAAGGCGGCATGGCAGTGCTATTTTCTTTTTATCGATTTGTAAGGTTTATCGACATGGCGACAATTTTTTATTTCTATGAATTATAATTATTGTTTTGTATCTGCTATAATTTCTTGATTTTAGTGAAATCACCGATAGATAATCGGTGGAAGCCATAATTTAAAAGAAGAAGAAGTGCTATTTTCTTAAGGATTTCATGTGATACCGATAAGTTCATTTAACCTAAATTTGCGAAATTATTGATTAGTAGTTTTTAAAAGAAAGCTTTTCATCTTATTATAAAGAATATTTTCAAAGGCAATTTTATGACTGCCGCCATTATGTTCATAGGTGGTGGTGGTCTATGTTTTTTTTTAATTTGAAACAATTAGAATCGAGTCGGAAATGGTTAGGTACTATTTACTTACATCATATTACCAAATTTATGGAGTATACTATCAAAATTGAAGGCTACAGCCATTGATATATAACCCGTTACAAAGTATAATAATGTTTTGAATTCATCTTATAATAAAATTCTTAAAAATAAAATAGCTTCCATTCCTATCATCTTCCTACTTTTTCTAAAAATCATCCTGAAGAACTTACTACCTAGTTTAAAGTTCTAATGTGCCTAAATTTTAAGGGCAAAGGTGAAGCTCCTGTCTAATGACAACCCTTTCGGACATATGGACTCAAGCCCATGTTATATTTAAATTATCTTCTTTCCTGCGGTTTAAGTTTAAAGATAAATACCGCGAAAGATAATGTAAATGTAGATCATAATATTCACGCGATAATACAATCATGTGACACCCACTTCAATCTGTCCGGTTCGTTCGTAAAAAATATCAGATTATGCTCCTGACATTGCTTTATTCTTTGTTTACGTGCCTGCCCACTATCAATAATCTTAACTGTTTATAAGTACTTAACGCTGAACGCAATATGTTTACTTGAAATGAAACAAAAAGTAAAATTCATCAATCTGACCACTTGTGTTGGTTTTGTATAAAATATGAACTATAAAAAAACGTATTAGAATAAAAATGAAGTTATAAAACCTAAGCGAGGTATCAAGCTATGTAACGTTTGTTAATGAATCCTGATTCTTATAATTGGTACGTACAATCTGAGATAAGCGACAGTAATTATTCACTATAATTATGTATAATATATTCCTCGCAGTGGTAGAGGAGGCCCGCAGTGGGCAGTATATAATACAGGGCTGGAATGGTATGGTATGGTATGTATATACATGTGATTGTCTTTCTTACCACTTGCAGTGCAACATATAAATAGTGGTTCGCTATCGCATACATCGGTCAAATATGTTGCCTCACAACGCTGTGAATTCCCCGCGATTTATTTGCAATTTGCAGAATGTCTACATTAAGTTCTTACAATATCATAAGCAATTTACTTAAACATCGGTTAAGGAAACAGATATTATTATATTAGTTAGTATTTAATTACGCAAGCCTATGTTAAATGAAAAGAACTCTAATAATAACAAAACAACGATTCGTAAAATACAACTGAATTAATTAATTATAGTTCAGCTATTGATTATCCAGCTAAAACAATAACTCTACAATACTTACGTTTAAAATTATAAGCAGTTTTGAAACTATCGGTGAAATGCAAATAAAGTGCAAAACAAAATATCTACGTATTGCGCATTATTGCTCAATCAAGGGTTAGTATGATAAGAAATACTAACATTTATAAATCTACAAATATTAAATTACTTACTTTTGCTCGCAGCTTCGCCCGTGAAGAAGTTTTTCCGGGATAAAAAAACCTAGCCTATGTCCTTTCTAGGTTCTCAAACTATATCCATACCAAATTTCATCGAAATCCGATCAGTAGCTTCGAAGATCTACAGTAACAAGCAGAAAAACAGACAGAAAATAATTATTACCTGCATGGTGTACAGTCAGCAGCATAAATATCTGTACAAAATCAAAATTTCAAATCGCCTATATACGCATTAAGTTAAACTAAAATATTTTTTCTTCGTTTGAAGTAAAAAAATACCTTTTATTTTATTTTTGTGAAGAGAAAAATAAGATTAGTAAGATTACAAAACTATGTAAACAATTTGAATTTGTTCATCTACTTATGCTGCTGACTGTATCTTTCTGAAGTATCTTTAAGGGGCGTCTACGTGTTGGATCTGTATCCCCACGCAAGTCTTCCAAAGACCGGCCTTCGTGCCGTTATTTTCCACAGGAAAGATACAATAATAATAATAACGTGTATTGCCAAAATCAATATTGTTACAACATTTGAAATAAGCAGAAATTAACTTACTAAATAGAAAAAAATAATGACAAAACGAAGTGGCTCAGCTTAACTGC
The DNA here is from genome assembly GCA_947568825.1 of Sphinx pinastri. Taxonomy (NCBI): domain Eukaryota; kingdom Metazoa; phylum Arthropoda; class Insecta; order Lepidoptera; family Sphingidae; genus Sphinx; species Sphinx pinastri. The sequence continues at coordinate 11,816,141 of OX387618.1, read as the reverse complement.
TATTTAAGGTATAAAACTCATCTAGCGCTGATTTTCAGCCACCCCTGGCCCCTTAGGTATTAGGCGGGGTATTTAGAAGTTAGGACTAACTGCTCCTCCCGATGATTATGTGTCGATTTTTATTATAAGCATAATTAATTTTAATGGAACTTGGAACATGAATATATCAATGCAGGGCTACTTTTTAACCGACGTCAAAAAAGGGAGAACGTTATCAATTTGTAGTGTATTTTTTTTATATTTGTTACCTTGGAAGTCAGTATTTTTAACCGATTTGCAAAATTCTTTTTTTGGTTAAAAAAATACTCCAAAATTGGTAATCAGTATAATTATGTAGGTATAGGTAATGTTAAAAGTTAAGTTGTTTTTGGTTTTTAGTAGTTTTAGAAGGCAGTTTACTTTTTTGTTATAATGTTTTTAATATCCAGAATAAAAAACACAGTACTAAGGTCCTTATTCCGGAATGGGCTCCTACGCAGGCGGAGCCGCGAGTATAGTTTTGTAATTATTAAAAATTAAAAAGAAACGCATCTAAAAATTTTAAATAATATTTTTTGTCGAATAATTGTAATATAAATCTATAATAATATAATTGAAATAACAACGATGCCATATACATAATGTGTATACGTAAATAATATAATACATAGTCTGAGTGATATTATGCTAAACAAATATCTTACTTCTTTTTTATGGCAAAATATTTGGCATAGACTGGAATTTCATAAGCTCGAAATGACACGGATGGCGGCTGACGCTCCTTGCTTCCCACATATGTATAACTATCGGAATAGGTAATGCGAACAGTAAAGCGACTCAGTGGAGTATTTGAGAGAACACCCTTCTTAAATATGTACTTATTGATTTTTAACAATGAAATGATTGCCGGCAATAGCAGTTGTGGCCGATACGCATATTAACTGATTAATTCATCCATCGTTATGTAAATATGACTCCGTTGTAAATAGAGAAAATATTTTTATGCTGGCATAACAACCGAGGAAATGAGTCGAGGTATATCTTTGCTTATTTAAGGGCCAGGAGCGTTTCTAAATTACAGTAGTAATGGCAGTACTTATTTACCATAACACGCCAACTAGATTGTTTATACTTGATCTTTATTATTTACATGTGACTCGTATAAAACGTACGGAAACCAATGAACTCAAGCAGTTGAGCTGAAGGTGCTCCAGTGTTTTCGACGCGTTTTCCGGATTCCCAAGCGAGAGCCATCTCGTGACCCGTGAGAATTAACTCTAATGTGATAATGAACAAAACAAAGAATATGCCATTTATGTTTGTGTAAAATTGACGTCACCCCTTATAAACGATTGAGAACTCTCAGTTCCATATAAGCAGGTGTGATTAAATGCAGACTGCATACAATATTTTATTCCTAAAAAAACTAGGTAGTGGAATTGACGCGTGAATAATTGTCGTATGCTCTCAGTCCGCCAGATCACGTAGATCCGTTCTGAGATTTCGATTCCGTGAGTAGTAGAGGCGGCAGCGCGCCGCCGTCCACACCCGCGCTCAGCTCTCATCTCGTCCTTATCCCTTATCTTTAAGGTATTATTCAGTCGGCCTCGTGACTGAAGTATTGCGACTGCACTCCCTTGTCACAGTTGACGCGATATCGCCAGTATCGACGATCTCCTTCGATCACAGTTTACTGTGTTGTGTTATTGATTTAGTATCGTCGTTATATTTACGACACTTAACGTTAAAGAGTTAAACGATACCAAAAACAATCGATATTTTAGGATTGTGTACTGCTTGATGCCGGTTGGGTACATAGTTTACTACATCAAGTAAGTACTATTCAAATTCTATTATTATTTCATGTATTCTACAAGTAACTATCGATAAAAAGTTAAATTGTGATCTCAAGTATGTATTCGTAAATGCTAATAGATTTTTGACATGCCCAAAACAAAACTTGCGGTGCTAATAATGGGTATAATTGGATTGACGTTTATCTTATTTATGTGACCATATTTAAACTACTCTGTAATAAGACTGAATAAAGTATAGTTTTACACATTTTTGTAACTGGAAAAGTACTTAATACGTCTACCAAAATTCAACACATTCTGAATAGACTGAATAAATTGAAAAACTGCGTTATTTTGTTACGAAACCCTAAAAACCGACCTTTATTTGTGTGTTCCCCCAAATTGAACATCAATGACTATTATATTACAATTTTAGTAAAGAATGGGTTAGCAATAATTTTATTAAAATGACGATATTGTTTTTGTTAAAATAACAATATTACATAGTAACATCGTTAAAGGCTATGTAAGTCTTTACTTTGTTTGTTATTGTATTTAGTTTCTCAAGTTACATAAATTGTTAGATCCAGATTCGATATAATATCCATCTTTGCTAGTAGAAATATATTAAAAATTATACCCACAAACTACATAGCTAAAAGATTTTAATTATCTTTTTCTTGTGGCTCTGACCGCATCCAAGTCCTTTTCCGGGTTTCTATTATGAAGCCTACGTTATTCTCTGAAAAAAGGTCCCACTATCCACCAATGAAACAGTCAGACAAACTGGTAAAATGTAATAAATCCTACATATATTTTAAAAATATAACCTAACCCAAAGTCTGTTTCATTAGATTTAAATGGCAATGCAGGAGAAATTATGCATTTCCCAGCTCATTTCAGCGGAAAAATTTTATTCCGATGTGGAATCGACGTAATAGTCTATTTCGAGCATGTTTCAATGCTTTCAGTATGTAGAGGTATTTCTTATTGCAATTTATTTAACGTGATTTTATGCCGTGTCATCAAATCAAAAATTCAAAGCCGGTAAAAAAATGTAAAGTGCTTATAAAGAATTTTACTATAAGCCTATTTTTTCGCAATGTTATTACAAAGTTCCTTTTTGAATTGCAATTATTATATACAAAAACTTAAAAAACCTTAAAAGTAACTAAAAACGCTTTTACTCCCCATTATAGTTATACAATGACACGATACATAAATTATCACATTTAAACTGGTCCTAAATCAACACTTAATAACGTGTTATTGTATTGAAACGATTCTAAAAAATAATTTACTAATAGAAAGTTTTAGTGTCCCTGAGCAAATTATTAACTAATACTTTTTTATTTTATTTGATTGCCTGAATTCCTTGAAATGACCTTCACGTGGGCGATGCCTCGCACAAAGGGGATGCATATTGTAATAAATATAAAGTAATATTAATTAAACATTTTAACATGAAGTTGATTAACGTTCATATTTAATTTCCCTAAAATCACCTTGGGAAACTGACCGTCACACAATAGACAACTGGGTATTACTAACAATAACACCATAAGAATATTAAACAAACAGGAAAAATACATAACTGTATAGCTAACTAGAACGATGTATAACAAGTTACTTCTTTTTTTTTAAATAATAACGTCTGTGAGCGTTGTGTTAAATTTATTGCTTTTAAAGAAGTTTCCAAAATTGGTTTCTGTAACTTACGTGTTGAAGTTGTAATTTGCAATTATTTTCAACTAATTACGTTTCTATTTAATAGTGTATAAATATATTATATGTAGGTAACTACTATGTTTGCATAGAAGTAATTAAGAATTTTTTAGATGCATTATATTGTGTTAGATTCCAAACTTTTAGGATTGCGTATCGAATGAATAATGTAAATATTGAAATCTTGGAGATTATTACCTTCTTGTCTTATAACAATGCAAGTTCTTAAGATCCCCCGGTATAAAGATACAACAGTCGCAGAGTGATCATCAAAACCTATAGAGTAATTCTAGACAACTCATATACATATAGGATTTCGATTATGAAATAACAGAAGAACAATATATTAAGAGGTACACGACAACGATGCGAACCATGGGTCGCCACCTGTTAAGCTACTCTATCAGGTTTTTTTCGCATACAGTAATACCCAAGTTGGACTCAAAGTCGACTATATTCAACCATTCCTTCTAGAACTGTCAAAAAAAACGTCAAGCTCTTGCGATGTTGTTCGACCGCCATTTTTAAGCGACGCGTATAAGACACGCGTAGCTTATCGACCAGTACAAACACTAACGTGTGACCAATATCAAACGCGTTGTCGACGCGGCGATTTGTGTGCAGAACATAGCTTAATCATGCTACTTATAAGCAACTGGTAAGATAGGCGTACAAAACGCGAGTCGCTTGTCAACAGCCTCGTGGGCGAAGGGTTAATAAACACCAGGCTACAAGTCTTTCCATAAAAAATGGCGGAACTCGTTAAATATCGATATTCCTGATTGAAAAACCGTCGATATTTAAGTTTTGTTGGTTATTTGTCTTTAATAAAAACAATTGGGCATCTGTGGTATTTGCAATTTACCTCCTCCTAGGTATTATACGTACTCCGAAGTTTTTATTACTCTAAAACTTTGTGTAGGCGGATAATTATCCTGGTATGTTTACAAGAGCCTATCGCCCTTCGATAATATATACAATTACATAAATATTATTTTATTACATTTATGCCTTTTTGTTTCTGCTAGTTATCATGTAGCTTATTTATCTTATTATCATCAAAATAAGTATATTGCTTTTTTTTACTTGAAGACTTATGTTGCTTGAAGTATGTTGCTTGCCTAAAAATACTTCTTGTCTAATGTAAATGCAATTCTATAGGATATAAAATACGAAAGTAAAGATTATATTAATATTTGTGTTTCCCGGTAAATACTTCAATGTCTTTTTTATAATACCTTACAATTTCCGGAAGGAATTAATCGGATATTTTGGAAAGAATCTCCAAGACGACTGAATGAATAACTATAAAATCAGAATCTTGTCCAAACATTTTTTTAGTTCGGACAAAGATTCTGTTTTAAACCAAAAAATACTTTCATTTCAAATGTACACCAATATAAAGCTACATTATCATTGAGTAACATTGGCCACTTTTCATCGCGGAAAAATATAAAGCGGTACTTTTATACCGGAAAAACTTATTCACGCGGGCGGAACCGCGAGCCAAAGTCTAGTCTATAATAATTTTACCACCGGTAACAAAAGTTATAAAATTATAAACATTAATTTAAACATGTAGTTTACTGTTCTTATCGCTTTGCCGTTAATTATAATTGGTAATCTAGGTATAAATTTTTAATCAGGTAATTAACTATATATTTTCGATCATAAAATTTGTTGATGATAGAATATAATTTGAAAAGATTATGTAGCGCAGCTAGCATAATTATTATTGTACACTATGTCTAAAATCTACTTTTCAAAGCTATTAAACATTGCTTAAACTTGCGATGTGTGTGGAGTGAAAACCATTATTACGATGGCTATAAGATATTAATTCTTCTCCAATTGATTTGGATGGCCGGCACAACGCAGTGTTATGCGTGGTCGGTAACACTCAACAGTGTCATCATAATTATCTAAACGACTGGACGCTAGGAAGCCACAAGTATTCTACATTAGTTAATATAGTAGAATGTCTTTGGTTACTACTTCTTCTTAATCGAACAAGAACTTCATTATTTTACAATTCTATAGTGTGCAGTGAAAGTGAGCTGCGCGTGTGCAGAATAAAATGGTTAGTGAGAATTAATTTAAATCTTTTTCGACGTCTAATAATATTTAATAGTGCTATGTTTTTGTTTTCGATTTTGTTATTGTAGTTTAAAATTTTAAATATAATCATATCTAATGTACCTATACTTATTTTACGTTTAATATTTTTTTGTTGCCATACGAATCAATTAGATATTTGTAAAGTGTAACAATATGACAGCATTAGCTTTCATATTGACATTTATTTTTTATATGATAGCCAATATAAGTTTAACGAAATAGACAAAAAAAATAAGAATTGAAAGGTTCAATTCTTCTATTCACATAAAAAAATATTATATTATGTTGTTTACCACTTTTTGAAGTGTTAATTCTTCTTGATGTATTTGGTACTAGTATATCATTGTAATAATGGTCTATACTCTTTAGTCGTGACTTTTGCGTTTGATTTAACCGCGTGTGTCTGTTTACACTAAACGAGTTGATACTATTGTAAACAGAATGAAATAATCGTTTGTTCTGTTGACGTCCTCGCGCGCCTGAAAGAGATTAGCACCATATTGAAACTAATTGAACGATTCATTGCCTATTTTGCATGTATGAACCAGATAAATTGTGAGGTAAATAAAAGCGAATAATATCATATGATTTTCAAAAGTCACGCGGATAAAAGACCTTTTTTACTTATAATTTACGTTAAAATGTAAATATAGTGATTATGGAGTGTAACAAAATATAAAGGTAATTATGCGCGATAGATGTCAACATAAAAATATAAATTGATTAGTATAATACTTTAATATATACGAGAAGTAAAACTTCGTAACCTTTTTTATGCACATTGCACCAACGGAGAAGTGTAAGATTTGGCATAATTAAAGTTCATATAGAGGAAGAGGGCCGTAAAAAAGTTACACGTAATATGTGTTACAAATATATTAAATTCGACGGTCGAATTTCGACCATTGGACTAACACTAAATAATAATATTATAATAACAAAAAATATATTAATTAGCCGTTTTTATAAATATGTGTATAATAAGTAATAGTGTGTTCTTTGTGAATTATCGTTCGCTTTAACGGTGAAGGAAATCAGTGTGAGGAAACCTGCATATCTGAGAAGTTCATTATAAGAATTTCGAAAGTATGTGAAGTCTGCCAACACGCACTAGTCCAGCGGGGTGGACTAAGGCCTAAACCCTCTGAGTGGTAGAGAAGGCCCGTGCTCAGCAGTGGGCAGAATGTAATATAGGGCTGGTATGGTGGTGGTGGTATAAATATAGTTTTCAACAATCACAGCTGAGAAGTCCTGGCAATGACAAGAACGTCGCAGTCAGGAAAAAATCACACAAAAATAATCAGATGACATTTAATATTTTTTCACAGTTTTCCGTGAGCTGTCAATGTATTCATATAAAATGACGTGTGGGACCCTGACAGCGCCATGTCATTACCTGTGATTAGAACCCACTACTAAAACCTGACATGGGTTTTTATATTTAGACCCTAATAGTAAATAGTTTTTTTTTAACTTAACGCGAATGTTTTTTTGTGCATCAGATAAATTTTATCGAATGAATACCTTTATCAAATCGAGATATTTTTATAGAGACCATGTCAAAGTGTCAAATCGCCATGTCACTGGCATTTGCCCGATAAAAATTATCATCAGCGTATCTCATGGTTGAAAAATGAAACTTAAGGTAGTTGATATTTTGTATCCTATTTTTATATGGCGTTACACTCATCAGTCGGTTAGCAATTTGGAATTAGACACCTGAATATTAATCTTAACTTAAAATTTATTAAACTCTTACACTGCACACGACCGCGGTTCCGTCCTCGCCGTCGAGGACCTCGCCGCGTTCCCCGTCGCCCCCCCGATCCTCCTGACAGTTCCGGCCTGCGTGCCGATGAAAACGATACGAATCAATCGGATTAGGTCAAAACCTTCCCCCCACTAATCGTTGTATGTCTCATTCTCCCCTCAGTGACCGTCCTGAGCCGAGGTTTGTAACCCGTAGTGGGTTGCCCTCAGCATGGTCACTTAATTCAAAGGGTTGCGAGCGCCTCAGCGTTCACCCTAAAGACCGGTGTGGCCAGATAAGCCGACTCGCGTCAGACTACAGGGAGGTAGGGAATTTAATAAAAAAAAAACATGACACACGCATAACAAACGGACAGATAGACGGAACATTTCTAGGGGTATAGAGCACTCCATTCGTGCCGGTTTTTTGTGCCGTAGATAAAACTGTTTGCAACGTGACGCTATCAATACAGAAATTAGTCATATCCGTAACTTAGTAAAACTAATCAGTCACGGGACGGTTCTATACGTATTCCTTTAGAATACAATAAACTTCCATCAAAATTTAATTACTGTTAATCATTGTTTTATATTAGTGTCTGTCATACTGCACAGATCCATTTATTACTTGCAATAATAGCTTTATAGGTATAAGTTATAGTCTACCTCGCGATCATTTATATGCTTTACGGCCTGTTTCACAGGTATCAAGTAAGTTTCATTTGACAATTATCATAATATTATCTGATGTGAATAGTACATATTCTATTACCATTTATTTGGGAGGATAGATAAGAGTGTGACTTTAGTATTTGGTCGGCTTCTACATTTATGTGACGAGAACAATTTATCTGCCAGCCGTGAAATCGGCCCTTAATCTATTGTTCGTAGTGAAAAAATGCTTTAATGCACGGCTTCCGAAACTATGAGTCGCGACTCACTTGTGGGTCGCGAGGGGAGATTAACTGGAACCTGAAAATAGAACAATACATCGACCGATCGGGCGAAAAGCAGGACGGCCAATGATGAAGAGAAAATTAATTCAAATTCTTATTGAAATAACACTCATTGTGTGCAATTTAGTATTAAAATTGACTTCATGATAGCCAAGAGATTCCATAATTAGTAAGTTTTTGTTAGGTGGGTCGCGGTCCAGTCAACTTTGCGAACCACTGCTTTAGAGTGAATGTTGAACATAAATCTAAAACTCTGACGATAGTTTTATTACTGTTTCATCGTACAATATTAATTATTCTTACTTTCATGAGTACATACTATTTATCACATCTAGAATTGGTTTAGTAGTACTTGTACCGAGAGGAAACCTCCTCAGTATTTCATTCCCAGAGTTTGGGGGTGATTGAGCTCGACTTGCAGAACTTCCACGTTCCAAACCTGATCATTCAATCAAGCAACTGCTAATTTCTCTCTAGCTAAAAATAAGGGCAATTTAACTTGAAGATGTAATCGCCGAATCGCCGAAGATGTAATAGGAAAGCCTATTTATTGGTCTAGATTCTAGTGACGTAGCGTTTTTTGCTATGAACTGTGTTATATTCAGTTCTATTCCCAAGGTTCTAGGTTATGCAACTAATATCTGTGTGATATTTCATCCGAAACGAAACGAAACTATCTGTAATTTTAAATTTCCTTTAAAAATGTATATAATTTTTGCATAACTTGGAATTTCACCCACTTCACGTGAGATAAGATATCGCTCAAGTCGAGGTACTAAATAACTATGTCACATCATAGTTATCTAAAAAGTTGTATCTTTTTAAAAGCCTTTTGATCATATCTTCGTTAATCTCCTTTGTTTTCACTACGTTGAGTAGCAACAATAAATGATAGTACCTATGTCTTACGATAACAGTACCGACTTTACACATATACATTTGTAAAAACAGCTTACAAATTATGGTTATACATAATGTTATTACAAACGGCTACTTAGGATAAAAACTATAGTACTAGAGTAAAACATCTAGCCGTCTGAAGCATTCTGCGAATTATTTTCCTTTATATCGATCCTCGTAAAGAATTAAAACTGAATTATTCATGACGATTGTTACAATACTTGTCCCAAGAGATAATACCATTGTAGCACTTCCGTTATTTCAAACATTTCAATAAGTAAATCCAAGCAATTACATCCATGTTGCATAACAAGATTACGAACTAATTTATTGTGTGATCTAGTACATACAAATAAAAGCAAAATACTACCTACTCCTTGATCACTATTCACTACTACTCACAAGATGCCTGGAGATATGAAGTCTATAGACTTTACCCAGTTTTTTATCCGCTTATAAAGAATTTAACTAAAATTCACACCTGTGACAATTACAAAACTTTTTGATGGACGGAGCTATAAAAAGGTCAATAAAAGTATTTTAGTACAGTCATACTTCTTTCCATAAATAGTGAGATTGTATCGCTGTCTACCCTTTTATATTTTTTCATGGAGTTACTACACGTGAAATCCTACCGTGTTCGCGACAAGAAGTGTCTATTGTCATCAAAATGAGAAACAGAGTGGTGTAACGTACAGCTGGGATAAATTTATGATATGAAATACGACTGCCTCGGTAGCGTGTTTGTATTACGGTACGACTGCAATGCTGAGGTCTTTGGTTCGATCCCCGAGTCGGGCAAATTGATATTGGATTTTTCTATTCAGTATCAGCCCGTAGTCTGCTATTTATCCCCGATAGGCTGGCCCCCTATCACATGATGGGACGGAATACGCAAGGCGAAAAGTGGGTGCACTAGTTGCGCCTCTGCCTACCACTTCGGGGATAAAAGGCGTGAGTGTGTGTGTGTGTGTATGAATTATGAAATACCATGATTTATGAATGTAATAATGCACTTCGAAAAATAAAGGATAGCATGTGAACAATGGATTATGTTTCACGACGGTATTGAACACTACACATCAATTTTATTTTATCTGGCTTGTCAATGTTCTTGTCAAACACGTAATTTTTTTTCTGGCATAATATTGTGCTTCTTTTGTTTAATCTTTACTATAGCCACCATTCGCCATATACGTGAAATTTCGCTTAAATAGAAATTTATTAAAACTGGTAGACGGTAGCTCTACATTATCTCCTTGTGACATGACGCACATAAGACAGGGCGAACCAAAAAGGTTCACAGGAAAGTTATTATTAGACCTCGATCGCACCTTAAAATACATTGAAGAGTACGGGTCATGTGTTACAATTATAATTGACGTTTGTCAACCGGAACAAACATACTGGTAGGCATCGCGACTCTTCAAGTCGCACATTTGGCTTATAAATAAATCAATCACAGGAGTATTTCCACTTCAATTAAATGTAAGGAAATGCTTCTTAATGATAACGCCACTTAATTAATAATAGAACATTATATCAATTTTCCCATTTTAATAACTAATAACTATTGTTACACCAAAACAACCATAGTGTTAAGGCACATAGACGTTTGTTTTTTTTAATGATTATAACTAGGTTTACAGTAATCCATCATTAGATTGCTTTATACCAAATTAGACTTCTGCTCGCGGCTCCGCCCGCGTGAAAAAGTTTTTCCGGGATAAATATATTTTCCCGGGATAAGAAGTAGCCTATATCACTCAGGAGTAATGTGTGAGAGAATGAAAGTGAAAGAATTTGCACAATCGGTCCAGTGGTTTTTGAGTTAATCCATTACAAACAAACAAACGATCAAATCTCTCCTCTTTATTACATTAGTATAAATTGCAAATGCACTAAAATCCCATATCAAGTGAAATTGTCCCCGTACTAGGCTTAAATTGCTTTACTGCATACTGCAAATCATTTCTTTTAAACATGCATCAGCTTTCCAATCGCAGGGTCAGTATCAATGACAATTGACCAGCAAAGGCCATTGTACTTTACCTTTTATTTACGATCTGTTACCAAATAGAACAACACAACAATGATTGGGTGAGCAATCCACTTAATTGTTGTGGGGCGATAAGCGTTACGCGGACGCGTGTGCGCCGGCTCGGGCGCACGCGTTCACATAAATATGATTGGGAACGCGTGGTCGGCCCCTCGTGAGTAGTCATGTGATTGTGATGAGACCACTTAAGCAAATAAACAGTGGAATGGTGACCGCCAACTACTGTCAATATTGGGAGCGATTTACCTACACCATGCACTGATGCACTTTAAAAATAGTTTCCCGATTTGAACTAAATTATTTTACTGGATATCGCCAATTTTCCTTCACAGCGATTACCCATACTATATATATTATATATACATTAAACAAGTAGCTGTGGCTAGCCATACACGTAAATTTTGTTATTAATGCATATCTAAAGTACCTATTCACATGTACATATTATTCAAATTACTGTATGCATTTTATTATGTTATGTACTCATTTCTTGTATTTTTTATGAGACTTTTATTTTCTACCGGATAGTTAGTTTTAATTAATATATTTCTTTAAGTTTATAAAAATGTAATTGGTACAAATATATTTATATGCAATCAGCCCTGTATTATATACTGCCCACTACTGAGTGGGGTTATATTTATATAGTCATTAGTCGTACCAATGGTAAAAACCGTTTATAAAAAAACTACTTGTTGCTCGCGGCTTCGTCCGCGTGAAGTCTTTTCCACTAAATAAGGCTCTAAATGACTGTAGCGATCCGTTACGCCATCTACATGACGTCAGCGACATCTATTTGAAAAATCGGGTACAATATATGTCAATTATTTCGTACGAAACAAATTCCCAAGATAAATAATACCCCATGTGTTATTCCAGAGAATTGTCTCCGTCCGTATCCCAAGTTGCATCGAAATCTGATCAGCTGTTTCTGAGTTTACTTCTAACAAACATCCAAACATTTTACAACCTTCGCATTTATGTTATACTAGCCTTTGCCCGCGGCTCCGCCTGCATGAAAAAGTTTTTCCGGTTAAATATTTTACTGGGAATAAAGTATTGTGGTGTCACGAAGTCTCATATACCTGTGCATTTTTTTTTATTGCATTGAATGACGAGACGAGCATGCCGTTTGCCTGATGGTAAACGATACGACCACCCATAAACAGTAGCAACACCATCCAGCACCTTGAGTTACAAAGTACTGTGTGGCATTCCACTGCGCTCGCATCCTGAGACATAAGATGTTAAGTCTCATTATGTCCAGTAGTTACACTGTCTACAATGTCCTTCAAACCGAAACACAAGAGTGCATGCACTCTGCTGCTTGGCGGTAGAAATAGACATTGCGGTGGTACCCACCCAGACGGACTCTTACATACCGAGAGACCTACCACCAGTAGATTACTTTATTCGTTATATCTTATGAACCATAGTACATAAATAAATAATAGAATATAATATCAATCTTCCAATTGTAATAACTGTGGTTACACCTAAACTTAACAATGAACGATAGTCGTAGTGAAAGTACATGTACTTGATATATATAATTATTTTAATCAAAATGATATCCTTATTAACCATATTAATGAACTAGCTTTTGCCCACGACTTTATTTTGCGCGATAATAAAGCCTATAGCACTCAGGAATAACGTAGCTTCCTATTGGTTAAAACATTTTCAAAATCGGTTCAGAGGTTCCAGAGATTAGCCCCCACAAACCTACAAACTCACAAGATTTTCCTGTTTATAATATTAGTATAAATTACAACTGTTTGAGAAGTGAGATAAAATTGTATTTTATAGTCGTCTCAAGAAAGCGTTTATATTATTTTATTCGAAACTATTCTCTATGTCTAAATAGATATGATCGATGGTAGAGACCTCACTTTGCACGCCGTCCTGTTACTTGATTGATACTTGATATCTATCGAGCTTGATGGTTAATCTGTTTATTCTGACATGTAACTGCATCTCGGTTAAATATGACACGACGGACATAAGATTATGGTAGTGGGTAGTATTATTATGAGAGTGGGTGTAAAACTAACAAACTCTATCAGAAATCAGAAAAATCTAAGTGACATTTACTTTACATCACTTTTTACGCAATGCTGCATATTTTTGGTATATAAAAAAACCTGGGACGGTACGGTGTGTTTTAGGGTGCAATATTTTAGATATTATTATTAAATAAAATCACATAATAAGTACAAATATTGATTGAGTACTTAAAAAATATGAGAAATGATAGGGCGACACATAATAATAAATCTGACTTTTATTATTCTAAATATAACATTCGCATAATGCAAAGTAACACTGGTCGCAGGAACAGGCTGGATGGAGGCCGCGTTTGACAGGTCCTTATGGAAATCTTTGGGGGAGGCCTTTGTTCAGCAGTGGACGTCATGTGGCTGATGTTGACTGTAACACTTAATGTATAGTATTTTAGACTAACGCTTGCTCATTTTAGGACAATCTCAGAGCAATTACGAATAAAATACAATTACGTTTTCTTCACATAAGCCATTGTTTTATCATTGACAGCAAGTATGCTAGTATATGTCTTATCTCACTTGTGTTATCCGCAAAAGATAAAATTTTATTTTACAACAACGTTTTTTCCGGTTTGACGACTCTAACAACGTTTATATTAATTCGTTCCTGTTGTAATGTAAATAGCAATGTATTCTGATGTAAACAATGATATCGTGTTGGCGGGTGCTGTACCGACACGCTTGCTAGCTTATGATTCATAATATGAAAATCATTTTAATCATTTAATTTAATTACTTGACTACGGTGAAGCGAGGTAGGATGATGATTTTAACACCCTATGTATGTATGTATGTATTATGCTCCTCTCCAGCGTAACTCTTAGTGGGCCGATTTCAACAGTTTTATTTTCTATTAAAATGTTTCGTAAATCCTACCAGTGCAATGGTAAAGCCGTCTAGTGAAAAATCCTTCATTATGGATAGATGTACGTATTAATAAACATGTACAATGTAATACTATACACTATTAACGGATTAAGCAACGAAAAAATATCTGCATATTGTTTTATAGCATTTTGATAAAGGACCACAAAGAGAAAATAAAGTTCAAAAACTAAAACAAAAACTATGGAAAAAGTAACTCAAGAGGACCAAATAAGACAATAATTTCAAAAGTAAAACTTAACCGTAATCCCAGGCGTTCGTTGAAACAGGTTCCCGCAGTTTTTTTTAAACAACCTTTGTCCACAACTTTAATACTTCCTTTAATTTTACTTAGTTCCTGTTTTACGATGTCTGGGTATATGTTAAAGACTCATTTACACGGATCAATAATTTCTAGCAATAACCGAACGCAATTATAGCTAGAAATCGTATACTACATACACACACACACACGCATTTTATCCCCAAAGGGGTAGGCAGAGGCGCATCTAATGCACCTACTTTTCGCTGTGCGTATTCCGTCCCATGATGTGATAGGTGGCGGGCCTATCGCCATATCGGACACAAATTCCAGATTCTGAATAGAAAAATCCAATATCACTTTACCCAACCCGGGGATCGAACCTGAGACCGCAGCATTGCAGTCATACCGTAATACAACTACGCCATCGAGGCAGTCATAAACCATCATCAGGACGTTATATAGGACGTTATAAATAACTAAAAAATCGTATAATTGAGGTAGAATTTTACTCATCGAATTTTGAAATCTGAAGCAATAAAATATATAACATTACAAACATTTTGTACAATTTTTTTTTTTTTTATGTAACATCGTAGGTATGTATCAACCTTGCAGCTAAAACATGCTAAATAACTTAATACACTCTAGGTACACAGTCCTCGTCCAGTGGATCATATTAAGCCAACACTTGTTAGAATATTAGTGTTAAACTAGCGTAGCTTCAGTGCTGAATCCTGTAATTCAATTATATTCGTATTTTGGATCAGTACCCTTTTGGACATAGTGAAGCGCGCGCGCCGCTTTAGCGATCTTAAGTCGATTACTCTAGCGCTTCGAAAGTTTTCTACAGAATGGGAAACATGTAAGATACATTATATTTGAACAATAAATTATCGTGTTACATACGAAAACATAATAAAATAAAACTTTTACTGGTGGTAGGTCCCTTATATGTAAGAGTCCGTCTGGGTGGGTACCACCGCAATGTCTATTTCTACCTCCAAGCACCAGTGCGCATGCACTGTTGTATTTCGGGTTAGAAGGACATTGTAGCCAGTGTAACTACGGGACATAATGAGATTTAACATCTTATGTTTCAGGATGACGAGCGCAGTGGAATATCACACAGTACTTTGTAACTGAAGGTGCTGGATGGTGTTGCTACTGTTTATGGGTGGTCGTATCGCTTACCATCTCGCGAACGGCATGCTCGTCTCGCCATTCAATGCCAAAAAAATCGTTAATTTGTTTAAAAAAAAACTACTTTAAAAAAATATTGCTTTACTTAAATTAAATAATTAAGAAGGTATAGGCTATATTTTAAAAATCTGTACTTTGATTAAAATGTATGTACAAGTATTTTAGTATAACATTGCGTATTCGTAAAATATTTTAATTTTTTATGTATGCCGTTGTCTAACATAAAATTCTTATTGGTTGCTCGTTTTACAAAAATAATAGGGTCGCAATATTTTATTATTAGTACTTATCAATATTAGCTCACCTAGTGCGCCTGTTTAGACCCACTGCTATTATTTATCAAACGCAATCCAATCGAAACGAATTCGTTTGGATAAACGTAGAGTAAGGTCCTATTCAAAAATTTCAATTGAGCCTTACTATTCTAGATCCAAAAAACCCCTCTTAAGATATTTTACATCCCACTTAACACATTAAAATTCCATTTTAAATTTTCAGGTACGAAAAACAAGCATACGAATGACCGCCATAAAGGAATACCCCTTCGATCTTAGTGATTTGAAAAATCAACCCGTGGAAGGAGGGGACACGCGAATAGCACCCCCACAACCGAACAACTTGACAGCACCGAACTCCCGACCGCCCTCAGCTGCATCCGGTACTGACGGAAAGAGGAAAGTCTCCATCATGGCCGACGAATCAAGCAAGGACCGGGAAAACCTGCCATCAGAAAGGTATGTACGAACGAACATTGCATAAGTGTTCACGTTACGTTATCGACGTTATTGCTTTCTTCTTCCATCTTTGTTTCGTCACTCGTCCCTTTCGTATATTCTTCTATGAATTAAGAAAGCGGTATTTTCGAGAATATAGCAAATATTTTCATTTGTACATACTATTTTCACATTCGTTTTGACCTAGTGATAAAATCTTGTGAGAACCAAAATTTTTTGCGGCAATTGGTTATTTTTTTGTTCAGTCTTGCATAGCGAATTATTTCGATAAATAAAAGTAAGAAATGCAATCTTATATATTCTATTGAATTATAAATTATAATAAAATAGATACATAAGTAGAAAAATGTTATTCTATATTTAGTTATGATTATAATAATATAAATTGATCGGCATATTAAAATTTCGAGAGAAACATATATAACAAATTATAAAATTAACTATTTCTTATGAACAACCGATACATAATATAGCACAAGCTGTTTTAGAGTTATATCTTTACAAGTAGAACTTCTATATAGTGTAGTCGTTTGAGATATGAACTAGTGGTAGTGTCTTCATGTCTGCATTGTCTTGATTTTGTACTCTTATCTCATTGTAAACAAAAGTAAACTTTACGAACGTTCTAATAAAACACGTGAGAAGCACACTATCACAACTAGAAATTTATTATTTGACACCATATTCGTTTTAATTATACTCAGGATCAGTCATCAATTATTGAAGAAACAATGTAGTAAAACCAAACTGTAAACAAATATATTATATACAAGTTACAATATGAATGAACCGGCTCTCAAGTGATAGCTCTCTCTTAGAAAAAAACTTACTTGAAATGGCAGCGTTGCACTTGTGTTTCGTACATTATGTCAATTTTCGGAGGATCAATAAATCTTCATACTCTTCCCTTTTCTTACTAATCCTCCTTAAAGCCCGGCAATGTTACATTAACAAACTCTCAGTGACGGTGTCCGTGGATGGTGGTAATGAATTACCTTCTCATTTACCTAATATTACCATTTCTTGTAGTAGGTATGATTGATGGTATGAACCGAAACGCTACGGCCATGATTGAGCCACGGTTGTAGTCACACTTTTTATTTTTACGTTAAATTTTCGTTCGATTGTAGTTGTACATACATACCCTCACGCCTTTTATCCCCGAAGGGGTAGGCAGAGGCGCAACTAATGCACCCACTTTTCGCCGTGCATATTCCGTTCGATGATGTATGATGTATGATGTAGGGCCAGCCTATCTCGATATCGGGTACAATTTCCAGACACCGGGCTAATATAGTAATAGTAACTTTTATATTGTTTATTAAATATGAAGTCACAACTTAACTGTCACGTAATCAACTTTTTTACAAACTACTTAACCAAAATAAGCATGTGAAATTAGTAAAATACTTTTCCGAAGAAGTAGCCAATTTAGATATTTGAAAAATGAATCAGCGTTGAAATCTTTTACACGGCGCTGACTTCAGACAACTCTACCTCGAATTTTCGTTTTTTTAAATTAAATATTCATGTTTCCTTCTAACATATTATCACTCAATATTCTCTCCCATTTGTATTAATCCATTTTAAAGGGTCTCATTACGTTAATGGCACATCTCGCAATTCCTACCGCCAATCCATCTAAATGCTTTGCAATATTTTTTATACGACTGGGTGATGAGACCAGCACGTCGCTCTCCTAATGGTAAGCGTTGGTAACTTTATATCCTGATATATATTGAAGTCAGAGTAATTGTTGACCATTATGAAACCTAACATATAATGTCTCAAGATGACAAGCGCACTTTAGTGTCATACACACTTATGTAATCCCTAGTTTTAGATGATGTTCCTAAGGTAAGGTTACCATCGATAAGGAAAGTAGCTCGTTTAGTCATTCTGTTATGTATAAAAAATTGTACATTATTCCATTTTAATTTTGGTACATTGTCTATCAAATTTTGTAATAGCATACATTTGCTACAAGCAACTCTTTCACTATAAGCAACAATAAAACTGTGATTTAAGTTACTACTTACTTACTAACTTACTTACTTTTAACTTACTTACTAAAAATAACATCCCACTTACCACAAACATAATATTCGTATTTTGTACACGAAATTAATTAAAATAACACCTGAAATTGACCGAAATACTTGGGGGAAAACCTCAAAATCATATCTCAGTCAACGCGCCATACAACAAAGCCCAGCGCCTGATTAGTCACAAACGATATTATTAATGAAGCATTCAGTTCTCAATAATTATTATATATCTCTGAAATAGTGCATAGCTAATAGCATAATTACATGATTTATTGTTATAAGTTTAACTGATATTGAAAATGGTTGGGAGTTATTACTGGTGTGAAAATAAGCGCCTACTGATACTTCGATACTAAAATTTCCCGAAGTCAATTTGTCTATTATTTTTTCATATGATATCACTTGTCATCAAGAAAAACTTTACAAATATAATATAACTTTATTTAAACTCTATATCCTAAAAACATTATATATTTGAAATAAATAACATTTATTCCTCTGCCTCTGCCTACCCCTTCGGGGATTAAAGGCGTGAGTGTATATGTATATATGTATGTTATATTAAAAACAAAAAAAAACAATTAAAATTAACATAAAATGTAACCGAAACCTACCGCGACAGATTACGAACGAGGAATGAACATTGTGCTTAATATACCTTTCACATTGCTAATGATTCATACGTAGTAACTAGTAGGTTATAGTAGTTATAGATATGTTATTGTGTGTCCATCACGTGACTGTCAATTGTGAAAGGCCAAGTTACAAGCTTAGGCATCCAATTATAAAATAATGTTAGTTATTGTAGAACCCTTCAATACTAATACA
This sequence comes from Sphinx pinastri, assembly GCA_947568825.1. Lineage (NCBI taxonomy): Eukaryota > Metazoa > Arthropoda > Insecta > Lepidoptera > Sphingidae > Sphinx > Sphinx pinastri. Next base: position 11,796,857 of record OX387618.1, on the reverse strand, counting down.
CATAGTCAAGAGGCCGTATACGAAATTTCAACTATTTCAGTCAACTTTACATCGTGATTATTTAAAAAATAAACTGATCTGTTTAATTTCTAATACATCATCGGAAAGACTATTTCAGCACTAATAAAATAAACGAGCCACATTTTGTATGATTTTATGTTGAAAATAGAGAAATTGTCTCTTTCATAGTTAAGGCGACTTTTATACCAATAAACAGTAACTTTCGTTAGTTAGTTTAAATCACGACTTTGATTGAAAACGGCAACATGTTTGAGTCTCCGTACAACAAAATTTCTGAAACAGACGTTGGAACATGGTGGATAGATTGAAACTAAAGAAAGATATGAAAAATGTGGCTCGTTTATTTTATTAGTGTTGAAATAGTCTTTCCGATGATGTATCAGAAATTAATCAGATCAGTTTATTTTTTGAATAATCACGATGAAAATTTGACTGAAATATTGAAATTTCGTATACGGCCTCTTAACGCGAAAACAATACTATAATATTTATCATTCGACACACATTCGTTTTATTGTTCGCGCTACATTCGATTGCTATAAGTAGCAACGTATTTTTATCTATAAATAGAATTCATATAATGTAATGCACGCACACACACACACACACACTATACGCGTACGTTCAGTCACGTGCTTGGTTAATCATTAAAATATTATTGTAATTGCAATTTTGACGAGCTTTTTATAGAGTTTTTACAAAGAAATGCCTGTAATTAATTTTAATTATGCAAATTACGTTAATAAACAAAGACATCTTTAACGCATCTATTTGGCATGTGGTGGTGGTGGCAACGTGGTAACCAAGTAAATCAAATAAATTATAAGCATACTTCTAGATGATAACTTTCTAAATGCTGCAAAACAAAAAATAAATATACATATAATATATGTCTTTTACTAATTTTATATGCAAAATTACCATAAAAATTAAGATGAGTTTTATTCAAATGCAGGAATGTTCATTTCAAACATTCTCGCTCTATGGTAAAGCAATAAAGTATTATGTGTTTTAACGGCTGTGTTAAAAATATTGCTACATCTCAACAAAAAAAAACAAAAAAAAAAATATTTAAACATATCATAACACTAATAAATTTTCTTTACATAACAAATATAATTGATAATAAATTGTTCAAATAGCTTGTACAACGTACCACCCACAATTACAACCATCAGCAAATATTAAAAACAATGATTTTTAAAATTGATTTTCTATATAATAAAAAAATATTACTGCGGGACGATATAGATTCTATACATACCTTCCAAACGTTTTACAGATTGATTCCTCCTCCATCGACACTGGCGGGGATAATCATAAATACGCAAATATAATACGAAAAGTCAGGAATTGAACCCAACACTATAGTTTAAACAGTCGAAACAACTGTTAAAGTAACATTGTATAAATACATAATTATGAAAAAGACACGTACTGAAATTCACGTGCAAAAATACTTTAGAGTAATTATAAAATATGTATTTTTGTGGACGATAGCCTAGTTGGGAATGGAACGGTCTACCGAGGCAATGTCCGAAGGTTCAAAACCCAAGGCACACACCTCTGACTTTACGAAGCTACGTGTGTATTGTTTATCAATTATCGTTCACTTTAACGGTGAAGGACAACATCGTGAGGATCAGAATTCTCTATAAGAATTTCGAGGGTGTGTGAAGTCTGCCAACCCGCACTAGGCCATCGTGGTGGACTAAGGCCTAACCCCTCTCAGTAGTAGAGGAGGCCCGTGCTCAGCAGTAGAAATATTCGTTTTCATTGATGATTTTTGGCATAATGTTAGCAGAGCCAAAGACGAATATGTGTTTTAATTTATTAATGCAATGTCAAAATAACCCTGTATATATTTGAGACCAGAATCGAACACTGAATACCCTCCTTAAACAACAAACAGGTCCCTTGGGATAACTTTACTTTACATACTGTATTTATGTATTCTTTTTGGGCTAATTGTGTTAAATGTTTGCGTACGTCAATATACATCTAGGCAAAATAAGAGCTCCAAAGCATGGCTAAAATCAGTAGAGACCTATCACTTTCAGCAATATTTTAAACTTATTATAAAGGAACGATGTCATATGAGCAACGTCATGTCGAGTGAGAAACAAAAGGCTACCTGTATACGCAGTATTTGTTTCCAATTTGTTTCAGTCAGACATTTCCACGGTTATAATATACTGACTAATTTATTACACATTGCTGAACAAACCTATTCGTAAAGGAACACAACTAATTGACTAATAATATTTTACATAGAAAAATGGAGAAAAATAACTTTTATATCCCGTTTAAACACTGTTGTATGTATGTGTGTTGGTTTAAAATGTATATGTGACAGCTTTTGCGCGCGGCTCCGCCCGTGTGGAAAAGTTTTTCCGGAATAAAAAGTAGCCTATAACACTCAGGAGTAATGTAGCTTCGTATTAGTGAAAAAATTTTCAAAATCGGTATAGTAGTTCCTGAGATTAGCGCGTTCAAACAAACAAACAAACTCTTCAGCTTTATATAATAGTATAGATAGATATAATAGTTTACAGTCAAAATTTTACTACACAAAGATTTGACTCATGTCCTCAGAATTTCATTTGAATTCCAAATATTATATATCGGACGTTTGCTGGTGAATTTATAACTTCATTTAAACTTAAATTCATATCTTTTGATAGTTGAAATTTGTCGAAGTTGGTCAGCTAACTCTGGCTAACTACAGCGAACCGTAGCTGACAGAGTACGTACATATGTAGGTACCCGTTAATCTAAACAAGCAGTTCCTCTTATTGGCTACGTTAGCTACATATCGTTTACAGACGATATAACCGCATGGAACGTATCGCAGTTTTGTTTTAGGGATCCGTAGACTAAATATAACGCATAGGCATTATATCACGTTACAGGACTTCGTCTATTATATTGCGCTTTTATTTAAAAAAGCTATTAAGCCTGATTTTTTGTTACTTGTGCCCAAAGTTGAGATACCTAAGCTGTGATAGTGAATATATTAAGTACATTTTTAAGCTTTTTATGACGTTAGATCTATATGTACCTATTTACATATAAAGTAAATTAATAACATTGTTATTTTCCCGTTCTTAATATCCAGTATTTGGTTGTAATTGTTTATTTTTTAAACACCAGGTAAATTGGATTTCTGAAAAGGAATAACAATTTTCTATGTGTGGTATAATATTTTCCCATTATTTCATTCATCTATTAACTTTGAATTTAACGTACCGATAGTTAGCACCTATAGAGTTTTTGTCATGGCATGGCATGGTTTCCGACAGCATGAAACGCATTTCTCAGAATTAGAGTCCTACATGACAGCACGTTTTCCCGGTAAAAGTAGCGTAAGCACTAGAGCCTAAAATATAATATCGATCCGTTGTTACTGCCTGAAAAAAGATCAAACTAACGAACATAGTTACCCTTTTCTGATATTAAGTAAAAGTGATTTTGATTTGGTACGGAAACCTCGTTTAGCCTGTGATAGTCACACTTGCCGGCTTTTTAAACGCGGTGGCGCACATTGTATCGATGCGTACGAAAGAAGTGGAGGGTGGGGGCAACGCGGGCGGCGCGACGCGGGCGCAGCTGTTATACGATAGTTGTTTGAAATGTTCTAACATGTTTTATAAACACTGTCGCGACACTGCGGGCTCATTCACCAAGCTGTCACTGAGTGTCTCGTCGCCCCGGGCAATGCTTTAGAGCGCTTCTATGGCAGATAGTCCACTGTTGTGCTTCGGAAAAAAAATTGCACTTCGGCCAATGACCGGCGGGCCGGCCGGCGAATCTGAACTCGCGGAGGCAGTCACGTGCCCGGGGTGAGGCGCGGCGGGCGACTCACTCGCAGCCGAACCTTCTCTTATAAGATGCACATTCGCCGCGGCATAGGTGTGGAGCGTGCTGAACGAAGCGGCATGCCTCCGCGGATAACACTCCATATATTTGCTCGATAATTCATAGTTTTAGTGAATGAGACTCACTTGGTGCCATGTAGGATGTCTCACAGCAGCCTCAGTTGTCACTACGACAGCTACCTCCCGTCAGATTCATCCCTCGAAACCGACGCCCTAAACCGACACTGGTAAGTTATTATTATTTCCACCACAAAACATTATATTTTTATTTTTAATTAATTAATTACTAGCGTCAGCACTAGACTTTCTAGTGTGGTATATTTTTTTTCATTGTAGGTATATTTTGCACGCTGTTGATACTCCTAAGAAATTTACCAAAATTGCCCGCAACCTTTGATTTAATACTTTGAACAACATGTTCATGTTTAGAAATGATGTGACAAAATATACTTATGAATCTAATACCATTTTTTTATACTTGCATGTACCATTGGTTATGTATGTGACTTTAGAAACTTTATTTATCAGTGTACCACACACGCATGCCGGCCCTATCAAACCATGTCAGTGTACACGCTCACTAATGCTTCATTAATTAGTAAAAACGAAACGCTGACAGTTTAACCAACATATTTATTTATTCCACATACACAACTATGTAATCGTAGACACATGGCTTAGTAAATTTATTGTCATTTTAAGTTAGTTTTAACTAACTAATTACAATGTTATTCTTATGTGTGCATTTTATTTAAATATTTTGCTTTTATAGTACACATCGAAGCATAATATTCATATCCTAGTTATTTCTTAGACTCGCTAAATCAAGATCGGTCAACTTTGACTGCCAAAAGATATATTTGACATTCCAACCCTGTGACTAAACTTCAAATTATTGGGATATTGAAAATATAAACATTATTATTTAACCTATGGTTAAAATAAAACAAGGAATAATCCCTATGAACTGTTACTATGAAACACAATAACACGTGTAGATATTAAAACACATCCGCGTGTAGTCCACACACATTTGTACCTACACAATGGAACAGATTTTTAATGCGCGACATTTTTTATTACCGTACGGGTTGAACTACATGTGGTACCACGGGTATTGCAGACTGTACGCCTCGTCATTAGAATGGGTTTTCATTTGACTGTTATGGTATGCGCCGTTACGCTCTATGATCACGACATTTGTAAGTGGTACCCTTTGATTAATTATATACCTAGATAGACATTGAACGTCTCAAACGCGTCGAAAAAAATAGAGGCGAATTGTTCCCCACTAAATGTGTTCGAGTGAATGATTTTTTGTTGTTTTTCCTGGATATAATTTACTCGCCGTTTTAATAGAAACTATGTAATAACTGGTATCATTATGCGCGCACGCAAGGATACGCAGAACTATGCAGCGGTAGCGTATGACACAGCTGTCACGCATACTAGCTTAAGAAAAGTTAGCCTGTTTGTTGTAGTTTCATTGCAGCGCGTCACTCTATCTAGGTATATAATTAATCAAAGGTGGTACCGATATTGTTTACACTTGGACGAAAATAATGATGCAGCTATATCATTTTGCCAATATTAATTTATAGCTGTAAACAATACGTAACCACGTCCGTTTATTGTCATTATTGATATTACATTATTTTTATGAGTATTTGATTATGAATGTATAGTAGTGGTGGTTAGCTGTAAATTTAAAATTTTGTTCTGGACATTTTACAAAATAACAAAGGAACATTTAATTATAAATATAAACTAACATTATAAAGCTAAAGTTTTTGTTTCACGGCCACATATCTTTGGAACGTAGGTACTATTCAGATTCTAAAATATATTTCACTTATACGAAACTAATTCTTCTCTAATATTATGGGTTATTTCATAACCAAGCAACAGACTTATTTGCGGAGGGAGCTGCAAACCGAAGTTAGTATTATAAAAAATCGATTTAGTAATAAAATATAAAGTAATGTAAAATGAAAATAGTTTCCGAAATAAACACGACTACAGGTGACATTATAGCTAAACATTGACCCACTATGCCGTACTTTGTTTTCCGTTAATGAAACCTTTACCAACTCACCTTGTACGTTGTACCATACGTAGGTTAAATTATTCCGTTCGATAGGGCAACTAATTTAATTGTAACACTTCATTTGTAACGATTTTTACGCAACCGTTTATGATTACATACCCACAAGGAATATAACGTATTACGTAACTAAACAGCTAATACGTACCTGTTATTCATTGTTTTGTTTCCCCTAAATAGGTATAAATAAATGCAACAGAGATAACAATGTAAAGACATGGCAGTGTAACATAACATCTCAACAGGACAGATTGATAGTTAATATATAAAAATGGCCATTGAATTGTTCAATGGTTGTATTATTCAGACAACGACATATGAACTTCGATACAAACACTTCGCTACTCATATTATACAATATAAGATTAATGTACGTTACGAATTGACAATAAAAAATTATACGGCCCTTCATGCAACTCACATGACAAATTTAAACAAAACATTACACATCACTGAATTTACTTAGGCCACGTACACTGTTACAAAGTACAGTATGTCATTACTTCAATTTATATTTCAGCAGTGAATTGAAATTGTCGTATTAATTCACAAAATATTCAGATTAATTATGGACAGTTTTAAAACAGTAGATTTCTAACACTTCACAGCATTTCCATGCGTAGGGGACAGCAGAGACATAACGGAAAACTACGCGAACGTATTATTACGGATCAAAAATTTACGTCGCGATGTTGTGCAATTTCAATAGAGTTCAAAAGATACTGCAAGAAACAATTACGCAAGCATACGCCATGTCCGCAAAAAAATATTTCTCACATGCTTATTTCAACACTATTTTAATAAAATAAAGTTCTTTTTTAATTACAATCAAAATCTGCGCGAGCGTGTTGTAGCAATTCTCCGTCGGATCAATGCTGATCCAAAGAGGTGTAGTAGTACGTAACACCAAAATATTCCATTCTGCCAATGCCCTCGAGATAATTGGAATGTATTTCATTATAATATTTATGCATACTTACTTTTAGAGTTTCAATTTAATATTACATTAAAGAACGTTTCTAATGGTATAAAGCGGTTATAAAAAATACTAAAATGGTTCTGCGTATTCGTATAGATCAGTTTGGCATCTAATATAATAACGTTTTATATAACTTTATTGTTTTATTTATAAATGTCTAATTTTAGAGTTATTTTCAAACAATTGAATTTTAAACTGTTATAAAATTCTTTATTTCTTAAAGTATAAAAATATCTGTTATTACTCATCAGGTAATTAAAAAGAATACAGTAAAATGTATTCGGAAGTCGAGATAATGTTAATATTATTATTTACTCACTAGCAAAGTTCACAAAATAATTCAATCGTTTTCTAAATGGTATACAATTATTATTGTTTCTCTCTGTAAAATAAAAATCTTCTAAGAAAAGGAAATTGATAAGGAGGATTCAGTGACAAAAAGTGACAATTCCTTTTTAATATTATGTAACTTAATTACTACTTAGCAATAATGTGAAAAAAGCTAGACAAACTATAACCTAGCTAATATACGTCTGGCATAATTGATCGAAAATGTATAAAAAAAAATGTGCCTTCAATGTTCTAATCACTCTCTAATCAATCAATTTACATCTAATTCATCCCAGATTTAGGATTTTATGTAGTTACATTTTAAGTTTTGATAATTGAACTTCGATATGGTTCTATATAACCCTTGTAACAAAAAATGCTATTCAGCAAAATCGTCACGGTCGTATAAGACACATGACTCGTTTCTGCTATGTAACCTTAGGAAATAGTCACATGATTTGAACTTAATAGAAATCATTTACCTACCTACCCTTGAAAGCGTAACGAACGTAATTCTCAATGAAAAATTATTCGTAATATTTCCATGACTACTATAAAAGGTGAGCACGTTTGTAGGAACATTAAACACGACCTCTGAGTTTCCCGACGTAATATATCGGTTTAATGTTTTATGTACTCATTGATGTATTAAAAAATACATCAATGTATGTACTTTAATATTTTTTTGTCCCATCGACGCTATATGAACTAATAATCTTTATTATATCTTTAATCATATACATTATGATTACTTATCAATAGATCAATACTACTGTTGGTTTGCATATTTCAAACATGAATAACAGGATAGAATAATAATTTACAAAATATAATACAAAAACATTCATTTTGCACATTCAATTACAATTCACTTTTTTCTTATACCTAATTCGACCCAGAACTAACATGCCAAGAACTTATCGAATTAATTACTTAACATAATTACTTTACTTGAACAAAAAACTTATTCCAATATTGCCGTAAAATTATAATATTATCTAATTACTATCAGAATTATTCAGGATACTAAACTTAGTATTCTCAAGTAGACTTCGATCAGTTTATCGATTATCATAGTAAGTATTTAATATATAGTTATTACATAAAATAATCGAGTTATATGAATATTACTATGTATAAGTATCAGAAATATTTTTTATGATAAAATCAAGGTACTTACACAAGTAATCAATAAAAATCTAAACCCAGCGACTAAGTAAAATTAAAGGCAATAAATTGTGAGTTGTGACATTACTTTGATTATAAAGGACTTTATAAATAAACTACTAATTGCTGACACAACGTTACTCCTGTGTAGACAGCATAATGTTGATAAGTCAGTAATTAAATGCAAACTGGTCAAGTGCGAACGCGCCCTGAAAGGAAAATTATCACATATAATACCACAAGAGCTTCAAAATTATCGGGTATTTTCCGATAGGTTCGTTGCAAACAAATGAAGGAGTTTTCAGGTTAAAAAATCACGAGCGCGAAGCGCGAGTGATTTTTCCTGAAAAACTTGACGACTTCATTTGTTTGCAGGGAACCTTGAGGGAAATGCCAGATAATTTTGAAGCTCGTGTGGTATTCGGGGGATTATTTTTCCGTCCCAAATGTCGGCCAATAGAATTGCACCATGAGATGAAATGAACAGTCAACAAATAAGAATTTCATAATATATAGTAACGACCAGAGAAAATATTCAAAAAAAATTGTTTCTTATTATATAGTAACGACCAGAGAAAATATTCAAAAAAAATTGTCAGTATAATACCATGTAGGTTGTACCACGTGACGTCGAATGGTGCAATTCTATTGGTCGATATTTGGCTCGGAAAAATAATCACATTTATTCTTGTCTATTTAAATGACAAGCTGAGCTTTCAAGCGCTTGTTTTACGAAATCAATTAATTTCACATTTTTAATCCTTACTAATATTATAAATGCGAAAGTAACTCTGTCTGTCTGTCTGTCGCGCTTTCATGCCAAAACTACTGAACCGATTTAAATAAAATTTGGTACACAGATAGTCTAGAGCCTGAGAAAGGACATAGGCTTTGTGTCCCGGGAAAATATAAAGCGGGACTTTTATCCCGGAAAAACTTTTTTACGCGGGCGGAGCCGCGAGCAAAAGCTAGTGCAGCCATACCCCGAACGCCTTTGTCAGCGTTGTCGCAAAAAAGGCAAACAAAAAGATGCGAGTAATTAAGTGACTGCAGAAGTTCAAAACATTTTTTAAAAAGACGATTAGACTACCAAGACCAAAATAATCCTATAACCGTTGTTTGGTAGCTAATCTAGTCATTTCCTTAAAATTCGGGCAAAACAGTCACAAATCGTCTGGCATCTACAAAGTTCGATAGCTCACAAAAATAATATGTTGGGTCTTCTATTCTTATTAAACATTCTGTTTAATATAATAAAACATCAAATAAGGCCTAATCTACTTTTCCAGTGTATATAGCTTTGATGATATTTACGCATATATGTCCATAACATGATGTGCGACTTCTTTGTACTAATAAATAAACAACAACAACTACTAATCATGTAATTATTTATAATTTCAAAGGAATGGCCGCGTATCAGCGCAGGCGGAGGGCCCGTCCCGCCGCAAAAGCAACCTTCATAATGCCATGGCCGCGGAAATGGACTCTTCTTGGGGTAAACAATTTCATTAAATTAGTTCTAAACTAAGGCTCTATAGAGAAAAAATCATAACAAATCTAAGCAAAGCCAGTCAGTATTACACAACTTTTAATTTTTTAAACTGGAATTGATAATTACGTCTTTCTGTTCACAATTCCGGTCATATCTCTAAGGTCAGTTTAGTTCTTGCTTGCAATTACGAAGACAATGTAAAAGAGAACAGCTGTCGTTTGAGGACAGCCGGTAGTTCACACGAATAATTTAATCGATTGCCGCACTTAACACACTATCTAAAAGCTGACGGTCGTCCGCTTGGTCGGCAGATCGACAGGGGCACATCGAAGGCAGATTCAAGAAATACTCAACCACATCCTCCGTATATTCTAAGAAAGCGCTGTCACACCAAAGCGAACACATCGAAAGGTAAATTAAACAATTAAAACGTTCTAAGAAAAATACTTTATTTTAGTGTTAGTAAAGTGTGTACAATTTTTTTCGGGCTATATACGTTTTTGTATTGTAGGTCTTGGTGGTATGCATGTTGTGCGAAGTGTCACCAAGAAGACTCCGGGATTGCATCGTGGGAACCACCGCACTGGCAAAAAATATGCCCCTATCCGCTATGTCCATCTTACCGCACGTTCGCACAAAATGTTTCAATCCTACTCATCGGTAAGAGATCTTTCATACTTTCCCCTTATTCCTGTATATAAACAAATATGTTGCAATATTCTTGACCTTCCACATAAACTTTCACATGCGTAATTTGAATAAGTATCTACAATCAATAAAGCAGCGTTGCTCAATACGTCGAAAGGGACTCGTCTAAGACGAAATAGAAAGTGTGAAAAGTGGGTCATTTTGTGTGAAAGAGTACCTTGATGATTTGTAATCCGTTGGGCAGGATTGTTGGTGTGGGTGACGATATGGATCGTGATGGGCGATACGGCAGCGCCGGGCGGCCAGCTGTTCATGCTCGCAGTGCTCACCATCGCTGCGCACTTCGGCGGTTGGCTCATGATGAAGGTCACCACGCTGCCCGCACTCATTGGAATGCTTTTCGTTGGAATTATCATGCAAAATATCGGATTCGTCCACTTTGACGAGACATACCTACATGTCTGTTCGTATATCAGGTATTGGCTGGATTTATATTATGCATTCAACTGGCGTAAATTCATTTACATCCAATATTCATACTCAAATCGTAAGACACGATAACGAGATAAATACAAATATTTTAAGAATATTGGCACTCGTAAGAATTTACAGCAGGACGACATGGGCGAAGTAATTATTTACACTCTTGCCTCTTATTGTAATATATTTTAAAATAATTCAAGCTTCATGGTGCAAAACGATAATTGATATAGCAATAAACTGATAGAACCAATCCAGTAATTCCCATAGTCCCGGTTTCCCACTGCATGATAGGTCTGAGGCGAAAGTCCGATTGAGTACATTAAACGCCTAGTCCTGAGAGGGTTGTGACTCGTATGGAAATTTATTACCTATTTTGTGAGTATATAAATAAACTGCTCTAAACAAAATAAACAATTATTTAGTTGTATTCTTTTTCCTGTAGGTATCATGCATTGTATTTTATACCTTGAACTGATTTTGAAAAGAGCAACACTAGAGTTTCTTACCCGTTCTTCTCTGGTGAGAACTGCTTTCCGAACTGTGTCGAAGAATAATTAACATAAAATTCTAATAATTTCAGAAAAATTGCACTTACGATTATTTTAACACGAGCTGGCTTGGATTTGGACCCAATCGCCTTGAAGAAATATTTCTTAACCGTTATCAAGTTGGCTCTGGTGCCGTGGACGTTCGAATGTGTGTTGTGCGCAGTTTTGGCATTTTACTTCCTTGGATTACCATGGGATTGGGGTAAGTGAAATATTTAAAAAAAAGCTTTTTAGACTAAGTGAGTTCAGGGTTTTATACCTAAAGTGGTAGGCGGTGTGGTGGGAGGTGTACCTAACTCGCCAAGACAAAACCTTGCAGATTTTATTTTCCTCCCTTGAATTCATAGCCGCGATTCTATCGACATAATTGAACTTAAATACCAAATCTAACCACATGCATTTTCGAATACGTAATGATTTGGAACTAAATTAATCACAGTTCACTGAATCCACGAGGCGATTCCATATATATAAGTAATATATATGTAAGTTGTTATGCTACCTTATACCTAAGAACATGCAGTCCACGCAATAATTCCGACTACTTTGGTCACACCAACATGACATGACAATGTGTCATTGTAATGATAGAAATTAATTTCGATAATTAATTGCCTGATATCACAAAATGTAATTTCCCAGAACGAATGGCTAAAGTACTTAACAAAATAGCTTTTTGTTAGCTACTATAACTTAGAAATATAAATATTATGTGTGTAGGTTTGTTACTGAGGATAAAACGATAACACATTTTTACACGCTTTATATTAGCTTCACTTGTATGTTTGTAACCGACTCCTTTGGGCGCAATTTTGACCCACTTTAAACGGTCAGATTTTATTCAAACTTTGTAGATTTGTCGAGGACCGATGACAATACACTAATTTGATAAGATTATGCCATTATTCAATTTGCAAAATGAGATTTTTGTCCATTTATATATTTTTTAATGACATCTGTTGGACCATAGTAGAATTACAACTAAACTGGCTACTCTTATGCGTAAAAAAATCCTACTTGTCACAAGATGGCGCTTTCGTTTATTTTTAGTGACATCTGTTGGACAATAGGAGAACAGAACTAAAAAAATAAAATAAAGAATAGTTTAAAACAACTAAAATACACGCTTCATAGAAAATCCAACTAAAAAATAGAAAATAAATTTGAATTAAGAATAGTGTAAATAAGAATAAAATGTATTTTATTGTAAAAAAAAGCGAGTAAAAAAAATTTATGACTGCCCCGGTGGCGTAGTTGTATTACGGTACGACTGCAATGCTGAGGTCTTAGGTTCGATTCGTTTTCACTAGAATACTAGTCGTAGTATAAAGTTGAAGTAAGAAATAAAATTCGCACCAAAGACATTAAACAGTATAGCTATAGACCGGACATCAGGACCAAATTTTTCGTCCAAAAGTTATTACCAATTGGTAATAACTTGCTGTCTTATCTGACATGTCCGTGTAACAAGACGTCTCGGTGTGCTTAAATTTTGTAAAGAAAACAATATTTTGTAAGGATAATGCCAATATACGCATTACGACTATGCCAAAGTATGTTCTGATGAATTTTACATAGGTATTTTGGTGTTTCAGGGTAGATTGAGTTACTGACGAACAGGCCCAAATTTTTTGTATGACAATTTTCCCAAAGTCCCCTATATATAATTTATTTATAATCTTAGAACTCTTTGATTCGCACCAACAGGTGTTATGTATTTATAAAGATTTGGTTTAAAGTCCTTTATTTAACTTGTAACACAACCGAAAACTGCGTAGAAACTCACGAAAACCATGAGAAACTTTTAGCAATGCATGTTAAGTAAGATTCGGTACACGCATTATAAACCGCAAGAATTAACATAGCTTGGCAAATTTCGCAAGTGTTGTTATACTAAGTCGCAGTATAAATCTTCATCAAGTTTACTAGTGTAATAAGTTGAAACACACTGACAACAGAAAATATAAATTAAATAAAAACCGCTATGAAATCCGAAAAATAGCTTTATTTCAATGTCAAACGTTCGCGTAAATATAATAATTCATTATAAGAAGCTATCGTAATTTGCAGCGTTCCTTCTGGGCTCGATCGTGGCCGCGGTGTCTCCTGCTGTGATCGTGCCGTGCCTGTTCCGCCTCCGTGAGAAGGGGTACGGCGTGTCGAAGGGCATCCCGACGCTGGTGTTGGCCGTGTCGGGCGTGGACGATGCCGCCAGCGTTGCCGTCTTCGGCATCGTCTCCTCCATCATGTTCTCCAACTCCTCCATGACCATGAACATTATTCAGGTACTATATTAAATTATTTCAAAGTAAAAGTAGCCTATACCCCTTCTTATGATTCAAGCTTATTTCGTACCAAATTTCATGAAAGGTTAACGGACAGACGGATATAGTTAGGGCTAATTTCTGATAAATGCTACATAAATATATAAGCCCAAATCAAATTCACTTGAAGCCTGTAAAAATGGCCCTTAGGTAGTGTCGCATTTATTATTATTTTACTGATTAAAACGCTGTTAACAAAGTTTAGGGCCAGTTTCACAGGTTTCAGGTATTTTTTATTCGACGGTTATTGTATTAAACAGATAACCTTTTATAGTAGGTACACTCATTGTATTGCCATTTATTTGGTAGCATAGATGTAGAGTGTGACTTTTGTATTTGGTCGGCTTACACATTCATGTGACGAGTAGCATTTGTCAGCATACGGTGAAATCGGCTCTCAGTGTATAAAAATATCATAATACTTGGAAATTTTAAAACTATTATCTGAACTTCATCTGAACTTCACGTGCTGACTAATAAAAATCCGTTTAATAGTCAAGCTGTTCAAACGGTTCGACGAGAATCAGACAATAGGCACATGTGACGTAACATCAAGCACGCTATATCAACCTACACAACAATTTATTAATGTTCAATTCTGATGAACCACAACATAGTTTGAAATATCATGACATTCGTATATTTCAACTACAATAATCGAACAAACTACGTCAATGTCATTGCCTAGTGAAATAGTAGGTCATATGAGCCACGTAGCTGTGGATTACTCATACATATTATAAATTACCGTTTCATTAAAACAGGTTGCATTCAGTTATATAGAATTTATAGATCTACAAACCCACATTATCAAATTTTGTTAGTCACGTGACGGGCTTCGAATATATTATATACCTACTTTGTTTTACAACTTTGAAACAGCTGTGTAAACGGAATATATTTTTTTATATTACTAAACCTTCCACGTTCCTTACATTGACATCTTTTGAACCCTAAAATAATGATGGTATTTAGTTAATCCCTTTATTTCTTGACATAGTAGTTTTTGTCTAGCAACATTCTATTACACAATTAATTCCTCCCATATATAGTTTGCATCATAATATTTTCATGTAGGTACAAAATAAGCAGCAGAAGGATTGAATCCCGTTTACCGCTTAGGTTTACCGACAATAATTTAAGTATCTAACATTTTTTTTCGTTTTCACAATAAAAATATTGCCGCATTTTTTATAATTTTTTTATTTATTTCAATGTCATCAGCATTTGTAGCTTTTCTATTGGTTCTGGCCTTACCAGTTACTTCATGATCTGTAATAATGTAGCTTAAAAAAAGTGTTCGGTAATACAAAGTTCATCATTCAGCAAAAATAAAATTAAACATGGCTGTAACTGAATTATCTATATAACTGAATAAATCCCAATGTGGATAATCAATAAACTATAATAACCATGACTATCTTTTGCAGGGTCCATTCAGTGTGATCGGTGGCATCGCTTTTGGTGTGCTGTGCGGTTACTTGGTGAAGTTTGTGCCCGAGCGGAATGATGCTTTCCTCGTACCATTGAGAGTACTGTTGTTGCTAACCGGAGGACTGGTCTCTGTGCTGGGATCAGAAGAAATCGGCTGGGGAGGCGCGGGTGCGTGAAATCCTTAATAACATTAAATCTTCCTAAGACTTATGTTTTACTAGATCATTTACGGATCTGTAAAAGGAATGAATTGGCTTCATCGCTAATAACTTTCCATTAGCTGTTGCTGTAAAATTCAGCAATTAGCTTTAATTTCTCTGTAATGTTGAAATAAGTATAAATATCGTTTGAACCTTGCTCACTTCTCATAATCAGTACAAGGTTAATTAAGACAAATTTATTCACGTTTTAGTGTTTACTGTAATATCTGTTACAATGGTATAAAAGACGCACAAAACACTTCACACAAACTTTAAATAACGGAATAGATTTTAAGCTGCATAAATAATTATCCTTTTCCACGAAAACATACATAATTTTTCCGTAATCCATTTAATTAAAAGTTTTAATTATATCAAATAAGGTTTTAGTCTAAAACCCGTATTTGATAAGTTTGTGATAACTGTTTTTTTTTTAATATTGATAACATGAAATTTTTCAGTCTCACGTCGGTATTCGAACGAGGCGGTTGTGTTGCATTCTGTTATTATAATACGTGCTTTCATTGTTTTACCGCGCCGCGCGTATTACCGGCTTGCGACGTATCGGCAAGGTCACTACCTGCGGCCGCCGGCCGCCGGCCGTACCCACTATAACAATGGAGAAGTCTCCTATACATCAAGATGTTTATAATGCGGCCGACAATAATATGAATTTCCAATACTTGCGAGAGGATACTATTCAAATAATGGAGGAAGAACAAAACCAATCTGGAGAGTCGCTAGACACCACTTCTGGTGGAGATGAGCTGAGACCTACCAAAAGAACAAGAGAAGATGTGGGAGAGGAGTGGACAATAGTACAAGGAAAAGGAAAGAAATACAAAGCAGGGACTAATAACGGCAAGACTGAAATATATATTTCTTCAAACGAACGAATGCCGAAACACTTCGCATTAGCAAAAATGTTTCGAGACGAGGGAATTATATATATTGAGAACGTTAAATATATTAACCCTTTTAAGATCCGTGTGGATATAACCAAAGACTCGTGCGCGGAAAAACTCGAAAATTGTAAAACGTTTCTTGATAGATGTTGGAGATTTCAAAGAGCTATGGAGGTCAGTGTATCATACGGTGTGATAAAGGACATCGACATGGATGCAACGGAGGAGGAAATTGTTAAAAATATCAAATGTCCTGAACCGGCACAGATCCTGGCAGCGACCCGACTAAACCGTCGAAATTCGAATGGTGAAGGGTGGACAGCTAGTGAGTCTATTCGCCTATGCTTTAAGGGATCGTTTCGTCCTAGTTTCATTTTCGTAGACGGCTTGAGAATCCGTGTTGAACCGTATGTTTTTCCAGTGTCTCAGTGTTCTCGTTGCTGGAAGTTTGGGCACACTACTAAAAAATGTCCTTCTACAAAATTAGTATGTCCAAAATGTGGTGACAACCACCCCAATTGTGATACTTCTGAATTTAAATGCACGAATTGTGGTGGTCAACATATGGCTTTATTTCGGTCCTGCCCTAAATTCCAAAAAGAAAAGAAGTTAAGGGAGCTAATGTCTGAATACAACTGTACATATCGACGGGCCCTCACAATGTACGTTCCTAGCAGCGACGATGGGCCTTCGAATTCATCCCCTACCACCGAATCTAATAACAATAATAAAAATAGTGAGGTACCATATTATATTGAAAGCACTTCTACTATTAATAGCCCAGGAATTTTATTTTCGGAAGTAACTGCCCGCAAAACTGGACCACTTAAATCTGCTGTGCGTAACATTAAAGAACGGAGGCGAACCAAACCGTCTGACCCTATCGCGTCTACAAGTTCTCCGATCGGTGATACATCTTCACAACAAGACGCCTCATACAATGAAAATTCAGGACAAAACAAGGAACGAAACGTAAAACTCAGCCTGTTGTTAAATAGATTAAGAGAAGTTGTATTTTTAAAAGGAGTTAGTATACAAATGAAAGTGCAAACTGCCGTGAAATATTGTTTAGAATGGTTAATTTTAGTAGTTGTTGAAAATATTTCGGACTGGCCAATGTTAAAATCAATACTAGATTATTTCATTTCATAATGGCTCATAGCGATAACATTACTAAACTCAATATTATGCAATGGAATTCCCAAAGCCTTCGCCCTAAGTTAATTGTATTCGAGCATATTCTATTGCAAGAGAAGATCCACATTGCTGCACTTAGTGAGACATGGTTAATACCTGATAGTCAACTTAAAATAAACGCCTATGATATCTATCGTAATGACAGGCAAGATTCTTATGGCGGGGTAGCAATATTGGTACATAAGTCGATTAAAGCGTGCTTGTATGACGTAATTTCTGTGAACACGGGTATAGAAGTTGTGATGATTAAAATATTCAACTGTGATCATGTTAGATATCTTGCATCTGTGTATTGCGCACCGTCTGTACATACTAGTAAGTCAGACTGGGATCATCTGTTAAACATTGCGGACAGAAAAACAGTTATTCTAGGAGACTTTAACGCTCACCATACTACTTGGTCACATAAAATTGATACTCGAGGTTCTCTGATTTATGATGCCCTTTCAGAAAGTAGTTTTATAAACCTAAACGATAATCAAATTCCAACTCGTATAAAACTGGTTAATCATAATTTGCAACTGTCGTCACCAGATATTTCTCTAGTCTCATC
Source organism: Sphinx pinastri (assembly GCA_947568825.1). Taxonomy (NCBI): domain Eukaryota; kingdom Metazoa; phylum Arthropoda; class Insecta; order Lepidoptera; family Sphingidae; genus Sphinx; species Sphinx pinastri. The sequence goes on along the minus strand of OX387618.1, from coordinate 11,778,591 downwards.
TGATGTAGTGCTTAGGTTTACATGGGGTACTACAAACGAAACGTTGGGTAGCGATCATGTTATTATAAAAATTACGACATATGTGAAAGAAAATACTTTATATCATCACACCTTGCGGCGTAATTTAAAAAAAGCCGATTGGCATTCTTACAAGCAATCGCTGGACGTAATGTTTCGCGACCTCGCCATAGATAATCGTAGTTGCCCTCAAAAATTTTACGACGATTTCGTTAATTCAATCAATATCGCCGCAGATCGGTGCATCCCATACATTAAACTAATTAATAGACCAAGTTGCGAATTTAAACCTAAGCCATACTGGAATCCATCTCTGTCAAAGGTTGTTGCCGAACGACGCTTACATCTTTCCATATTTCGACGTAATCCCACCCCTATGAATTTGGAAAATTTACAAAAAAAGATAAGTGAAGCCCAGAAACTAATTCGCCAGGCACAAAACAAATCATGGCAAGACTATTGTTCCTCTTTAAATGCTACAATAAAGTATAGCGAAATGTGGCGTAAGCTAAAGTGGTTAAAAGGGTTTAACTCGCCACACCCCTATATCGATAAGGATAAGGCCAACCAACTTCTTCGCAGCTTAACCCCAGATTTTGTTCTCCCTAGTGACCCTATTCTTGCAAACTTTGAAACCAAGTTAGATACACCTATTACCAAATCTGAACTGATCAACTGTATGCGTCATAAGGATACTTCTCCGGGAAAAGATAAAATATCCTATTCTATGCTGTCACACTTACCCGAAAATGGAAAAGCCATATTTCTTACATTACTCAATACCTTTTACACTCTTGGTTTTGTCCCTACACAGTGGAGAGATATTGTTATTGTCCCAATCCCTAAACGCGATCAAAATGCTCAACCGCCAGCCTCTCTTCGCCCTATTTCTATGCTTTCCTGTATATGCAAAATATTTCATAGCATTCTTCTAAAACGTCTTGAATGGTATATTGAAAAAAATAACCATTTATCTTTAAATACAACTGGTTTTAGAAGATGTCGTTCAACTTTAGACAATCTCTCGTGTTTGGTCTCTAGAATACAAACCGCCTTTGCTAAAAATCAAATGTGTATAGCTGCGTTTATTGATATAAATAACGCATATAATAACGTTGATATAAAAAGCTTAGTTCTTATCTTGCAGGAACTAGGGGTGAGTTCTATAATGTGTAGATATTTATGGAATTTTTTAAAAGAGCGGCGCCTAATAATTCAAACAGATAAATATAATTACTGCAACTACAGAAGCACATGTCGGGGCCTTGCACAAGGCGATCCTCTCTCTCCCTTGCTTTTTAATTTAGCCACCATAGCCATTTGCAAAAATATCAATAATGCCTTCATTTCACAATACGCAGACGATTTTGTGATTTATGTCAATTGCGATGACAAAGAACATGGGTGTAATCAATTACAAATAGCTTTAAATAACTCGGTCTATCTTCTTCACGCGATTGGTCTAGAAATCTCACCCACAAAAAGTAAAATATGTGTTTTTAAAAGAGGTCACCGTAAAGAATTTATCGAAATATTTATTGATGGAGTTTTGATGCAGGTTGTTGATCATGTGAAATACCTCGGCTTATGGTTGGACAGATCATTGCGTTGGGCTAAACATATGAATGAACTAAAAGTAAAATTATCCAAATTACTGAATATTTTTAAGGCACTCTCCGGGTCAACTTGGGGCGCTCACCCGGGCATTTTAAGACGCGTGTATATATCGATGATTCGTAGTAAGTTGGATTACGCCAGTTTTTTGTACGGAAACAGTTGTAAAACACATTTAGGCAAATTAGATAAAATTCAAAACCAATGCATGCGTATTATAGGGGGATTCATAAAAAGTACAACTATACACGTCATGGAAAATGAGCTTCATCTCCAACCACTTCACATTCGTAGATATTATCTCGCTGGAAAGTTTTGGCTTAAGTCTAAGTCTCTCTCTAGTAATAACATTATTAATATATTAGAAAAATTAAGCGATCTTCGTGGATCCAGTTACTGGAAACTCAGACATAAGCCTGTTTTGATTTCAGTGCATGGGCGCCTAAAGGCTTTCAATATTCATTCAAGCAAACTATTAGAATTGTATTCATTAGACACCTGGGTCAGTAATGTGGATCTCGTTTCAGTTTTAGAACCAGATATTAACGCCATTAATAAAAGAAAAGATCAATATCGTGCGGGTCAATTAAAACAAATTTGTATGGAATTTATAAACTCAACCTATTCAGACTTCTATCAAATTTATACAGATGGATCCAAAGATACAAATGACACAGGCGGTTTTGCCGTATTTGACCCGCAAGTAAAAAGTACTTGTAAATTTCAGATTAAAGCCAACATTTCTATTATGTGCACTGAATTGTTCGCCATATCAGAGGCTATCTCGTATGTGGACTCCTTTGGGCCAGGCAAATATGTCATTCTGACAGATTCGAAAAGTGCCATTCATCATTTGGCTCGTTGTACCTTGAATGTTCGAGGCACTCCGATAGCCTACAATATTTTAGACTCGCTCCTCAAACTGAAGAGTAAGAATAAAATTATAAAAGTGCAATGGATTCCTTCCCACATCGGCATACCAGGTAACGAGGCAGCCGATCGCCTTGCCAAGGAAGCAACATCGGACGGAATGTTTTTTGCTTGCGCGCCCTTATTCACCGATCTACTATTCCTAGTCTCAAAAAAATGTTCAGAAATGTGGAAGGAATATTTTGACGAGAGATCATTGAGTAAGGGTATATGGTACCGAACAATTCAGCCATCTATCACGCGCTCCCCATGGTTTACTGATGTTTCTTTATCAAGATCTGATATTGTGACTGCTTTTCGCCTTCGATCCGGCCACATTCCACTTAACAGTTTCGGACACCTAATGGCCAAGACAACGTCACCAAATTGCAGCGAGTGTGATGTTCTGGAAGATGTGTATCATGTTATAGTGGAGTGTGTCCGGAACGAAGCCGAGAGAAGCATATTAAGGCAAAAGGGTATCAATTTACAGCAACTCGGTGAATGCAATAGCATCCTAGCACACCCTCTGTCAGAGAATGCTAAATTGTTGTACAAACTGGCCCAGTCGGCTATTAAACGGAGATAGTCTTTTAGAGTTCGCCAATGGGGGTGGCATGATCATGTCTGATCAAACCCTCTTCATTACTTAATAAAGATTTAAAAAAAAAAAAAAACATGAAATTTATGCGAGTACTTATGTAATGAAGGTTGTTTGTTTATACGATACTCACAGGAAACGCCACACATTAAAATGGTAATGAAAGTTACACCACAACAGTTTCTAAACAACTATTTATGGAATAAAGAATCATTACAAAATTGGTTGACCGTGTTGTTTGCATATTAATGCTCAACTATAAGTTGCGTAATAATCAAATAAATCCTGTAAAGATAGAAAATAAGTACCAAAATTAAATTAATGATTTAATTATGATACTTAACGACATCATATTTTATAGAGTAAACTTGTTACCCTTTCCAAAAACCGATTTTTATTAACATTATAGCAAGAAATTAATAGACATAACTTTGCTAACTAGTTGATTAGTATTTTCCGAAGTCAAACACATCGACCACGGATGATTGTTTCTGCATTTATTCCGCGAACAATGCTTTGTTATGAATGGAAACGTTCACGCATGATGGTGCCACCATTTCCAATGAATATCGAATTATCACTGCTCAGTCATTTGTAACAAAGATTCAAATATCAATGCTAAGTATCACACTACATAGACTGAAAATAAATGTACTTTAGGCAATTATTTCATCGACAATGCTTCTTTCTTTGATTTTTTTTTTCATTATCCACAATTATGTAATCATAAAAAAGAAATTACACTCACTTAAAAACGCTGTATTTAATCGGTATAAAATAATGATATTTATGTATAAAATATACATTTTACTTACGAATACAAAGAACGAATACCTCCAGTAGGTATATTGCTATAATATCAGTTTGTATCTTCAGGACCGCTGGCGGTGATCGCGTTTGGTTTCATGGCTTGCAAAAATTGGGTGGATCTCGGCTGGGAATTAGACGACAACCCTGTCGCTACCGCTTTTGAAATATTTTGGATGTTCTTCGAACCTATGTTGTTCGCAATCACAGGAGCACAAGTTGTGGTGAGTTGATAAATTGATCAAAGCAATAAAATGTTTCCAAAATTATGTCTTCGAACTAATTATAATGTGCATAGTATAATATCATGATTTGTATAATATGGATTTTAAGTGCTACAACAATAGTCGGCTATTTAACTGTTATTTCCTGGTTAACTTTCAATATATGTTCAACCTATCACGTGATACCGTTGGTCTGAGTATCAAATGACTACTTTACATAGTAAATCTTTCAGGCAGAATAGCTAGTAAATGCTTTAACTCGTGTATTAACCGTTAGCTCTCCGAGCTGCCGGGTCACCTGGTATTGGTGGGCAGCGGCATCTTAGTGGCGTGCGTCGTACTTCGGGCTTTGCTGACCAGCGTGTCTGCGGTGCGCAGTAATCTCAACATGAAGGAGAAGGTCTTCGTTGGACTCGCCTGGATGGCCAAGGCCACTGTGCAGGTACCATCACACTCTACTCATGTAAACTCTGCCGCAGACTACTTAAAAGAGAAACTTTATTAACTGAATGCTATTATGCCTTGCGTGGAGTAGGCTCGCCGAATCGAATCGAATTCAATCGCATTAATTCGCCTACCATACTATACCACACCATATTAACTATAAACCCGCGTTCATTAGAAACGAACTGAGGGGAGCCGAGCATAATCACCGCGCATATCAAATATATTAAATTCAAAGTACGATTAAATTCTGCTTTCGAAGACGACGAAATTTACAGTGTAACTCTCGGGTGCATTGCTTCAAATATTCGCTAACAAAGCCCTCTCTGTTTAAATGAATGTTTGGCATACAGCGAGATAAAGACGTATCTAAAATAGTTGTTCTGAAAAGTCTATAAAATTGTGTTCCATGATACGTGTGTGAAGGAGATAATAATATGGAACTCGTGATGTATTTGTATAGGCGGCGTTGGCGCCGGTGGCGCTGGATGAAGTACTCAAGATGGAAATCGTGGACGAGCAGCTGGTGCAGTACGCGAAGACAGTAATCACGGTGTGCATCATGTCGATCGTCATCACAGCACCCATCGGGGCGATTGTCATTACGCTCACCGGCCCAAAACTACTCTCCAGGACCTCCAAACCACCTGTTCTTGAAGGTAAGACTTCTCGCTAATTACGTCAAATCTCAATGACTAAGACCAATTGGGACCTGCTTCCAATTAGGTATTATACAGATATTTTTAATTACGTTCTTCTTGCAAAGATTTAGTCGTTAATTTAACAAAATTGAATACCATAAAAAATGCAGAAATGAATCGGCAATCTCATTAACCTCTGATTTATAACCCTTTTTTTTTTTTTTTTTTTTTTTTTTTTTTTTTTTTTTTTTTTTTTTTTTTTCTCGCGGGGAAAAAACGCGTTATCGCTACCACCACTGGGGGGTGAGTGGATGGTTATGTTGGTTTCACCGATCTAACGGCCCAATGTCGACACTCGGGAGTATGGCATCATCCGAGCGAGCATTGGACCGAGTCCCTAACACTATGTACACCCTACACCGGCATACCAACCAAAACCCGCGGTGGCCTTCTTCGGCGCCTTCGGGACGGCCCCGGGGTATCTTGTTGCACGAAGATAGCTGCACGGAACCGCCCCTGCGCGATGCCGCATTGCGGCCCATCTCTATATGAGGGGGCTAAGATGCCCCCGAGCTCTACAGGACGCTTTTGACGTCTACGACTGCAGGAGACCGACCACCCGCATTGTCGTCCACCTCGGAGTCGCTATTATAAGTAGTCGAGCCAGCAGACCCCCACTGCTCGCTCCGCGATTCTCACTTTAATCCCCATTAGTCGCCTCTTACGACAGGCAAGGAATGCCGTGGCGGAATTCTTTAGATGCCCCCGGACCGCAGGGCACGAGGCGCCGGTCAGTCGTCCACCCGACGCCTCCTTCGTCTCCTCTGGCTGCGGGCGGGATTGTTCTGCTCACGATCCCGCTCGGCGCTCTCCTTCCGCGAGATGACGCACTCACAGAAGGAGGCCATCGCTCGCCATGACCTCCAGCCACCGACCATGGCGGACACCACGGCCGGCAGCGAGAGGTCTCCTCCGACGACTGCTCTAAGAGCGCTGCGTTGTAGGTCCCAGGCTGGGCACTCCTCAAGAGTGTGTTGGACTGTGTCGTCGCGGCCGTTGCCACAATGATGGCACACGGCGGACTCCTCCTTCCCGATCCGACACAGAAACGAGCCGAAACACCCGTGGCCCGTCAGCACCTGTGTCAGACGGAATGTCGGCGCACCGTGGCGCCTGTCTAGCCAGCTTAAGAAGACAGGTCGCACTGCCGCGACAGTCCTCAAGCCCGCACACGGGCTCTCCAGCCTGGTATGCCACTCCTCCACGGCTGCGCTGCGGATGGAGGCCAATTGGGCCGTTACCTCCCTCGGAGCTAGTCTCTGCCCGAGACGGGATGCCTCCTCACGCCAGAAGAATACTGACGAGAGGTATTTGGCATCCAAATCCCATGGCAGAATACCGGCCAAGACGCAGGCCGCCTCGTGGGAGACTGTGCGGTAGCCACTGATGAGTCGCTGCGCCACTAAACGCTGCGGTTTGCGCAGTAGAGCGACGCATCGAGCATTCAGGGACCCGGCCCAAACGGGACAACCGTATAAGGCCATAGACCGCACAACTCCAGCGTATAAACTTCGGCAAGGGTTACCGGGACCTTCCAAATTTGGCAGCAAGCGTCCAAGCGCGCCTGCTGCCCGCACCAGTTTCGGCGAGAGCATCGCAAAGTGGGCACGAAAGTCCCATCGGCTGTGCAACACCAAACCCAGATACTTCATTGTGGAGCCGATGGGAATCCGCACCCCCTCCACTACAATATGGGCCTCCGATGGTGGCCTCTTCCGGGGCCCATGGAAATAAAGGGCCTCCGTTTTGTTCAGCGCCACTGAGAGGCCCAGCCGCCGAATCCTGCTCACCATCTGCTCCGTACTAGACGAAGCGAGCAGGGCAGCCTCATGGAAGGTCCTAGCCGTCGCTGTCACCAGGGTGTCGTCCGCGTAGCAGACAACAGCGACGCCTTGAGGGTTGATACCACGGAGCACCCAATTGTAACCGATGTTCCACAGGAGAGGGCCCAGGACTGAGCCCTGTGGAACACCGCAGGCCATTGCTCTCCGGTGCCACCCATCAGCGCCCGGGTACACTATGTACCTGTCAGACAAGTACGATCGGACCAGACGCTGAAGATATAGTGGCACCTCGTGGTACCGCAGTGCTTCGTGTATGCAAGCCCAGGGAAGAGTGTTAAACGCGTTGGCGATGTCAAGAGACACCGCCACGATCACTTCACCCCGGGCGATTGCATCCTCCGCTTGTGCCTTGACCCGCAAAATCGCATGGACTGTAGATCGCCCATGCCGGAAACCGAACTGGCAATCTGCCAAGTCCGGCCCAACCCTCTCGAGATGCTCGACGAGGCGAGCGTGTATAATCCGCTCGAAAAGTTTACAGACCTCGTCGAGCAGCACGATAGGCCGGTAGGCCGATGGTGACTCTGCGGGTCGTCCCTCCTTCTTGAGCAGAACCAACTTGCCAGTTTTCCACTGTGATGGAAAAAGGCCCTGCTCAATGCACGCGGAGAAGAGGCCGCGGAGCCTCGTACCCAGATGCTTGACAGCTAAAACCCACGCACGACCGGGTATGCCGTCAAGACCTGGGGCAGAGTTTTTACTCCGCAGCCGAAGCACTACCGCCCTAAATTCTGCGGGCGAAACCTCCGGTATATCCCCTGCCCTGATTTATAACCCTGTATTATATATTTAACTTCATGATTACTAACTACGCTAGTTCTTGATACTTGATGAACTCTACAGCTTGATACATTTAGGAAGTACCAACTCATTTATCTTTAGTTGTATGTAGTTTTAACATACTTAATTATAGTGTAGTTTGCCTCGATGGTATTTATTACATGTGCTATTACTGTGTAGGACATTTTTTTTATTTTATTAATCCACTTTACTTATATTTTGTCATGCAATGACACGGTATGCAAATGATCCACAGAATGACAAACTATTTAAGTTCATTGTCAGCATTAATTAATTAAAGGTAATAAAGCGGCTGCGACGCGTGTACTACATATAGAATCTATAATTCAGTCATGGTAACGCGCCGGTCAAGGGCTGCTACACTTTAATGTTATATTTACCGGTTGGTGATTAGATTGTTTTGCAACCTTAGCAATTATTTAGTGTCAATATACGAAATAAAGCATTACTCCAAATCTACATCGGACCTGTGATATAATTTCCCTAAACTCTACATTTACATATAATTTATTTCCTGCATTTCATCCTTCTATGCACCCTTATCCCGTGTTGAATGAGGTCGGCACAATATGAGTGCATAAGCATGACTAGCATTTGCCACCGGCTCTGGAGTAATGTAGCTTCCAATTAGTGAAAGAATAAAACCAACTATTAAAACTATAGAAGTTTCGTACAAACTTTGCCACCCCTTTTTATCCCTTTAGGGGTTGAATTTCGCAAAATCCCGTATTAGTGAGCACCTACGTCCTAAAAGGAACCACCACGCAAAATTTGAGATTCTTAGCACTTTAGTTTCTGAGATTTCGTAATGAGTGAGTGTGTGAGTGACCTTTCGCTTATATATAGATACAAATAGACCTTTGCTTAGTTTTTACAACCGGCTGCCAGGACTATCCACAGTCAATCCTTCACAGAGGATTGACGTAATATTATTTAGTGTCGAACCTGTAGGACTTGACAGTCCATAACCCATAGGTATAGTTACTTGCCTAATTAAAGAGGCAACTAAATTGTTATTTTACATATTTTATACCCCGCACTACACACTACTTTAAACCCCGTCCAAGATCCAAGCCATTGTACTTGATTAATGACTGTATTATTTGACTTGTCAGGTTGGCGTCGGTCTCACCGGCCGTCCATCCGCGACATCTCCATCATCGACGAGGAGGAGGTGGCGGAGCGAGACGCGGAGGGCGACGGACGCGACTCCCCCGCGCCGCCCGCCGCCGGCCTCGGCGTCCCCGCCGCCGGCGCGCCCCCCGCTTTCAGCACCCCCACCACTGCCCCCATACCGGTCACCGTGCAACCTAACCACCGCTCGTGAGCTCAACTCTCGCTCTCCACTCCATAAAATTGCTCACTCTTATTCGTTGTGTTTGCTATTTCACAACCAGATGCCGCCATCGCTACTGAAACACATTTTATGTGGTGCCATTTATATACAAATTTAATTATTGGTGTATTGTACACTGCACTAGTGTTAGTAGAAAAATGTCCTTTTCACATCCAATGATGGCACTTAAACGAGAGCTCGAATAATATTAGAGAGCAATTAAATAGGATTTAAAGGTTAAAACATATTTTGTGATATTATTAAACACGTTCGTACTGTAAACAGTAGACGAAACCTCGCGTTTGATGCATGTATATGATATTTGTACGTTAGTACACGCTTGTTGTTGCAGTCTACGATAAAAGTTATGTTCTAATTTTAAAGTTTAATTATTTATACTTAGTAATTATAATCGATCAGTATTTTCACTATTTATAAAATCAGTTTAGGTATTGTAAACGAATTAACTATGTATATTACTTAATTTGGTACAAACAATTTTACTTAAAGATATCGTTAGTTATAAATGGCATTTTATTGCTCATTGTAAAGTACTTAGTCTGTATATGTATGGAGATTTTTTACGGAGATGTTCGCTATGCAGTGCGTTGTGCAGAGTGCACATTGCGCAATACATAGTGTTCACTGTACAGCATATAGTAAATAAGTAGTTATGTACGGCTATAATAATTTTACACCGTGCACATTATTCAGAACAATATCTAGAAATCACAAAGCACAGTGCATAGAACAGTGTACTTCATTGTGTACTTAATACCTGCCTAGTACGTAGGTACGCAGTAATATGTGTATCCTGAACAGTGAAGATTAGAATGGCAGATGGTTGCGTTTGCCATTTGTCAGTTACGTATTTCCGATATCATCATTTGTAAATAAAACTCCGTGAATCGTTGATTAATAAATGATAATTTAGTGTTAAATTTAATGTTATATTTATGCAGTGATTGTTGAATGAAATTCGGGACCAATGTTCGAAACGTGAAGGACCATATTATTATATTTATACATTCGTATTTTTGTACTTACATTTCAAAAATCAAATCGAAAAGTACTTTCGTACTATAAAGTCTACTTAGAGTGAAAGTACTTAATCCGAAATTATGTTTTAAAAATTAAAAATATGTAAATGAATCAGAGGAAGATAAATTAAAAATTCATATTGAGTACATTGTGTTGTTTTATTTAATTGATACATAATTTGAAGGCAAACAACTTTCTTTTCTTTTTATTTTTGGTTTAGACCTTAAAGGATTTCACAAAGTTTTGAAAGACACGCTGAGTTGGGGAACAGTCATGGTTCCAAATCTTTCCAAAGGTAATATAATTTTATAAAATCTTTAATACATTTTATTACAATAGTTTCAAATATGAATAATTCGAAAAGTAACGATTTTCATGAAATTGTTCATAAATGTCATTTTCTTTTTTCAATAAATATATACATTAGAAAAGATACAGAATTATTCCTATAAAAATACAATATAACTATACCTACTTTTAATCCCAATTCCAACTATGTCAGAGACAAAACCGAAAGTTCGTGAATGTGTTTGTATATTTCATTAGAATTAAACGCAAAACGCTGAGTGCATTTGGATGATGTTTGGACCACGAACATAGAGTAACTTGAATATAGACCACGAAAAACGACAATGGTTTTTTTTTATTCGCGCGTGTGGGTTGCCATCCGTACTTTATACTAAGGTAATGTACGTTATTTCGGGTAATTGTACTCTATACTATATGAAAACAATAAAGTACGCGAACATATTTTATTTAGCTCGATTTGATTTCTCTAGTATTTGTTTTACATATAACATACAATTAAAGGTTGGTGAAATAAGAAATTTTGGGTAAATATGCAATAAGTAATGGCAAAAAATGACAGCAAGTTGGTATTCAATTAGCTTGATGATAATTAAAAAAAAATGTGTTCATTATTTTTTACTGTCGATTCCCGCCACGCTGGCATTTACAGTTTTTTGTGATGAATAGCAAATAGGATGACGATATAAGTAAAGCAATTTTGAATATGATAAAAAATACTTTTTAGTTATTTACTTTTACCTAAATATAGAATGTAAGGTGCTGTGCAGCTCTGTAGCAGAGATCGTTTTATTTGTTAATAGTTTCTAAATGAAATAAAAAAATACGTTTTTAAACAATAAAGTAAGTAAATCGTACTTTATGCATACACCATGTACTTTTTTCTATCTTTAAATAACCAATGTACTTTATTTGTACAAAAAAGGTGGCAACCCTATTCGCGCAGGCGCTAGGCGGTGCTGCGAGCGAAACCTAATTAATATGAGAAACGGTTTGGAGACACTCTAGTGGGGTCGGGTGTTACGTTCGACGGATAAAATGAATTATCTTGTCCAAAGTTATCTTTACGTGGAGGTTGATTTGGAATGTTAGGCGTGTAGTAATCGGCAAGGTTGTAAGCGCTGGTGCCATTGTACTGTGGTTTGGGGTAAAATCCACTTCCGGGTAAGGTACTGCCTGGATACTGGTTAAATGGACGCGTAAAGTTATTATGGCCATTATAACCTATACCTGAATTAGGACTGGGTCCAGTCAAATTATAACCATAGAAATTTGTCTGCGCCGGCTTTGAATTGTAATTATTCGTAAAATTATTGCCATAGGGACCTGATGGATAAGGCGCTGGAGCGTTTGGACGATATCTGTCATGCGAAGAATTATAAGGCCATGTTTGATGTTTATCTGGGTAACTTGAATTCACTGGTCTGGTCTGAAAACCAGTAACATTGTGATTGGGATAATAAGGAGCATTATTATAAGGTCCTTGGTGACCACCTAATGGTGGGCCCGGGATGCTTGGCCCATTTGGGGAAAAAACAGGTTGTGAATTATTGTAAGGGCCAAACTGATTGGGATAGTTATATGGAGTTCTTTGAGTTGTATTAAAAGAAGGCGCAGAATATCTTTGGGTAGTAGAATAGGACGGGTAGCTCGGCCTATATGAATTCGTTGTACTATTACTAGGGAGATAATATGGTGGTCTTTGACTTGGATTATAGGCAAAACTATTATTACGAATACCGTTAGATGACCAATTAGAAGGACGGTTGTTAAAATTTAAAGAATCCAGAGGAGGTTGGTAGCCTGACGGGTTTTGTGGCCCAAAATTGCTATAATTAGTGGGTGCTGTATAAGGATATTGGTGGCCGTGACCATGGCCAAAAATAGGGTTGTTGGCTGGATTTAGGCCAAAGGGTGCCGATGGTCGAGGATAGGTCGGATTATACGCGCTGGGGTTACCGGGATAGTTGTTACCATTACTGTTCCCAGGGAATGCTGGGTAGCCAGGTTGAGAATAATTGTGCATATTTGTTGGTCGCCATTGAGAATTGTAAGGAGGCGTATAACTTGTTTGGTTTGATTGAGATAAATTATTATTGTAATATGGTTGGCGATAATAGTTCGTCGGCGGCGTTGGCAGAGTGGGGTATAAACTAGGTTTATACTCTGGATACGCTTGACGAGCCAATCTTCTGTGAAGTAGACGATGCTGCTTCTGCAGCGTGTTGAAGAACGCCTTTCTATGATTCACAAATGTAGATAATTCCTTTGATAAGTCTTGAGCTCTGACATTCTTATCTCTCTCATTTGTAAGTAGCTTTATTGGGTGCACACGGTGTTGATTCCGGTTAAACAGCAAACGAATTCGGTCACCGATAGGTTGATCAAGGATATTGTAATTATGACGTTGCACATTATTATTTATGCTTGATACGAACGCATCTTCTGTTTCACAGTTGCACTTTTCACTATAATGCAATAACGTGATCACTAAAATTAACTTGAACACATCTGTACTCATCTTCGTCATTGTGGAAACTAACGAGCACAGTTGTTTTTGTTCAAAAACATCTCACATGATAAACTACGACACCTTTTATCTTTTCCTTGATATTGTTATTTTAATTATCAACGAGTAGTAAGAACGTATTTTTGTACGCCTCTAAAATTAACATTAACGTGGTATTATAAATTGCAAATTAAGAAAAAATACAGTAAGATGTTGTAAAGGAGAACTACTTCTACGGAAGGAGAAACTACTTACTTTAAGGAGAACTACTAAAGAAGAACTTCTTGTAAAGTCTAGGCATACGTATTAAATAAAAAAATATAAATGACTGAAATAAAGAACAGACATTTATTTGTTGTTTTTATAATTATTTATTCGAGTAACTAAGGACCCATAGTGTAAGTAATAACTACAATAAATAAAAATTATTAAACAAAGTCTGGAAAGAATTCAAAATAACTTTTTTTTTTTGTTTTTAGTGCTTTCTTAATTGTTTTTGAAGCTGGATTTTTTTGTTAAAAAGGTTTTTGTTTTTTGCTTTTTTGTGTTATTAAGAAATATACCGCCTCGATGGCGTAGTTGTATTGCGCACCCTACTCTGCCTACCCCTGAAAAGAGAACAAGGCTTAATGTTATGTATATATCTAAGAAATAGACTGAACAAAACCCAAGGCACAAGCACTACTGAAAAAGTCACAGGAAAGCAATATTCGCAATTTCGTATACTTTTTCAAGTTATTTTGGTTTAAAAACAAACTGCTCAACCGATTTTGATAAAAATGTTATGTGACCAAACTGGAAGTATGTTCTTTGTAATGAAAAACAACTTTTCCAAATCGGTTAATAAGTGACGGAGTTCTGAGGTAACAAACATGTAATTAATTACTTAACTAATCCCCAGCATTATTTATCATTAGCTTTAGATCGCATGACGTCATTTATGGTATCGTTCCGGCTGAGTATGCACCATAACTATATTGTTGTACACCTCGCAGCAACAGTGATGCCGCCAAGCATCGAGCAAACACTATTGAGTTCATGTTTAAAGGACATTCTGTACAGTTTTTTTTTTATTGCATTGAATGACAAGGCGAGCATGCCGTTCGCCTGATGGTAAGCGATACGAACACCCATAAACAGTAGCAACACCATCCAGCACCTTGACTTACAAAGTACTGAGTGGCATTCCACTGCGCTCGTCATCCTGAGACATAAGATGTTAAGTCTCATTATGTCCAGTAGTTATACTGGCTACAATGTCAAACCGAAACACAACAGTGCATGCACACTGTTGCTTGGCGGTAGAAATAGACATTGCGGTGGTACCCACCCAGACGGCCTCTTACATAATGAGAGACCTACCACCAGTAAAATTTACTAAAATATACTAAATATATAATATATAATACAGTAAAATTTTTGCACAATATGAGACATACCTTACCTACCTATCTAAAGAATGAGTGTGATGTCAGACGAGCGCAAAGCCCTGGCAGATGATGCTTAGTAACTCAAAGTTCTGTTGTATTGTTATTTCATGCTGTTCAAGGATGGTCGTGAAGCTTTTTTTTTTTTTTTTTTTTCGCGTTGAAAAACGCGTTATCGCTACCACCACTGGGGGGTGAGTGGAACGGTTATGTTGGTTTCACACAGTCTTACAGCCCAATGTCGACACTCGGGAGTATGGCATCATCCGAGCGAGCATTGGACCGAGTCCCTAATATTATGTACACCCTACACCGGCATACCAACCAAAACCCGCGGTGGCCTTCTTCGGCGCATACGAGACGGCCCCGGGGTAATGGTCGTGAAGCTTACCATCATGCGAGCAGCTTGCTCATTTGGTATTTCGGTAGTATTTATACTAACTTGACCTCTTTCCTCTACTCGCTTTTGAATTAGTCCGTGGGTTGAAGTGGTGATATAATAAATTCAAATTATAAATTCAGATCTGAATAAATTTGATCAACTTTTGTTTCCTTATGACCCTACTTTTATCATACTTTCTTATAACATGCTTTTAAATATAAATGAGCTAACCAGTGACTATACAGCCTAACTATACAAAATATATATTTCTCTAGAAAGAAAACAATAACATTGCAGATTTTATGGTGGGTCAAAAGACATTTACAGAATGATGTAATAGTGATGACCTAATAGAATCCAGCTGTGAATAATTTAATCTCACTGGACATAATTGTGTGTGTTGTTTATAGTCTATTTGCAGCAGTTATTCAGGTAGGTGGGTGAGAATAAAAGTCGTACGTACTGGAATGGATTTTTAATTATCTGGTCTTTAGAACACAATGTACCTGGTTTATTACAGTTATTAAATAATAGATCTGTGAAAACATACATATCTATTCATTAGAATTTTCAATTATCTACCAAAGTATTAAAGCATTCTTAACATAATGCGTATTTCCGTTTTTTACATATCCATAGAACTAATGGGTATATTCATTTGAAATGCTGTAATTCCAAAATATACATGAACATTAAATTTTCATACTAATCGCATATGTTTTATAATATATATCCCTTGACCACATACTTCATTGCGTAATGAAGTAATTAGTACTGAGCGATCATACAACCTGTCGGTATAGATGCGTCAAGGGAATTTTCTTACTAATTAGATTCATGTTGTCACTGGCTGAGGTGTGGTGTAAGGGGAAGATTGTATTTTGATTAATAAAAGCACTTTCATATAATATTTTATACTTAACACAACAAATTTCTTCGAATTTATATATGTCTGTCTATTTGTACCACTACACCTTGTATAAAACGGAAGTACACTTCAGTAATGTAGGAATTAAAATTAATTAACTTAATCTAACACATGGAACATTAATAACTATAGCGTACATTAAAACTATGATCTCTACTTCGTTATGGCGATGACGAAGATTGAGAATAATTCTAATTGAAAGTGAGTGGTGAGTAAATTTAGAATTTTAATATAATATTTCATAAGTTTTGATTCCAAAACGATGGTTAATAAATTGAAGTTCATTGGTATTATCCATGACTTTCACAATCTGGCAGTGAAATCATATAATATAAATATTGATTAACTATTTATTCAGCAATTATTTGCATGTGTCGGTTCAAATGTCTCTCTTCTGTCTTAAGAATACAGTGAAAAATAAAAAAAAGCTATAAACTATTTTATACATACATACTATATTTCATGCATAATTTCATATTTTTCTTTTAATAAATGTGCGTCATTGTCGCCACATGCTACTACAATAGTTACATTATCATCATTACCATCATTACCATCATATAAATTACTGTGGAAACACATGTGTACGTATTTTTTATCACACACTCTACCTGTAATTACCTGTTAATTAAAATACTAATCTTATTTAAGGCAATAATAGGTTTTAGAAGTTTTATAATAACAATTCCCGAAGGGAGAGATCTCTACTGTAATTTAGAATGATAATTAAGTAGTGGTTTAATATGTTTTAGTAAGTAAAAATAACCGGTAATTTTTTACTCCTTTATTAAATCACAGGTAGACACACTAAATTGATATAGTGCGTGGATAGATTTATATCTTAGCGTCCATATATTCCTCACCTTCATACTTTAAGCATCTCATAGCCAATATTTTTTACAAAGACAGTAATAATACATCCGACCGATACATCTTTTAGCAAAACTTTTAGAAAAAGTTATTTATCCTTCTAATACCTAAACCTTCACGACTCTGCAATATAGCCTACATTTTCTTAGCACCCACGTGTAATTAGAAAGTAAGTCTTTTATAACAGTTAATACATTCTATTCTTCAATAATACATTCTATCGTAATAACAATTTACGTTCCTTGAAAAGGTATTAAAACCAAACATATATCCAAAGTTATTACGCGTTCCTACGCAACATACATCTAAACAAACAAGTAAGAAGACGCAAAAAACTTAAGCTATGACTAGACTATGTAATAGAAGAACAAGCAATATTTTTATGAAACAAAAATCACATTGCTGCGCTTAGCTAATATAATTACCGTCTAACTCTTAATTACGCAAACATGCAAATTTATGCAATGAAATGAAAACATACAATCATACAGTCAGCAATATGCATTTGTGTTCAAACCCAATGTTAATAAATTATTTAAAATTCCTTACGAACATTTGATTTAACTTTTGCGAAATGATTATTAGGCTTGTTTAGCATTGTTAAGTTGGGAAATCCTCATGTTGGTCCGTTCGTCAGAGCTGATAGTCCTCGACAGGAAAGTAGAAGAGGTGCGAGCCGACGACGACGGCCCATTCTTCTGCGCGTTCGGTTTCTCCAACCCTGCGTTATTAGTACATCATTAGCTACTCGTGTCACACATCTGATGAAAAGTGATACTGATAAGCCAAGTAGGTACAACAAATAGATTACTTATTACCGTAATGGACGGATAAAACGACCAGTCATTGTGCATTCGAGGGTGAAATAATAAGAAACAGGCAGTTTAATGACGGGCAAAACATTTATACAAGACTGACTGATTTGTTATGGTATGAGATCTGTTAAATTGTTAATTAAGCGTGGATTGCCGGTTAACAAGTTTTATAATATCTGAAATAGTCAAAAGTGCCACGTCAAAAGTAGCGTTATAAGTTAATAAAACAACAAGAAATACAAATAGGAAAGACAATAATTATTCATTTATACTTGTGTCAATTGGAATCCTTGAACAACCTGAAAAAATAAAATGTATTCTCACATTTGCATGTAGGTACAGCGATGACAAACAATATAAATGAACACCGATATTATAGATAAAATTAAACTATTATTATCAATACATCACTTATGACTCACTTTTCTAACAATCTTCTGATTGTGATGTGTACAGATAAGCCATAAAGTATGACGAATACCTACTGACGTGCAATACAACGTGTGGCCCGAGGCTATGCCATTAAAAATAACGGCAAAACATATAGGTATGGAATTACCTTATCTCTTTATGTATGTCGAAACATTACCACAACATTACATTATTAATTTCATAGACAGATAATAATACAAATTATAAATCATATTTTTACAATTTAACGTTACATATATTATATATTTTTCTCGGGCAAGCTGAAGTTTATTAAAATGCAAATAGATTCTTACCCAGCCTTTTTCTTATGAGGTAGTAGAGTTTGGGCTTGAAAACAAGTATCAGGAATATGAAAACGCCTTGAAGTTCATTCAGAAGATCGATGCACATCCACAACCATTGCGGCTCAGAAGTTAACGTCGACAACAGTTCAGAAATCCATCCAGCTCCCATCACCACCCACAGTTTGCCGGTTAGTACATATCTAAAAAAATATTTGGATATTATTTTTTTGTTCTTGCTCATGGGAAAAGGTTAAATGTAAATATTAAAGAGTAGGTAATTAAAATACAACGAAAAATTCCATACCAAAAAGTTAAAAATATCAAATGACATACTGGAAGTGTGTTAATAACGCATAATTAGTTAAATACTGGAATGTAAAATATATTTTATTTATTTATTTATTTATTTTATTTCGAAACACCATTAGGTAATACACTACAACTGTCTTAAATTAAGTCTTAGATTAGGTATAGAGCCTTGTGTTTACCTCTTAAAGGTATTTACAACTTACTCCAAAGAAAAATTATGAGGTACTTAATGGGATATTATTATGTTAATAACTTAATTCTAATATTTAAATTAAATTAACAATTTTAAAAAGGTAAATACTATAATTTAAATCTAAATCTTAGTGAATAAGACAATTATGACAAGGCTTAGTATAGAAGAATATTGTATTATGTATAATAATAATACGAGCTCTGTAACATGTACATCCCATTGCTCGGAAAGGGTCCCACTCTACTACTGAGAAGGTGTAGGACTTGTCCACCACGCTGGATACCGAGCATATGGCTTATTCTTTTAACAAATTCTCTATCCTAACGAGGCGCCCGCTAAGTATGTGTTACGTAGGGATTGTGTCGATAGTCGTTACACCTAGATTTTTCTTACCAATAGTCACCCCAAGATTTTTTTTCTACTCAGTTTCAGCCCGGAGTCCGATATGCCCGATGTCACATTATAGAACGGGAAACGCACGGTGAAAAGTGGGTGGACTAGCTGCGCCTCAGCCTACCCCTTCGAGAATAAAGGCCTGAGTGTGTGTGTGTGTGTGTGTGTAGTCACCCCTATATACCTTTGCTTCTGATTCGAAGGATAATAAATGCGAATAACAGGAATTGGAAAATGTCCATACTATAATTTATTTAAACTTTTTACGACAAATCTGTACTAATATTATAAAGAGGAAAGATTTGTATTTTTTATGCTTGGAACGAATAACTCAAAAACTACTGGAACGATTTTAAAAATTCTTTCACCAATATTAATCTACGTTATCAGCGAGTAACATAGAGTACTAAAGTACGGGATATAAATATCCCGGGAAATATAAAGCGGGATTTTTATTCCCGGAAAAACTTATTTACGCGGGCGGAGCCGCAAGTATAAGCAAAAGTATCTAATAAACAAATAGACAGGTCATATTAGTTAATTTGGCGAAAAATATTCATATTTTGTCAATGAGGAAAAATTGTGTATATGTGTTGTCTTTTAAAATAACTATTAAGAGTAAAAACATATACATATAAATGACAAATTAGTATGTTTATGTTATAAACAAAAACCCCATCTTCTTAAAAGTAAAATTTCCTACCATGGTACCTATTATTTTGATGCAATTAATTAAATCACTAACTTAGTAGGGCTATGTTTTCAACATATAATTATATTATAATGAAATCTAGAAGCTCAAAATCTTTTGTTGTTGTATTAGAATATTTATAGACCTATAATGATCACTCAACATCAAGTAACCGACGGATATATTTTTCATGTAAAGCAGTATAAAAATAGAAAAGATATCGAGTAATTGAATTCTTACAGATGAAATAATAATTATTCGACGGACTCTACACTGTTTTAAGCGATTACATAATTTTACCAAGCGATATCAAAATTGTCGCAGTGGTATGTAATTAATCAGTAGTCTTATTTAACTATAGCGTTAATAAAATAATGAATGCTACGTAAACTTTAATTATATTACATAAAATTTAACAATATTTAAGTACATCTGGACTTCTGATACGTCATTGAATAGGCAATGTTGTCTAACTATAAAATATAAGCACAATCTTACTTCTATTCATTTCATTGGAATCACTAAAGTCATAATATGAAATAACCTTTCCTCGAACACTATTGTAAAATGTTTTTGATTTTGACACGGGGATTTCCTTAATGAGATAAAAAAAATGCAAATTTTCAAGAAAAACATTTGACAGCATGATAAATGAATATGTTAACATCTATTCTTAATATTGTTATGTAACAAAAATTATTTCTGGGTAACGAATGCGATAAATTTCTAAGAAGTTGTCGTAAATACAAAAACAAATCACGTTATCGCTAACTGCAAATCAACATAATACACATACACATTGAAAGGGTTCACAAAGCAACTAATAAATACACTTTAATACATATTATTTTTCAAAGCGGATTTCTCATATTTCTCTGGTATCAATTCACACAAAATAGAAGAAAATAACCCCCCAGATTAAAATGAAAATCGTACCTCAACTAAAACCTTTTGACTTTAATTTGCAATTGCAATCAGCCCTGTATTATGTACTGCCCACTGCTGAGCACGGGCCTCCTCTACTACTGAGAGGGGTTAGGCCTTAATCCACCACGCTTGCCTAGTGCGGGTTGGCAGACTTCACATACCTTCGAGATTATTATGGAAAAGTCTCAGGTACGTAAGGTTTCCTCACGATGTTTTCCTTCACCGTTAAAGCGAACGATAATTGATAACATTACACACGTAACTTTCAAAAGTCAGAGGTGTGCGCCTTGAGTTTTGAACCTCCGGGGATTGTTTCATCATTTTGACTTTAATTAGTACCTTTAATTATTACAGTAATTATAGATTACTAGTATTGCTCGCGGCTCTGCCCGCGTGAAAAAGTTTTTCCGGGATATTAGTAGCTTATAGCACTCAGGAGTAATATAGCTTCCTATTAGCGAAATAATTGTCAAAATCGGTTCAGTAGTTTCTGAGATTAGCGCGTTCAAGCAAACAATAAAACTCTTCAGCTTTATAATATTAGTTTAGATTTAAACTTACTTATGCTTGACTAAATAATATTGTGTTTAAATCACATTCTGGTCAAATCACAAAATGAACGTAGTCGTATCAATTCTCCCATGAATTCATATCACAATGGTTTTGACTGGAAAGATTCAAAACCGCACTGTTTTTAAATGGCACTCGCCTTTTTGTCATTGAGAGTCAGTCATTAATATCTACTGTATTAGAAGTATAGATTACGATTTATTCAGTTATCTTAAGTTAGGATTACAAATATTCATGGATAGTTTTAACCAAATATTGACTATTAAAACTTCAAAGGTTGGGTTTCAGAGCAAATGTAGTCACAAGTGACGCGCTTACTACTACTATAACACTACTCTACAAAAATGTAAAAATAGTTAAACTTACTTGGCTCTATCAATACGAAAACGTCGCTTCGCTCGGTCTCCCACCGAGCCGGCCTGCAGGCGATGCACCTCGGACTTCACGCGAGCACAATGTCGCGCTGTCATTATCCACAACACGAAGTTAGTACACGTCACCAACCCCATTGGTATCACGAAGAATATATAATGCGGCCAGTCTGTCCGAGTGTTTTGATCTATGAGCAACAAAATTAATTATTTGACTTTTCCCATGATTCACAAAGAAGGATATCCTATTCATAAACTATTGGTGGAAACGTGTATGAATAATCTAGTAATAGCCTTTGCTATAAATTAAGGTATATGCTTATGGTTTTGAATTTAATCTTCCAAATAAGACCCCTCAGTACGTTTGGAATATTTTTTCATAGCAGTTCTGTACAGTGAACACCTCTAATAAACCTAAATTCTAAATTAGAAAATCAATTTATGTTTGCAGATCGGAAAATGGCTCTCGGAATAATAAAACAAGTTGCTCATTCATGCCGTAATGTCTCAAGTAACTACTTTCGTAGCAGTAAGCTATGCCTACAGTTATTTATCTTGTTTACAGTTTACATTCATTGTTGTATTTTTTTCTTCTTTTGGTCTTCAGTATGACTATGCCATCTTAATGGTGCCCCAGTGGTTACAACATTTGCGGAGCATCTGCTTTGCACATTAAAGCTGTTTGGTCCATTAAAATACAATAGAATAAGGCCTAGTTTTTTAGAATTCTCAATAATATGGAAAGTCATTATGTCATTTTTACCGTTAGTTACTAAAAAAAAACAGTCCCTCGCAGTGGTTATTTTTTATTTCTTAATAATTATGTATCTAGGTTATACATTCTGAGTTACAAATATTTGGGAAATACTAATCAATATAAATATGATCAGACTACTGACAAATCGATCTATGACGAAACGTGCCTGCAACATATGTTTATAGAAATTAAAAAATTCCAATGTATAAAATCGGTACGATGATTTAAAAAATTGTGTTTGGGCACGATCCATTTATTCAATACGCACGAGAGTAGCTTTGCAAATGTCAGAATATGATATTACTAGTTAGTCTGTCTGTATAAATAAATTTAAATGTTTAGTATATATCTTATATTCTATATTTATAATAAACTTTTACATAGTTATACTCACAAGCTCCAAACCAGCACATGCCACTTCCGATGTTAGCATCCAGGATTTTGGCTACCGGATACGTGTCGAATAAAAATGTAATCAGCGTTAGTATGATTGCAAAACTCCATGCGTATAGGGAATACCATAAAAATCGTCTCCGTTCAGTGCCCGCCTTACGCAGCGGCTGCACTGTGCGAACACTCCTGTAAACATTTAATTGTTTAAAAATATGGACGTGTAAAATTAATCCCTCATAACAATATTTTCAAATATTTATTAATAGCAGATCCCAGTAAGATTAACCTTCGCTCTTCGAGTTACCTATTAAAATCAATATTTTATACAATGTAATGAATAAATAAAGAAATCCCTACCGGTACCATGTACTAGTTGATCGCATAGTATCTACCCTGTGCTATAAAATCACTTTTTGTTCTATTGTTTATTGCAATCATGGCCTTAGCCTTTATGTATAGTATTTTTTTATTTTATTGATGGCAAAAACGCTCTTTACGGTACATAACCCACATGCTAGTAAACTTTGATTATATACTTGTCATAATCAAAGCCAGTTTTAATTTTATTTATTTATTATATTTTTAATTAAATTATAATTAGTATTAATTTTAAATTACTGCTTTGGGTCGACAATAAAGAGGTTGGACAGACTTGTTATACGCAGCTACCATTTTAGTTTTTCAGTAACATTTTTTGTTTAGTCTGGTTTTAAATTTTACTATGATGTTGGCCTAATATACCGTTGCATAAAGGCACTGCTTTAAAAGTCAAGAAATATAGATAAAAAAGGTAAAATGTCTAATGTATGTAAGTACTATGTACGAGTACGGAAGTCATAACGCCATGCTCTTAATGACGTAAGCTGTCATTAATATCTTTATTGGCTTTCAGCTTCACATTTGTTTTACGGGTCACGGGGATTGACTCGCTAATGGTTCAGATAAACCTCGGCACTGTTATATCTGATAAATGTAACCGAACGGTAATAACAAAGCCATTGATGATCAAGCGACGCAGAAAGATAGCGTAGTACGTATCACAAGTGTTGGCTACTAATCGTGCAATCATGTATAGATGCTTCAACTAAATTATGAATTTATAAACAAACAGCACGCATGTTAACATTTACCAAACGTTTAATTTATAAACGGTGCCCTGATGCCACGAACATTCATGCCTCAGTAGATATTGTTAGCGCATGAACTATGTTTGTTCATCAAATAATAATGGCCGCCAAAGAGCTTTGATTTCAATTAAAATTAGTATTCTTGAATTTTGGTAGCCAAATGTTTTATAGTTTAAAATAATAAATTAAAGAAACTATTTCTACAATCCGTTACCAAAAATGCAATCAACGTTGCTAGACTAGTGCTAGCTAAATTAATGTTAACGTGACCTCCAAATCATAGCACGTATATATTTAGCCGTTGTTTTTTCTTGAACTATTCAATATTTTGCATGGTTTTCCCGAGGTGTGCTCTACTGATGACGTAGTTTAATTAGAACCACGCCCGTATCACGGCTAACGCGTAAAGTGAATTTTCTATGCTGTCTGTTGATTACATTCTATCTAATTGCAACAGCCGTTTTTGACCTACCTAAAGTGAGACATTATTAAATTACATTGTCTCTAATTAAATGACATCTAATAAATAACATGAGCACGATTAACAATGTCGTAACAATTTAGCCACCAAGGCCATTATCCAGACAGAGTACCTAAAAAACCTAGCACTATGGGAGTGATTCATTACGTACAGTAATTTGTTTAGCCGATATTCAGAGCCGTAAGCATGTTTGACAAGATGATATATTTTTGAGCTTTACCACCATTGATGTATTAAAAATACATCAATGTTTACCACAGAAATAAATTTGTTATTAGATATTCAGCCCAATATTTGAGTCCACACTTGAAATGTCATACGCGAGGATGACATGACTGATGACACCGTTTGACCTACAATTTTAGATGATCATTCATCTACAAAACCTTAAAAAAATATAGTGTGAGCATCTCATCATCATCATTCAAAAATAGGACACTCATATTTCACGTAATAAAACTGATCAGTACGCGTAATATGGCATCTGGTAATGAGACAAGTAATCTAATCAGAACAAAGTCTCCATGGTTTTAATTTCTCGTATGATTCATGTCTGTTGAGTGTTTTAAATAAAATGATGAAACTTAATCGAAGATATATTGAAATAGGACCATTTCGAGACCCTACTTTACTAAATAAAAAAGGAATCACAGAAACAGGCTCACAATTTTCAGAGAAATCAGTGTACATACATAAAAAACATACACACTCACAAGAATTAAGAACCTCCTCCTTTTTTGGAAATTGGTTAAAAAAACTCCTAACATGGGTAGTTCCGAGTTCCGACATATTAGATCCCCATAAAATACTCATATATTATACTAGGTTTTGCTTGCGGTATCGCCCACGTGAAAAGTCTTTCTTGCTTTAACAGTCCCTAAATTAGTCTAGGTATCCATAGCGCTAAATGTGAGACGCAAGCGCCCCCTGTTTAAAAAATTCTAATATTTTTACTTCAGCAGCAAATTACCGTGATAAAGAGTAGCCTATAAGCGAATCCAGGATATCTATCCTATGATCTATCCGTGTGTCAAATTTGATTCTTACAACATCTTATGTCTCAGGTTGACCAGCGCAGTGGAATGCCACACAGTACTTTGTAATTCAATGTGCTGGATGGTGTTGCTACTGCTTATGGGTGGTCGTATCGCTTACCATCAGGCGAACGGCATGCTCGTCTCGTCATTCAATGCAATAAAAAAAAATCAAATCTGTTTAGCGGTTTCTGTGTTAACGTCTAACAAACATCCAAAAGTTTTCAGAAACTTTCACATTTATAATATTAGTTAAGTAATAAGTAACATAACAAAGATAAGATTAATATATAATATAAATAATGAGTTAAAATTACTACAAATTATAAAATTGTCTCTTCCAGAAATTCGTATTAAGCAATATAAAGCTATGAATAAATCTTAATAAGCGATAGTGGATTCCTCGAAATAAGACCTTCACACGGATATACGGATAGACAGACACATGGACAGACTACAAAATAACACCATACAAAAGATATCTGTTACATAAATTATTGGTATGCTAACAACATATTATCAACAGAACACAACGCTGTGCGGGTATATGACTGATTCTATCCTTAGATCATTGTGAAATACATAAGCAATGTGTAATATTTATCTTCTTAGCTTGTACTAACAAATCCGACGGATGCTTTGCTCAATGTGCAAATATCAAAGTACCAATATGGCAATATGTAAACATTTCAATACTATGAAGATGTAAATATTTAACCACATGCGACAAAGAAACAGCTTATGCCGAGACGATCTGACCTATACAATATTCAAAATATGAATAAGTGAA
The DNA here is from genome assembly GCA_947568825.1 of Sphinx pinastri. NCBI lineage: Eukaryota > Metazoa > Arthropoda > Insecta > Lepidoptera > Sphingidae > Sphinx > Sphinx pinastri. Next base: position 11,752,262 of record OX387618.1, on the reverse strand, counting down.
GACGTTGGAAAATATGAGACGGCGGAAACAATTGTTTGTGTTTACGCAAAAGTAACGTTAGTCATAACAACGCTGTACGTCCAGCTCCTCGGCCGCCACACCGCCGCACCGCCCGCAAGTGTTCCGAATCTCTAAAGTCCGCCTTGCGTGGGAACGGTGATTGATTTCTACAACTAAAGCCGACCAGTTTATTTCTCCTAGTTTTTAGAACTAACATGATGATACTGAGAAAAATATCAACTACATTTTACGTAAACATTACGTTTCAATGAAATGTACAATGTTTTCTTAAAATAAAAATACGGAAGAATATTTATGCAAATGTTATAACGTATAATTAAACTGTTGAGCAGTAGTCTGCTCCACTTTTCTGTTCCTTCCGCCGCGCCGTAGGGCTCAAACGAAGCGCGTGGAACTAATTGCGCGGAGTAGATTTATGTGATTGTATAATAAAATTGAATCTGATTATTGGAATGATTATATTACTAATCTGTCCAAACCAACCCGCACTGGACCGAAGTCGTGTGCTATAGTCCAAACTCTTTTGAGAAGTTTGTGCAGGTCTCTACTCAGTAATAATACATATAAAATACAACAGCGCAAACATATACATTATGCAGTTTACATTAACGCGCGCGCGCATTCTCACGCCTTTTATCCCCGAAGGGGTAGGCAGAGGCGCAACTAGTGCACCCACTTTTCGCCGTGCGTATTCCGTCCCATGATGTGATAGGGGGCGAGCCTATCGCCATATCGGGCACAATTTCCAGACTCCGGGCTGATACTGAATAGAAAAATCCAATATCACTGCCCGACCTGGGAATCGAACCCGAGACCTCAGCATTGCAGTCGTACCGTAATACAACTACGCCACCGAGGTAGTCACTTTCAATATTGTAATATGTAGTTGTATAAAGTATTGCTGACGACTCTACCTGTATCTCTACTAGTATAAAAGTCGCACTGAGCACTTTTTTGCGATACAAGTAACTTATATATTAATCCCTAGTCAGAACATGGCATCCATATCCACTCAGCGATTTAGGCGTTTACTTTTAACAAACAACTAAAAAATATTATTTAATTCAACTTCGCATGTATTAGTAAAATTTTCATTGGAAGAACGCTGTTACAGGCTCGGGCAACTCTTCGCCCGGAGAGCACAGACGTGTTTACACATCCATTAAGTACTGTGTTTACATGTCACTTAAGTACATTTATTAATGGGTTAACCAGAGGAATGACTTCTTGGTTATTAAATTTAATAGACCACGGTCATTCTTAAGTTGCCTATAATTATAAAACTCATAATACGATACTACCACGGTGGCATAGTTGCATTGCGTACGCGGAACGACATCGTACTGAGGTTGTAATCCCAGGTCGGGAAAAGTGATATTGGTTTTACTGCTCAGTATCAGCCCGCCGTCTGGAATTTGGGCCTGATTTGGCGATAGAGTCGCCCCCTATCATATTATAGGATGGAACACATGAAAAGTGGGTTCACTGGTTGCACCTTTGCCTACCCTTTCGAGGATAAAGGCGTGATGTATATTTGTTTTGTTTGCGTAATTAATAACATGAGTTTAATAACTTAGCGAAAGTCTTTCTGCAACATAACTTTATAAAATGTGTGTAGTAACCCTGTATTGAAGTGGGATAAAGCAAAGTGGTTGATTTCAACCAATTATATTTAGGTAGTCAATAAATGTTGCTTAAAGTCAAAGGTTCAGTGGTAAAATTTAGAGTGGTAATTCTCGGTAAATGGCTATAATGTTGTTACTAGGTACTTAAGTACCGACGCTCGTAACAGACTCTATGGGATATAAATAACATTTCCCTACTCTACATTCATTTTTTAAGAGCGCGTATATTTTATATAGCTGTTATGATACTGAACAGAAACAGTTAATTCAAAAGTATAATTTTGTACAATATAAATATATACGGAATGATGAAGATAACATTTTTTTTTATAACATAACAAGGTTTATAAATGAAGTGTAATATTTTAACCAAGTCATCATACACCAGTAAAAAATATTCAAACGTAAAAATCGCAACGGCCCGGCTCTGATCCCTGTATGTAATGATGTAACCAACTAAGAGGCATGCATTGCTCATACTTTGCAGGACCCTGAGCCGTGTTCCTAAGTTCACACATTTGCACAATACAAGCGGTAATTTTTGTGTTATAAAGCAAACTCACCCAAATGTCCACCATATGTCGAAGCACATGACGTTGAGCCAAGCAAAGGCCGCCACAAAACCGAAGTAAATGCCGTACCCTGCACAAACAATATAAGTAATATAAGTGATGGATTATGTCAAACAAACACTCCTACAGATTAACTTTTGTCTATAAATTGGGCAGTCTGCCTTCGTAAATTAAGTAGTACACACAAAGATAAATTAGCAATTTTGGCCCAAATGTTGATGATTATTATAGAACAAATGTTATGTTTACGCGGACGAGCGTTATATTATGGATATCGTGGTATTATTTTTTGTTAATATCTTTGATTCATTACATTTAAACGAAATGAATTATTAAAGAATGCTATTAATAAAATTAGCCCATGTTGCGTGGATACACGTCGAATAATAAATGCGTCATTGTATTTAATTAAGCAAGGGTAGCGTATAGGACATTTTTGTACTACAAAAAATATGAATGTTCATTGGATGTATTAAAGCTTTTTTAAAAGTAAATGTCATAGTAATATTATGATGACGTGTGACATAAACTTATTATTCAACGTAATGGAATTCCACGTGGGTCGTCTTTTGTTTTTCGACATGGCGACAACTTTTTATTTCTAAGAATTTATAATTATTGTTTTGTATCTGCTATTATTACTTGACATTGGCGAAATCACCGATAGTTAATCGGTGGAAGCCATAATAAAAAGAAGAAGAAGGAATTCCACGTACAAAATTATAGAAATTTATTTTACTATTCCATACTATGGTGGCTGCATCCTTCCTGTGGTTGCATGATTGTACGTAAGTGTTTCTACATAAAATATATTATTTATTATAATTAATATAATTTATTTTAAAGAAGAGATAGAATACAAAGCTGTCGTCAATATATAATATGATGTGCCATGTAGTCTACGTCCTCGAACGTTCATCGTTGCTCCAGTGTCATTATGCAAACAAAGAATCTAATCAACCCGACACAACCATAATCAAAATGAGCTAGAATGATTAGCCAGTGCTAGTACTAATATTTTTCATGATAATTATTATACATGATCGCAATGTTTAGCACGCTTGCTTCACAGGTTTCAAGTAAAATTTATTTTATTTTATGAGCATTTATTTGGGAGCATAAATTAGAATGTGACATTTGTATTGGGTCGGCTTATACATTTATGTGACGAGTAGCATTTATCAACAAGCGGTGTAATCAGCCCTTAAACTCTTTGATGTACCGTTTTGGTACTAACTGCAAGATTCGATGCACGATGGTAGCTGACGGTCACATTCTGTACAAATACTACAAAAAAGTTTTAATATAAAATATTTGTGTTCTGTATAACTTTAATAACTCATTTGTAAAGAAAAAAAAGTAAATTAAATAAACTGTAATTAATATAACCATAACTTTAAAGTATAGATTAAGATCAACAAATTCATTTTTAATATTGTTCCATTATCGTTATCATAATATTTATTAAGTTTGGCTGTTTCCTTATATGTGTCCAGACCCAGCAAACAGAATCTATTGCCCCTAATATTAATTGAAGTGGCGTCCAGATAGAATATCGACATCCCTCACCTAATATGACAAGTCGACATAATTATACTGGCTTTTTTCGATATTGGATACACACAGGCTGATCCCGGAACGTGACATACTTACGTAGGCCACTATAGCGGGGTTTGCAGTACAATGTTTGCTATCTGAGCGGATATAAATATCTGACTATCAACAAACACAGTGTTCATAATAATGTGTTATATTTATGCATATTTTACAATTGGCAACATATTACTTAATGCATCCCATATAAACTATACGGCCACTTAACCCCTATACTGTATGTAGTTCTCCGGGAAGTAGCCAGCTTAATCGCTAGTACTAAGTATTAAGTCACAGAAAAACGATGTGGGCGAGACGGCGGTTTAGCAGTTTTGTTTCTATTTTATATTTTTTTAAATTTCCTATTTTTATTCGTTCGATCAGTCATATTTCCATAGGCCAAAAATAAGCCTAATTGTGTTTTACACATCATAACTTTTGAAAACATTAAGCTTATCGAATTCTCTTCTAATTAATATTGACTATCGTTTATCAGTCATCATATCATATTCAGTTATCGTAATTATCAGTTTCAGATCTTCTATCTTCTGAGTGATTTAGTAATATTTTTAGATCTTGGATTATTTCCTTTGACACAGTCAGCTATTGACATTGATATTGCTCGGTTTGGAACTGATTCGACATAAATATATAAATTATATTATGAACTCACATCCAACCTTTATGATCATAATTATTATTCTAGCGCCGTGCCTGAATATTCTTAAGTAATTATTGTTGATTACGATGTATGAATAATGAACATTTGTTTAAATACATCAATAAATAATCTTAAGTCTAAACCAATTAACTAACTGTTTTTAGCGATATTTCTTTGTTGTCATAAAATTGTAATACATTCATTGATATATAAAAAAAAAACAAATCAATGAATACAATATAAACTTAATTTAAAAAACGGTATATACCTTTGATGGAACATTTTTAAACTTGCCCAATGTTATACCAAACTCAATAAGCAAATAAGAGAGTTAATTAATAATGTTATCAATTTCGTTATCGAGCCATGTGTTCCATAAATATATCATTAACAGTTTCAAATAAACCGCCTGAAATATTAACGAAATATTATCTAAATGATAACTGATTTAATATAAAGAGGTAGTATTATTATGGAATATCGATAAATAAATAAATCATTTTGGATTTCAACATTTTCCGTCTGATTTACGTTTTATTTTTTTCCTCTGAATATAGTACTATAGTGTACTACTACTATAGTGATGAGTTAAATTCTGACCACACCAGACAATTCCAATCATCGTATATTTCCCTGTGTTAATGAAATTATAATGATAAATTGGCAAAAAAAAATAGTAATATATTATTAATCTAGTAACTACATGGACAAATGTGTTGCAACGCGACATGGTAGCATGCAATGTTTCTGATGACGACGTCATAGATAGAGCGAAGTGGACGAGAAAGGTGAAGAAGGCTGACCCCACCATCATGTGGGATGAATAGTCAGGAAGAGAGCGAGAGATTATTCTAGTAAAACAACGTGTTACTTACCAAGTAAAGTACATGTCACTCTGTTGGGCACGAGGGCGTACTGCACACGCGCCAGGCATGAGAACGCGAGGAGCATCATGCCAACGTGGCAGATAAGGGTGCGTCCGTGGAGATTCCTCAGTTCAGGAAGAGCGCAGTACACCACCAAAGTCAGCGCAAGACATACGCTTGAGATGCTGATCACCTACATAAAAAATAAACATTATATCATATTGTCTCAGGATGAAAAGCGTAGTGCTTTGTAATTTTAGGCTCGAGTGATGTTTCTACTGTTTTGCTGTAATAAGCAATCATTTAGCTTATCATCAGACGAGTGACTCCATCGTATCGTCACTTATTTGTTTAAATATGATATGTCGTACAATCTGCACACAACTAGTCATTTCTAGCGATAGGCGATGGTATGGCGGGCAGTGGGAAGAAGTAACATGACTATTTAAAGACCCTCTTCATAAGTCACTGTCCACTTTCTACCCTTCCAACATTGCTAACGGAGACTAGCACTCGCACACGAGTTAAAGTAAAAAATAAAACAAAACGAAAATAGAAATCCTTTTGCCATATTGGGTACGCAGAACTAATAATATTTTCTAATGCTAGATTATAGGCAACTAATACTGTAGAGTATAGATAATAGAATTATAAAGATGTGCGGTGATTGCTGAAAATTTCCTTATTTTTGTTGAAATGATAACAAAATATTATTTATATGTTATGCTGATTAATTGTATAATTTCGTTGTACATAGCAAGCTATTATTGTTGTACTTAGAAATTACGAATATCCTATGAAAAATGTGTTAAAAACGGAAATATGTAAAACATTTTTATTGGACTAACAACTGTTTACTTTTCAAGCGCAGTTTATAAAAAAATCATCGAAGTCCGGTCATCAATCCAATTTCGATGCAGACGGTGAGTGAGTGTTCGACGAAATACAAGAAATACCGACATCTACTTACGTCTTACAAGTGGTTCTTACATCACTTTATTAAACGTTCCATTAATACATCTGCTTTATATTTCGTTTAGGTACCAGGCGTTTATATACAGTATGCACTACACTCACTATCTCGAAAGTGTTATTTTCAGTGATAAAATACAACAATCATTGCTTAAATGAGAAATGCAATGCAATCAGCCCCGTATTATATATATACTGCCCACCGCTGAGCTCGGGCCTCCTTAACTACTGAGAGGGGTTACGCCTTAGTCCACCACGCTGGCCTACTGCGGGTTGGCAGACTTCACATACCCTCGAAATTCTTATGGAGAATTCTCAGGTATGTAGGTTTCCTCACGATGTTTTTCTTCACCGTTTAAGCGAACGATAATTGATAAACAATACACACATAAATTCGAAAAGTCAGAGGTGTGTGCCTTGGGTTTAGACCCTGCGGACATTGTCTCGGAAACCGTTCCATTCCCAACTAGACTATCGTCGACGAATCTCGTAAATGAGAAAGTTAATCAAATATTAATTAAATCACTGTGACATAAAACGAATTGTAACATTATTATATTATGTAGAAAATGGAGAGTTTAGTGTGTTCTTTATTTAAAATGGGATATAAAATTTTATGATTGGCACACACTGACAGTACCGAATATGACTATTATCATAATTTTAACTTACTTACTTACAAAGTAAATTATATTCAAGTGTTCTGGAGATATTTACGGTCTTATTCATAATAAAACGCTAATCGAAGGTAAAAACCTCCATTAGATATAACGTCCTATTGGCCTATCGAGCGTTCGATAAAATTTCTTATTCATAATGGTTTTTTGTAGCTACTATAAGTGAATTGCCGTTATAGTACATGATGTTGCCAACACGTAGAAAAAAAATATTTCAGTTGATTTCTACCAATTTATACCAAGCTTTGTCTCTGGAAACAACTATAAAAAAAACAACTTGTCAATGTCAGTTGTCAAAATATAAATTGGAGGGAAACTACCAATGTATGTATTATAGTGTTTATTTTCTCATTAAGTTTGTTGATTGTTCTGGAAAGTAATTAAAAACAGAAAAAAATAATAAATTGGAAGTATGCAGCAATTAAAAAAAGAAAAACGGCAAAGGGGTGAAAATTGTCTGGAAGAAGACAAGGTTGGTGCAGCTATTTTACGTACTTATTTGAAAGTTCCAGTTTGCGCGATTCATGCATGCATTACTAACAGTATTGTTTTCGCTTTCAAGATTATATTAAAGGAACTGGTGAGGGAGTGGGTCAGTGTCCTCGAAAATAAAACTACGGACAAGAACTCCAAATCCATGAAGGTGGCGGCGTGGAATGACTTGAGAAAGAGGTGCTAACTTAAATCTAATATTGCTACTTTTGCATTGTTTTCATGTTAAACAATATTTTAACTGGTGGTAGGTCTCTCTGTATGTAAGAGGCCGTCTGGGTGGGTACCACCGCAATGTCTATTTCTACCGCCAAGCAACAGTGTGCATGCACTGTTGTGTTTCGGTTTGAAGGACATTGTAGCCAGTGTAACTACAGGACATAATGAGACTTAACATCTTATGTCTCAGGATGACGAGCGCAGTGGGATGCCACACAGTACTTTGTAACTCAAGGTGCTGGTTGGTGTTGCTACTGTTTATGGGTGGTCGTATCGCTTACCATCAGGCGAACGGCATGCTCGCCTCGACATTGAATGCCATAAAAAAAAATAAAAAACATATACACAATTAAGACATTCCTTAAACAAACTTATTTTTTCATTCCAGTTTTAACTGTATGTGTAATGGTATCCACGCTCAGTAGTGCACCTGAAATCACAGTGGGGCCTCTTAAAAATGAAGGCTAAAAAGCAAAGGCGGAAGAGAGGAAGGAGCTGCTGAAGACTGGTGGTGGCCCACCACCAGTAATAAAAGGAGTCAGTAGTGAAGACATCAGCAGCTGGCTGCCTAATGAATTTGTTACCGACACAAATGAATTTGACTCTGACAGTATAAATCAGGTAATATTCATTTATGGCATGTTTTTTTTGTAACCACTGAGTCATAGATTTTGTAACTATTTGTATATTTTAGATGAGAATATCATAGCATATTGAAGATTCACCTTTACAGGACAAATATTCAAAACCCTCTGCTTTCACACATACTACAACTACTGTAAATAATATTATTGAAGAGGTATGTTATACCAAAAGTCAAATTAAAATCAATGTAAAGATCATAGTTCAACACACACACATGATGGTGTGCCCTGGTGGCCCTGTGTAGGATACCATACCGTAACAGCCCTGTATTAAATACTGCCCACCATTGTACATATATAAATAAAACTTATGTTTTTCAGGTGATAGTTGTGCCTCCTCCAAATTCACCTTCCGGTGAAATAATGAAGGAGGTATTTACAAATCAATATTAAGTAATTCCAGTTCCATGCTATAAACCTAAATGATGCTGTTATATATTTAAATAAATACAACATATTTATTAGATGCCAGTTGTGGAGCCACATCCTCCAGAGGCTTCAGCTCCACGGCCAAAAAATAAATAAAAAAAGGTTCTTGCAGTAGGTAAACTTTAAATTAATTTCCATATTTAAGTAATTCTTTTATTTTGTTTATACCATACCAGCCCCGTATTATATACTGCCCACTGCTGAGAAAGGGCCCTATATTACTACTGAGAGGGTTTAGTCCACCACGCTAGCCTAGTGTAGGTTGGTAGACTTCACATACCTTCAAAATTATTTTTGGGGAATTCTCAGGTATGTAGCTTTTTTCACAATGTTTTCCTTCACTGCTAAAGTGAACAATAATTGATAAACAATACACACATAACTTTTGAACCTGCAGACAACTGTCTCACCAGGCCGTTGCATTCCTAACTAGGCTATTGTCAACTATGAATGTTTATACATTGCATTATTTCAGGTTTGTCGCGCACCTGCAGAACAAATAGCTGAATTCGAAATCCAGTGCCGAAAAGTGCTGCATGCCATGCAGATGAAGAATGAGCAGTAGAAAAATATATTTTTTAAATTAAAAGAAACTAGTAAAAAAAAACTTAATAATTATAAACCAAAAAGTATCTAAACTATATGATGTTTAATTATTACCTTTGGGTGTGCACTTCATTCAATATTGGACACACTATCCCCTGATACTTAAGTCTCTTTGAGCGATTGTAATGTCGTGCAAAATTGCAATGGCCACAATACCTAGTGATATTTACAAGGTCAAATTTTACAGACATGGCATAGAGCAGGCATTGGAAGCACTGTTTCCATACATCAAAGCAACAATACTTGCCTCATTGTATTTCTCTGTACCACATAGTCTCATTACAGGTGTATATAAATATGGCTCCACATGTATACCTTACTGCTATAGCCACTTTTTTATATATTCATATAAATAGAATATTAGGATAATCTTATATTACTAATATTAGAAATACGAAAGTTTGTGAAAATGTTTGAATATTTGTTAAGTAAACTCAGAAAAAGCTAAATGGATTTGGCATACAGGTAAACCATATCCTGGATTAACACATAGGCTTCTTTTTATCCTGATAACTTGCTCTCATGGAAAATAATGTGGTTTTTATAAATAAAAGGCGCTGGCGTCTTACTGGTTTCGCTATAAATCGCTACAGTGTTTCGGGACTTGTAGTGGGAAGCCGCGAGCAACAACTAGTAAATCATAATTTTATTTTTCAGAATATGATAGTTGTACCTCATCAGACTCCACTTCCAGCAGGAAATAGAAATGAGATATTTATGTATCAGTATTATGCTATATTCATGTAAGATACTATTGTTTCATGTGGAGATGTAAAACATATTTTTCAGGTATTAGTTAAAAAAAATACAGTACTTAATAAAATAAAAACTTTATTCATTACGTAGGCATATAAAAGGCTCTTATGACAAGTCAATACATAATATTCATTTTTCAATTACTTAAATTATTTAGGGAACCAACACGGCCTAGCAGGTACAGAAGACATGGGCAGGGTGGAAAGGATTAGTTCCACTTTCCTTCCTTCCCTCCCTTCAATACTATTAACAATTTGTTCAATACACAGAATAATGCATGCATATATGTATAAGAAATAAAAAAAGTGTGTCTCCTCCAAATCCGCCACCTGAAAACAAAAAGTATTTTACAAATCATTATTAAATCATTCTAGTTTGATGCTATAATCCTGTAGGATACTAAAATCCACCTGCATGGTGCACCTGGAAATATAAAGGAGGTATTAACAAATCATCATTAAGTATTTCCAATCTTGTGCTATAATCCTGTAGGGTACTGATGTATATTTAAATAAATAAAGCTTATTTTCAGTATTACATTCAAAATAATGTTTATGCATTGCAGGAAAAAGTAGCATGCTATTCAAATGGACAATAACCTCCAGTGAAATATTTTTTATAATCTTAATGATGTAATAATAAAAGAAAAATATAAATTTTATAAAATGATGACAATGACTAACTACAATTAGGATGTTTAATTATAATTTAATTATTTGAGTGTAAAAAACTTCATTCATTGAAGTGCCTAGCTATAAAAGCCTGCAAAATGGCAGAATTTCTACCCTGTCTAGGGTGTGGTTCAATATTAATTGATTCAGACACCTATTCAATATCAGACACACTTTCTTCTGTGGCATATGTCTCTCTTTGAGCAATTACAATGTTGTGCAACACTGCAAGAGCCACAATAGTATTCTTCACATTGCCTAATTTACAGACATGCCATGGAGCAAGCATTGGAAGCGCTGTTTCCACACACCAAAGCAACCCTCCACAACATTTCTTGTTGAAATATGTGCCTCATTATATTTCTCTTCAGCATGACTAAGTGGTCTCTCCCTGAATCTCCTAGAAGTATACCCCTTAACTCACCTGCTTCAAAACATTCTTTGAGGGTCGATTCATTAAATATCTGGGAGGCATGAGTGCTGCCTCGCCACCTAAAAACAATATCCCTGATCCGAAGACGCATCACAGGTAACCTACAACAATTATTATCTTTTTTATGCAATAAAGTAAAGCCTATCGTAGTTTACTTTATATATTCCTGAAAATCTTACCTGAACATTGAGGGAATATCCTTTTCTATTTATGTAATATTGGGCTGCATCACCACCATGTTTTTTTTATTTATATATGCATGCAATCAATACAACCAATTACAGATGGGAAGCCTCTTACATGGTGGAATTCTGTCATTAGCTGTTGTTCCTCTGCAACAGAAGTGGGCATCATTATATAATCTGCAGCACGTCGTGCGAGCGCACGCGCTACTCTGCTATATATGCGGCTGATAGTGGCTTGAGATAATCCATAGAGGTCTCCAGCATCTTCTTGAATCTGTAAAGAAAACGAGTCTTAAAAGTAACGCATCATTAGGTATACCCAAGTTTGTATAAATATCGAAAAGGATTAACTTACCTCTTACCTTTACGGTGCAGCTGTAACTCTTCGCAGACTAATTCAATTATAAAAGCAGCCGTTCGTTTGGAAAAACGATACAGTTTACGGAATTCCTCGTCATCCATAGAAAACGGATCAAACTCTGACGATAAACTTTTCTACGTGAAATATTTTCAATTACTGCAATGCTATGCAGGGTTTGTAAGGCTTCCATTATTTATACACAAGTAAATAAAAATACTTCTTGAAACGAAAATTATGCGCTACGAGATCGATGTGTTGTTTTTTATTTTAAATCGACTGACAATTGACATCGGAAATCGGCGCCAAACACGAAACAGCTGACCGACGGCGGCCATTTTTTTGTTACGGAACGCTTTAAAGAAGGGGTCTAGCTCCTATAAATCAAAGCAACTTCACCGTAGGCTTATAGGCCGTTTTAGCGCTTTTGAACCATTATGAATAACAATTTTTTACAAGCCTCTACTAACGGCCCTATAAAGTTCCGAAGAGTCATTATGAATAAGACCGTTAGACTATAGAAGTGAAATAAAATCAATTTGTTGTCAGTGTTTCTGTTCGTTTGTGAATTTTTTTTTGCTCAGGAATGTATTATAGAGTCATTGAAACGATTGTATACTATGTATTGAATACTAAAGCTTACAAAAACATGCTATAAGCGATATCAAATTAAGTTTTTAATATATAATACAATAAATAATCGAAACTCTATACGAATTAAATCTATTATGAGTCCGTCCAGCCATTCTATCCGAGCGATTTGCTTAAATAAAAGTTATTAATGCACAAAATTGTGATTAATCATTGGAAATAACCACAACTTTTACCCATCTCAAGTTAAACCCAAACGCGATTTAAAATAGAAAGAACAACTACTAATTATTGAATAGCTAATAGCGATACAAACTGGTTTACAATAAAAATCATACAGGTTATTTCGCGGTGACGCAGTTTTAAAATTACGCATGGACATTACTTTGAGCACTAATGTAATTATTGTCTCTATAATATTTTTAATAAAAATATTATATATATCATATTAAAATACTTGTTTTTATTCCTACCTACCGACATATTTATGACCATTATATCGTTACATATTATAAAACAAAGTCCCCCAGCCATGTCTGTCTGTCTGTCTGAACGCGATAAACTCAAAAGCTACCAACGGATTTCGATTAACTTTGCTATGGAGATAATTTGCGATCCGGGGAAGGTTTTAGGTAACTTTTTGGACTGGAAAAATATAAACCGAGGCCTTTATCCCGGAAAAAATATTTTCTCTATTAAAATTGCGTGAAATTTGTTGTGGAGATAACTTTGGGCCCTTGGAAGGACAAAAGCTATTTATTATCCCGAAAAAATATAAACCGGAACTTTTATCACGAAAAATCGTTTCTCGCAAGTGGAACCGCGAACAAATAAGTAAGGAGATAGTTTGAGACCCAGAGAAGGACATAGGCTACTTTTTATCCCTGAAAAATTTAAACCGTGACTTTTATCCCGGAAATTCGTTTTCTGCGAAATGCAGATCGCCTTCTACCGAGGCGAAGCTTAGGACGGGTTGCTAATTATAATATACTCGCTTTTGCGCGCGAATCCGCCCGCGTGGAAAAGTTTTTTCGGGATAAAAAGTAGCCTATAGCACTCAGGAGTAATCTATATGTTTTTGAGTAAAAGTCAGAATGTGTCAATGTGTAGATATAAATAATATATATATGATGAAATTATCAAGATTACGCATAACACTTACCACAAAAGATACTCGAAAATCCTTTGTAACTGGCGCCTTGACAAAGCATGTTACAGCTGTGATAGTTACAACGCCTCCGGGACAATAGCGACTGTCGAATGCTTCCAAACAATAGTCACCCTTTTCAGTTACAGGCGATTTAAGGAAACCATCCGGGGTAAGCTCATGATAGTCGTGTTCAACACTTCTGTTTAGCATCACTTTGCCCGCTGGGCATATTATATTATTCTGGATGCCCAGCACGTCTAAATGAAATCATAAACATCAATATTATATAACAGCAGTTATTCGTATAATAAAATTGTTTGTTAGTTTGTATTTCTATCACTCAGCATCAGATTTACGGATCGCCATGATTATTTTACATTTAGTTGATTAATTATAAGCCAGAGAGTTCAAAGCCCCTTATTTATCCAGGAATGCTTTTGTGAAAATATGAACTTTTATTCTGATAAAACACTTTTACGCGGACAGAGCCGCGTACAAAGGCAAGTAGTGCATAATTTATTCATTAAATATTTAACATTTAACAAGGTCATTCATATTATAATCATATTTTGGACGTTCTGTACAGTGCTCTATCGAAGGAGCATGCATAATTACCTGCAATCGGGCCGTTTTCTTTTTCTAAAGGTTCTAAGTATACGGAAATGTCGAAGAATACATCGTCTGTTGTAGGCACACATTTGCTGACAGGACTGCCACAACGTAAAGTTCTGAAGTGTTGTCCTACAGGACAACATTTTTTTTACGCAATATGCGTCGAAATCAGAACATTGATCGGTACACACCCGGGCAATAAGTCTTTGATTTTGATAATTGTGGTCTATGCACCATTCTCCCTGGGGAATCTTAGTCTTCCTGTCCGTATTTCTATTAACAACAATCAAACTGTCCCCAACTACTTTAAAAGAATAACGCTCTTCGGTCAACTCCACTGCAGATTCATGTGCTTTGCAATGTAATCCGCTCTCTACTTCATGAATGTTATACTCGCTCAATTTTAATACATTTACTAAGAAAGCTTCATTATATTTAGTGTCGCTCTTTCTACACAAATGATTGAACACGTCGTAACTGTGGCCGGCGGGACAACACTTTTTCACATGATCTACAGTCAATTTGGATTTAACAATATTTTCTGTGTTATTTAAATTGCACGAAATCGCTACAATTTTAGGAACACTTTTTTTTAATGTGTTATTCACTGCCTCCAAAACTAATTTGTCATAGCACATGCTACTTGGTATCATATCGAGCTCTGTCGCGGTCATTTGAGATGTCATTTGTAATTTCTCACACTCTGTAGGGATGCCATAATCAACCCGTAAGTACTCTCCAATCACAAGAGGAGAATGGGATATATTATAAAGGTCTTCAATGCTCTCACGATCTAAACACTCGAAACGTTCATCGGTTCCGTTAAACTCAGACACTTTTATCAGACTCATGTTTTTTGAACAACACTTGTTGAACACGGGGAATTCATCGCTGCTAACAGTGCCGGCACTCACACACACGATTACACAAATGAAAATCTGGATCCACATGATTGCTGGATATATAGCGAGTCCGAAGTTATTAACGAGTGTATTTGGTTATTCACAACAGGTGGTCGATCGTGGTGATGCTCATTGTTTATTTTTCTATAGCCGTTAGAGGCGTGCGATGTAGCACAGCTCCGACAGTGGAGTGACGCCGGTCACAACTCGCCAGCTTCGTCAGCCCGCCTTAATTACAAGCTTTGTCGGAGGCTGTTGCGAGTTGCGCCTGTAAAGCTGCTGTCGTCGCCGCCGGCGCCCCTCGCACCGCCCTTTGTCCACTTCACTAATAACGCTCAGAAGTTTTTGGGTAATACATTAATTTTAGCTTATACACAGATTGTTGCTTTCGTAAACACCTCCAATTTAATACTGTTTGCAAAATATATTGTATACAACGCCTGCTTTTACGTGGGCAATAGACTAATGATTCACTATGTTCTTCGTCGATTTGCGTAGTCGACAACGCTCCTATACACAACAGCACGGCTTGTGAGTTGTGAGTTGTGACTTACATACTGATACTGTAACAAAGATGTCAATTCAATTCCGTTATCAGTACTACTGATAAAAATACTAAGCGATTGACTACTCAGAATTTCAAAAGGTAAATAAATATTTATATCTGTTTGCATTCGTGCAAACATGTAAATGTATATGCGTGTGTGTGTGTGATATCAATGTTGACGGCATAGATATGAGACGAGCAAAAAAATAATAATATAAATTTAAAACAATTATTAAATTTAAACGTAGGTACGCACGTACTCACAGTGAACTTATATATTATACATTCATGAAATCACGTTTAAACTCAACCTAAATTATTTTAAGGGATTGCATGAAATTGATGAAGGTAGAGGAAGCGAAAGTGGTGTGCCAGAATCGAGCAAAGTGGCAATCCAAGGTCTCTGCCTACCCCTATGGGATAGAGGCGTGATACTATGTATGTATGTATGTAAATTATTTTACTGATTTTCCCACCAAGCGACGAAGATGATGCTTTTTGTAATAATATTATAGGATATTCAAGGTGGAAGAATGAAGCTGCGGCAGTTGCATTCCCACTTAATTCGGTAATTCCGAAGGTCAACGTTCAGTTGTTTCAACGTAATTTCTATAAGCAGTGAACTCTTAAGCCTTTTCTCACTATCAAATAAATAAAATAAATAATAAATTAATAAATAAATCAATTCCTTATCACTACCCTAGATACCGCATAAAAAAAATTCAACACTAATTCATCACGGACGAACCTTGGATTTCAAAATCCAGTTACACTCATGTATATCGAATACAAAGACTTCATTAGCAAAATTGAGGAACTGGATATTTTTGGCGATAAAATTCAAAAATATCTAAGATTTGGTATTCCTCTTACATAATTTATTATAGTTTATAATATACTAGCTTTTGCCCGAAGCGTCGCCCGCACGAAAGAGTTTTCCTGAATAAAAGACCCGCTAGACATTTTCCCGAGATAAAATGTCGAAAACCCTCCCAGGGTCTCGAACTATCTCCATACCAAATTTCATCTAAATCCGTTCGGTAGTTTTTGAGTATATCGCGTATAAACGTTGCCACCCCTTTCTACCCCCTTAAGAGTTGAATTTCGCAAAATACCGTCTTAGTGAGCACCTACGTCCTAAAAGCAACCCCCATTCACTATTTGAGACTCCTAGTACTTGTAGTTTCTGAGATTTTGTGATGAGTGAGTGAGTGACCTTTCACTTTTATGTATATAGACTAAACTTCTGCTCGCGGCTCCGCCCGCGTTAAATGTTTTTTCCGGGATAATAATATATACCCGTAATAAAAAGTAGCGTATGGCACTCAGGAGTAATGTAGCTTCCTATTAGTGAAAGAATTTTATAAATCACTCCAGTAGTTTTTAAGTTTATCCATTACATGTGGATACGACCTTCAAAAAAAGAGCGTATTCCCACCTAAAAAGCCGGCAACGCATCTCTGTGCCCCCTGGTATTGCAAATGTTCATGGGCGGCGGTGATCACTTACCATCAGGTGAACCGTATGATCGTTTGCCCCCATATATCATTAAAAAAAAATTACTAACAAACAATCAAATCTTTCCTCTTTATAATATTAGTATAGATTAGAAGTTTAATTTAATTTTGATCTTTTTCACTCTAACATGTAATTTTATACAATAGATGCGTATACCTGTCATCGGCATGTAATAGATACAAGAATGTTTTTTATGTAAGACATTATTAATATATAATATGCTATTGGTGTACCATATAAATAAATAAATCAGAGGTCCAATATGAGCTTTGGCACCAGCACAAATCAACTCACACCATGGATGAGGCTGCGATGCTGTTCCTGATTGTCAGCTGTCCATAACATCATCTGCGATATCTCGTGTAGTAGAGGACCACCTACATTTTCAAAGACAATAATATAAAGTAATAGGGTTCCCGACACACCAACGGTACCCTCTTACTAAGCCTTTGCTATCTGCCTGTGTGTAAAATATTTAAAGACCTTTATCATTTGAATAGAATAGGGGAGTGAGATTTTTATAGACACATTACAAGTACCTACCTAATATAAAATAAAGAGATTTTGGGGGTGGTATTATAAAAACGCTTTATAAATTGAAATGAGTAGGTATAGCAAATAAATAACAATAAACCCAAACACAATGAATGTCACTAAACAATAGAAGGGAAATTCAGACAGTTACAACCTCGCAGTACCTAATTTTTTTTTCTACTTCGCGGTGCGGCGTGAACAGGCAGGTTCGAACGAATTGTTTCATTGTCTCACATAAAACGAGCATAAAATTACGTCATTAGTCTGCAACGCTGTCGAAGGCCGGATAACAGTCTTAGGGCGGTATTAATAAATCAATCTCAGGTTTGAGTTACATCTCAATTCTCAAGTAGACATAATGTATGGAACTATCCCTTACTCCCTCCAATACCGTTCTAGAAACTCAATATAACATTTGACATGCGATTCTGTGATCAACTGTAATAGCTCTGTCAACTGACACGATGATCAAATCAAAGTAGTTAATTTTGCTTTTAGAAACTCAAACGGCACTTAACAAGAGATTTGACGGCATATAAGTTAATTTTTTAGTTGATCAGCCTTTCAGAAACTGGGTGGAGTCAGTGAAAATCACTTTGTCTTCATTAGTTTTTAGTTTTAACCGAAATAATCAAGCATGTCGTAAGAAGAGAAGCTAAGTTTTAAAACCTATTAATTATTAAAGAACTTGAGTCACAAAAATAAAATAAAAGAGATTTACTTTACTTCAAACAAAGAAAAAAAGGTATAGTTTATTTTAGTTTAAATCTGAAAATGTTTTTAAAAACGTGCATCCAGCGCCGTTGGCGCAAAAATAGCTAATATCTTTTTGTTTTCTAGAATAAAAGTTGTGAGTATTATACCTTTTTGAAATTTCTATTATACAAGGAAGTGTTTTTATGCAATATGCAGTAACAGTCCGATACAATTATTTTTCATTATCGAAGTTCAAAGTTATGTAAAATAATTTTCCCAAAAATAATTGTGATGGAAAGTGTAAATTTGTTCATGGTTTTTGTACGATATTTAATAAAATGGTTATGGGTTATGGTAGACCCACTACTCCCAAGTCTGCTGCAGAAAAAAATAGAAAATATCTGATTACTTACACGTACAGCAACAAAACATAGGTGAAAAAAGGGGATTTATCAGAAAAAGTACAAAATTCTCAATATTTCGACTTTTATAGAGGTCATTTTTTCATGTCTGGTAGAGCACCATTCAAGCTATCTCCCCTTTAAGTTTGTCATACCATTTATGGGACACCCTGTATAAAAGAAAGTTGTGTTAGTTACACCATTTATAACTCGAGAACGGCCAAACCGATTATTATGGTCTTTGATATTTTGGATTTGTATTTTTTTCCGAATAGCAGAATAACTATAAAAATATAGAAAAAGTTCACGATCAAGGAAATTATGAAGAACATTCATTTTCCCATACATTTTATTTATGAATTTAAAAAATGAACATGGCGTCGTATATTTTATACTTTAACAGCCTTGGTGGCGTAGTTGTATTGCGTACGCGTTACGAGTACGATTTGCGCGTTAAATTCCAAGATAAGCCAAAAGCATTGTGAGTGGGTTTTTCCATCTTAAAAATTACTCAGTCGCAGCTCGGAGTCAGGAATTTGGCGGTGTGATACACCCCCGTGCCTCGGAAAGCACGTAAAGCCGTTGGTCCTGCGCCCGATCTCTCTCCGGTCATGTCGGATTGCCGTCTCACCGGACTATGAGAGTAAAGGAATAGCGAGTGCACTTGTGTATTGCGCACACGCTTGTGCACTATAATATGTCCTGCGTACCTGGCTGATCTCCATTGAGATTTGCCGGCGTGGCCGAAATTAGCTAGGAAGACATTTTGACAACTGCTTCAGTTGTGCAGTCCCTGTTGCGCTCAGAAAGAGTATATACTATATTATAATATCATATTACGTCCTTTCATTGCATACCGTTACACTTATCCGCTCCACTTATATCAGCTCCGCTTCTCCTTCCCTAGCCCTATTCCCGTCCCCAATCTCCGTGTCCTCTGTACCTATCAGCCCGTGCTGGTTGTTCGTTGTTTAATGTAGGTACTTTAAATTATTTAAAAGGTACCTTTGTAAATTTGTTATTGTCTCTACCTTGTCATGACTTATCATAAGTTGTTTTTATAAGCCTACTTGATTAATTAGCTTCTTTTTGAGTATTCACGAATTTTGTGTTTGTATTTGAATTCGTTTTAATTCATTCTCTTTATACTTTTTTCTAATCTTCATAAGCGAAAATAGATTTCAAATAGATGAGTTCCAACTTTCAATTTATCTGGACTGTGAATGCCGTGATTTAGAAGAACAAGAAGTCAAGTCTTTTCCATAAGGTACTTATATGGCGGAGAAAGATTTGGCTAAATCAAAAAACTCTTTGGTGCAGGCGCGGATCCAGCCCTCAAAAAAGGTTGTGATCACCGCTACCCGAAAATCGGCCAAGTGCGAGTCGGAGTACGAACTCGCTCATGAACAATCATGACTCATGAACGACTTTTGAATTTGATTATTTCCTTTTTCCGCGCATTAGGATATTTCCGAATCACGCACGATTCATGACTCATTGCTTTTTATTTTATTAAGGCATATGAGAGGATGGTTCAAAGACGAGTTACGAAAGGTATTTATCAAGCGAATGTGGATGGTACGGATGGAGGGGATGTCCATAATAGGCGAAAATGTATAATGAGAATTATGAATGTGGAAGACTTCAAATAGGTATGTCATTATCGTGGCACTTCGCGCGCAATAGTCTGTTTCTCTCTGTCTCTGTGTATGAATATACGACTTTTTCATTTTGTTTCTTTTTACATTTGTTGAGCTTAATTAATGTTGTTAATTAATTTAATCTTAATAAAAAAACTAATAAGTTAAAAACAACAACATTCATTGATTCTGAAGCGATACGAATTTCGCCGGGCCAGTCAGTCTATACTAATATTATAAAGAGGAAAGATTTGATTGTTTGTTTGTTTGTAATGGATAAACTCAAAAACTATTGGACCGGTTTTGAAAATTCTTTCACTAATAGGAAGCTACATCACTCCTGAGTGCTATAGGCTACTTTTTATCCCAGGAAAATATTTTTATCCCGGAAAATCTTTTACACGCGGGCGGAGCCGCGAGCAGAAGTCTATTTCTCAATAAAGTAGAGGGAAACCGGAAAGAAATTTGTAAACTCATATGAAATTGTTCTTATTGAATAATTTTATTACCAAAAATAGTATACCTACTTACGTCTATTAAAATATTAACAATACAAAACTGGTTCTAAACAAAATACGCTAATTGGCACATCATTTACTCTCTAATAAAAGGTTCATCTAAAACTAATACCTAGTAAGCAAGTAATTTAGATGGTTTTTCCTAAAACTAATCTTATTACCTACAAGTCTGAATATTTGTGATATAAGCAATGTGACTTTCACTACTTCAAAGTCGCACATTTTTAAAACTTACTACATACTTCAAATATACTTAAAAATCACTTTTTATTATACCCAAAGGACTGAAATTATGTAAGTAAACAAATCTCTGCACAAACACTGTGACACAAACTCGATATTGACGCGTGATCTTTCGTCATTTATCATATATTGTATATACTCAGTACACCATGAGAATATTATATAAATAATAATGTTATCTTTAGGCTGCCTGATATTTATTTAATTGTTATGTAATGTAAAAACGAATTTGGCTGTAAGATGTGTCATACTTGTTCGTATTATTTTCCATTAGAGAGCTGTGGATTTTTGTAAAATAAATAAATCTAAAAATATGTGACGTTTACAAAATTCGGTGCCCATGGAAGTAAGTAGGTACCTACATTACTCCAACATTGCAATGGACAAGAGTGGCTCACGATATCAATTACTATATTGCGAACGCCATGCTTTTATTGGCAGTGCATAAAATATTTAAAAAATATAATAGACTATAAAATATACATATTATGGAGCCTATTACATGACTAAAACATAGCGTTGTATAATCACGTTCATTAAAGCAAAAGCTCATGCACCAAAATACAAAAAAATAAATATTTAGAACCACAGCCCGGTGTAAAAATGTACAATGCCTTCAAATTTATTATAGGAATAAAGTTAATAATTTTAACAAAATACAAACTGTGAATTACCCAGCTCCTCGTGACATAATATACAACAGCAATTTATCTCAACTTTCTGTGAATTTTATAATATTCCTACTTATCGATTAAAAATCTTTTTGCAAATCATTTCCACAACTAGTACTTATCTTAATATTATATTTGTTCCATAAGTACCTACTGTGATAAGTAAAAATAGCATTGATTAAAAAAATAGCCGTCTTAAGTCTAAAGCCAACTATAATTATAAACATTTACAAACAAGAAGAGCTGAAATTAGTAGAATAATATTAATGGCTGCGGTTACGACGGCGCTAGTTTTGTTATTTGGTATAAAGGAATCTGAAATCAAGGGAACCAAATAAACCTATAGCCTACTATTTATTACATAAACTGCTCGATTCAGATATTCGAGGGTCACTGCGTCATGGCGATAAAATTTCTAGCGTATCAAAATTCACAGTTAAAACTAATATAATTAGACCCTAGGGCGGTCAGAAACCTTATAAAAATGAAAACTAGATCCTAAAAACTAATATTTTCTATGAATCTATGGATTTGTATTATACATATTATTAAGAACATGTGTATCGATCTGCTAGTATTTATTTGTTTTTCATACCCATTTGTCCATCAATAGGGCAAGTAGAATAGGTAGAAAAAAAATGTTCCTATGTTAAAATAATAAGTATTAATATTTTAGATGCCTATAATTTGAAACGAGATAGTATCAGTAACACATATTTAATTGAAAACTATCCGTATTTTTTTAATAAATCAATAGATGCGTAAGAGCAATGTAAAATATTTCCCTTCTATACCTATCACTTCCATATAAGGAAGGCACCAAGAAGGGCACCTTACAAAATTCTGTTATTTTTCTTATAACTTATCTCAATTTCTGTTATGACTAGACACGTCCAGTTACTAGGCATACAGATATCCCGTATATTATTAAATTTATTTAATACAACACCTCGAAGTTTTATCCACTGAATTGACACACTTTTATTTTTGCATTACCGTGTGACTATACTACGTAGTAATTTGATTGTTGTACACAGTATTATAAACGGTACATTTATATTCAATTTAATTAATAATTTCTTTCATTTTTAGTAAATGAAAAAATAAATTTGTTGATTTGCGCACTATATATTTAGTAAAATACGATGTTATTGTCCTGCTATTGCTATTGACCGGCATCTTGATGGAAAACCCATAGTACAATAATAAAACAAAACTAAGAAATATATGAAACATAACAACAGGACAACAAATTGATTGTATACGTTATGTTACTAGTGGTAGGTTTCTCATATGTACGAGTCCGTCTGGGTGGGTAACACCACAATGTCTATTTCTACCTTGAAGCAGCAGTATGCATGCACTGTTGTGTTTCGGTTTGAAGGACATTGTAGCCAGTGTAACTACTGGACATAATGAGACTTCACATCTTATGTCT
Organism: Sphinx pinastri; assembly: GCA_947568825.1. Lineage (NCBI taxonomy): Eukaryota > Metazoa > Arthropoda > Insecta > Lepidoptera > Sphingidae > Sphinx > Sphinx pinastri. The sequence continues at coordinate 11,729,021 of OX387618.1, read as the reverse complement.
CAGGATGACGAGCGCAGTGGAATGCCAAACAGTACTTTGTAACTCAAGGTGCTGGATGGTTTTGCTACTGTTTATGGGTGGTCGCATCGCTTATCATCAGGCGAACGGCATGCTCGTCTCGTCATTCAAAAAATAAAACCATAAAAAAACATTCTGAAATATATTTACACGTTAATTTCATTTTATTTCGTATTAAGGCACCACCTTTATCAATATGCTTATAAGGTGCTTTGGTTTTAAAAATCATCTGCTACACCAGAAACATTCACTATAAAAGTGGAGTGCAGATTAGGCGCGATTTAACATTTTGCCAAATATTGTTTAAAAGTTTCATCTACAAAATAAAACGTTCCGTTAGTAGTCACGCACGAATACTGTACGATGGGTATTGATAGACACAAAAGATTTTTCATTGCTTCAAAAGAAATTGAATGGACATTTAAAAAAAATGTAGTTACATATGTGAACTTCACAGTCAACCAATAATTCAGATCTTTAAACGACCTAAATCACTAAAATGAAATCCATTTTACATGAATAAAATAAATTTCGATCAGTGGCATCCGCAACTCTTGACGACCATGTTCTTGTATTTTCGCAGGATTACGTTAGAGTCGTCCGTGTAGTAGAGGACGGATATGGGCGACAGCTTTATCGGCGCACACGACGGCTTAGGTACCTGTAAGTTAATCATTCGTTGTTAGTTTTTACATAACCTAATCTTGGGATAGTTGTTGGCTTGAAACTTCCCAAGAACTCACAGTTTCGGTATGAAGTTATAAAATTTATGAAATTCCAAGCGGTGTTACTACTGTTTATGAGCAGCCACAACATTTACCAACAACGGAAGACTTGATGTTTATTAAAAATTATAAATATCGACAATATATTATGATATTATATATTTCCATATGATATGACGCGTTTTAAAAGCATAAAATTTATATTTGCCTCCTATCTTCCTATCGTGATAAAATTTAATTATATGAAAAAATATAGCTAAGCTGGAGTAAATAATATATGTTGAGTAGGAACTTAAGATCTACTTACCGTAGTTGGGTTAAGTAGATGCACCAAAGTCTGCACAATGGCATGATTGGTAGCATTTTTATGCGCATTCAAGGGGAAGTTGCACTCGCCGCTGCAATAGAACGCACCATACCCGTCTGGTGCAATAATCCAATCCTGAAAGCAAGTAAGTTTATTTTATCTCATGCAAATCAAAAAACATTTTTTTTTTATTCATAAGGCGTTTTTCTTATAAAGATATTTTTATTTATTTTAAAAATAACCAACAAATTCATTCAGATAAAGGGCAAACTGCTACCTATATGAAATCACTTACCTGCCATTCGAGATCCTTAAAGCTAACGTATAGAGTTTGGATCTCACAACTCCTCGTTGTCCAATGAGCTGTATCTGTAAACGAGAGAAAATAAAATTGGCACACTTAATATTACCAAGAAAAATATATAACATATTAAATTTTATTTGTCAGTTAACGTACTAAACGACTAAATAATGTAGATAGTACTCATTTTATTATTTATTACGGAAAATAGATAAAGAGTAGTCTATATTAAAGATTCACGAAAATGAAGCTTTTTAATAGGGAAAGATTTTTTTCTGAATCGAAACATTAGGTAGATATTTAGTTCCAGAAATTGTAGGTTCATACAAAAAAATAACTGACCAACCCTATAGGGTTGCTTATGGTGGTGTATGTGGTTGGTTATAGCTTTATATAATAGTATAGTTACATTGGTATTATACACACACAGACACGAGCGCGCGCGCGCACGCACGCACACAAACTCACGCCTTGCAACCCGGCATAGTTGTCCACGTTAGGGTGTCGAATTCCGGGATCAGCCTGTGTATATCCAATTGAAACAGGCCGGCATAATTGTGTATCCTGGCGAGAGATAATCATCTCTCTTCAGTCGCCACTCTATCTATACCTAACTCCGCTTAACATGAGGTGCAATGGTCACTTTGCCGTGCCGTATAAAAAATGGGGGCAGGCAGAGGCGCAACGAGTGCACTTACTTTTCGCCATGTTCTTTCCGTTTCATGTGATAGGGGTCGAGCCTATAGCCATATCGGGTAGAAATTCCAGACTCCGGGATGATACGAAGCAGAAAAACCAACCCGCGATTATACTAAACTACTACCATGTTTTAACAATTAAATATTCAAGATTAAGTAAACTGTACCTACGTTGGAATCGTATTGAAAACATAGTATTTTCTGCCTCGGTGGCGTAGTACTATTATCGTATGATTGCAGTGTTGAGGTCTCGAGTTCGATTCCCGGGTCAGGCAAAGTGATATTGGGTTTTTCTACTCAGTATCAGCCCGGAATCTGGATATGTGCTTGATAAATGGCAATAGGCCCGCCCCCTACTACATGGGACTTAACATAGCAGCATATCATCATATCAGCTCCACTTCTCCTTCCCTAGCCCTATTGCCGTCGCCAATGTCCGTGTCCTCTGTATCTATCAGCCCGTGCTGGTTGTTCATTATTTAATGTAATTACTTTAAATTATTTTATTGGTATATGTACCTTTGTTATTGTCTCTACCTTGTCATGACTTGTCATAAGTGCTTTTTTATAAGCCTATTTGATCAATAAATGATATTATTTTATTTATTTGATTATATAGCTGGCGAAATGTGGGTGACACGCGTCGGCCTACGCCTGAAAAGGGAAAAAGGCGTGATGCTGTGTATGTTTGTATTTTCATGTTTACAACGTTATTTATAACGCGATTATATAATACCTGTTAATGGGTTCCTAAGGTAGTTTTCTGAGTAGCCGTGATTACGTTTCGCCTCTCGTTTCCGCCTCGCTCCAGGGTCAGTGCTGCCCAATTTGGGACCGCTTTTGAAAAATGCTACCAGGAATGGTTGTTTTCCTTCCGAGGATACGCCTCGGGGTTCTTCCAGGCCAATCACCTCTGGTTTCACGTGTCGCTCTGCAGTGGTTACAAACAAAAGACTTTACCTAATTCATGATATTCTCGTTGATATGATTTACTATAATTTTATCACAAACTATTGGTCGCAGTCTTGATGTTAAAAGATCATAATATTATGACGTACCTAGAATCGATACATTTGTTCTGCTTACCAGGCTGTGAATGAGGATGCAGTGTAACAAAAAATCCACGATTATCAGCGGGCGAAGAAAGCCAAGTCGCCAGCGCCTTAGTGACATTGAGCTCGAGCCAGCCTTCAGCACCTGCGCTCGTGTTCACAGCTGCCACTTGTTCCATTTGAAGGCTTCTGTGAAACAGTTAAGAAATTATGATTCCTTACGTTTACGCGAATGTTAGACATTGAAATTAAACTATTATAACGGATTTTATCGCGGTTTTTTATTTTATTTTCTCCCGACGTTTCGAAGGCTTTGCAGCACTTCGTGGTCACGGGGCGGGGGGTTTTTACCACCTGTCAAGTGCCATATACCTCCACAAGAACCGGGCGTATACAAGATAGATTGCGAATGTGGCCTCTCTTATATTGGACAAACAAAAAGACATATAGGGACCCGCGTAAAAGAACATATAGCTGACGTTAAACACCGACGATGATCCGCGAGGCTATTGAAATCAAAAAACATCCTAATTTCAATAGAGAAGATGGTTGGTAACTTGCACAAGCCTGGGACCCGGTAATACATCTAATTAAATCGGGCCCCAAAAGACCTGCTGCCAAACCTCAAGACATTGTGAGCTCTTACTGCGTAGACCGGACCGCAAACAATGACTAACATCTTTAAATTGTATAATTGTAAATTGAAGGTAGATTTGTAACAGTAACTTTTCGGACCACCAACACCTCAGTCCGCCCCGTGACCACGAAGTGCTGCAAAGCCTTCGAAACGTCGGGAGAAAATAAAATAAAAAACCGCGATAAAATCCGTTATAATAGTTTAGTTAAGAAATTCATAAAATATGTATTTTCGATGTGCCAAAATGCTTTACATAGGTGCTCATGGACGTAGCTACGCTTTTATCAAAAGGTCGGGTGAGACGGTTCCAAAGACTAAGAGACTAGATCAATTAAATAAAAGGGCTGCTATGTTGTATTAAATTGCAGATTTCATAATGATGAGAAAATTTTATATTATTCAACATACTTGAATGGCATCACGCATCTACATTTGTATAGCGAAAAACGAGAGCTCCATTTTGCATTATTTTCGACGCTGATCTATGGAGGGCACTATGAACGTGGCTAAGCTATGTCAACATCGAACTGAGACAGCATTCGATTCAACACCTACCCCACATTATCTACACTGATGACTCGGTGGGCGACGACTGTGTAGAGGCTGGTTGGATCCTCCTCATTGTGCGTGGCTGACTGGTGTAATCTCAGTTCTGCCGTTAAGAGGGAAGATGCATCGCCAGGAGTTGCCGCCACCTCAAACCACACGTGCCTGCCGTGACCATGTCGCAGAGCTCCTAAATGATGTCCTGGAATATAAATAGTTATACATTAAACATTATCACTACATAGTATAAAACAAAGTCGCTTCCCGTCTGTCTGTCCCTATGTATGCTTAGATCTTTTAGACTATGCAACGGATTTTGATGCGGTTTTTTTTAATAGATATAGTGATTCAAGAGGAAGGTTTATACGTATAATACATGCATAATATAGTAGAGAAACACTGATAATTTTAGAGGTTTCTAATGTGATGTCGTAAATAAAAACATTTTTTTGCGCTTACACTGCAAACGCTGGCTAAACCCTACGAGATAGATCAATATAAAGCGGGACTTTTTCCCGGAAAACTTTTGAAATACAGTACCACTTGTAATAAGATGCATTTAAAAATATTTATTTTAATTCCATATTTTATTGTTCCCATAAATATTACGAAATAAAAGTGTGAAATCATATCTATTGTATCATGTCTATTTTCTAATTAGATTGAACACCTATGGCAGTTGAACACCTGTTGTGAGATCTGATACTATTGTAACTTGATCCTTATTGCACCTGGGACCAATAAATAACAATTTGAATACTAACTACCTGATCTGTTAATGCGGATATTACGTTATTTGTATCTCATTAAATACCGGTGTTAATTTTAAATAAGTTGCCCCTATTTTAAATCTTTTAATAGTGTCAACTCTACATTATATTAAATCTATTAACTAAAAAAATACCTAAACTTATATTTTTACAAATAAATCCAAATTCCAAAGGACCTGAAAAAGCGAATGATAGAGTTATCCCAGAGATTTTATTATATTATTTATTTAGTATATTGTATTTACATGACCAAATTCTATAGATCAAACTAAACTTTACAGAATTTAGTAGATTTTCTCCGAGTAGCTCTATTTATTACATTCGACAGTCATTGGTAATTAGGTCCATAAGGGAAACTACCAATCGTTACAACACTAGTTACGTAAGTGAAGTATGTAATCTAACTACCCTTACAAATATTAATAAGTAATGTTGTTTTCCAATTTCGAAAACAAAACCCTGCCCAGGGGTGTTTCAGTGCGTGGGATCTTCGAAGTCCTCCAATATTGGAAGCCAAGCAATTCGGTGCGGGAACGATCACAGTGGCTGCCTAGTCAGCCGGCACCATCCTTTATTTTATATTGAGTAGCAAGTGCATTCCTTACCACTAAGGCCCAGTCTCATGGTGGACGACTGGTCGGTCATGATGGGTTCGTCAGCGTCGGCGGCCGATCTCGAGATCGGGCAGATAAAATAATCCTTTAGCGGTCCCCCGAGTCCCCCGACGCGACGACGTTTGAATCAAAATATTGGGTCTTTACCGTATGAAATTGCCGTTTAGTATACAGAAAGTTAGTCATCTTTTTATAAAAAAAATTTATATCTATCAATCAAAATATGCACCCAAGCTATCGATGCATCTCTGCCAGCGCAGTGGTAATTTTTCAATGCCCTTCTTGAAGAAGTCAGGTGTACGGGAGCCAACAAACTCATCAACAAAATCTTGCAAACGACTTGATGCTGTAGCATCGGCTCAGGATAATCATGTCTTGCAAAAACCACCGAACGGACTGCCGAGACGAACGTCCGCAGGTTCAAAACCCAAAGATATGCACCTCTGAATTTTCTAAAAAGTAATGTGTGTATTCTTTGTGAATTATCGCTTGCTTTAACGGTGAAGGAAAACATTGTAAGGAAACCTGCATACCTGAGAAGCTCTCCATAAGAAAATCGAAGATATGTGAAGTCTGCCTACCCGCACTAGGCCAGCGTGGTAGACTAAGGCCTAAACTCTCTCAGTAGTAGAGGAGGTCCGTGTCCAGCAGTGGGACAGTATATACTATAGGGCTGGTATTATTATTATTATATTATTGATTTCATTATTATCCAGATGAGTCGTGCATATATTTTCTCCAATTAAGGGAGAAGATATTACGTAGAGGAGAGGGGGATTATATTCCAGCACTTAGTAGCGCGGCGGTAACGAAAACTGCCGATGAATGCTGCGGTCTTACGTGTATAAGTTAAGAGTCTAATACCAAGATGAAAATTTATATGAGATCTAAACCAGTTTAGCTTACGGAAAAGGTTCTCTGGTAGCTTATACCTAATTATATTAAAAAGTATACAAGCAAAATGTAGGTCCCGGTGAGGCATTGTCATTTATAAAATTACAAAAAATTATATTACTTAAAAAGTATAGATACCTAAGGTCCTGGAAAGCTATTTGTCTGGTAGATTACTTTAGAATTGTAGGCTAAGTGAAATCAAACCGAATTTACCTAATGCATTACGTAAATAGGATTAGCTAAGTTTTAAAATGCCGGTTGTAATTATATATTCAATGTGCCTAAATACGCCGTTAAAATAGACATTTAAGTATGCGGTTGTGTCTATGTACATCATATTTATGTTGTTAATTAAACAAGCATCGCACACAATTCATTTAGCGATGGCCTCGCGCAGGTTATTATTAATAATCATTTATTTTTTCCCGCATAATTTTTACATGGTTATGAATTTTTATGCCTTAGACTTTTTTTTTGCATTACAAAAGCAAGCTCTACATGCCCAAAGTATCAAGGCACAATAGGTAGGCAAAGTTTAGAGATAACAGTTTCATAATTGATATAACTTATAAATTATTGAAATATAAGCATTAACATTTTGCTGAGATACTACATTAATAGATATTAAATCAATTATGAAAGTAATGTTATAATCTCTACATTATTCATAAACTATTTATCTATGTACCTAAAAATTATAATAAACATATCCCTATTAGCATAAAAACTAAGATGTAGATTATAATACTAGTACTTTTGCACCTACTTATAACAAAGTAATGAAATCCAGGCGCGATGAAGCGATAAGTATTTCGCAGAACATTGAAACCCAACAACTGCTGATGACTGATGGAATAAAGAACATATTATGTACGTGTATGAAATTAAAGACTAAATAAGCATCTACTGTACTCTGTAGTTTAAGCGGACATGGTCGAATCAGCGCACATTAAATTACTTTCCGAATTGTGCCTACTGAGATATTTATCAGGTTCGTGTATACGTCTCTAAACACGATAGAAAAATAGGTCCCAGAAATTTAGTGAAATCACAAATTTCGAGAACTATTAAGCTATGCTGGGATTAGGTTAACACTTACCTATGTCTCTCAAGCATACGATTGCTCCTAAGCTTGTGACACATAAGGAACTGCTTTCACGGATCCTTAGCAAGCCGTAATTTCTGTTTTAACTTCAGGTATTCCGTTTTTGCAAATAAAAAAATGTCATTAAGATCCTTAGAAGAAGCAGAATTAAAGGACAAACATTGGACATCTTGATAACCAGCTAAATAGCGAAACAACCGAATCAATTTTGCGGCAGCGAAATCAAGAAATCACAGAACTTTAATAATATAAATGACGAGAAACTTAAAAATGTTGTTAAAAAATGTATGACTCCATGAGCGTTACGGTGTAATAAAATCGAAAAAAAATATAATGAAAAACGGCTCAATTACTTTCAGCTTGGTTAAACTTTAACTAAATATATAATTAGACAAAACTAGAACAAAATTATCTTTAAGCAACAATCTCGGCCATAGCTACACAGGGGACCGGATATAACCCACCTCAGAATTTCGTGGTATCCACACGAGCACGTTCAAGCAGCCTACTACCAAGTTCTACTAATTTTTAAAACCACCATAATTATCAAATCTGCAATAAAAACATGGAAGTCGTTTTTATTACTCTGGGGCACAGGCCGTCTCTGGAAAATGATTCTAGCTACGCCCATGATCCCAGCTCACTAAGTTAGACCTTCCGGGAGGTTATTTTCAATATTACACATTTAACACTAAGCGATTCTACAATTTGACCACGTCGCCTCGCGTAGAGATTCCGTGAGGAGTGAGTGAGTGACCTTTCGTTTTTATATATATAGATAAGGGAATGAATTTCAATAAAATAAGTCTTCCATCAAGTCTGTTAAAAAAGTTTATGCAAAATTTGAAGTAGAATGGACAAAGGAATCACGTTGTCCCATACAAACTTTGCCCCCTTTGCCACCCCCTTAGCGGTAGAATTTCGGAAAATCCTTTCTTTTCTGATGCCTACGTTATACAAAGAAAACACCCTCCAAGTATCAAGTCTCTACGATCAGAGGTTTAGGCTGCGCGTTTTACTGTCTGTCAGACATTCAGAACAAAGCATTTTATGTGTATAGATTGTTAATATAATGCTGTAATTTGTAAAAAGAATCTGCTATCAGTAAGTCGAGGGAAACATTGTCAGCTGATGCATTTAAATATGTAATAGAAGCTCTCGCCTAACACCTGCGTTATAACTTTCAAGGCATCAGCTGACGGTTTTTGCCCCGGCATACAGCCAGATGACATATATATTTATTCATAGTTGCGTATAAGCTGTCATCGGGTAAATTTTTAGTTGAGAGGAAATCACTGAAATTTTATATTTATTTTACATGTTTGATCGACCAGCTGACGTATAATGCCCCAAGTTACAGTCAGCTGATTTTTTTTTATTAAAGGTATCGGGTTACCTACAATTAAAAATAGTTTTTAGTTGGGAGGAAATGATTGAATTTTTTTTTTCTATGTGTTTGGGAGGCTTGGTAGCCTTGGTAGCTTGGTAGGCTTGGTAGCCGCTAATCGCCCCCACGGAACCGCAGCTGACGTTCACGAGGCTTTATGATATACTTCTCTGATGCGTCTCACCAATTATCGTTTGAGAGGAAATAACTGACGAAATTTTGACCTGGCCTAGGGTCTAGTAGTGCCATAATCCCATTGATGTAGAAATTTTGGGACTTCTGATAAAACGCGACAAGTAGTTTTGGCAGTCCTCTCTTGATGTTAACCTGACACTGCCTAAAGAATTCTGAAGAGACCAAAACAGGTGGAAATCTGAAGGTGCAAGGTCAGGGCTATATGGTGGATGCATTAACACCTCCCAGTCAAGCTCTCTCAATTTTGCTAATGTGGCTAAAGATGTGTGTGATCTTCTGTATAATAATGGCATAGGTAATGGTGTCTTTCTGCATAAGAAAGTACTTAATACTTAAATGTTGATAGCATCAATACTTATATTGCGGGCTATATTAAACACCCACATCCCCAACTTGCCCCCCATTTTTTTTTCGAAAATATATTTTTTTGTTACACAAAAATACACATTTTTTCCTAAGCATTTCATTGATAAATATATTGTACATTTTGCTACGTACTTATATGTATTTTTTGGGCTTTCTCCATCTACGGCCCACGTGAAATGGCACTCAATGTAGCATCCTTTACGGGCTAGGTACATAATTATGTTGCACCGCATCGTGTGGGGCCCGCAGTGCCCGCAGGTAGCAGAAAATGAGTCACTTCTGGATTAATAGCGCGCATTCCTTAAAGATCCACCAGTTAGTAGTTGAAACAAAAAATACTAATTACTTCAAATTCCATAGAGTCCGAACTCCAAATATAAAATGCTTTAGTGAGATGACTCAAAATAACGAACTAAGTTTATCATTATACGAGTAGTTTACCCACATAAATTCCTTGTATTGCGCGTAATAAACAGAACGGCTTACGTATGTACATAAATAATATTATATTGTTTTATACATATATACAAAAGTCCTCTATATATTCTTAATGTCATTAATATAACATTGAAACGTTAGGTCGTAGTCTCGTAAATAAAGAAACTTCGAAAACGGAATACAGAAACTGCTTACTTTTACTTTGGAACGTCATAATAAGATCGCTTTCGTCAATTGCATGCTGCTCTTCTCCGCTGAGAGCCATCTCGGAGCTGCGCGTGGGACGCGCTTGCTCATGTTCCTCCGCCAACTGTTTGTACACATCCAACAAGAAGCTTGGAGCAGAACGATCCAACGGGGGCGTCCTTGAACGCCGAGGTCTCTCGCCGAGTCCAAGGAGTTCCAGTATCTCGTGTTCCACTACCATCCGTTCATGCCGCGTCATCGAGTGATGTATAACAGTTTGATCCACACCATTATCGATATATAAACCGGAGAGAACTGCTTCCGCCACAATAGTAAACAATGACAAATACGCGTACCAACAGGCCAACTTCGAGCCGGTCATTTTAATATAAGCGCGGGTGCGGGTGCGGACTGTGTGAGTGGCGACTGGCGAGTCACTGGTCACTGAGACGCGGAGGCGCGCTGCGGGATCAGCCGAGTACCGGCGGCGCGGTGATGCGACGGGGAACCTGCCCACTCAAGGTAGGCCGCCGCGCCGCCGCCGCACCGCCGCCTGCGCCGCACTCGCCACATTCCTCCCCTCTTTCGCCTTATTCACATCGTTGATCGTTCGTTGTAATAACATAAACACCAAACATTGAACTGGACAAGTCCGCCTGGCCGGCTGTTAATTTTAATAATCATCATTCTCGATGCAGTATTACATTTTAAACAATGCGTAAACGTTTATACGCTTATCATAGAAGTACTAGTGTGTAATGTGTGCGTGCCAGATACCGCAGCTCAGCAACAAACCACTGCAACGTCACATTGGCAACGAGCGTACAGTTATTTTTTAACATAACTAACTGTACCTGAATTGTTAATGTGCAAATTCCAGAATTTCCTAAAAAAATACCATCTGAACAAGTTATATTTTACTTACTTAATGAACAACCAATAAAATCGAAGTCGAATTAACTAAAACCCATCTATGAATAAATTAAATAAGCCGGGCAAGAATATCTAGAGCCACGCTTAATGTAGAGTTCTGTAGCTACTTAATACCACAAACGAAATAAACCTAATACTAAGATATGGATTTCTGTTTGCTCAACTACCTATATTTCTTAACTTAGAACACTTACTACTTTTGAACGTTAGTTTAGATTAGAGTATCATAGGATTCTAGATTTTTACTATGTTTATTTTCAGCGCTAAAATATACCAGCCTCAACAAAATAACCACTTTGAATGCTTAGATGCGAATACTTTTATAACAGATCATTGTACTAAATAACTATGGACCATAACGATTTTTATTTGCTCGATTTTGGGTGGGTACCGTATACATAGATTTTTAAGACGGCGCGGCGCTGTAAGGGCTTCTGCCTTAACCGCTATAGTTACAAGATAACTTTCTTATGAGCCTGTCCATACTTTTTGAAGATATTAAGATCTGCAATTATAATAATAATGACTTATAATAATAGTTAACACCGGTGGCATGGGTCTTGCACCTCGCCATCTGAGGGTGATTTTTTTTTTTAGGTGAAAACTTCTTTAGCGGCCTTGCGCACTGTTTTGGGATGGGTATAAAATGTTAAACTCGCGTACTCGCGTCAGGATCACGTGACCGAATTCTGACGAAAATGCATGCGGAGGTTTTACCATCCCTTACTAATATGAACCTTAAATACAATGCGTAGAAGCTATAATTCTTGAAACGAGTGCATTTTTATTTATTAACGTCATTAAAACCATCCCTTACTAATATGAACCTTAAATACATTGCGTAGAAGCTATTTCCCAAGCGTTGGCACGGCACGAGTACAAAAGAACGTAACATTCGTTTTTAAAATTTTGATTTATTCTACTTTGGTTGTGATGACCATTGACATTTATCATAAACTAGAGAAAACGTGCGTTGCTCGCGTTTAAAAATCTACTTTATGTGGTAGGCGAATGATCGAATTTGTGTTTAGTCAATCAACATTTGTAATTGTTTGTTTCTTTTTAACCGACTTCCAAAAGGAGGAAGTTATTTTAGTTTGACATATCGACGACACTTATTGATGTGTTATTTGCAAGAAACTGTGCATCTTGGGTTTTTTAATACATCAATGACGATATCGCAATAAATAAATATTATATTTAACCACATAAATGCTAGTACTTTTATACTGATAAATAAAGCAATTCTAGCGAAATTATTCCCTAACCATTCCAAAATATTCAAAAATGCCCAACGTTAATGTTCAAGTTTTCATTTCTGCCGGCACTCCCGGAGTGCAACCCGTTTTTTTAATATTTTTATATGTGTTTTTATAACTTTGTACATAAAATGTAAAAAAAAATAACTTTTAGAATAAAGGACATTATAATTAAGGTTAATACACACACACACACTCACACCTTTTATCCGAAGGGGTAGGAAGAGGCGCAACTAGTGCACGCACTTTATACCGTGCGTAGTTCGTCCCGTGATGTGATAGAGGGCGACCCTATCGCCATATCGGGCACAAATTTCAGACTCCGGGCTTATACTGATTAGAAAAACCCAATATAATTTTGCCCGACCCGGGGATCGAACCTTAGACCTCAGCGTTGCAGTCGTACCGTAATACAACTACTCCACCGACGCAGTCAAGTTTTATTATTATAAAATATTGCTAATTTATCCCAAATTAATAATAGAAGAATAAAGTTTTTAACGCAACAATCGACCTTATTTAAGAACTAGGTTGTAAACCGGTTAACACTTATCTTGTAACCTAACCCGAAAAATAACCCCAGGTTAACTCCTTGTATAGGTTAACTCCTTTTCGGTCCCTGGCCTAGTATTATGGGTTGGTCAGTAAGATGAGGAATCTCACACAGATTGCACATAAAATAAGGAGCAGTGAACCCGTGTGAAATGAAACCGGAGAATTGGTTAAAAAAATATGTAAACATGATAAAAATATTGTTTCTAATATTATAAATACGAAAGTTTGTGATGGTGTTATGTTGTTTATTATTAGTATCTCAACGCAAAAACCGCTGAACGTATTTAACATAGATATACATAGAGAGACCATTTTATCGTGGATATATTTAAACCATTTATTCCAGAAAAATCTTTCACGCGGGCAGAAACACATATAGAAAGCCTAATATTACATAAACAACGATAATAATAATTGTTCTGGATTATATCAATCTGCGTCTTTAATTTCGAAGACGTATATCCGACGTGAGCGCGTAAATTCCACTTAAAATAAAGCAACGTTTGAAGAATCGCCTCTTTGTTTTTACTGAGCTAATAATTGTATTGACTCAGTAAAAATAAAAAGATAAAGGGGACAAGTTCGGGGGAGAAACAAGGGTATCTATTGAGGTATCCTATTTTTTTGAGGTTCTTACCTGGGCAGGTAGTGCCCTCGTGCCCGTTGAAGCTTTAGAGCTTAAACGATCGACGCGAATCTAGGCGAACATTGACGGCAAATAAAGACTCAAACTGTATTATATAGGTACCTATCTAAGCTCCTTGTTCAAAATATTATTTTGGGTCCCAAGTCCATTATATCATTTTATCCTTCCAATCGTCAATTTCTAAGTTTATCATTTATTTATCTTCGTCAGAACTATTGCGGGCGCTAATGATGATCATTGATGAGGCAAAGCCTCATCAATAATCGTTCTGAGAACTTCCGATTCGTTCGCTAGAACTTAGAAACGGTAGGCCTTATACGTATAGTGCTTGGAAGCGGTGTAAAAGACGTAATAAGAAACAATAACCACAGATTTCTACGAATATACAGGGACGACTTCAATATTATGTTCAGGCTGTCCTATACGTACTGTGAAAAGCGGCGATAGCCTAGTTGGGAGTGGAACGGACTGCCGAGACGAATGTCCGCAGGTTCAAAACCCAAGGGCACGCACCTCTGACTTTTCTAAAAAGTTATGCGTGTATTCTTTGTGAATTATCGCTCGCTTTAACCGTGAAGGAAAACATCGTGAAGAAACCTGCATATCTGAGAAGTTCTATATAGGAATTTCGAAAGTATGTGAAGTTTGCCAACACGCACTAGGCCAGCGTGGTGGACTAAGGCCTAAACCCTCTCAGTTGTAGAGGAGGCCCGTGCTCAGCAGTGGGCAGTATATAATACAGGACTGGTATGGTATGTCTTGTACAGAAAGCGATATTCGGTCGTTTTCAATAAACAATCTCAATGGCTTTTTTCGATCCATCTCGGAAATGGTCCAATCAGAACTCAGATTTTTTGACAGGCTTACTGATGACTTATTTTGATTGGTTAATTCTCTGGACCCGATTGAAGATTAAAATTAGAATCGTTTATTGAGAATGACCGATAGTAGTAACTAGTAAGGAAAGTGATATTATAATTTTTTTGTTCAGTATCAGCCCAGAGTCTTGAGTTTGTGCCCCATTCTCGCTCCCTATCACATCATTGGACACACAGATAATGACTAAAACTGTGTAGGTACCCATGTTAGTTTTCATTTTGTTTTTTTTTTATAGCCGCTGCTATTTGCTTGATTTTTGTTGCAGCGTCTACATATAATGTTTTTCTTTCTTATTATTTTTCTTGCGAAAGAATATACTGTACTTTTTTATTATCTTAATATTGATAGTCTAAAACCACATAGTCAGTCAATTATAATGATAATATCAAAGCAATATAATTAAATCCACAGAGCATATTATTTAACATATTTCTCCATAAACTTTTTATGGAATTCGGATCTCAAAGAGTCATTAATAAATGTGTTTCCCTTCTTCTCAGGTTCTGATCGAGCGCAATTTTTGAAAACGACGTCGTCATCCCATCTTCTTTTTACCTGCAAACAAAAAAGGATTAATTTTAGCAATCCTTTTTTACTAAGTATATTATCCTAATTATACAGACAATATGCAAATACCCAAAAATGTAAATATACAAATTACTAAGAGCCGATTTCACCGCTTGATCTTTGTGTCTAGTCGGCTTATACATTTATGTGCCGAATAGCGTCTATCAGCAAGCGGTAAAAACGGCTAAAAATCCTAAACACAAAAAACAATAGTGCCGAAAATATGTTCAGTACTGTGAATTAGGCAACTGTTCTAGTCCATTACATTTTAAATTTAATCAGGATATAGTAAAAATTCTCTTGACAATAATTACCCTAGTACTCAAATGAGGGAAATTCACAAACTTTTAGTAAGAAGTAGAAACTTTTGCCACCAGGTCCCCTGGCTGTAGAAACTTAATTGAGCTTTGTTATGCAATAATCTTTTCATCCCAAACAACCTCAAAACACGATAGTTGAGATTAAAGTATTTTTGGTGGATGTTAACAGTAATCTGCATAATCCGGTGCTCTATATATAGACAATGTATAGAATGCCTGAGGCGTCCGAGTAATGTATCAAATATTATTCATTTTATACCTTGCCTAGGCATTCTATAAAACACCTTATTCCCAGCCAGTAATGTGTAAAAGGACTTTTATGTTTAAAATATACTCAAACAACTGAAACATATGTTATCCAAACGTATTTTAAATTCATAATTGACAATAAAAAGTGCAGAGGTTGCCACTCAGAACATAAGAATTCCATCATCACAATACTCCATGATCCTTCTCTTTATCTCATCCTCGACGATATCTCATCTTCGTCACATGAGATGCAACACCCAATATACTATCATAGCTTCTATCAAAGGTACTATATAATGGCTAGGCAATGTTACTCACATTGTCAGTGACATAAATAAAAAAATACCATATAACCTGACAAATGCAAAAAATAGATGATAAGATACTGAAAGACATTAGGACAACAGCTAATAAACATTTTCAATAAACAATCCCAATCGCTTTTTTCGATCGCCTTAAGAAGGACCAATGAGAACAAAGTTTTTTGATATGCTTACACATTACTTATTTTGATTGGTTTATCCTCGGCCTGAGATTGTAGATTTATTGAATAAGCCTGTGTGGTGTAATTTAAAAGTAATAAGTAAGACAATTAGGATATGTAGAATTTGTTTACTCAATAATTAGGTTTTTGTGGGATAAGTTGTAATTGAATAATAGAGCTCAATAATTATGAGAAATACATGCAGTAATTGTACTAAATATTGTATTTAATTCCTAAAATTATATAGGTATTTATATACTTCAAAAATATAATAAATAAATATTATTACAATGTAATATGTGTAATCTTTAGTTCCAAATTACTTAGTTTTAGATGTAACTTCTTTTTGTTTTATTATAATTAATATAAGTCTGTAATACATTTATAATTTATATACATGCTACTTATTTTGCAAATGATATGCGCTCCATAAGTGTTGTGTATATCAGATTTATTTACTATATGTATAATAAGTTAGTTATTTTCGTTTTTATTGCATTGGATGACGAGACAAACATGCTGTTCGCCTGATGGTAAGCGATACAACCACCCATAAACAGTAGCAACATCATCCAGCACCTTGACTTACAAAGTACTGTGTGGCATGCCACTGCGCTCATCTTCCTGAGACATAAGATGTTAAGTCTCATTATGTCCAGTAGTCACACTGGCTACAATCTCCTTCCAACCGAAACACAACAGTGCATGAACACTGCTGCTTGGCAACAGAAATAGACATTGCGGTGGTTCCCACCCAGACGGACTCTTACATATGAGAGACCTACCACCAGTTAAGTTTATAAGATATTGTTAATATTCTACATGATGTGCTTAATAGATAAATAAACCTGAAGTTACCTTCAAATCATTTTTCTGCCCTGCCGCTGAGTAATTTAACAATGGGTTCCCTGATAATATATTTTCCATCCGAATTCGTTCTTCTTCTTGCTTCCTTTCAGCTTCCTGCAATCAATATTTTTTTAAAAACCTCCTCGCAATATCAATTATAATAACACATTGATTTTGACTATGGCTAATGGCATGTGAAATAAATATAATTTTAATATTTTTGCATAAAATTATGTACATTATGGGTGGATGATGAAACAAAGTAAAGGACAATTTTAAAAATTTTACATCTGATAAATTGCATTACACATATTGTTGAAGTTTTAATATGTACCTTTTTGGCTTGTTCAATTGCCCTTTCTTTTTTTATTTTGTTTAGTTCAGCCAGCAATGCAGCAGTGTCATCATCAGAATCGTCAGAATCTGAAGAGTCTCCTTCTAGTGGGTCATCAGCATCCAGACTTGCTGCTGGTACTTGGTCTATTTTAGGTCTTTTAGCTACAGGTTCATTCTGTCTCCTTGAACCAGTGGTTTTGGTATCTTTTTCTCTATCATCCAACTCTTTGCGAAAATCACGCGAGCGCAATTCTTCAGTTGTGCCCTGGCCTTGTTCTCTACAAAAAATAAAATTTTATGCTTAAATATTTTTTTACCAATGAAACCGTCCCCAAACTATTATTAATCTTTGTTAAAGGCAAGCATAGATAAATGTAACTTAATAATTTCAACTCATGTAAAGTATGCATAAGATTATTTATCCCTATAGTAAAATGCCTAAAAAGATTCTTATAATGTGGGAAAAATAAAAGTTTAAGAGGTTAAAATTTTGAATCTTGTAAACTTTGATGATGATGATTTGAAAAATGATTGTAATCAGTAAAATTACTCTCTATGATTATAAATTCACCCCTCTCAAGTTTCGCTTAAGTCCTTTGCTAAAATAAATCAAAACTAAACCAAAAAATTGTAGTCTGTAAATGTATGAAGATGCGTTTCAAGCTTGTTATTTCTGGCATAGTGTATACAGTTCCTACCAAACATTACCAACTTGAGGATTTCTGTGACATAACTATTTTAATGCTAAACTGGTGATCCACATTCATGCAATTGGAAAAATGGCAGGAGTGAAAGACATAGACAACAATTCATGCCATTTTTGACCCTGAAATTTGGTTACAAGATACTAAATAGGGTAGTAGACTACTTTTTTTTAAACACGTTTTTCAAAAATGTATGTCCTCTAAAATCTAGAGGAAAAAGATTTTTTAAAATACAAGGAATAATAAATGAGTTATAAAGCTTTGAAGTTCGGTGAAAAGGGCATCTATAACGGAAACAGCCCAATGTAACGTCACCGAGTGTCACCAGCCATTACTCACAACAATATTACAAATATGAAATACTGCTTTAGTTGTCAACCAATTTGGATCCTGATTTTACAGAAGAATTTATTTTTCGTATTATTTTCTATTACATATAAAATGATGTACAAAATCAAACATAGGAAACTACCTTATTGATACCTGATACCAGCCCTGTATTATATACTGCCCACTGCTGAGCACGGGCCTCCTCTACTACTGAGAGGGTTTTAGGCCTTAGTCCACCACGCTCGCCTAGAGTGGGTTGGCAGACTTCACATACCTTCAAAATTCAGAGAACTTCTCAGGTATGCAGGTTTCCTCACGATGTTTTCCTTCACCGTTAAAGCGAGCGATAATTCTCAAAGAATACACACATAACTTGTTAGAAAAGTCAGAGGTGTGTGCCCTTGGGTTTTGAACCTGCGGACATTCGTCTCGGCAGTCCGTTCCACTCCCAACTAGGCTATCGCCGCTACCTTATTGCAGCTTAGTAATTAGTTTGCAAGTTTATTATATCGTGTTGACACCATAAGACACATAAATGAATTAATTAATGTTACAAACAGTATATCTGGTTGTCTATTGTCTACAGACAGCATGACGGGAAATAACTGTCGGGAACTAAAACAAATTTTAAGAAATTCGTATAATGTAATCTTTGGCACTTTCTTTTCGTGTAGCCTCTATGAAGAGCGTTATAATAAGGAAAAATTATAAATTTCATTCATAGCCAATATTTACTAACCTGTACTTCAATTTAGTGTGCCCTGGTAGATCTCTGCTGGAATATTGCCGTGATATAGCACTAAGATCCTTCTCTCCTCGCCCTTGACCACCTCTGGCAGGATCAAAAGTAGGCCTGGCTGCAGTAGTCATGTTTATTACAAGAACAAATGGCCAACTGCCTTAATAGAATGTGGCCAATGCAATTATGAGCTTAAACTAATTATTGTCTTCAATATCTTTTCACTCTACCTTAACAATTAAACAAAAAATAATAGCGAAATACCATTTATGCACACAAAACGACACAAAATTAACACTGACGTGACATTTGACACCTGACATGCCGTCAGTGTCGCCAGCATTTGCAATTTTAAGGCCCTAAAGGCAACTCAAATAAACCGCAAAATCCCCCTACACAAGTAACATACACAGGAGCAAAAAAATAAAGGTCCTTAATTCTGATTCCTCCGCACAAAGAACACTAGCCTATACTCCATCGGTTTAAGTGTTTGACAAATGTAAACAAAATATTACATATGATTCCTGGGTAGTCAACCTTTTCTTACGAAAGTGTTTACGACAGCTGTTGTGTCAATGAAGTTATGGCGTACAACAAACATGTAAATTATTTTTCTAATGGATCCATTATCCATATTTTTGCCCCTTTAATATGCATACAGTTTGAGCCTGGTTAGATTTTGAGGACAAGCATCCATACAAAAAGCGGACAAGTCATATTGATGTGGTTTTCGACTTACGGTGGATTGCAGAAAATAACTTTAACAATAACAAAGGTCTAACCAACTGTCAAATCATTGGTTAAGCAAATTTCGGGTTGCATAAAATTAACAATTGTCAAAATGACGTCACGAATAACAGTAACATTAACCGCTTCGGGCGGTTAATGTTAAAATTAGGGTTAGTTTTCGTAACCTGGTTTATACTCCGTATAGTCAATTGTCATTTGTCAAACGATTTGCAATACTAACATCCTATGCCCTATTTTAATACAAATACTCTGTTAAATACGTACGTAAAATGTCTAGTACCTACGCGAAATATTGTGGGAAGCAAGATTTAGCGATGATAGCAATTCCGATAGTGGGTCTAATCAAATAGTTAGATGGACCAAAAACATTCGCTGAAATTATATGATAGCAACAAAGAAGGGTTTTTACTTAGGTCGAGCTTAGACATCCGTTTTTCCGACACTGAATTGAGAATCGGAACTCAGATCGCTCCGGGTTGTTAAATACAAACCAGCAGAACCAAGGCGGAAACCAATATGGTCGCTGGCGGAAACATAATTATGTTTTTTTTTAAAGGCGAATGAACATGAAATGTCGTGGGAGCATTTTGCCAATGTCAAGTTTGGGTTATATATTTTTGGAACGAAGTTCCTTATTTTATCTGTAGTATGTCGCAGTAAAGCAGTGGCTACCTTATCAAGACTTTATCGAGGAGTTTTGGTGGCAACCAAAAATACACTTAATTAGCACGACTATTTCAATTCACTTCATTTGAACTCTTTAATAGAACCATATTGGATAATATACCACCATAATTATGAAATACTAGCTTTTGCCCGCGGCTCCAACCGCGTGATTAAGTATTCCCGGGATAAAAAGTAGCCTATGTGTTAATCTAGGACATGATCTACCCATGAGCCAAATTTCATCGAAATCCGTTCAGTAGCTTACGTGAGAGTAACAAACATACAGACATCCATATATCCATACATACATTCTTACAAACTTTCGCGTTTATAATATTAGTAGGATAACACGAAGTATCACCAAAATAATGAATTAAAACAAGAGCACCTCATGCCACTTCCAAGTTCCCGCCAAAACTCCTCGCGGAAACATATGGGAAGTGGGAACGTGTGTGTGGCAAGCATCCGTTTTTCTGTTTCTTAATTCCGTTTCTGCATTCAGAATGTGATTCCGGATGTATGACCCTGGCCTTATAGCATCGTTGATCAGCAGCGGGCAACCAAGCAACGGCAGGCAGTGTAGCCAGCTTAAGGGTTTTCCCCCCAAACATAGGAAGAAAAAAGTTGGAGGTAGGTGTTTTTTTAGGAGGTAAAAAAGTTAAGAGTTTTAAAATTTCGTGAAATAACATGAAATGAATGTAATTTTTAAGCAGAATTATATAACATAATCTCAAAATCGGAGAACTAATTACACGATTTATTGTAGGTGCCTAGTTTTTGGGAGTTCTATCCAAATGTATTATATATTATAAACTATCTTGGAATATCTTAGAATTTTTGCCCTGTTTTTGGACATGTCCTTTCACATGATTTGCAGGAACAAAAGCTGTTTTTATTTTTCACAACTAAGATATTATATCGTTTTTGTTATGGTTCCCAATCTCAACAAAATACAATTGTTAGATACTTCAATATTTGAGTATTTAACCAATCAAAGACTTGAGTACGTAAAATAAAATCGACATATCTGGAGAAAATCGACATATCGATATTTTTCTACATTAACATCCCTATTCCCTAATCGCCATTCGCCAATCAGCATTTGGTATAGCTGCAATTTATAATTTCTGTGGCGCAGTTTTTTTCCATAAGATATACATAGCAGTTAAATTATTATTAATTTAAAAACGCTTAAATTAATTGCATTTTCGTGCATACTATAGTACCCCAGGTAAGTTTTAGTAATCATAATACAACTGAAATTTAAATCCCATGTGTCAAAAATGCAACCTGAATAGTGAATACGCCATTTTGTATTCATAGATCATTTGTGATTTGCTTTGCGAGTGTAATTTTTTATAAGACCTACATTACATACGTGAGTAGTTATTTGTATAACAATCATCCTTTGAATGCTTCAAAAGATTTAGTTATTCTCTGTATTACGTATTGCCAAAGCCAAAAATTTATTCAGTGACAAATGCGGCTAACATACTCGAATGTTCTCTTTATTAAAATACTAAACTTCTGCTCGCGGCTCCGCCCGCCTGAAAAAGTTTTTCCGGAATAAAAATAATTTCCCGGGATAAAAAGTAGCCTATAGCACTCAGGAGTAATGTAGCTTCCTATTAGTGAAAGAATTTTCAAAGTCGGTCCAGTAGTTTCTGAGTTTATTCATTACAAACAAACAATCAAATCTTTCCTCTTATTAGTATAGATATGATAAAAATCAATATGTAAGGCACCATTTCACCATGTCTGTAAATTAAAAGAATTAAACTTTTAAGGTGTACTAGAGTTAATATTTGTGTGCATAGGCATAAAAAGAAATTATTTACAAAGTTTAATGAAAATCAAGTTTTTTCTAGTTTGAGAAGATCAAAACAACATATATTCAATTCAAGTAACGATATAACCCGTTTCTATTATTTTTGCTTGTATAATTTGTAATTGATTATTCAGAAAGTACAACATTTTATACCAAGTATAGTTTTCCAATATCAGAATTACGTACTTTCGTAAAATCCATTATCATTATACCTACTCATTGATTTATGTAAAATATAATTGAAAACAAAAAAAGTCACATACTGACACTCAACTCAAAAGATGTCCGCTTTTTGTATGGGTTCGGGGCCTCGAAATCTAACCAGGCCCAAACTTTATGTGTATTAATACTTTATATACATTTGGATAGTACTCCCAAAAACTAAGCCTTTGCAATAAATCATATAATTTTAAAGCCCTCAGATTTTTAGACTTATGTAATTTTATTTTGCTCAAATACTACACTTAGAATGAACATTTTTAAAAAAGTTAGTTATAAATGCAGAAGTCTAATTTTTTTTAAAAATATTTCCAAGGTATATATATATTTAGCCCCTTTAATATCCCTAAAGTATGAGCTTGGTTAGATTTTGAGGCCAAACACCCATACAAAAAGCGGACATCTCCTTTCATCCAAATCTGTTCAGTGGTTACTTCTAACTGACATCCACACATTTTCACAAACATTAACATTAATAATATTACCAAAAAATGTATATTTCATTGCTGCACTTTGGCAGTTGTAATTACTGTTTCCAATTAACGTTCATAGAAAAACATACACTGGAAAGCTGCCAGCAGCATTCAGAGATTGGGCAGACCACTTGATTCCTACAATAAACCTTTGTTCTTCAATACATATATAAAAGTATAGTTACTTTTGCAGAATGGCAGAAGATTTGGATGTTGAGGCCATGTTGGAGGCACCATACAATAAATCTGTAAGTATTTTTGTGTATATGGACTGTAGAATTTAATAAAATCATGACATATAATTTTATGTAGCATAAAATTTTCGAATTTAAACCATGTCAAAATCATTCTATTGAAAAAAGTTTATTATTCATGCTTGGATGGCAATAATAATGTTTTTCATATTCTATTCCTTATTTGAAAGAAGCTATATTCTATTCACTTCTAATTTATCATAAATAACTTTATATTGATATGGAACTTAAAACCAATAAACACTTGTTATTCTTTTCAAAGACGGGTTACTTGACTTGATATGTTATCAAACAACTCTCTTGATTCTGAATTTAAACTTGATATAATTCAAAGATGTTTTTAATTAAGCTTGAGTATTACCAAGTATTAAATGAACTCCCAAGTGTAAATAACAAACCTAGCCAAATTTATGGCTAAAAATGTAATATATTATGTACCTAATATTAGATACATCTTTGAATTACAAAATTAGTGATGCAATGAATACTGTTTTTACAAATATGTATCTTATGTATTTTATTCTTAGTCAGAAATAAGGGAAATAAAAGCCAAACTATTTGAATTTACATTATAATTTTTAAAAAGTTAAATATTATTAAGGTGAATTGTTAAGAATTAAAGAGATTGTAAGTTACCTATTTCAATTCCTAATCCTATAAGTTATTATTGAAGGAATAAATAAATTAATGCATCAATAGTTGGGACAATATAAGAATGCCGATATGACAATTCACCGTTTTCAAAGCACAATACCTTTCTGAGAAAGTGCAGTCAAAAAAAACAACTACAAACATATTTTATCATGTTCTCCATACATAATAATAACAATGAATATCATACTTATGTACCATCTTTGAATTGATATTGTAAAAACATACTGCAATAAAGAATTTATCCTGCAGTTTGTGAGCGTAGCATTTGGAAAGGTTTTTAACCGCTTGGCAATCAAACTCAACAGATTACCGAGAAAAATCGAAACATTAGATTTTTGCACAATGGAAGAAAGAAAAGACTTCCCCGAAGTAAATATTTTAAAGTGCAGCACTGTATTTATGATATTATTTTCACTACTCATTCGTAATTATTTTTTTTTATAGCATTGAATGACGAGAAGAGCATGCCGTTCGCCTGATGGTAAGCGATACGACCACCCATAAACAGTAGCAACACCATCCAGCACCTTGACTTAAAAAGTACTGTGTGGCATTCCACTGCGCTCGTCATCCTGAGACATAAGATGTTTTTTTTTTTTTTCGGTAGGCGATCCTGCAGTCAACACCGGGGGAAACCTGCGAATGGGATACTGGAGTCCCCCGGCTTGACGACTGCAGGGGCCTGGGAAGGAAGTAGAATAGGATGATGGAGGGAAAGGTGGGGAATGGAGAAAGGTTCTCAGGATGGGCGGAAAGGAAAAGGGTGCCAGGAAATGTTCGCGGGCCCTTTTAGGCCTCAATGTGTTATGCAACCAAGAGGTATACACACTGACTGTGTGCCTCGGCCCGCGACTAATGTTCCCCCGCGCATGGGCGTGCATTGGGTGTGAAGACCCAAAGCACAAGAATTGCCTCGGGGGGGGACATAAGATGTTAAGTCTCATTATGTCCAGTAGTTATACTGGCTACAATGTCCTTCAAACCGAAACACAACAGTGCATGCACACTGTTGCTTGGCGGTAGAAATAGACATTATTAATTATTTATTTGTAATGAGTAAGAACTAAACTAAAAAGTTGTTAAATATAATTTTTTAGCAGAAATATAAAAAATAATAACAATAACTAACTACTGTAATAGAAAGCTCTCCTGGTTCTATTAAGTATGTAAGACTTAATAATAATCGTAACTATTAACAAGCAATAATAAACTCCTTGAAAAAAAGTAATAACAGTCAAGTACACAAAGTAATCTGTGAATTGTCTTTAAAATGTCACACCAGCTCTCTTATAATATTATCCCAGCTATAATTGTGTTTAAGTAATGTCAATTAAAACTATGTATAAAATGCTATCCTGATCCATCTCTAGTAAACTTATTTCTAATACCTAATAAAAATATTTAGGAATCATGTGATTTACCAAATTAGTGCTGAAATGTTGATTCTCCAACAGAACTCCCTGCATCGGGCAACTCTATTGAGACTCCATCTCAATTCTTGACAGTGAGTTCCACTAATTCTAGGATATGTCTGCCACACATAGAAATAATGTTAAAAATAAAATAGTAATATTCATAAATGTTGATAATTAATATCTTCGGCTTTAAGAAGTAATCAATCAAAAACTTAATCTCTTGTTACTGATTATGTCAGGGAAACAAGCAGTTTCCTAAAAGAAATTGAAAAACATTGTCTATCTAGCATTAGGATTATGAATAAGTAACTATTTCTGAAAAAGGCGAATTCGAATATTCGACAATTGGTTATTAATCGACTAAACGAATATTTGTATTCGTATTCCTTGCATCACTATATAAAATGGTAAGACATAAAAACAAAATTACATTTGAGAATCATTTCTTGTATTTATAGAACTTTGTGGTAATAGTCCAGCATACTACACCAACCTGAACAAACAGAGAGGTATCCACTCTACTAATTTAGTATTTTTTATTAATTTAAATCAACAGTTACTTCAACATTAACTTAAAAAATATTTGAAAAGTACATTCAGTATTTTTGAAAAAGGACCATGAGCTGACAGGTCATAAATCTTTTGCAGAAGTATCCCTGTGTGATGTTAGCGCTGTGTGCATCCTTTGTCAGTGGTTTTATGAACGGTAAGTGTAGATTGGGGCGACGACAGAGACTGCAATGAGTGGGACCACAGTCAGTCATGATTTGACACATCTTAGGAAAAGTAATGATCGTCAACATTTGTGTTGTTTCACCGGTGACATTTTTTGTCCCTGTTGAAAGGTCACAGATGTTTATTCAAATAACTATTACATGTTACTAATGCAATTTTTATTTATTCACTCGGCGTGTTGCTGTGGCGCTGCTTCTACCTTGTGCTTTGTGTGACAGGATAACACTTCCTCTTCAAAGCAACGATCGGACAAGTATTCTGATAAGCACAAAGAAAAAGACAAAGATAGCAGTCGGAGGTGAGATATTGGTATACTTACATCTAATAGTTTCGAGGTTATCTACTTGAAAAAAATACAGCTTAAACCTAGTTACGTATGTTAGTGGACTACATTAATGTATGTTTTGTGGGGACGTATGCGAGTTGCACAGACTGGTGTTCAGTTTGCCTCATTGGAACTATTTCACCCTTAGTCCCTAGAGGACCACATACTTAACATACATATGGAAGCTGAAGACATTTGAGACAATGCAGTCATAAGTATATTCATAATGCTGTTTGATTAGTTCATTTTGAATCTTAATTTTAGATCTAAATCCTTATTAATTACAATTTATTATAATATTCAGTACATATCTAATATATTGTTTCCTCCAAGTACTCAAAACATTGATGCTCAAAATGTTTAAGTATTTTTGTGCAAGTAATTATAGAGTCGAACCTACTTCTATCCTTTTATTTTTTAGAAGAAGTCGATCAAGAGACAGAAGAAGATCAAAAGATCGAGAATCGCGACGTTCAAAAGATAGGGATGATAAAAAAGACAAAGAACGTGACAGGGAGAGGGATAGAGAACGTCGGGACCGCGACAAGGATCGTGGGCACAAAGATAAGGATCGCGAACGGGAAAAGGAACGTGAACGTGACAGGGATAAAAGGCGCAGTAAAGAAAAGGAACGAAGTCGGGACAGAGATCGCAGTCGCGATCGTCACCCAGCCAAAAAGGAGAAAAGCGCTGAAAAAGAACCTCGTAAAGAATACCGTTCCAAGTCAAGAGGTCTTGATCCGAAAGTAGAAGATTTACCCCCTGAAGAGAGGGACTTACGAACAGTATTTTGTATGCAGTTATCTCAAAGGATTCGGGCAAAGGACCTTGAAGAATTTTTCTCATCTGTAGGAAAAGTGCGAGACGTAAGACTTATTACATGTAATAAAACAAGACGGTTTAAAGGCATTGCATACATTGAATTCAAAGATGCCGAATCTGTGCCTTTGGTAAGTTAATTTCTACATTCATTAGGACAAAATTATAGTTGATATATTTGCTAAAAATGTCATATTGACCAGTATGAAACTAAGAAAACATTTATTATTGGGCCTTCAATTTTAAAATCTAGAATTATATCTTAAAAAATAGTCCCACAAAAGATTTTTTTATACATTTTGTAATATTTTTCAGGCTCTAGGCTTAACTGGACAGAAGCTGCTAGGAGTTCCAATAATAGTACAACACACACAAGCTGAAAAAAACCGTGTAGGTAATACATTGCCCAATTTGGCACCCAAAACTAGCAATGGACCAACAAGGCTCTATGTTGGATCTCTACATTTCAACATTAATGAAGACATGCTTAGGGGGATATTTGAGCCTTTTGGCAAAATTGATCACATTCAGCTTATGACAGATCCAGAAACTGGAAAAAGTAAAGGCTATGGTTTCCTTACGGTAAGCTTACCTTGAATATAAATTTTTCATTTTAGTTTAATAGATTTGTTAAGATATTTTTAATTTTTAGTTTCATCATGCTGGTGATGCCAAGAAAGCAATGGAACAATTAAATGGCTTTGAATTGGCTGGACGTCCAATGAAAGTTGGAAATGTTACTGAAAGGACAGACGGTGGATCCAGTACCCGATTTGATGCTGATGAATTAGACCGTGCAGGCATTGATCTTGGTGCTACTGGACGATTGCAGTTAATGTTTAAATTAGCAGAAGGAACCGGTTTACAGGTACGATAATTATATACAAATATATATTGTTGATATTTGGTGAAATACTTTACTTTTAATCATAGAAGTCTATGGTATTGAATCAGGAGGTATATAATAGATACCAGTTGAAGACATACCATAGACAAAATATGATTTATACCCAATGGGAACTTAAAATGTTTAAAGCAATGTAGTGTCCAACTTAAGCTTCGATTTCAGCTTCGGCCAATAAAAAGACCTTCGGCGAAAGGGTCGAAGGTTCCTAGCAAACGTAGAAATCGGGCGAAATAAATAAACGTTATAAGTCATACATACATACTCTCATTTATCCCCGAAGGTGTAAGCAGAGGCGCAACTAGTGCACCCATTTTTCGTCATGCGTTTTCCGTCCCATGATGTGATAGGGGCAAGCCTATCACCATATCGGGCACAAATTCCAGACTCTGGGCTGATACTGAGTAGAAAAACCCAATATCACTTTGCGCGACCCGGGGATTGTATATGTGACCTCAACACTGCAGCCTAAACTATCTTATTAATGTATTATTAGTTTTTTCTGACATACAGTAAAATACCCTATTGTAATAGTTCTTGTTTCATTCCAATATTTTACTAAACACATAGTAAAGCTAGCGTGACTTCATGGTCCTACTAAGTTAAATAGTAGCATACAGTTAATAATGTTAAAATATATTCTTTCAGATTCCGCCAGCTGCAGCATCTGTTCTGATGGGAAGTGGTTCAACATTTGTTACTCCACAGCCACAAGTTGCACCTCCCATTGCTACCCAATGCTTTATGCTTAATAACATGTTTGATCCAGCTAAGTAAGTATATGATTTATGCCAATTGCAGACCAAGAAGTAAGCTAAGTTAGTTTAGCTTAACTTGCATAGTTGAGATATTATTTCATACTTGTAGCCAGACCACATACTATGTAAATTAACACGTTCACTGTGCATGCCCCATCGATGGGGCATTTTGAGATCCTCATTGCACGTGAATGCACCATCAGTGGGTCATGATCCCTCGCAAGTTTAAAGGCTTGTAACTCTATGCATGTGTGAGTTTATACACTTATATCAGCTTACACGTGTGAGCAACGAACTAAAAAAGAGATGACGTGAAAACCGGATCACTTTTATATACGTAACTCGTCATCCGAAACCTTTGTTATGGGTCTGAATCGTTCCACAATTAATACAAAACTTCAAAAAAAAATTATACTAGTCCACAAACATAAAATTGCGTTACGAAAACTAGTTCTTGATAGATTAATATTTTTGACATGACAACTAGCATTGATCAAGCGGTCATACATGCATGCCACATGGCAGGGGCATGCAGGAAAGACGTGTATGACCCACGGATGGTTCCTTCATTAAAATGTTTTTTTTTTTTATATGAAGGGTGTATAAAAATAAAAAAATAATAAGGTATGTCCTTTTTATACGTAACAGCATATGATTTCCAATTTGTGTTTGCACTTATGGAGTTGTCTCCATAACTATAGCTACACAGTTAACGTGTTAAGCTGTGTACTATGTGTAATTTTCCCAACTATGCCAGCTAAGCTAACTAACCTAGCTTAGTTTTCGGTCTGTAACCTGCACAAAGTCGATGTCAGTTATGTTTAGATAGTAAATTTTAAAAAAAGGATCAAATTGAAACCTGTTCTTTTTTCAGTGAAACAAATCCAAGCTGGGATGTGGAAATAAGGGATGACGTAATAAGTGAATGTAATAAACATGGTGGCGTATTACACGTGTATGTCGATAAAGCTTCACCACAGGGAAATGTATACTGCAAATGCCCCACTATAGCCACGGCTGTAGCGTCAGTGAATAGTTTGCACGGCCGGTGGTTTGCAGGACGAGTCATTACAGCTGCATATGTTCCACTTGTTAATTACCATTCCTTATTCCCTGACGCTATGACTGCCCTCACATTGCTATTACCATCTCGACAACGGTAGAATATAACTTGGATTCAATAAAGCATTTATTGTCATTTTATATCATGATTGAAGAATATGTGTATTTAATAACAATTCACTATCAAACAATGTACTATCTAGTTAAACTATTAAGTTTAGATAATAAAGTTTTAGACATAAGTATTGTATTAAATTATTTGATGAACAGTAAAACAACCTCTTGTTAAACAAAATTTACTTGAAGAAATACTTTTAATTACA
The DNA here is from genome assembly GCA_947568825.1 of Sphinx pinastri. Taxonomy (NCBI): domain Eukaryota; kingdom Metazoa; phylum Arthropoda; class Insecta; order Lepidoptera; family Sphingidae; genus Sphinx; species Sphinx pinastri. The sequence continues at coordinate 11,698,747 of OX387618.1, read as the reverse complement.
TGTATAAAACATAATCGATTGTAAAGTTACAAAATAAATGAAAATAATAGAGTTTGTTAGGTTCGGCTATAAAACTGCTGACTGCTTACTGGGAAGCTCTTATCCAATCAATTTCCAAAGTAGCTGGACCTCTTTGTTTCACTGGCTGATACACGCCACCATACATTTGCAAGCCAATGCTTGTTATTTGAGATAAGTCTAAAGTCTCGTTATTATTAACTCTTTTCCCCCGGTAATATGCTTTAAATTCGGAAAAATTCAAATTACGTATAGCAAACTCGTCCTTAGGTGCCTGAAAATACACAAAGATTATTATATATGTGAAATTCCCTATCCCCTGAATATCCCCCGCCAGTCGACACAATTATGCCGTCCTATTTGTAATCGGATATACACAGGCTGATCCCGTAACGCGACACATTTACCTGGGCTACCATGGCTTAAAGAGCAACTTGATTGATAGGTAAGTACACGCTAATAGTAAAAATCAAAGTGAAATTATGTTATTTCATTGTTTTTCTCGTTATAACTTCCTTTTATGCGAGATCCTGCAAATACCCGGATCCCGCAGGATTGAATATTTTCGGTCCAACAAATACCGAGATTAAAGATAGGCTGTGGGATTGGAAGCCCTAGTACAGGGCTATCTACTGGGCATCTATCAGGGCATGATCTACTGCTTTATTATAGTATAGATATGTATATTTAAAAGGTGAGTAGCTTCTATACCATTTTCATTTTGAATAAGCAGGTACTAATATTTTGGCCAAAAATGATTCCTGATTTTTCTTTATTTTATTTATGCTATGACTCCAAAACTTAATGCTCCAAAAGAACTTCAATAGCTTTTTAACCGAAGAAAAAAGTCTCACAGGTGCGGGTTGGACTCGCGTACCAAGGGTTACTTACAAACTGGTAGGCAAGGTATCTAAGTTTAATAGTTCGCCAAAATCAATTAATAAATTAATCAAATTTAAAAAGATTGTTAATTTCATTTTTTGTTAATAAAGTACATATTTACGGCGTTTTCCACAGCTGAAAGAGATCGCAGTTGGCTGTCAGGCAAAACTCAGTTCAAAAGCAAAGAAAACGATGAAATTGCCCACACTATGCGTTCGGGCTGGTTCGGGCGCACTATGCGTCCTTTCGCAACCGATTAATGTCGACCCGCCGCCACCTGATCCCCTTGCACCGGTGACTATCGAAGAAGTTATCGCTCTGATCAAGGCACTCAAACGACGTAAAGCCCCCGGGGCGATAGGATCCCTACCCGAATGATTAAGATGCTTCCGGAGCATCTAGTTCAAATCCTTACCGCGATATACGATGCAGCTTTTCGAAACTGCCTCTTCCCAGAGGTCTGGAAGGAGGCAGTTGTGATAGGTATCCATAAGCCGGGGAAACCCGCATCCGAACCGTCCTCTTATAGGCCAATCAGTCTGCTCAGTACTCTGGGCAAAATTTACGAGGGGATCGTCCTTGACCGCCTCAAAATAGTCGCTCACATCAACAATCTGATCCCTCCGGAACAGTTTGGTTTTCGTGCTAGGCACAGTTGCGTAAATCAGGTGTTGCGCATCACGGAGCACGTTTACGACAAATTCAAGATAGGCATGTCCACCGGTGCTCTTCTTCGATATTGAAAAAGCATTCGACAGGGTATGGCACAACGGCTTGCTCTACAAGCTGTACACTCTCAACGTGCACATCATACGAGACTTTTTGTCGAATCGCGGCTTCAAATATCGCGTGGAGGGAACTCTCTCTTCCCGACACACTATTACGGCCGGAGTCCCGCGAGGCTGCGCTCTTTCCCCTTTTCTTTTCTCGCTGTACACCAGCGATATCCATCTGAACGCCCATCTGGCGCTCTTCGCGGATGACACCGCAATCTACGCCTCACGTAGAGACCCCGACAATGCGCACTGCAGGCTGCCGCCGACAAGCTCGGCGAGTGGTTTCGCAAATGGCGAATCACCGTCAATCCCACAAAGAGCCAGGCTATCCTGTTCACTCGGAAAAGGAGAGTCCATGTGCCTCACAACTCAGTCCGCATGTCCAACCAGGTTATCCCCTGGACGGATAAAGCCAAATATTTAGGAGTGACCCTTGATCAGAGGTTGACCTTCATCCCACACGTAAATGCGGTACGCGCGCGAGCTGCATTCGCGATGAGCCAACTGCATTGGCTCATAAATAGGAAAAGTGAAATGTCCACCCGCAACAAGATTAGGATCTTTACTACGTGTATTAGACCGATCATGACATACGCGTCGCCCGTGTTCGCCCATATACCGCCTGCTCGTCTTAAGCGAATGCAGGTATTGCAAAACATTTTTCTTCGACAAGCTCTTGGTGCCCCGTGGTACGTTCGCAATCGCAACCTCCACGTGGATACCAACATGCCGACCATCAGGCATTTCATGCAAATGACCAGCAAACGCTACTTCGATCGGGCGGTAAATCACCCAAATGCGTTAGTCCGCAAAGCGTCAATATACACTCCATTCGACCGCGCCAAATGGAGACGGCAGCGTTCAGTCCTAACCGATCCAGAGGACGATATCACTCTGGCCATTTGCAGTAAGAACGAGTTCCTAAAACTCCTACACTCCACACGACCACAGTTCCATCCTCGCCGCCGAGGACCTCGCCGCGTTCCCCGTCGCCCTCCCGACCCTCTTAACAGTTCCGGCCCGCGTGCCGACGAAATAAATGGATAGGATTAGGTTAAACACCAACCTTCCCCACTAATCGTTGATGTCTCATCCTCTCCCAGTGACCGTCCTGAGCCGAGGTTCGTAACCCGTTAGTGGGTTGCCCTCAGCATGGTTACTTAAATCAAGGGTTGCGAGCGCCTAAAGCGTTAACCCGAAAGTCCGGTGTGGCCAGAAAAGCCGACTCGCGTCAGGCTACTGGCCGGTAGGAACATTAAAAAAAAATAAACTATGCCTCCTCATAACTTACCTATTGGTTGTGAATACTGGTGTTAGTTATGTACAAATCTTTCATACATTACACTATGCAACACCAAAAAAATCACCGGCATCCCGAATGGTAATTCGTATAAAGCATACTTAGTAAAATACGGAAAACAAACTTATATTTAGATATCACGTCCCAAAAAATAGAAAACGGGAATCTTACTTTATTTACTTTTTCATCACTTTTTTGAAGGTAGTCAAAAAAATGTACCTTTTCTGGGCACAAAAATCACCAAAACATTTAGATTACTCATAAATCTACAAAATGCCGCGTGTTTGTGTTAATTCTCCCAACTTATTTTGTTATGCTTGTGGTGAATTCACTTCTAAAAGTGAAAAAAAGCCCATTTCTTCCTTGTTTGAGAAGTGTTATGAAGCTTATTTTAAGATTGCAATTAAATCAAGACAAATCGTGGGTGCCTTAAGTGTGTTGTTTAAAATGCTATAAGTATTTGATGGGTTGGCACAAGGGAACTATAAAACAAATGCCTTTTGGTGTACCAATGCAGTGGCGTGAACCTAAAAATCATGTAGGCGACTGTTACTTCTGGTTGACAAATTTGGAAGGTTTAAAAAAAAAACAATCAATTAAGTATGCTAACTTGTCATAAGTGTCGATGCCGCTACTACATTCTCCAGACATTCCAGTACCGGAAAGATTTTATAGTTCGTAGAGTTTGAGTATGGAAGGCGTCGAAGCAGGCCCATTTAATAGTGGAGAGGTATTTCGAGATCAAATAACTACATAACCACATTTGATTAGCCAATCAGAACTAAATCACGATGTCAAAGATTTAGATTTGACCAAAGGAAAATCAGAAATATTAGGCTCGTGACTAAAACAATGGAATCTGTCAGCAATCAAAATGGGGTCAAAATAACAACAATCCGATTTTCATGAAAAAATAAAAATAATGCTGCATGTTTATCACAAACTAGGATACCTATAATATGTCGCTAAAAATCCATTTCCTAAACTCCCATTTAAGTTTCTTTCCATATAACACGGGTTTAGTGAGTGATGAACACGGTGAAAGATTTCTTCAATAAATTGCAAAGTATGAGAAGCGTTATCAAGGTAGATAGGAACCAGACATGCTTGCAGACTACTGTTGGAGCATCTAGATGGTTACTGCGACTACTGACAATAGGAGGGAAGCCAATCATTCAACAAAAAAAAAAGTTTTCTTATGTACAATAAAAATTTATGTCGTCGCTCCATACGAATTTGAATAAAATCAATAAATGCGTTTCACTACTAAATCTGACGTGATGTAAAAGACATATTTATATATTTCGAATACTTTTAAGGTGATGAGACATAATTACATAATGTAAGTTCAGTGAAAAAAAAAAGTATCAAATTTGTTGCATAGTGTTATTAATCAAAGGTACAAATAGCTGTAATTTTTTAAATAAAATGCTACATCCACTTACTTGAAAATATTGCTCAAATGAGTAATTTGGTTCGTCATTTAGACCTTTATGTCTCAATACTATTTTAAATCCGTTATATTGCCCTTGACCCCGGCATTGTATTTGTAATCTTGTATAACCTGTTAAGTTGTAACTCCTGATTGCTCTAATGCCCGCAAATCCTGCACCGTTTAATTGAGGGTTGAGAAGTGCGAAAAATATTGCTCTGCGAAAAGCAATATTCTTATGTATTACAAGTAATGCTTTTGACATGCCCACATCGCGTACTGTATCGGATTGTTCTTGCCATGCATCCACGTCATCATTTTTCGTGAAATCAAACAAATATTGTTCCTCTCCTCCGATGGAACTAGTGCTGCTGAAATAGAAAAAAAGAGAATATAAGTAATTGGGAAGGTAAACATACACTATGCGTGAGTAGTACCTATATTATGCCATGCCTGTCCATGGCCGTGCCATTTTGATTTTTAACCTACTTCAAAAAAAGGAGGTTATGAATTCGACGTTATTTTTTTTTTATGTTTGTTATCTCTGAACTCAGTTCATTTTGAAAATTCTTTATATGAAACAATTAACTTCCAGATTGGTCTCGCCGATTTTTTTCCAAAATCGGTTCCGTAGTTTTGTTTTTAAATCGTCGTTTTTAAGTCCTCTAAGTAAACGAAATCGCGAATTTTGATTGGATATTGCGTTAGGTTTTGTTGGTCGCTAAAAACCGAAAATTATTTTACATTAAGTACCTATTTTGGAGTCGGTGACTAATTAAAATTGCTAGCCAGATAAGTAAATAAATGAACAAATAAACGAAAACAATATTTAATTCTAATACATTCGATTTATTTTAAAAATTACCTATACCTACCTCCAATTTATTTAACACTGCGTAAGTCTACATCTCTATAGGGAACGTGCTCAAAATATAGGTGGCAGCACAAAATCGACAAAAGAGCCACATGTGGATAAAAAGAAAATTTTCAAACATGTAATCTATATATATATAAAAAATTCGTGTCACAGTGTTTGTTACCATATTCCTCCGAAACGGCTGAACCGATTTTGATGAAATTTTATATTCACACTTGGTAGGTCTGAGAATAGGTTGTTATCTATTTTTGTGCTATTTTTCATCCCAAGTGACAAGGGTGGCCCACCCCAAAAATTTTTTTTTATGATTTGGCATTAAAAAATACATACAACCCTAAATATTCATTTTTTTCTGCTAAAATAATCTCTAATAACATGTATTGTCAGTCGCGAATAGATTTAGAAAGAAGAATGTCCACTTCCCATACAAGCGATAACCTGTCACTCATTTTTTTTTTCAGGTGTTGTATAAAGATGTATAATCTCTTAAAATAACTAATATTATTTCTAAAAGCCACTGTGAAAATATGGTTCGAATATTATGAGGCGGAAGAAAGTTATTAAAAATACAATATTTGAGGTTATATTGGCTGTCAAATAGAAGCGGAGATACCGTGAAATATTTAATTGATTATTACCTACACGTAACATAAATCTAGGTATTGGGAGTTTAATGTTTTATTACTTATAATTATTTACCGCCTTAGATAATCATGATAGGTATGAGAGCAGTAATTGTTATATAGACGTAGGCTTTAAAATGAGTACCTAACCTACTTATACGGCCCCCCGAGGCAAGGCATGCTTTGGGTCTTCACACCCAATGCACGCCCATGCGCGGGGGAACATTAGTCGCGGGCCGAGGCACACAGTCAGTGTGTATACCTCTTGGTTGCATAACACATTTAGGCCTAAAAGGGCCCGCGAACATTTCCTGGCACCCCCTTCTCTTTCCGCCCATCCTGAGAACCTTTCTCCATTCCCCACCTTTCCTTCCATCATCCTATTCCGCTTCCTTCCCGGGCCCCTGCAGTCGTCAAGCCGGGGGACTCCAGTATCCCATTCGCAGGTTTCCCCCGGTGTTGACTGCAGGATCGCCTACCAAAAAAAAAAAAAACCTACTTATACGTGGTATTATATTAAATACAGGCCATTCTAAAATATTGGAAAGCACATGTTATTTCTAGTCTGCAAGACATTTTTTATATCAAATGGCTGACATTATTTAATTGTCACTGGTGGTAGGTCTCTCACTATGTAAGAGGCCGTCTGGGTGAGTACCACCGCAATGTGTATCTACCGCCAAGTAACAGTGTGCATGCACTGTTGTGTTTCGGTTTGAAGGACATTGTAGCCAGTATAACTACTGGACATAATGAGACTTAACATCTTATGTCTCAGTATCACGAGCGCAGTGGAATGCCACACAGTACTTTGTAACTCAAGGTGCTGGATGGTGTTGCTACTGTTTATGGGTGGTCGAATCGCTTACCATCAGGCGAACGGCACACTCGTCTAGTCATTCAAAGCTATAAAAAATATGTATTATCAAATGATCCAGAGTATCACAACCTATATTAATACTGTAGGTAGGTACACATTGAATATTAACTAGAAAATCTAGTGGAAATGAAACTACATATTATTTTATTTATTTATTAATTATATTAATTTTTACATTAGTCTAAATCTTCTCTTATTACAACTTCATCCAAAAATGATGCTGGAGGTTCTAAATTAGATTGGTATTTAGCCCAACCAAGGTACCACACTAATGTCATTACATGTGCACAACAACCAATAGTGCGACGCCCTACAAGGCAGTTGCAGCAATATTCAATTATGCCTTCCCTACCATTTAAGTTATTGTCAACTAAAATATAGACATAATATTGCCGCCTGCCTATGTGCCTTGATTTAATTTTTCCTCTTATTAACACCCCACTACCTCTTAAATTAAAATCGTTCATCTGTAAAATATTATTGTCCCTACAAACTTCTATTATGTATCTGCCATGGAAACGTACATGTTCACCATAATACGACCTTGCTTGACGTAATTGGTACGTTCCCAAGGCAAATAATATAAGTTCATTATATTCTAAACGGGGGAAATCAATATTGTTGTCACTTGCTGTGATACTTCTGAAAAAGGATGCCCGTCTGTTAAGATTCAAAGTAATAACTGCTTGTGATAAATTATTCTCTAAGGGCATCCTTTCTCGTATTATACTAACAATCTGGGCAGCATCATCCCTATCGTGCAGGCGAACACCAAACTTATTTATTAAACATGCTGCTATTTGAAAGTAGATCATCATATTTGGTACAGCCTTATTAAAATAGTCAAATCGAAACAATCTGAAATCTCTTTTAAAATAGCCATTGACTACTTCTACCACCCATCTGCATATTGTCACACATCGACTTCTGTTTGCTTGGGTGGTAGTTAATTGGTGCTCACCTGCACTTACAGAATCAGGTACATATACATTATAATTACAACTTTCTAGTAAGTTGATGCTGTCCCTGAAACCCCGGTCTAGAATAAATATGTCATTTTGTTGAAAATATTGTCTTACAGTGGCGGTCCTTTCATAGAAGCCGAAAAGCCTGGCTTGCCCTAAAATTATTTACCTAAGTACTCAAAATCGAATATGAAACAATAACCAACATTTTACGGTAACAAAACGCTTCGAAATAATTTTCTTTAAAATTTTAATATTCCCGCGCTACGGTTCGCTGAACCGGTTCGCCTCGAGCGCACCTAAAGACACACCACTACACCTACACACACACAACCACATCCGCGCCGTACACTCATTTCATATTTTATACAAAACAGCTAGATGCGCACAAAATATACTTATCACTCTCTCTCTCGTTGGGTTTTACCTGGCTTTTCGCCGCCATATTTTTCTCATTCACACTAATGGATAAACTGATACCACATACGTATAGCTATAGTAAGTTTCTATAGCAATCAGTACTAGAAAATAATCCAGGCTTAATGCATTCATAGATACTGTATAAAATACAGGGTTGCCAATTAAACGAATTACCTCTAATATGGTTGCATTAATTTGCTTATTTTAATGTGTATTTTTATTTATCATGAATATGTAAAGATTTTAGTGATAACATAATTAAAATTACATATCTGATTATAATTATTTAAGGTATTGTACTATAATTTTATTTATCGATAAGTTTTTCTCACAATTTTAGCATTAATTTTGTGGTGTAATTTTGATTCCAACTAGGCAACATCAGTTATTTGTTTTGATTGTGCCGGCGATCTACATTGTGAAGTATTTGTGTTTATTAAGTGGTTTTTGAGTTATTTTAAACTTTTAAGCACAATAAAGATGAGTGAATATATTTCTTGTAATAGTTTAAAGTGAGTGAAAGTTTTTATCGGCGAGAATAAGTTAAATTTGTTAGGTTATGATGGAAAAAACAACTTTTAACGAGCTGGCGAATGGCGCGAAATGTGTCTGAAGAATCATAAAAGGTATTTAGATCAGTATACAACAAAACTTATTGTCTTATTGGATGCTCTAATACGTTATACGACTACATATTAAGTTGTATTGTTGGTGTTTCATATTTTTCTCGAACAAAACAAGTGTTTGGAATAGGTTGATATAATTAATCAGTGTTATCAAAAGTAATTCCAATTCATAAAAACATATGTTAAATGCATTCATTTCATTTCATAATTTCGGTAAACAGCGAATTGTAACCTGATTATCTCGTCCAATTAAATAGATACAGTAGCTGTGACGAAATTTGAAAATTTCTAAACAAAACTTGTGCGTCGACAGTAATAATGATGATTGTAGTGTTTTTACTTTTTTTTTAAATTACTTGATACAGATAAAATCTATGTAAATAGTTAATCTTTACAAGAACTTCATTTAGAAGTCGCGATGGGTCAAAATCGTTTTTAAATAAAGGTACCTAATTTCGAAAAAGTAACTAGTCGACTCGATGGCGTAGTTGTATTGCGTACACGGTTCGACCATTGTTTTGAGGCCCTGGTTCGAATCCCGGTACGGGTAGTCATTTTTATTTTTAGATATTGCTTTTCTTTCTTATAGTTGCACATTTTATATGTATCGGAGGTGCGAATTTTATTTAGGTCTGCTTTGGCTTGCCCTCATCCAAAACACTAGGCACGCCACTGTTGTCTTAGTGGGGTGTTTTCATTTTCAAAAAGCGTCTTCATGATATCTGCATCAGATGTGGTAGCCTTGTAGGGACCATAACAATCTAAAATATACCCATCACAAGTAACCAGCATGAAAGGTTTGAGAAGATTTCTATATTTGTGTAGGGAATACGATTCTTTCTGAAACATATAGTTCGCACTTTTATTTAGATAAATATATGATCCATCACAGATTACAATACTATGTGAATTATTTTCATTATATATTCCATTGGGAATTCTTAAATTATGTTGTAATAGCTCGTCTCTTGGCATATGATTTATCCCCAAGTGTATTGGTACAAAATCTTGGAGCATAATCTCCCTCACTTTACTCATTAATCGTCCTAATGTAGTACGAGGTACATTTAAAAGTGTGGAAATTCTTACATCTGAATCTCCCGTCCTCATTTTTATCAAAATGCAGGCCAAACCGAGTATACCTTGGTGAGTTTCTAAGACTCTGGGTAAATCTATTAATAAGGACAAAAAGTTATTTTTTGTCATGCCCATCCAGTACCCAAATAGGTGATCATCTATTTGTTCCACAGACGTAATGCTGCTAAAATCCAAAAAAGGCTTTACCACATTCATAAATGACAACATGTGCTCTATTTGTTGCGCTGTGAAGTGAGAAATGCTATTTTCTTGATTGAAAAGGGAATCCCAATTATTTTGGTATAAATGTTCTGTGCAGACTCTAGCAAGGCTGGGTATGTAGAACTTATAATTGCACAATAGTGTTCTTCGTAAAGGATCAGATACAGTGTGCAAACCTGATATTTGATGGCATCCATAAAAAATACAATGAGATGCAGTATTTGGAGATCTTTTATAATTCTCTAAATATATTATGTTTTGTTGAAATGCATGTTCAGAGGGCCTATGTTCATGACGAGAATCTGCTTCTGGATTTACTAAATCGAGCGATCCTTCTGCCACTTCTTCTGAGGCAGCAGAGCTTACAGCATCTGTATGCTGTTCATGATGAGAATCTGTTTCCGAATTTACTAAATCGGGAGATTCTTCTGCCATTTCTTCTGGGCCAGCAGAGGTTACAGCATCTGTATGATGTTCTTGTTTCTGACTCACACACATATTTCTATTTTCTTCATGAGCTAGGTTGCGAATCACCTGTCTTCTAACTTTCATAAAACAAGCATGACACAAGTGGTCAGACGGTGTTACCTATAAACAAGGAAATACCATGTCAATGATTTTTATGAACATCTGTGTAATTAATTTGAAAAACATATCTGTTGTGGCTGATAATTGACTTATTTCATATTTTTTTTTCATCTGTTGTTACTGATACTGATTTTATGCCCCATGTCACGATCCACAAGATAAAAAGTATCCATATTGCGGACACAATTACATGATCTAGAGTCTAGACTGATATATCTTTAACACCCAAGCAATAATAGGAATGTTTAAGAAAAATGTGAATCATATTTACCTGTCGAGGTGCTATTCTACTTTCAACTGTCTGAATCATCTCTGTGTGATATGGCACTGTATGATTCCGGATGAGATGTTTTTGCATTTTCTTTAATGATCGTCCACACATCAAGCAGGCTAGTTTATGGCCATGATGAGAGGGCCCTGCACACTGCTCACTGGCAATATGCAGTTCATTATTGACTGTTTGCAGAGCTAAATTAAAGCATGCCTCACATACAAAGTCATCTTCAGTAATCTGGAAAAAAAATATACTACCTATAATACTCAATATAAAGTAACAAAATAAAAAAAAAATGATTTCAAATAATTATAGAACAAAATACAATATAATACATTCTAGGATGTACCCAATGGAGGTTTCAATTTATCTTATTTATTGTGATATTCTAAACATTAAACTTACTATAACTGGAGATATCCAGAGGCTGATTACAGAGATGACTCTCGCATTTTGTTCAAGGGCAGGGTAGCGCCGTTGTGCATTACAAGAATTAACACAGATATTGCAGATAATGCAAAGTATTCGCTGCGACATTAGCGGTCTCGCGTTGTCATCCATGGTGCTCTTCCACGTCACAAACAAGCACACAAATCCAAGTCGTAAACCAAATATCAGTATCCGTGTAACACTAGCCAAAGTAAATGTATACGCAGGGTATCGGAGTCCGTTGTAAATGCCAAAGTAGTCAGATAAAAGGTAACCATAAAAACGCACAATACTCATCAACGCAAAAGCTAACACAGAACTACAATTCAGAATATTTCAGAATGTAACCGACGCGGGACGCCATACCATAAAAGTTTTGACAGCTATTAATAAGTATACCAGCTGTAAAAAAAACCCGTTCCGTTTTAGAATTTGCATTTATTCTAGCTGAGATTTATTTGATTACTAGGAAGGTACCCTGATATAAACGATTTAAAAGTCTGAAGCACACGTGTATTCAGTTAGTGCAATTGATTCACACTAAACGATTGCCAAACATTCAAAAATCGAGACTAAATGTGTTAAAATATATCGAATCCCCGGTAGATAAAATGGAACGTTATTCGTACTCTGTAATATTGGTGTTGTATTATCTATGGTTATGGCTGCGTTCTTGTCTCTTATGACCAGTTGTATGTAGAAATCTTTAAAAATTAATTTCTTTTTTCCAACTCAGCAGTTTTGATTTTAAGTTAACAATATGTTTTAAGAAAAAAATTACCTATTTTTAGAGATATATTACATCACTATACAATTCACTTCATATTAAAATATTTGACAGGTGAAAAATAGTCATTGTTCTTTCCTATTATTTAGTAATAAATGGATCAAAATGTGTACTGCAGGAGAGCCCTAATGTCGTTCGCCATCTTCGATCACGAAGACCTTGTCCAGTGTCGCCAACTTAGAGGTTTTTTCCCCAAATTTAGGGGAAAAATTCGTCTAGTGGGTTTTAGGGGGGGGGGGGGGAGTTTAGGGGTTTTAAAAATTCATTAAATGACAAAAAAATAATATCTAACAATAATATTTTCCTATGATTTCGATATTAGACAATGCATATATAAATGTTTAAATATTAACACTATACGCTTGCTTTTTAAGCCCGTTTTTGTATAATATGTCTTAAAGAAGTATGTAGTTGGTAGATCCCGTAGGGTTTCGTCGGTAAAAAATAAATCAACCAGACACGTAACGAACGTTGAACAAGTTAACTGGCAAAGAAAAAGTTGACAATATCACGAATACTTTTTTGTTCCGCGTATTTTCTTTGTTTTGGGGGGTTTTAGGGGTTTTCTGAGTTGCCTTTAGGGGGTTCAAATTTGAAATGTTGGCGACACTGACCTTGTTAGTTGTCACCGTCAATTAGTGTTGCAGAACCATCGATAGTTTGACTATCGATGGTTGACTTCGAAAACTATTCAGGATATCGATTGTACTATCGATTGTATCGCCTTAAGTCAATACTGGCGATACTATCGATGGTATCGATAGCTCTCTATCGGATATAATATTAATAAGAGCAATACTATCGATATTATCGATAATAATACATACAATAGTATCGATGGTATCGATAGTATTGCAAAAATCATTCGCTTTTATTAATCGATACTATCGATAGGTTTTGGTTAAAACGAATGGTTTTCGCAATACTATCGATACCATCGATACTATTTAATGAATTACTATCAATAGTATCGATATTATCGCTGCTATCAATAGTATTGCACATGGAGAGCTATCAACAGTATTGACATGTGACAATAATGTCGATAGACTATCGATACTATTGCTTTCACCTTGACTATCGATAGATAATCGATATGCAACACTACCGTCAATGGTAATGCACATCAGAGACAAATAAACTACATGTGCACATTGCACGTGGTTGTTTCAGTGAATATGTCACTTGCCTGTATTAATTTATATATTCCTTTTTCCTCGTTATATCGGTTGAGTGAAGCTACAAATCGTTCCTCAATTAATCACCTACTACCGGACTGACTTAATTTTTAATTTAATTAGCACCAAACATGGACCTATAAAAAAAGGCGGACGGACTCTCGCTAAACAAAAAACTGAAGCACCCAAAGTATGTCGGCTTGCCTGTACGTACGAGTATCGCGCACACATTCACACCAAAGTATGTCGATCGGCCGCCATTACGCAACAAACCTCAATTGAATGAAGTCGTTGTAAGAATAAAAATAAATAATTAAAATATACCGTCTTGTGTGGTCAAATGCTGTCGAAATCACAGTAGTTCCAAGAACAAATGTCACGGGATCACATTTCCTAGGTAAATTAGTAATGTATCACTAACTTGATCAACATTCATTGATATTTAAAATTATATATTTTTGTAACACAAAACCTCAGCCTATAATCCCAGTGTTGTCAACTATTTGACGGGTAAATTACCTCGATGTATAGGAGTCGTGATTTTTTTTGTTTTAAATACGATTTCGTTTTTTAAACTAAATAGGTATAGGTTGTTATTAGGTTTATGTTTTTTTTAGGTTTCCTACAGGAAATGAAGTATGGAGGAGTGATTTAATTAATATAATAAGAGAGTGTAGATCATAAAATAAATCTTATTAAATATATTGCAGAAAAACATTTAACAATTAGATTTCATCACATATCAAAATAAGAGGGCATCTCAAAGACCTGCACAAGTAAGAGGCAGTTATACAAAAAGTTAACGCAACATAGAGAATTAAAAAAAAAGAAATGCAAATTAAAGAAAATTTAATTATTTACGTTGTTTGATTTAAACAAGTACATACACTGCCTCGATGGCGTTGTTGTATTACGGTATGACTGCAATGCTGAGGTCTTGGGTTCGATTCCCGGGTCGGCTAAAGTGATATTGGGTTTTAAATTCAGTATCAGCCCGGAGTATGGACTTCGTGTCCGATATGGCGATAGGCTCGCCCCCTATCATAACACGGGCCGGAATACGCACGGCGAAAAGTGGGTGCACTAGTTGCGCCTCTGCCTACCCGTTCGGGGATAAAAGGCGTGAGTGAGTGTGTGTGTGTGTGATTAAGCATTAGTTAGGAAACATAATTTTAGTGTTTCGGTAAGACTCATTAATTTCTACACACCTACTAATCATATATGTTTGGCTATTATTTATCACGGTCATTTCAAATAAAGCTAAATAATATATAAATTAATTAACTATAATTACACCCTGCAAACAATAAAATTATGAATACGACTTTCAATAAAATTAACCTAAAATTGGAAAAATATTGTAGTGTAAACTAGTGTTAAAAATTGGGGAAATTTTGTTTTTATGGCAATCATTCATTTACGCACACATAGTTACGCCGCCGCCATTGCTGTGCTTCAGTTTTTGTTTAGCGAGAGTCCGTCCGCCTTTTTTATAGGTCCATGGCACCAAACTAATTAATAGGGACAAAATTAATGCAGATGTCCTTGATTCTTGAACTATGTAGGTACGTACCTATCCTTAAGCGGGGTTTACATTAGCAAGAAAACTTGCACAAGTTTGTGCAACATGCACATTGTTTGTGCAACATGCAATTGTGCAACTTGCGCGAGAACTTGCAGTTTATTCTGCGTGCAGATAAAAGTTTCAACTTGCTGAGCTAGTAGCTAACGTATTTTTATATTTATTCCATTCTGAAGCAGCTAATGTCTCAAAGACTATACCGCCAAGTTATAAGTTTGTAGTTTGACCGATATGTCTATTTTTGCCGCCCAGCAGTAGTATACATGCACTATTGTCTTCCTGTTTGAAGGTTATTGTAGCCAACGTAATTACTGGGCATCATAAGACTTAACATCTTATGACTCAGGATGATAAGCACAGTGGAATGCCACGCAGTGCTTTATAATTCATAATTCTGTTTCATGTTTGTACTTTTAAGACGATTATTTTATTTACAATCATCATTCAAACAACATTATATCAGATTCATAAAATTTAGGCGAAAGGATTGCGTGCCTTGTCATTCAATTATTTAAAAAAAAACATGGCAAGCAATAAAAGTTCCTCGAGGCTCGAGTAATGTAAACAGTTTTGCAAGAAGTTGCGCAAGTTAACTCGGTGGAGGACTTGAAAAAGCGTGTTGCTCAAGAAATATTGCCGCTAGTGTAAACGCTTCTGAAAGTTATTGCGCGACATATTGCTGAGAGAACTTGCTAGTCTAAACTCAGCATTAGATCTGTGACACCAGCGCTTTGTGTATGCTCGCGCAAGGTATTACTCAACCACAGTGTCCTATCCTGGTCCATCGGTATTTGTCTTAAATATATATATCTGTGATGTACTGCAACTTGTTTATCAGAGTTAACACTACACGTACAATTTACGTATATGCGCTTCACTTTCGGTACCTACCAGTAGCAGCGAGGACCCTTTTATCTAGTCTGTGATGCAAGTTGGTGTTAGCTAACTATAAAGTTAGGTATTTAACGAAAGTTCTATCGAATATAAATGATAAGTACTCAATAAGGAATCTGTATTGTATAAATTAAGTAGGTAAGTATGTATGTACTCAACATTTTTTCCTCTAGCGCTGCGAGACCGTCATTACTTTCTTTACACAAAAAATCTTGATAACACTCGGCCATTTTGTATTTTAGAAATATGACATAAAATGTACCTAATGATAACCTACAAAAACATAATTACTATTGAATGTCTTTGTACAAAAACAACAATGTTCTGCAACAAAAAATCAGTACCTATTGAGTGGATACTTATTCTTAAGTACGTCACGGCATTAATATCGGTAGTTTTACCACTCTTGTGTTCACATTTTGCCAATGTCAAGTTTGGTTCGTCTATTTTATTATCTGTAGCTTAGAATTATAATCTATGATCTGTAGTATGTCGAAGTAAAGCAGTGGCTACCTTACCAAGACTTTATCGAGGAGTTTTGGCGGCAACAAAAAAAACACTTGATTAGCACAATTATTTCAATTCACTTCATTTGAGCTCTTTAATAGAACTATATTGGATAATATACCACCATAATTATGCAATAAAACACAAAATATCACCAAAATAATGAAAACAAGAGCACCTCATGACACTTCCAAGTTCCCGCCAAAACTCCTCTACCACCCATTTTTTTTTTTTTTATATGGCACTTGTGTTCACATTTTGCCAATGTCAAGTTTGGGTTGTCTTTTTTTATTATCTTGTAGTATGTCGAAGTAAAGCAGTGGCTACCTTACCAAGACTTTATCGAGGAGTTTTGGCGCCAACAAAAAAAAACACTTGATTAGCACAATTATTTCAATTCACTTCATTTGAGCTCTTTAATAGAACTATATTGGATAATATACCACCATAATTATGCAATATAACACTAAGTATCACCAAAATAATGAATTAAAACAAGAGCACCTCATGACACTTCCAAGTTCCCGCCAAAACTCCTCTACCACACATTTATTAAAAAAAAATGTTTTAGTAGGTATTCGTGTTGCCTAGCTCGCTAACGTTGAAACATACATTTAATAATTAGCATGAATTAAGATTAATCAAAGCAATTAAGTTACAAATCGACACAAAGATGGCTAACGACGCGACGTGTAGCCTTAGTCGTATGACGTATCACGGCTGTTTATCTGCGTACAACAAATTGCTGGACGTAGCGCCATATTGTTTTTAGTGTTGTCTGACGTTTAGATAAACATGGCAGACATTTTCTTTTGACAGTTGCTGTCAATTGACATTGACATGACCGGCATCCGTGGTCCGGCATCAAAGAGCATTATAATTTATAATACTACGGAAAATCCTCTCCACTTTTCTATAATACAACCCTCCGTATTTTACCTACGGTAATTTTGCATCTTGTAAAATGTATTACACGTGCAGTGTTTGTAAAAGTTCGCGACAGGACGCTATTTACATCATTTTCCGTGCACTGAGAAAAGACTCAATAAAATAAGTGGTTAGAGTGTTTAAAACGTGATGATCTGAAGAAATTATCACCAAAACTACTATCGAAGCTTTTTGTTTGTCAAAAACACTTTGAAAAGAAGTTCATTATCTGCAAATTTCGTCTCATAGGCAAATCATATCCTTTGTTTACTGAAGACGAGATTGCGAGTGGAATTCCGTCCCAGGATTTTACAGGTAAGACAGTATTTTAACAACTAAATATATCGTAATTTCCCTTTTTTTATTGACTGATATTCTATTGGTTATCCTACACCACATTGTAGATGTTGTCACTTATTATGGCTTTACCTTGCCAAAGTATTTTTTAACCAATCAAGTGATGCTAAATAGATACAATTCATCACACTGGAGGCTCTTAAGTTATGAGTGTAGTGATGAGTCCTAACATCACATAGTATAAAACAAAGTAGCTTCCCATCTATCTGTTCCTATGTATGTTTAGATCTTTAAAACTATGCAACGGATTATTATGCGGTTTTTTTTAATAGATTAGTGATTCAAGAGGAAGGTTTATATGTATAATACATGCATAATATAGTAGAGAAACACTGATAATTTTAGAGGTTTCTAATGTGATGTCATAAATAAATGCATTTTTTTGCACTTACATTGCAACTGCTGGCTAAACCCTATGAGATAGATCAATATAAAGTGGGACTTTTATGCTGGAAAAACTTTTTATTGCGGTTGGAGCCGTGGGCAATAGCTAGTAACAGATAAAATTCACATTGACACTAAAGACTAAATATTATATTTCTTAGATATTGAGATTTGTTTTTCTTGTTCATTTCAGAAAATATGGATCCTAATACTGACCACTGTTACTCACATAAAAGACACGGAATGGATCACTACATTCCGTGCCTTGTATTGTAGATGTCTATGAAATGGATTGCAATCACACAGAAGCTAGACTGCTCCACAAATTGAATGACCATCATGTCATTCCTGAAAATATAAAACGATGAAGGTGGGTTCAATAGCATTTTTGTACTGCAATAACTATTCCTCCGGCTTTGCTTACATAATATAGCAATAGCTTATTCTCAAGATTTTATTCGTTTATTTATTGTGCATGTTTATGCACCTTTTAAAATGTATGCCATGATTTAATCTAAGATAAGGTATATCTGTGTGCCACTGGCAGATGGCATTGCAGGCCAACTTTTATAAATTTGTATTGTATGCATGCATGCATGCTCACGCCTTTTATCCCCGAAGTGGTAGGCAGAGGCGCAACTAGTGCACCCACTTTTCGCCAAGCGTATTCCGTCCCATGATGTGATAGGGGGCGAGCCTATCGCCATATCGGGCACAAATTCCAGACTCCGGGCTGATACTGAATAGAAAAATCCAATATCACTTTGCCCGACCCGGGAATCGAACCCGAGACCTCAGGCTTGCAGTCGTACCGTAATACAACTACGCCACCGAGGCAGTTTTAAATTTGTATAGTAAACATTGAAATATATTATTTCGTTTTATTAGATAAGTATTAGTATAATGTGGTTGTCTGTCGAAGTGAACTGTCTCATAATGAGTCATTATGTAACAATCATCTTCACAAACATTAAAGTTTAAAATATTTAAGTTAGGAATAAGTATGAATGCTTCTGCTAACAGTTGTGCATTTTGTTTCCAGGTGAAAATTTGTACAAAAGTTTTTAGTGCAATGATATCTGCAGCTTTATCATATACAGCAAAGTTTTGTAAGTATCTAACATGAGTAATGTTTTTGATTACTATGCCTCGTTTTCCTATGGACCTGCATTTGGTGAATTTGAATGATTTTAAATGTTGTGTCAATACAGCACCATCTTGATCTTAGTTATTTGGCATGACCTAGCATCCCTTATTGACCTAGACCTTAGGATCTTCTTACCAATTGCCTCATTGGTCATGCGATGGCTAGTAGATTCAGCTCAGTCACAGTTTAATTATTACACTGGTACTTGGCTGATTACTGTTGAGGTCCTGAGTTCAATCTCAGGTCAGTTAGAAAAATTATGTGAAATGACATGCTCTCAGCCATAACATTATAACAAGAAAACAAGTTTTATTTTATAATATGCGACACTAGTTGCACCTCTATCTACATATTATATATACTTGTGATGGTGTGTACATGTATTCATCATCATCAGCCACATGAGCCCACTTTTGATCATAGGCCTTTCCCGAAACATGATGATGTACATGTATTAATGAAAGCTATTTTTTTTTTCAGCACACTACAGATGTTAGACCTGTAAGCAAAACAATAAAAAATACAGCAGAAACTGTTATGTTTTTTGACAAACTACTTGATAGTGTCAATGGAGCTACAACGTTTTCAAAAAGGAGTAAAGGAAAACTGTTACGTACAGCAGTGACGGAAAAATCACATCACCACACATTTAGGAATGAAGCCGTTAAAAAATTAGAAAAAATGAAATATGTTGATTCAACAGAAAAGGAAAAGTTGGTGCCTTCATTAAACAATTTTATTATAACATTAAAAAGTCATATGAGGCTGTGGCAGCTTTTTAAAAGCCTTGATATTAAAATAATGCGACCTATTTATTTTAATTCTGATCCAATTGAAATATTTTTTGGTCAAATTAGGGCATACAATTACCGCAATAATGACCCAAACTGCCCCAGCTTCAAATGTACCTTTAAGTCATTATTCATAAGTAGAATTATCAAGTTCCATAATGAAACATTTAATTGTGAGGACGAACCTGCAGATTAAGTAATAAATTTACAGTAATTGTTTAATGAAAAAATAAAAGACACTTGAGCCAGGTCATCCCAAGGAACAAAACATTGAAATGATCGTTGAGCAGGCACGACAAGAACGTATCAATGTTCATTCGCGTGCCTACCCTGCTGGATGGGTAGTGCGATAGACTGTAAATAATTTGCGACTAAATTGTAATTTATGTAATAAAAGCCCAACAACAAGGCAACATCCATGACTGGATAAGTCACAGAGAATATAGTGAAGCTATAAAGCGTCTAAACTACCCATCCGAAGGCGCAGTGAAGTGTTTTGGTACAGTTGTTGCTGAAACAAATGAATACTTGGAAACCAATGCTCATTCTTATAATATTTTTTCTAATATTATAACAATGGTTTTATCCACGTATTCATTTGATTACATCGACTGTACCAAACATAAAACAATGCTCTTTAATCATTTCATTGCTTTAACTGTTAGGTTCACAATAATGAATTGGTGCAGTATTATAAATAGAATTTTAAAGGGCATCGACGTTTTTCGCTTAGCCAATAAAGTTTTGCCTGCGATGCAAAAAAAACTGACGAAAATTATAAAAAGAAATTAAAAAATAAATCTTTTAATAAATTATGAGTAGTTTTATTACATTTTCCTCTAATAGAACAGATTAATTAAATCAATAATATATTATATACTGGTGTATAGGCCTAGCATTTCAGGCTGTATAGTATTAATTCCTTTGTCATTTGCATTTAGTAAGCAAACAAAGTTAATATAATCTGTGCAGTATTCATAAAAAAAATTTAGTCTGTGGAGTACTCATCAAAAAAAAAAAAAAAATGTCATACGACATTAAAACTAACACTCATATTTTTTGTTCTACAGTTGGCCGTCTGATACGTAGTATCTCTAAGTAGTCTGTGTGACGTATCTTGAAACATACTGGTCTGATACTGGTATTTTTTTATTTTTTTTGGTTAGGCGATCCTGCAGTCTACGCCGGGGGAAACCTGCGAATGGGATACTGGAGTCCCCCGGCTTGACGACTGCAGGGGCCTGGGAAGGTTGTGGGAGAGGAGGATGGAGGGAAAGGTGGGGGATTGGAGAAAGGTTCCCAGGATGGGTGGAGAGGAAAAGGGTGCCAGGAAATGTTCGCGGGCCCTTTTTAGGCCTCAATGTGTTTTACAATCAAGAGGTATACACACTGACTGTGTGCCTCGGCTCGCGACTAATGTCCCCCCGCGCATGGGCGTGCATTGGGTGTGAAGACCCAGAGCACAAGAATTGCCTCGGGGGGCGCTGACACTGGTATTAGTTATTACTATTACCAGTCTGGTAATTGGTATGGATTTTTCAATTTGCGAAGCTGAAATCAAAGCACAGGGTTAACTCGGCGAAGACGGCTGTAATGTATTTCTTTTTTTTTATATGTTTTATAAGTACTTAAGTAAGTACTTATTTTATAACTTGTGATAAAATATTTATAGTCGAGATATTATTATCTCGACTATAAATATTTTACAAGAATGCCGATACATATAACAATTCACATTTTACGCGGCGCGATAACTTTGTGAGAACATCTACTTACTTAGCTAAAAAATATAAAAATCGACAGTATACTTCGGTTATTTTACGAAGAGCTCTGACAGCTGCGAAACAATCCATTCGTCGCATAAACTGTTTTTCATCAATATGCAATAAATTATATTCTATGAGGCAACCAACTTAAAAAAAAAACAATAGTAATTACAATACTATACACAATTAAACAGTCCATTTTGGTTTAGAGCAATGAAATAATATTCTTAAATATATTGAAAAACTATGGGTGATATGAGAACGGAACGTAAATGTCTTAGAGCTGGATCATTATTAAGCAAATACTTACGAATTAATCGTTTTGATTATAAGGATACCAAATTAATATAGTGTGTTCATTTTAAATTATGTTATTTGAAATTTAAAATAAATTATGGATAAATGTAGCATGGTTAAATCAATATATTGAGCATATATCACCCACTTTTAAAACATCAAATCGATTTAATTATAGTTAATTTTCTATCGATTCTGCATAAAAATCGGTTTAATTTGCGATCGATTATAATTTCCCATGTCTATTAATATTTGAATTGAATGTTCTCCATACATTATAACAATGATTAGCATACTCATGTACTAACTTTAAATTATTATCATAAAAATATACTGAAATAATAAAAATGTTGTATCCTGCAGTTCATGACCGTTTGGAAAGTTTTTTAACTGATTTATCCATATAAGACGATGCTGGTTGGAGTATTTTTTTAAATAAAAAAACAACGCCCATACAAAACGTAGACATGTTTATAATATAAAAAAATACCGCAGCAATGGAATGTGAATGTCATTCACTCCCGCCATTTTTCCGAATTCCGTGTATCGTACGGCGTTATTATTCTATGTATCATACTAACAACGTACTAAGTAATATCATAAATGCGAAAGTTTGTTAAAATGTTTGTATGTTTGTTACATGTAAACTCAAAAACAACTAAACGAATATGGATGAAATTTAGCACACGGGAAGGTCATGTCCTGGATTAACACAGGGTACGTTTTAACACCTCTTTATTAGCTTCATACGTATGTAGGTATGTATGAGGGTATGTAACGGAAACTTTGAACATAATTTTGACCCCCTTCAAAACATCGGATTTAAATCCAAATTTGGCATACTTATCAAGGACCGATGACAATTCAATACTTTAAACTAAAAACACCCTTTTATAAAAAATCCAACTAAAAAATGGAGAAATAATAGTTTATTTATTTTTAGTGACATCTGTTGGACCGTAGTAGAATTATAACTAAACTGGCTACTCTTATGTGTAATAAAATCCTACTTGTCACAAGATGTCGCTTTCGTTAATTTTTAGTGACATCTGTTGGACTATAATAGAACAGAACTAAAAATCTTTTAAAAAAACTAAAAACACGCTTTATAGAAAATCCAACTAAAACATAGAAAACAAATCTGAATTAAGAATAGTGTAAATAAGAAAAAAATTTTTTGTAAAAAAAGCGTGGAGTGCTTTTTAAGATATTATCAAAATGATAATCCTTCTACTCATATTATCTGTGAATAAAATAAGATTAGAATGTCCGAAATTGCAAAAAAACTGATATGTCCGGTAAATGGAATAGGGCCCCTTATGTTAAAAACCGGTACTTCGGCGTAAGCCCAGAGTGGTGAATTTATAATCAGAGAGCATAATTTTACTGATTATAACTATTTTCGACCGCAAAATCGGCTTACAGAATTCTATATTTTAACCTAATATAATGTATAAAAATTTATAATCCATTCTAAAAGTAACCATAGAATAACCTAGAGACTTACTACCTTACAAATTTTGCGAAAGATGAACAAAAAATAGGCCAGTTTGGTCAAAAACTGTTTAATAGGTAAGCCTTGTACCTACTTATCTACCAAGTGGTCTTTTACGACGGAACTTTTATTAAAAAGTACGACGGGAGTTACACAATAACAATTGTATTTTCTTAGGTAAGTACAACAAACACCCAAGTAGTTACAGACATAGTATCTAATATCTATCTACCTAGAATACTATATAGACAAGTAGGTAAGTATCTATTTCGAAAAGTAAGTAAGTATTGTTTACTTACATTGGTAGTTAGGTTGGTACTTATTTTGTAATAGTCATTTTAGATTTGGTACATAGGTACCTACTTACAAACTCCATTCGTTAAATAAGTAAGTTGGTATTTTAAGTATGATTGTTGTCACACAAAATGTTACAGTTAATAAGAGTTTGACAAAAAACTATGCTTGAATAAACACCTAGTTAAGAAAAAAATATTTATGTAGTGCATAACAATACACAATAATTTACGATGATTAAAGTATCTACTCACCTGTTTTGACATAAAGCACTCATCATAATAATCGGCACCAATAAAACACAAATATTTTTGATTCTTGAGCTCAACATAGCTTGGGAATTAATATATGTAGTATCACTAAGTTTTATTCATGAATTGATCCACGTCGACTAAATCTAGTACAAATGTATGATAACCATTCCGGTTCATTGTATTTACCACTGGCATATTAACATGAACGTTTGACACTGTTATCATTTTAATAATGTTATTGACGTAGGTATCTTTTTGTATCTGAAGTCTCTAACGGCCGGCCTCAATAACATACCTATTAACATTTAGACTGGAGTTTGATATCTAACTCGACAGTAAAAGTTACACTAACTATTACTGCTGTTTCAATATCAATTCTTATCTATCTTAGTTTTTAGAAACACAGATAACCACCAAAAGTAACCATTTTAACTATTTGTTATCTGTTAGTAAGTTATTGTAACCGACCGTAAATTAACTACCTATAGGTACCTACCGACACAAATCATTATTGATTTAACTTTACTATTGTGATCCTACAAGATCTTTATTGTAAAACAGAAAAGTAATGAACAGTGAATAAATTTTTCACCTTAGGACGGTAGCGAAACGGCCAAGCCACATATTTTGACTAAGGTGTAGAGTTTGTGAAGTTAGGGTTTGTACTGCTTGTAGAGTTAGAAGCTTGGCTCTACATGAGATCTGCTAACTTTTGGACAGTGCGAGCCATATGGTCTTGGGA
The DNA here is from genome assembly GCA_947568825.1 of Sphinx pinastri. Lineage (NCBI taxonomy): Eukaryota > Metazoa > Arthropoda > Insecta > Lepidoptera > Sphingidae > Sphinx > Sphinx pinastri. The sequence continues at coordinate 11,673,956 of OX387618.1, read as the reverse complement.
ACATTTTACATGAAAATGTTTTTGGGGGATGTATTTTTTCCCTTATTCTCTCTTACTTGCGCGCTAATCCTATGGCCGCGCTACGGTATTCTGGCGCTGGCGGTTGTTTGTCGCTACCGCAACACCGCTATTGCGTTAAAAAACTTTTGGTGGTTATGTATTTCAAAAATTAAGATAAATAAGAATTTATACTGAAATAGTAGTAACGGCGTAACATCTACAGTCGAGTTAGATATCAAACTCCAGGTAAATGTTAAGTTAAGTTAAGTTATTGAGACCGGCCGTTAGAAACACGTTATTTTCACCGCTCTAAACCAGATTGCGTAAATAAACAATTATTCAAGCCGGTTCCGAAATTATTAACGATCTTTTAGCGGAATGGCAGTGTACAGACTGTGTAGATGGGGTATGTCTACAACATATTTGTAATAATTTTTTTCCATCTTTTTGGGATCGTCGTACATAATGTTGGCTCGAAATTGATCATTGTGTTTCGCAATTCCTTACAGGCCATGATAATTTTAAGTGCAAATTATTTTCCTCCAGATTGATAATTCGCCTGCGTGACTATGTTCAACTACTGACTGCAACTACGAACAATCTGCTCATCACATTTTTTGGGGGTGTAGTCTTTGTCAAAATGTGCGCAACATTATGTTGGATAGTATGCAAATAACAACTGGAGCTGTGTACTACATGGACCTTTTAGAGACTAGGCAGAATGTCCGTGCTCTTCGGTTTTTCCGCCATACCTAGTACCTACTATTGAAAATCTAACAACTCAAATGATAGGACCTTTTAAATTTCATCCGTGGTGCTTTACATCTGTGCCATGGGGTGCCCAACCTGCTGATCCTGTCCGTCCTGTCTCCCAAAAAGGCAAAACGCGGGCTGGGGAATGCTTGTGTGCGACGGTAAATGTTTGTGGTGCTGTGGATGTAAAGATAGATGAGATATTATGTGAGATGATGGATATGAGAAGACTGGATGTGTTACAAGTGCCCGAGACAAAAAAGAAAGGCTGTATGGAAACCACCCATGGCAACTATAAAGCTTATTGGTCGGGAGTCCCGGTCACTGAAAGAGGTAGTCAAGGAGTGGGTATATTATTGTTGGATAGAATGATGAAATGCCTGAAAGAGTATGAGTGTGTGAGCCCAAGACTCCTCTGGGTTCGACTGAAAATTGGTTTGACGCGTATTTTTATCTTATGCGTTTATGCTCCGGATATGTCCAAACCACTGGAAGTCAGAGAGGAGTTCTGGGATAATGTAAGAGATGTGTTATTAAAATGCGAGAAATGAAAAAAATGTATTGCTAAGGTGCATAGCTGAGAAGACCTTAGCGAAACACCAGAAGGATTTCTGCGCCTTTATTGACCTGGAAAGGGCTTATGATCGAGTGGTGAGGAATGAACTGTGGGCAACTCTGTCCATGTATGGCTTGGAGAGCAATCTGATTCGGGCGCTCAAATCCTTATATGAGGGTTCGAGTGCCTGCGTCAGAGTAAATGGGGCCTGCACGGGCTGGTTTGACATCGAACGCGGTGTCAGACAGGGTTGTGTAGCATCACCATGGCTCTTCAATCTCTTCATGGACAGTTGTTTGACCAATTTGAGAGTCTGTTTGTGGATTAAGAATGGGAGGATCAGTGTTTAAGTGTCTCTTGTACGCCGACGATCAAGTACTCCTTGCATCGTCGGTGTGCGAGTTACAACAAATGGTTAATACTATGAATGAGGCATTTGAGAGAAAAGGTATGAAAGTGAATGTAAAAAAGACAAAAGTAGTGGTTATGGAGAAGGATGAATCGAGAGCCAAGTGCAACATTATGATAGGAGATGAAAGAGTGGAACAAGTGAACGAATTTGCATATTTAGGATGTATGTTTACTCGAGACGGAATGTGTGACTGAGATATTGAAAGAAGAGTAAAAATGGGAAATAGTGTTAATGGCGCCTTGTACTCGATTATAGCTAACAAAAATATTTCTAATAACGCTCGGTTAGCCATTCACCAAGGAGTCCTGGCGCAAACACTAATGTATGGGAGTGAGTCGTGGGTGTGGCAGAGCAAGCATGTAAGTAAGGTAAATGCAGTGGAAATGAGAGCTTTGAGAAGTATGTGTGGGCTGAAAGTAGTGAATAGCGTGATACGAAAAATGTGGATTGAAAGAAGATGTAGTGACGAAGATTGAGAAAGAATGCTTCGGTGGTTTGGCCCCATTGAAAGGATGGGACGAAAGGAGAGTAACAAAAGAAATTTATGTCGCGAAAGTAAGAAGTGTCGGACGGGGACGTCCTAGACGTACCTTCATGGACCAAATTGATGACCTCTTAAGGAAGGGTCAAATAAGGAGTTCTCGTAACCGACGAGCATGTATGAAGAGACTGACGACTGTGGAAGAAGCGAAAGAGGTATGCTTGGATACGTAGCGTAGCACTTGGCGCTCCAGTCTCTGCCTACCCCAATGGGAGAAAGGCGTGAGTTTATATATATATTATGTATGCTTTACATCTAGAAAGCCTCAATAATTAAGGTTAATAGGTATGCTATGGAGGGAAGTGAAAATATATTTCCAACTCCTTCCTATCCTCCTATTTGATTTCAATAATTTCTTCGCGGGTTAAGACTAATAAGTGCTCCCAGAGACTCGCTGAGCTTCACCGCTTGGTGTCATAAAATGCGTGCCACTGCCGATCCGAGCTTACAGGAGATGCAGTGGTGGGTGTGAGGGCGGAATAGTCTCACAGCTCACTCGTAACCAGTGCATAACGTAACTCATCGCGTTTATCACTATGGAAATTGGCATACGGAATAACATTTAACGCTAATTACTGGAAGCTGGAGTGGACGATAGCCTAGTTGGGAGTGGACGATAGCCTAGTTGGGAATGGAACGGTCTGGAGAGCCAATGTCCGGAGGTTCAAAACCTAAGGCACACACCTCTGACTTTTCGAAGTTAAGTGTGTATTGTTTATCAATTATCGTTCGCTTTAACGGTGAAGGAAAATATCGTGAGGAAACCTGCATACCTGAGTAGTTCTCTATAAGAATTTCGAAGGTATGTGAAGTCTGCCAACCCGCACTAGGCCAGCGTGGTGGACTAAGGCCTAACCCCTCTCAGTAGTAGAGGAGGGTGCTCAGCAGTGGGCAGTATATAATACAGGGCTGATTGCATTGCACTGCACTGGAAGTTACGTAACGCAGCTGGTTTTCGTTAGTTGTTACGTGAACTGCAAAGATGGACTTCGTGAAAGCCGTTTTTTTTAGATTAATTCTTTTTAGAATAAACTCTCATGCATAGGTATCGTTTGAAACAGTCGAAGACATTGTTGCAATTACACGGTAGTGCGTGACGAGGTGTGACAGAAATACAGATACTTTTTATAAAGGTCTAGTGAACACTGAGTTGACCAAAAAACCGCGATCCTTAACAAGCGAGCGCACCTACTGTGTTTCGAATGTTAAAAACTATACGCGGTTTTATTCCGCACGCCATTCCTTACTAGTTTCGTTTTTTTAACACTAATCAGTCGCAGGAAAAACCGCCAGTTCCTTCGCTTGTATTGATATCTTTGAATCATAAAATAGTTTTTAAGTTTTTTCATATTAAATTATAATAGGTAAGATACTATTATATTTTAAATATTAGTACTTAAGTATCTTAAATAAATACTCTGCAACTATCACGTCCCTGAAAAGCAGGTGAAGAAGTAGAAGTGTGAGGTGCTGGGTTCGATCCCCAACTAAAACCTGTGAAATTCAATCCGAAAAAACATATTTTTGTTTCTACAATTTGATAAGAGTGAATGTTTCTTAAGACATATTATTCAAAGAAATTAAATATATTTAGTATTCATTCATTTTTATTTTCATAAAATACTATATTATTTACCACCACCAGCCTTAATATTATGTTTTAAAAATCCAGTGTGTCTCAAATATCGTACAATAAACGGTGTAGCTGTCAATGTAATGGCCATCCTAAATGGAGCAAAACATTTGTGAACTGCATATGCAACCACAAAAGAACCCGCATTAGATCCAGCAACTTTTAAAATGGCACCTTCTCCAATATTCAAATACTTCAGAACTGCCACCAGATCTACTCCACTGAAAGAAAATTAGAAAAAATAAAATTATCTATTGAATAATAACAATTTGTGATCATTTCACAGTTGTTCAGTAGGTAATAATTTGCCATCCGTCATAATGGAACACTTCACTCAAATCCATACACATTTTATCATTTAAGCTGAATTTATGTTAATATCTTAGTAAAACTTCTAAAGTGAAAAGAACCTCAATTAGCAAATTAATTTCTATTCTCATGAAAGAAAATGTCAAAGGTTAATAATGGACATAACAGTTATTGTTATGAACTATTTTCAGATTTTGTCTAGACTATTTTTCAATGGAACTCTTGTAATTAAACATTTCCTTCAACAATGATGATGAACACAAATAGTTATTTAAATAATGGGGGATTTTGTAATTTTTTTATATGTGTATGGAAAAACAATACCACTTCACATGATGGTAAGCAAAGTGGTTTCCAGATAGTTATACTGGGCTGTTTAAACCAGAAATACAATAGGCTGATCACGGAACGCGACATTACGTATGTCATGGACCACTATGCAGATAAAAGATAATATCCTGCCAATGGCAGGATTTTAGCTTAATGCTGTGGCGTAGCATGGTTGGGGGGAAGGGGGCGCCGGTCACTTTTAGGGGACGACAAAATAAGTGAAATAAAACCTTATACTTTAGTTTTCACTTATGTACCAGTGCCTAGATTATTGTTGTTTTGTTCAAATAACCTTTTTTTCTTTTGTCCTAGTCTTGGGGGCGGCAAATGTTGAGTCCGTCCCAGGCTGCACGATCCTAAGCTACGCCACTGACTAAACAATAAATTTGTCTCAAAATATGTCATTTTTAAAAACATGATGTAGTTTTTTTTTGCATTGTCTGTAATTTCTATTGAAAATTAGGCTATAGTTAGTTTACCTGAAGCTTTAACGCAATTTTAATTTAATGTTAGTACTAAACATACCTAGATACCAGCAGGTAACATCCCCCTAACGAGAGTAGTGAAATGGTAACATGAAATACAATCACTGTTGACCCATATTCTTTGACTGCTTTTTTCAATTTCTCTTTGGCACTTATAGGGGGTTGCGTGGTGTCAGAACTCATGTTTCTTGTGCCAACAGCTATGCTTTGAAAAATTAATAAAAAATATTAAAACCAACTACAAAGAGGATCTTCACACATTTCAAGCACACATCATTTCAGATTTGTATTGGATAGTACTGATTTATATCAAGCTTACTTCAATTTTGCATCACAGGTACCTAAAAGCCATCTAGTAATAAATAGCTAACCATTTATTCAACACTCATTTATACCTTACTTCAATTGAATATACAAAAAAAATATTGCATGCATTTGTAACATAAGCTACATGACCCAAATAATATTGTCTTCAATATGTTGGCATGATAAATAAATAAGTTACAGTTACATACCACATAAAACAACGGTTGTAAAGTATGTGATTATCATTAGTTATATGATAGTCATGAGATGAAACATTCCAATAATTGTGTTTATAATGTGATTCATGCAAGGTTAATATGTGTAAATGCATTAACATATTTTATGGTTACTACATAAATATAAGTACTTCATACTGATAACTTGATTTCAACTGCACTCGTATAAAATCCTTTAATAATAAAGATAAAGGAGTTTCTAAACCTTTGTGTATAGATTTGTTATAATATGTGCATACCTTTGTTGAACATTCTTTCTCTGTATTCATTACGCATAGTAAGATAATGTGCACTATGCAAATGTTCAGACAAATATTTATGTCCTTGTCCCCATTGTGATCCAGGCATATTTAAATGTGTGCGATTCCCACTAAAAGGACTGGGTACGTTACTTTGCATAGAAGAATACAAACTGACTGCACCAGTGCAATCATATTTATTTGCATATGGATCTACTTGTGTGGTGATGTCCAACTTTAAAAGTTCTTGTTTCCTGAAATAGGAATTTATAACTGGTCCAGATATGTCCCTCTCCCTGGACGGTGAAAATCTGCCTGTTTCTGAAGCATTAATGTCAACAACATTGGTTGGTAATTTTAAAGCAGCTGCTGGAGGATATTTGAGACAAGGTGTACCGTGTATGTCTTGTCCTATGTTCGAGTTACCTGTTGGCAAAAACACATCGTCAATAACACCTTAAAACCTGCTAAATTAATCGCAAAACATATCCGAATTATTAAACTTAATATGACAAACTATTCTTACCAAATATTCGGGTCCACTTTTGATTACAGACAAAATAATTCGATTTTGAAGTAACTCTAAACATGATGAAAAATCTTTTAAAAACTATTTCACTATAAGCATATGCGAAATTTATTTACTGCGTTTTACGAGTCAACCGTAGTATTGTAATGCTCTTTGGAGTCAACTACCGATAAATAGGTCCACCTTTGAAAGAACACAACAAGTTTTCTCAGTTTTCTGTATATCATGTATAGTGATGCGTCTCGAGACCTGTTTCTACTCGAATGAATATGTCAAACTCGTACTCAAGTGAAAAAAAAAATAGAGTCCATTTGCACTCGAGTTACCCACTGCCGAGTCGAAAGAGTATTATATACATTGGGAAGCCATCAACTTGGCGCGGCGCACTGAGTAGCCTCTGTGAGCGCTAGAAATCAATAAAAGTCGATAATAGTCCCTGTCTACAACGTGAACGTTATTGCTACCCTTTAAAATGTTTATGGCTATTTCGTATTTTTAATGTGCTGGAGTATGAAAAAAATCAATTGAACAAGTGGAAAATAACCATTATTTTGTATATTATTTCATCTTTGACATATTAGTAATTAAATAAAGGTATTTAAAAATATTTAAACAAATCTTACTCGAGTTACATGGTGTGTAAATAGTCATCTCGAGTACAATTCGAGTGACGTATTGAAGTTACTTAGTGGACGATAGCCTAGTTGGGAATGGAACGGTCTGCTCAGACAATGTCCGTAGGTTCACACCCAAGGCATACACCTCTCACTTTTCGAAGTTACGTGTGTATTGTTTATTTTAATTATCGTCCGCTTTAACGTAGTGATGCGACTCGAGTTGTGTTTTTACTTGAGTGAATCGAATGAATTTGTCAAACTCGTACTGGAGTGAAAAAAATATTAACTCGAGTTCATTGCACTCGAGTTGCCGAGTCAACTCGGCGCACCGAATAGCCTCGGTGAGCGCTAGAAAACACTAGAAGTCGCTTATTCACTAGTCGCTTACGTTATTGCTACCAATTTAACATTTTTATGGCTAATTTAAACATTTTTTATGTGATAGAGCGTGCAGAAATTAAAACTAGTTAACAATAACTGTTATATTGTATACTATCTGTTGCTCGCGGCTTCGCCTGCGTGACAGGGATTTTCCGGGATAAAAGTCCCGCTTTTTATATTCCCCGGATAAAAATTGGAAAGTAGCATATTTGTTAATCCAGGACATGAGCTACCCGTGTGCCAAATTTCAGAAATTTTGTTGATGTGCAGTAACAGACAGACAGACAGAAAATAATTATAAAAATCGCTGATCTGTATTCCAATACTCTTCTTTACTCACCCCCTTTCTTTTTTACTATCACATTTCTTTAAATGTACAGACACACGGGTTCTACTGCTTCATTATATATATAGATTATTTCATCTTCCGGCAGCCGCAATCTACGCCTCACGTAGAGACCCTGACAATGTGTTGCGCACTTTGCAGGCCGCCGCCGACAAGCTCGGTGAGTGGTTCCGCAAATGGCTAATCACCTTCAATCCCACAAAGAGCCAGGCTATCCTGTTCACTCGGAAAAGGCGAGTCAATGTGCCTCACAACTCAGTCCGCATGTCCAACCAAGTTATCCCCTGGACGGACAAAGCCAAATATTTAGAAGTGACCCTTGATCAGAGGTTGACCTTCATCCCACACGTAAATGCGATACGCGCGCGAGCCGCATTCGCGATGAGCCAACTGCATTGGCTTATAAATAGGAAAAGCAAAATTTCCATCCGCAACAAGATTAGGATCTTTACCACGTGTATTAGACCGATCATGACATACGCGTTGCCCTTGTTCACCCATATACCGCCTGCTCGTCTTAAGCGTATGCAGGTGTTGCAAAACATTTTTCTTCGACACGCTCTTGGTGCCCCGTGGTACCACCAACCAACATGCCAACCATCAGGCATTTCATGCAAATGACCAGCAAACGCTACTTCGATCGGGTGGTAAATCACCCAAATACGTTAGTCCGCAAAGCGTCAATATACACTCCATTCGACCGCGCCAAATGGAGACAGCCGCGTTCAGTTCTAACCGATCCAGAGGACGATATCACTCTGGCCATTCGCAGTAAGAACGAGTTCCTAAAGCTCCTACACTCCACACGACCGCAGTTCCGTCCTCGCCGCCGAGGACTTCGCCGCGTTCCCCGTCGCCCCCCCGACCCTCCTAACAGTTTCGACCCGCGTGCCGACGAAATAAATGGATAGGATTAGGTTAAAAACCAACCTTCCCCAGTAATCGTTGATGTCTCATCCTCTCCCAGTGACCGTCCTGAGCCGAGGTTCGTAACCCGTTAGTGGGTTGCCCTCAGCATGGTTACTTAAATCAAGGGTTGCGAGCGCCTAAAGCGTTCACCCGAAAGTCCGGTGTGGCCAGAAAAGCCGACTCGCGTCAGGCTACGGGCCGGTAGGACCATTAAAAAAAATCCGGCATATTAGTAATTACATAAAAATATGTAATCAAATCTTACTCGAGTTGCAGGGTGTGTAAATAGTCAACTCGAATGACTCGACAACTCGAGTGACGTACTGAAATGACTCGAGTGACTCGAGTCATAAAATCCTACTCAAGTCGCATCACTACTTTAACGGTGAAGGAAAACATCGTGAGGAAACTTGCATACCTCAAAGAGGTTCGAGGGTATGTGAGTCTGAAAACCCGCACTAGGCCAGCGTGGTGGACTAAGGCCTAAGTAGTAGAGGAGGTTCGTGCTCAGCAGTGAGCAGTGTTTAATACAGGGCTGGTATTATTATTATATTGAAATTACTCGAGTGACTTGAATCATAAAATCCTACTCTAGTTACATCACTAATCATGTATGACGTATGTCAAGATGTATAATATAGAGTTTTGGCGGGAACTTGGAAGTGTCATGAGGTGCTCTTGTTTTAATTCATTATTTTGGTGATTTTTAGTGTTATATTGCATAATTATGGTGGTATATTATCCAATATAGGTCTATTAAAGAGCTCAAATGAAGTGAATTGAAATAATCGTGCTAATCAAGTGTTTTTTTTGTTGCCGCCAAAACTCCTCGATAAAGTCTTGGTAAGGTAGCCACTGCTTTACTTCGACATACTACAGATAATAAAAAAAGACAACCCAAACTTGACATTGGCAAAATGTGAATACAAGTGCCATAACGAAAAAAAAAAAAAAATATAGAGTTTTGGCGGGAACTTGGAAGTGTCATGAAGGGTGCTCTTGTTTTAATTCATTATTTTGGTGATATTTAGTGTTATATTGCATAATTATGGTGGTATATTATCCAATATAGTTCTGTTAAAGAGCTCAAATGAAGTGAATTGAAATAATTGTGCTAATCAAGTGTTTTTTTTGGTGCCGCCAAAATTCCTCGATAAAGTCTTGGTAAGGTAGCCACTGCTTTACTTCGACATACTACAGATAATAAAATAGACAAACCAAACTTGACATTGGCAAAATGTGAACACAAATGCCATTTAAAAAAAAAATGTATAACATAGTGGTGACTGGTTTTTTTTATTATTTTATTTTGTCCATGGATACAAGTCCTTCAGACGCATACGTCGCGTGGTTGTTTATTTTTATATTTTATCCTGACATTTTGGCATTCTCCTACAACCCCCCAATGTAAAAACTACAACTACGCCCGGGTATTATTGACGAAAAAAAATTTGTTTGATTTTTTACGAAAATATTTTTTATTATTTTTATTATATTGAATAACGAGCATGCCGTTCGCGTGATGGTAAGCGACAAAGAGTTTTATATATATTGTGAAGTAAGCGATACGACGCGACGCGACCACCCATAAACAGAAGCAATACCATTCAACACCTTGAGTTTCAAAGATGGCTTTCCGTAGTATTATAATGCTCTTTGAAGTGGGCATTCCACTGCGCTCGTCATCCGGAGACATAAAATGTTAAGTCTCATTATGTCTAGTACTTATACCGGCTACAATGTCCTTCAAGCCGAAACACAACAGCACATGCTAGACATGGGCGCCGCGCAGGACCCGCACGCCGCCAAACCTAAACGGCGTGGATTATGTGAATACTTTTAATTTTACTGACAAATTTTAATAATGATTGGGTCTCAAATGTCATGTATAGTTTGATGTAACACTCAAAAAGACGCCGCGACGGATCTATCGAATACAAATATGATCCAATATTCTGTAAGCATGGACTTAGCCAGTATTACATTCGGTGGACGACCAATGCCTCTTTAGTCAGTCTCATAGATCTTACACTATACTGGGAAGTCAGTGTCTGACGAATTGTTGAACTGTGCGGAGCTTCGCAAACAAGTTTAAAGCATCCTGTAATATAAAATGTAGGACAAGATGGAATTTTACTCTCACGTCATGGAAGACTACGATGTAGTGGACCCCTGTCACGTCAACAACGCTGACGTCACCTTTTTAAAAAGAGCTCGCTATCTACTTCTTCGTCATATACGTGCTAGGAATTTGTTCGGGGTGCCAGAAGGACTGTCAGGCAAAAATAAAGAAGATATACATGCCAGGATTTGTTCGAAGAACGGGAGGCGATGCAGCAGAGAAGAAAAGCCAACACACCACCCCCCTGATAAAAGCAATAGCGGTACTGGCACACAACGTTTCGGATGATACAGGTGCTCACACGGCATCGGGTACTATTTAAAGGCTGCTGTCCAAGCTGGAGGGTTCTGGAATCCCTTACCGAATTTTATATCATAGAGTCTTTGCGTTTTCCATGCGTTTTTTAATATTTTTTTTATTGGCCCTACCGGCCCGTAGGCTGACGCGAGTCGGCTTTTCTGGCCACACCGGACTTTCGGGTGAACGCTTTAGGCGCTCGCAACCCTTGATTTTAGTAACCATGCTGAGGGCAACCCACTGACGGGTTACGAACCTCGGCTCAGGACGGTCACTGGGAGAGGATGAGACATCAACGATTACTGGGGAAGGTCGGTTTTTAACCTAATCCTATCCATTTATTTCGTCGGCACGCGGGCCGGAACTGTTAGGAGGGTCGGGGGGGCGACGGGGAACGCGGCGAGGACGGAACTGCGGTCGTGTGGAGTGTCGGAGTTTTAGGTACTGGTTCTTACTGCGAATGGCCAGAGTGATAACGTCCTCTGGATCGGTTAGGACTGAACGCGGCCGTCTCCATTTGGCGCGGTCGAATGGAGTGTAGGTATATTGACGCTTTGCGGACTAACGTATTTGGGTGTTTAACCGCCCGGTCGAAGTAGCGTTTGCTGGTCATTTGCATGAAATGCCTGATAGTCGGCATGTTGTTTGGTGGTACCACGGGGCACCAAGAGCGTGTCGAAGAAAAATGTTTTGCAACACCTGCATACGCTTAAGACGAGCAGGCGGTATATGGGCGAACACGGGCGACGCGTATGTCATGATCGGTCTAATACACGTGGTAAAGATCCTAATCTTGTTGCGGATGGACATTTTGCTTTTCCTATTTATAAGCCAATGCAGTTGGCTCATCGCGAATGCGGCTCGCGCGCGTATCGCATTTACGTGTGGGATGAAGGTCAACTTCTGATCAAGGGTCACTCCTAAATATTTGGCTTTGTCCGTCCAGGGGATTACCTGGTTGGACATGCGGACTGAGTTGTGAGGCACATGGACTCTCCTTTTCAAAGTGAACAGGATAGCCTGGCTCTTTGTGAGATTGACGGTGATTCGCCATTTGCGGAACCACTCACCGAGCTTGTCGGCGGCGGCCTTCAAAGTGCGCACCATATTGTCGGGGTCTCTACGTGAGGCGTAGATTGCGGTGTCATCGGCAAAGAGCGCCAGATGGGCGTTTTTCGCTATCGCTGGTGTACAGCGAGAAAAGAAAAGGTGAGAGGGCAGAGCCTTGCGGGACTTCGACAAAAAATCTCGTATGATGTGCAAACATTTACACTCATGATCTTGATATAGTAGTGAACAGTTTCTGTCAAGTGCTACAGTATGCTGACGATCTAGTAGGTACTACTATATTCATCATCAAAATTTGTTCACTCTGTAGAATCTAAACTAAACTTGGCTTTAGTATATTTTATTTATGGCATTGAATGACGATACGAGCATGCCGTTCGCCTGATGGAAAGCGATACGACCACCCATAAACAGTAGCAACACAATCCAGCACCTCGAGTTACAAAGTACTGTGTGGCATCCCACTGCGCTCGTCACCCTGAGACATAAGATGTTAAGTCTCACTATGTCCTGTAGTTACACTGGCTACAATGTCCTTCAAACCGAAACACAACAGTGCATGCACACTGCTGCTTGGCGGTAGAAATAGAGATTGCGGTGGTACCCACCCAGACGGACTCACATATGACAGACTCAAATTCTGCAAAACGCAGCGTAGAGGCAAAAAGTCAAAACTCTCGGATGAAACTCTAATGGCAAAAAGACCGGAAACCACTTGAGTTACTTCGTCAGAGAGGTCAAACCTAAACAAGCGTATAGCGAAGATGATACGGGACCTTCGGAGCTCCAATACACGCCTCATCGAAGAAGCGATAGAGCGAAACCGAGGGTCTACGGTATTCACTCAGCAGCTTGGAAGGAGCCACCTGACGAAATTAACAACACACGAGGGTAAAACCGTTATGTCAAGGCCGGAGATTTTTGCCGAGATCGAGGACTTTTATGGCCGATTATACGCTGCACATGCTCCTTATCCTCAGCGTGATGACCATGATCCCAGAGCCACCCTGGTACGCCACCACGTATATAAGTATATTTATGATATCTAATTTGTTTGAATGCTTTTTTTATTATTATTTAAAGTATGAGATTATTAGTTGTGTTTTACGGTCAACATAATATTTCGATGTATGTTATGTTCATATTATATACTAATAATTATTATTGTGTTGTTGTAGTTAACTAACATTGGGTAAAACACCAATTCAATACGCCAGCTGGAAAAAATATATATAATAAATCAATCAATCTCCTTTGTTTGTCTTCTCCCACTAACCAGTCCCCAACGTAAAGTCACTAAATATAAGCATATTCTACAACGTGTCGTTGACGGAATAGCTTCTTAGTCAAGCTCGTCGCCAGTAATCAAAAAAGTTCTAGTTTATTTGTCTCTGATTGAATTGAATAGATTATCTTCTTCTACTAACTAAAGTCTCCAACGTAAAGACATACCACTATAGTACCTACCTTAGAACTCTGCAGTTTGCAAAAACGTGACATTATCAAGCTCGTCGCCAGTTATAATCACAGAAGAAGTAAAAGAAACAAAACAACAGTGCATGCACACTGCTGCTTGATGGTAGAAACAGACATTGCGGTGGTACCTACCTAGACAGCCTTTTACATTAGATTAGATTATATGTCTATAAATCAAAGGAAAGAACAATAAAGCAGTCGTTAGATTAAGAGATAGCGTTTAAATTATGATTATTGCCAAGTATTCGTTACGCATTATCGGTCGCCGTGTGTCCGTTTCCGACATAAAGATTAGGTATACCTACTCAACAAAATAATACAGAATAATTTTCAACAATAATTTGACCACTTCCTTTAACATAATATATTATTAATTATGTACATTATCCATATATTTAGAACATAAATATTAATAACATTTTCATATCACTTAATAAACTGTAAATCAGCTACTACGGCAATGTGGTCCGATGGAAATACCACGCTCGGCAAAGCGACGTTAGCTTTTAATTCTTCGAGCGAGGGAAATGGAATCACCTGAAAGAAGTAAAACACATTACTGTATTATATATATAGGAGATAGACAGAAGTAATGAACGCGAATGACAGTAGATGGAGGGCGTCACTGATTTCTCAGTATTAAGCTAAGTTTAGACTAGCAAGTTTTCCCAGAAATATATTGCGCAAGAACTTCCAGATGCATTTACACTAGCCGCAATATTTCTTTATCAATACGCTTTTGCAAGTGACCACTAATTTAACTTGTGCAAGTTTTTGCAAAGCTGTTTACATTGCACGAGGAATAATTATTGCTTGCCAATTTTTGGAACGAAGTTCCTTATCGCGCGTTGTGAAAGGGGGCTGGACGGAAAGTTGTTACGACATTTTTTTCTATTATCTTACTAATATGAACCTTAAATACAATGCGTAGAAGCTATAATTCTTGAAACGAGTATATTTTTATTTATTTTATTTATTAGTCATTAAAACCATTTCTTACTAATCTAATATGAACCTTAAATACATTGCGTAGAAGCTATTTCCCCAGCGTTGGCACGGCACGAGTACAAAAGAATCAAACGTAACATTCTTTTTTCAAATTTTGTTGATTTATTCTACTTTGGTTACTGACATTTATCAATAACAAGACTAAACGTGCTTTGCTCGCGTTTAAAAATCTACTTTATGTGGTAAGCGTAAGATCGAATTTGTGTTTAGTCAATCAAAATTTGTGATAAAAATGCTATGCAATAGCTTTACCGCGGCAGTCTCCGAGTGCCACACGTATTTATTTGTTTTTTTCTCTAGAAACTTATGTATTGGAACGGAAATAGGAAAATATTTATATATTTATATGTATACACACTCTGTTAATAAAATTTTATTACAATTCCTTCACTAATTAATCGAAAGGAACTTCGTTCCATCCGGGTGTCCCTTGACACCTCTCATTGCTTTTTTTTAAAATAAAACTGGCACGCAGTTCTTTTGCCAGATTTTTCCAAATCCAATTTAATGCTCTTTGGACTGATTGTAAACAACATGACCGCTTTACAAGTACCAACTTCAACCAACATTTTGAATTACAAGCACTGTGTGACATTCCACTGCGCTCATCATCTTGAGACATAAGATGGTAAACCTTACAATGCCCAGTAGTTACGTTGGTTACAATTTCCTTCAAACAGAAACACAATAGTGCATGGATACTGCTGCTTGGCGGCAAAAACAGACATATCGGTAATACTACCAACTTATAACTAGGCCGCATGGTCTTTGACCTTAGCCGGCTCTGTACGTAAAAAAACTATATGTACTTGCTCCAAGATTTGCTCAGGAAGTTAAACTTTCATCTGCACGCAGAATAAACTGCATGTTCTCGTCACAAGTTGTCAAATAGTGTTTACACACATGACTAGCCAGAAGTCCTGCAAGCTTTTGGACTGCAAACGATTAGAAAAAATGGGTCTAGTCATCCTGGATGGCATTATCTATATTTACCCAAGTTCATAAAACTATGATTTATACCTAACCCTACAAAAATATAAAAAAAGCAATGAGAGGTGTCAAGGGACACCCGGATGGAACGAAGTTTCTTTCGATTAATTAGTGAAGGAATTGTAATAAAATTTTATTAACAGAGTGTGTATACATATAAATAGTATATAAATATTTTCCTATTTCCGTTCCAATACATAAGTTTCTAGAGAAAAAAACAAATAAATACGTGTGGCACTCGGAGACTACCGCGGTAAAGCTATTGCATAGCATTTTTATCACAAATTTTGATTGACTAAACACGAATTCGATCTTACGCTTACCACATAAAGTAGATTTTTAAACGCGAGCAAAGCACGTTTAGTCTTGTTATTGATAAATGTCAGTAACCAAAGTAGAATAAATCAACAAAATTTGAAAAAAGAATGTTACGTTCGATTCTTTTGTACTCGTGCCGTGCCAACGCTGGGGAAATAGCTTCTACGCAATGTATTTATGGTTCATATTATATTAGTAAGAAATGGTTTTAATGACTTTAATAAATAAAATAAACTAGCTTTTGCCCGCGGCTCCGCCCGCGTGAATGAGTTTTCCCGGTATAAAAGTCCCGCTTAAAATGTAGCTTATATGACACGTTCGTAGATTTACCATAGCAGCGCCATCTATTGATTACTTACTCAACCCAGTCGAAAGGTATCGACATCTGTTAGAATCATTCATAGCAGCGCCATCTATTGATTACTTACTCAACCCAGTCGAAAGGTATCGACATCTGTTAGAATCATTTGGAGTTAAGATAATTGTGACTGTCAAATAATAACAGACAAATAATTAGCAATAAATTAAAATTGCGACTATAATTTGAGATTTAAACTATCCTATCTCTCAAGTTGGATCGAACTGCACATGGTGTGCGAATTTTATTATAATCGGTTAAGTGGTTTAGGAGTCCATTGAGGACAAACATTGTGACACGAGATTTATATATATTAAGATAAAAATATACTCGTTTCAAGAATTATAGCTTCTACGCATTATATTTAAGGTTCATATTAGTAAGATAATAGCAAAAAGTGTCGTGACAACTTTCCGTCCAGCCCCGTTTCACAAAGCGCAATAAGGAACTTCGTTCCAATAAAAAGGAGTTTTATGTGTCTTATCAGATACTAGACTTCTGCTCGCGGCTTCGCCAGCGTGAAAAAGTTTTTCCGTGATAAAAATATTTTCCCGGGATAAAAAGGAGCCTATGTCACTATGTGTTAATCCAGGACATGATTTACCCATGTGCCAAATTTCTTTGAAATCCGTTTGGTAGTTTTTGAGTTTATTCGTTACAAACATACAAATCTTTCCTCTTTATAATATTAGTATAGATAGGGGATGCCGCGGCTCCGTCCGCGTGTAAAAGATTTTCCGGGGTAAAAAGTAGCCTATAACACTCAGGACTAATGTAGCTTCCTATTAGTGAATTTTCAAAATCGGTTCAGTAGTTCCTGAGATTAGCGCGTTCAAACAAACAAACGAACTCTTCAGCTTTATTATATTATAGTATAGATGAAAATGTATTCATAACAACAAACATTACGATAGGTTGTTAATACTTAGGTAGTCCTCTTGATTAATTCTTTTACAACTCGTATTAAGAAGTAAAACGAGGAAGGAGAAGGAAGGAGGTTACATATAAACGAAGAAGAGCAGGCCTAATAATTATGCAAAAGTCATTTAACGCGGGCGAATCCGCAAGTAACACCTAATGTATTATGTAACGTGTTGACTGGCGCGAAAATCATTATTAGGTATTTCCATTGATGTATTAAAAAGGTATTTCACTAAATGTAAACAAAAAATGACATATGATTCCCGGATAGTCAACATTTTCTTACAAAAGTATTTACGAAGAAATTGTGTCAATGAAAATACGGCGTACAACAAACACTTAATTTTTTTTAAATTCACTTTAGAAACAAAACAAATAACTAACAACAACTAATTATCGAAAACTATGATAAATAAATAAATTTCTACAATGCGAAAATTGGTGTCTAGTTAACCGATTAAGTTGAATGGCGGTCAGTTTTAATGGCGTGCTACGTGACAGTCGTACTCTCAAATTTTGTAGGGTTATCTATTACGATCAATTGCAAAAATGTTTAGCGTGCCTGTCGTATTAGCTCTTTTACAGTTGACAGATCGAGATCCTTTATAAAAGTACTAGCTTTTGCGCGCGGCTCCGCCCGCGTGGAAAAGTTTTTCCGGGATAAAAAGCCTATAGCACTCAGGACTAATGTAGCTTCCTATTAGTGAAAGAATTTTCAAAATCGGTCCAGTAGTTCCTGAGATTTGCGTGTTCAAACAAACAAACAAACTCTTCAGCTTTATATATTAAGTATAGATTGTAATTTATGTAGGATCGGAATGCAGTATGATTTATGGCAGATGAGTGGAATGGAACGTAAGACTGGTAGAATATATGGAACAGAGATGAGTGAAAGGGATAAAGAAGTGTAATAAGCAGGGAGGAAAGAGAGAGAGAATGAATGTTAAGAATGAGTGAGTGTGGAAGGAAGGAACGAGAGAGTGAGACGACACACGATTAAGACGGCAAGACGTAAAGAAAATATAACTAATTATTATCCAAGAAATCTTTTTATTATTTTGGCCCACATTGAACTAAATCCCACATAATTTTGGGGGCTCGTCCGGGATAGTTCAATATTTTCTATCTTCAGGCCAAAATAAAAGACAGAAAATCAAGACGTAAACCGGCACCAGCCAACAACGAGGAGTTGCCGGCATTTATACTAAGACTAATTTATAAAGAAGAAATATGGGTGGACATGGCAAGGATCGCCGACAAAGCCGCCAGGGCAACTACGAAGAGGACGACGCCGCGCCAGCTTCATCGGTGAAAATCAGGGATCAAGCAATATGGTACGCGGAGAACCTGATTTCGAAATTTAATGGCCACGACAAGACGTCGTCAGTGGCTAGATGGGCCCAAGATATCGACGATAACGCCGAAATATTTCAATGGACGCCCCTACAGACTCTAATTGTAGCGAGAAGGTCTTTAACGGGAACCGCAGGTTTGTGGTTAAAATCGGAAAAACCATTTAAAAGTTGGGATGACCTGAAAGCGGCGTTGCTGAGAGAATTTCCCGATGCAATCGACAGCAAAACTATACATGAGATGATGGCCGCTAGGAAAAAGAAGAAAGACGAAAGGTGCCTAGATTATATGCTAGTCATGAAAGAAATGGGAAAACGCGGCAAAATTCCTGACTATGTCGCCATAAAATACGTCATAGACGGCATAGTCGACTCTGAAGTAAATAAGATGGTGTTATACGGCGCTACGACATATTCGGAACTCAAGGAAAAATTTAAAATTTATGAAACAATAAAAGAAAAGATGGCTGCTAACTATAAAAGAGCTACGAAGTCAGAGTGTAGTGAACATGTTACTATGAGTAAAATAAGGTGTTATAGCTGTGGAGAAATGAATCATCACTCATCGCAGTGTCCTAATAAAGATAAAGGCTTAAAATGTTTCAAATGTAACGAGTTTGGGCATATTTCTACGCAATGCGGTGATAACGGAAACATTCGGTCAAGAACGTATGGAAAAACCAATAAGGAGCGAGAACATCGGAGTGCTATAGAAAAGCCGAACTCTCACGAAGTTAAACGAACGATGTGCGTAGCTGACTTCACTCCGAGCGCAGGCAGTGCCAACCACGACGACTACGACAGCCATGACAGCTCATCTGACAGTTGTACCAACATCAGCGGCAACAGTGATGACAAGATGGCGAACGCGGTGGAGTACGACGCCAACTTCACGGATGTTTACGAGGAAAAGTCAACTACTCAATCTCAAATGCGTTTCGAAAACGCCTGTAAAAGTGTTTGTGTCAATAAGTGTAAAGCGATCGCGTTAATAGACTCTGGAAGTGAACTTAACCTAATGTGTGACGAACTTTACGTCAATATCGGGTCTCCGAAGTGTCTAAATACTGCCACGAATCTTGTAGGATTAGGAGGCAGTATAGTTTCGACGAAAAAATGTACTACTGTAGTATCGGTAGATGGAAATGATTATACTGTTACCTTTTTTGTTGTTCCTAGCCAAGCTATGCCATGTAGCGTTATATTGGGCCAAGACTTCCTTAAAGATGTATTTACGCTCATTTCTAATGGGTCCATATTGATTGCGCCAAATATAAACAATTGGATGTCGAAATTTGCCGGTGCAGTTAGACAGGACCAATTTGTTCTAGGTAGCATTAGGGATAAGCAGGTGCAGCGAGAAATCATTGACTGCGTGAAGAGTTATAAACCTGTGCAATTAAAGGAAGCGCCGATAAAGTTACGCATTGTCCTCAAGGATGACATACCAGTGGCTCAACGTTCAAGACGAATATCTCTAGCTGAGCAACAAATAGTTGAAAAACAGGTAGACGAATGGCTCAAAGATGATATCATTAGGGTAAGTTATTCGGAATATTCCTCTCCTATAGTGTTAGTGAGAAAAAAAGATGGTAGTACAAGGGTCTGCATAGACTACAGGCCAATTAATAAAAAAATAGTTAAGGATGAATTTCCTTTGCCCATTATAGACGATTTAATTGATAAGCTAAAAGATGCAGTTGTATTCAGCGTATTAGATTTAAAAAATGGTTTTTTTCACCTGCGTGTCAGTGAGGAAAGTATAAAATATACTGCGTTTGTTACACACAATGGGCAGTATGAATTCCTAAGGGCTCCTTTTGGATTGTCAGTGTGTCCAAAATATTTCATGCGATTTGTAACTATGGTATTTCAGGACCTTATAGCAAAAGGGATTATAGTCATATTCATGGATGATTTGTTGATACCTGCTGTTGACGAGTACCAAGCATTGCAACGATTAAAGGAAGTATTATCTGTTGCGTCAGAGTATGGCCTACAAATCAATTGGAAAAAAGCTCAACTACTATGCCGACGGATAGAATATCTAGGACACATTATAGATGGTGGACGAGTTCAACCATCACAGGAGAAAACAGATGCCGTAACCAGGTACCCTGAACCAAAGACTTTAAAGCAACTTCACAGTTTCATAGGCTTAACATCATATTTCAGAAAATACATCAAAGATTTTGCATTAATAGCTAAACCCTTAACAGATTTATTAAGAAAAGATGTACACTTTGAATTTAATGATATCCATAAAAATGCATTTAATGTGTTGAAGAATGCCTTAGGTAATGGCCCCGTGCTAAGAATTTATGATCCTCAGTTGTTAACTGAATTGCACACGGATGCCTCTGCCATAGCATACAGCGCTATATTGCTTCAAAGAGACTGTGCGGGTGAGTTACATCCTGTACACTACTACAGCAGAAAAACCAGCGAGGCTGAGAAAAAATATAGCAGCTATGAATTGGAAGCGCTAGCTATTATTGAAGGAGTAAAGAAGTTCAGACATTACTTGTTTGGTAAGCATTTTAAAATTGTAACAGACTGTCAAGCCTTCCAAAAAACCTTAAACAAGAAAGACTTATCAACCAGAGTTGCCAGATGGGTATTGTTGTTAGAAGAATACGATTATGTTATTGAACATCGACCAGGGGGTAAGATGCAACATGTTGATGCTTTGAGCAGGAACCCGTTTGTTGGAGCTATTGAGCTTAGCTTACATGAACAGATCAAGCAAGCACAGTTATTGGATGACAGTGTAAAGGCGGTTATCGAAATCCTTAAACTTCAACCATATGGAGATTATTCCTACAGCGATGGTTTGTTATTTAAGGGTCAGGAAAGAAGGTTGGTGATACCAAAAAATTTAGAGTTAGAGCTATTAAGAAGAATACATAAAAGAGGACACTTTGGGAAAAGGAAGATGAAAGAATTGATAGAACAAGATTATTACATAAGAAATGTTGACAAGAAAATTGAAGAACTTTTATTATCATGTATACCATGTTTACTAGCAACGAAAAAAGAAGGCAAGCAGGAAGGATTTCTAAATTGTATTGATAAAGAAGGCATTCCATTGCATACTATACATTGCGATCACATAGGACCTCTTTCAGAGACAAGGAAAATGTATAATTATATTCTAACCGTTGTAGATGCATTCACAAAGTTTGTATGGTTATTCCCGGTAAAGGGGACTACGAGTAAAGAGACCATAGCTAAATTAATAATCCATCAACAAACATTTGGTAATCCAGTAAGATTAATTTCAGATCGTGGTACTGCATTTACAAGTAACGAATTCAAAGATTATTGTGAGACTGAGAATATCCAGCACATAACCATAACAACAGGAGTACCCAGAGGAAATGGACAGGTGGAGCGCATACATAGAACCATCATAGCAGTATTGACCAAGCTGTGTATCGAAGAACCATCTCAATGGTACAAACAGATAAGCCGTGTACAAAGAGCCCTAAATAGCACATATCAAAGAAGCATTGATACCACTCCATTTGAACTCATGTTGGGTACTAAGATGAACACAAAAGAAGACGTTATAATTTTTGATTTGTTGCAGCAAGAGCATAAGAGTAATTTTGTTCAAAACAGAGAAAACTTAAAGATACAGGCGAAAGAGCAAATAAAAAAAATTCAAGATGAAAATATTAAGACTTATAACAGGAAAAGAAAAGTAAGTCGAAAATATGTTGTAGGAGATATTGTAGCCATCAAGCGGACACAGTTTGGCAGTGGGTTGAAGCTCAAGCCTAAATATTTAGGACCATATAGGATTACTAAAGTTAAATGGAATGATCGATATGATCTTGAGAAGATAGATCATATGACAGAGGGATCTCGATTGACATCTTCCTCTGCAGACAATATGAAGCCATGGCCATTGTATACTGATGCTCTTGAGCTAGGTGAGTAGCTTTATCTTATGGTAAATCTTTGGTTAACCTTTAAATATATCTTTGGTTAATCTTGGCCTAATATTCCGTTATGATGTATTTTATTGTTTTGAGTGTGTTAGGTTAAAACATGTCTAATAAATAAAATGTTTGTACTAGTACTAAGGTATAGAAATTGAATCTAATGAGTTTTTGTTAACCGATACACACGTAATTCTGTATAAGTTGCATAAAATAAGATGTTTAGAAAAAAAAAATTTGTATTTAAAATTTTATCTAAGCTATTGTCAATTAAATAGTTAAGCATGTTAGAAAGAATGAAAGGTCTAAATTTTAGTAGTATTGTATTAGATTAGAATGAAAATTGTGCCTGAGTTTAGATTTGACTGCGGACAGTCAAATATCAGAATGGCCGAGTTGTAGGATCGGAATGCAGTATGATTTATGGCAGATGAGTGGAATGGAACGTAAGACTGGTAGAATATATGGAACAGAGATGAGTGAAAGGGATAAAGAAGTGTAATAAGCAGGGAGGAAAGAGAGAGAGAATGAATGTTAAGAATGAGTGAGTGTGGAAGGAAGGAACGAGAGAGTGAGACGACACACGATTAAGACGGCAAGACGTAAAGAAAATATAACTAATTATTATCCAAGAAATCTTTTTATTATTTTGGCCCACATTGAACTAAATCCCACATTTATGATAATTAATTGTGTTCGCGCTTATTAATGAATAACTATAACTTTATAATAACCCAACAACTTTAATAAACGGAAACAACAGTGCAAGTGTTGTGTAGGTTATGAAGAAGTTTATTTTGGAATGACATATTTTGTAAAGAGAAATGGACAGGTAAAATACCTTATTTGTGATTTGTTTACATTTAGTTAAATATCTAAACCGATGGAGTATACATGTGGCACACCACAGCCAAGCCCAGTGCTAGTACGTCACCATACGCCTAGTGTACGATAATAAGCCAGTGCGACTCACACACCCGTTGTGTGCATGCGTTGCGCGCTTTAATACACGACAGTTGTGCGGGTTGCAGTCAGCGTAGTAATAAATACAAAGATGCAGTCACTGCTATCATGTACAAATAAAAAATAAATGTATATTCCTCTTCTAATAAACCAGTTTCGATGGTGTGTGAACGCCGAGAAACCACGAACAAAATTTAGATGGACAAAATATTTCTTATGTCCAAATTGCAACTAACCCAATTTTGCCATGCAATATACCTAAACATTATTGTTATTATTACATTAACATTAGTCTTTCTTTAAAATTAGAGTCAGACGCACCTGTTCAACTTCTAAATTAATCTTCTCATAAAATATGTAATCCAGACAATCTGCAAACTCTGCCGTG
Organism: Sphinx pinastri; assembly: GCA_947568825.1. Classification (NCBI taxonomy): domain Eukaryota; kingdom Metazoa; phylum Arthropoda; class Insecta; order Lepidoptera; family Sphingidae; genus Sphinx; species Sphinx pinastri. The sequence goes on along the minus strand of OX387618.1, from coordinate 11,650,166 downwards.
AAGTTTGTATATTGTGGCGTTCCACAGGCACTTTCTAGAGATATACACTGTTCGAGGCTCAAATCAGAGACTGCTTCAATTTCATCTAAAACAACAATAATATTAGAATTTCACAAATTACAAAAGTATTGCAATATTGGTGTACCACAGTGCAGTTTATTGGGTCCGACCCTGTTCCTTATATATATGAATAATATACATTATACACTGCCTGCGCATTCCATCGGCAGAGCTCCTTTGTTAAGCTGACGACATCGTCGCCGTATTCACCGCCCGACATTGGGAAAGTGTCACAAGCTACGCTGACAGAGGAATGATCCATATAAAGGCCTGGCTGGAAAGGAACCTACTCACTCTAAATGCTAGCAAGACCAACTAAATCTGCTTTCATAAAGCAGCAGCCTCTCAGACACTCTCAGCCTTAGAACCCCACTCATCTTTATCAACATTCCGGCTCACCGTCCCCACCTACACCCCCATGTAACCTTGTAACCCTTAAACGTACCACCATACCATACCAGCCCTGTATTATATACTGCCCACTGCTGAGCACGGGCCTCCTCTACTACTGAGAGGGTTTTAGGCCTTAGTCCACCACGCTGGCCTAGTGCGGGTTGGCAGACTTCACATACCTTTGAAATTCCTATAGAGAGCTTCTCAGGTATGCAGATTTCCTCACGATGTTTTCCTTCACCGTTAAAGCGAGCGATAATTCACAAAGAATACACACATCACTTTTTAGAGAAGTCAGAGGTGTGTGCCCTTGGGTTTTGAACCCGCGGACATTCGTCTTGGCAGTCCGTTCCACTCCCAACTAGGCTATCGCCGCTTAAACGTACAGAGAGCATTAAATATCTCGGAGTTACCTACTTTAGATGAACACCTTACGTTTCAACCTCACATCAGTCTCATCGCTAGTAAAGTAAGGAAGCTGATTGGCATTATGCGCCTACTAAGAAACGCTGCAATCTGGAAGACTCAAAGAACAATTTACTTCGCCTTATACCAATCAATCATCGGCTACTGTATAGGAACATGGGGCTCTGCGGCCAGAACATCTATAATCAAAGAAGAAAAGGCGAAACAAGCATTATCAAAGGTAATGCTGAGGAAACCCTTCCGATACTCCACCGATGCTCTTTATGCCGAAGCAAAGGTTCTGCGGACAATTATTTATTCTCCATGCCTGTGTGTCGGCTCACAAAACAATCACAAAATCTCCACTATATGACGTAATTAAATTAAAACGCACCTATAGGGTTCCACTCCCATCCATTAAATCCTCATTCGCAAAACGATTCACAATGTACAGCCGTCCATTCACATACAATAATGTCTCCTCTAAATGTTTTCTTAAGGACTCCACCATGTACACAGCTAAAAGAAAATTGACCAACTTTCTACTAAGTCTTGACCACATTGCAACAGAAAACTTGACAACTAAGTACACGGTAAAGCGTATTGATCTAACATGATCATACCACTTACCGTCCATCATTCATTTCACCACACACAAACACCCATCCCATATTTTTTTTTAAGTTTGCCTCATCATATACCTTATTGTTAGCTAAAATAAGTTAAAAAAACCATGTATCCCTCATGCGGCTCATTATTCAGTTGTAATCTGTATTATGGCAGCCCAAGATACAAGCGCAGCTTAGTTTGGGTGCCACTGGCAACTAATGTATATAATTAATCTATTTTACTTGAAATAAATAAATAAGAAATTTTCCTAAAAATATTATTATTATTTATTATTGTGGGACTTACTTGATCTCCAATCTTCTAACGTCTTTGACGCTACTCCTTTAGTAAACAACTGATAAACGCCACACGATGGCACACTATTGTAGTCTCCACACAAAATTACGGATATTCGTTTATCTGGAAACTAATGCTTTATTAACAAGCAAAAATACAATCAGTTTACACCAGTAGGTATAAGTTGTGGTAGATATCTTATTTGAATTCTTATGTTACCTTATACTCCTTATTACTATACTTATCTTATACTTAGGCGTAAATTTGTGAAAATCATTGGATGTTTGTTAAAAGTAGCGTAGCCATGAGTAACATCTAGTATTTTCTAATTAATTTATTTTAATAATAAGAGATAATGAGCAGACATCTTCCTACAATTAAAGTGAATTTGAATTTTAGGTTATAAATTTAATATAGGTACGTAAATTCCGATACAGAATGGAGTCGGCATTAAGTGTAGTTGGAACTACAAATATAAAGGCTCAATCAAATACTGAAGGACATTAATGCAATGAGCAATCACACAATAAATGTCGCAAAAATGGAAAACATCCCCACGTAGAGAATTAAGAAAAACCCCTTTCTTAATTCTTACATACGGTAATTAACGAAATTGTGTTTCAAATCTAACCTAATCTAAACTCTAGAATATAACAAGATAAATCCATCAATCTAAAACATAATTTTCACTTTATACTTCTTTTTTTCACCAATACTGAATTTCCACGAATATAAGATGTAGAAAACTAATAAAATATTATAAAAGATACCTGTTCCATTAGCTTCGACTTTAAATCCATAATCCAGTATATGAACATCCCTCCTTGTAATAATCTTATGTGATCAGCATCTGGATGGAAATATAAATGCGTATTTCCAACTATCAACACCTCGTCTGGATTTTCAATAGAATTTAAAAATGTAGCACTTGCTATGGTCGATCGGTCTAAAAGTCGATCTGTCAAGGGTTTATTATTTCGTATGCTGTTCCAAATAGGTTCTAAGCATTTTTTTGTTTGTATTGCCTGAGATAATAATATGGTTTCTTCACCAAGTAATCTGTAAGAAAATATAAGTACTTATTGATAGATCTATTGACTATTACTGATACCTATTTATAAGAATAACTTATAAGCTTTACATAAATGATCGTAATAGTCATGATAGTACAAGAAAATGTGTGACTTAATATCCAGTAACACTTAACAGGGCCGTATGCTTGTTACGATATCACATTAAAAAAATATATATAAAAGTCATAGTGGCAGCAAGTGACAATAGTTCAGCAAGAATAGAACACCTACTTACCTAAACCTATCAGAACGATAAAAGCAAGCCAAACCCTCGGCTACTTCTTTTCCTTTCTTATAAAAAGATCCTTCTATACCAGAAGCTTGGAAAAATGGCACCAAAGAATGTGTGAAAATTTTAGTATCTACTTCTTGAAGGCAAAGTACATCAGCATTATAACCTGAAAACGTTTAAAATACTTTATATATGCTTATTATTATATACAGTAATTAACAAAAAATACCAACTTCAAAAACTAGAAACCAACAAATAATTCAACTTTATAGGGAACGTGCACGAACTGTAGGGGGCAGCACAAAATCGACACAAGAGCTACGTGTGGATAAAAATGGAACTTTCCAAAGCTATCATTTGTTTTTATTATTTTTTTATTGTCAAAAATGATAAAATGGCCAGAATTAGCATTTTTTTAGATGGGAGCTAGATATTTTGATATCTTTGAAGCAAAATTAGGAGGTTATGTTCCATTAATTACAGATTCGTTTGCATTGAATATTTTCTTCAAAACCTCTTTGTTTTCATAAATTACGTAATGAGACATTTCTAAATGCTTTTGTAACCCATAATTAATAATTATGTATGTTTTATACAGCTTTTATTATTTCTGATGATTTTCACATAACCATGAAATGTAAGTACTTAGGTATTATTCTTGGGAACATAATAGAATTTCACACCATTTGATTTATTTTTATGTTTTGGAGCATCCAGATACATATCAATACATTATCAACAAATTAAATGTTTTTTTCATCCTGTTCATATGAATATTTTACGTCAATGCCAAGTATCGATAGACCGAAAGATTCAGATTGCGCCACCAGATGGAAGAGCTTACAACGTGCACGGTCCCTATACGCTAGAGATTTTAGATTTCTACAGTATACCTTACCATGAAGTTCTTTCATAATTAACTGCTTTCTGTAATCGATGTGTAAAGCATACGGTGGGCAATACGGGTGTAGAATTGTTCTTGTATAATCCGAATCACAATACAAATCCGCCAATATATTGTAAGAGACGCAGCGGAAACTGAAAAATACATACATTTTATGTTTTTTTTTTAAATAAAATAAAAGCTAACGCTAACGTAAAATAACTGAAGTAAATTGCAAGCCAATACTAAGTTACCGATGGTCGTAATTGCGTATTAATCTTGGAATAATTGAGTTAAACTGTACCAAACTGCAGTATACATATTGCTCTAAAAAAGATTCAAGCTATATGTAATAGAAACTAATACATACGAAATAGAAATTCTTCTGTGAAATAAGCATCAAAATTGGTTGAAAAATAAACCAATTATTCATATTTGAAAAAAAAATGTGAGTAAATGGCTGCTTGGCTTTTTTTATTGCTTTGAATGACTAGAAGAGCATGCCGTTCGCCCGATGGTAGGCAATACGACCACCCATTAACAGTAGCAACACCATCCAGCACCTTGACTTATAAAGTACTGTGTGGCATTCCACTGCGCTCATCATCCTGAGACATAAGATGTTAAGTCTCATTATGAGTAGTAGTTATACTGTCCTTCAAACCGAAACACAACAGTGCATGCACACTACTGCTTGGCGGTAGAAATAGACATTGCGGTGGTACCCACCCAGACGGACTCTTACATATGAGAGACCTACCACCAGTTGGTGTCGCGCTATCGCTTTCTCACACACGCAGCGTTATGGCCGTTGACACACGGTGACGTCACAGTTTGCAGTGTCCATACATTTTTGATAAATGTATTTGTAAAAGTAGTCAACTACCCTATTAGTTGTCTAATACAATATAATATTAATTTGCTGGACCGTCTCTAACACCTTTGTATGAAAAGTTGATACATACAAAACTTCTTAACAAAAAATAAAACCAATTTCAAAACCACTACAAACCAACGCATGCTCACGCCTTTTATCCCCGAAGGGGTAGGCAGAGGCGCAACTAGTGCACCCACTTTTCGCCAAGCGTATTCCGTCCCATGATGTGATAGGGGGCGAGCCTATCGCCATATCGGGCACAAATTCCAGACTCCGGGCTGATACTGAATAGAAAAATCCAATATCACTTTGCCCGACCCGGGGATTGAACTCGAGACCTCAGCCTTGCAGTCGTACCGTAATACAACTACGCCACCGAGGCAGTCAAACCAAAAAATAATTTAACTTTATATAGGCGTAGTATATAGGTATATTTGGAGTCGATGCCTAATTTAAATTGCCAGCTAAGCTAAGCAAATATACGAAAACAATTTTCAATTTAAACTAGGCATCGACTCCAAATATACGTAATACGTATATACTAAGCGAATATAAAGTTAAATAATTTTTTGGTTTGTAGTGTTTTTCGAAGTCAGTTTTATTTTTTATTTATTGCTTTTTTGTTATTTAACCCGTCAACTCCAGCTTATATATAGCTATAAGCTAATTTCCTTATATAAATGGACACCGGTGTCCACCGCGGGCGTCCAAGGATTAATTATAAAATGGTGTAAACAATACATCATCGATATACATTCGCGGGTCATCTGCTGTTACGTTATTCAAGAGTTCTATTATCTATCTCCGAAGATTTTAATCAGATCCTAATAAATTATATACTAAAACCTTCCCTGAAAAATTTACATTTGAATAACGAAAACCCCATCCAAATCGGATCAGTAGTTTTTGAGAAACTCGCGGCCATACAAACTTACATACATACATACATACGGATCGAATACAGAACCTCCTTTTTTGAAGTCTGTTAAAAATGTATGGGAGTCGGCAGTAAGAATTTGTTATTTAACCGACTTCAAAAAAAGACGTTCTTTGACATATATTATTGTGAACTATCGAGAAATACGTAAACGTTAACTTACTCGATACGAATACTATTCGGGAATGTGTAAATTCCTGCTTGGGGTGGTACAGCGACCACAGGTGCTATATAGTCGCTGGGGTGATAGCTCAGTGGGTTGGTCAACGTATTACGTAAACACCGCGCCGAAACCACTGAACGGATTTGACATCCAGATAGACCACGTCCGGATCAACATTATACATATTACATAAAGATTTATTTTATCTTCGGGACTTTTATAGATTACTAACTGTATTGCTATACTCCATGAGTCGTTCTTATACTGAATATTTTAAAAGGCAAGCGTGGCGCGTACCAGCTGATGGGTACGTACATTAAGAGGCTATGTCGAAAAATTTAAGGTTATTTAAATTCAAATTTCTCGTAAAGTACTAAGATCGGAAGTTTGATTTTTGGGTATGTGTAAATTGAACATATAACTCAATGATTTTCGAAAGCCAAAACACAATTACTACAAATTTTCTCGATAGAAAAAAAATCCAAAGCTACCTCTGATATTTTCTTTAAACACGCTTTATCTCTAAATGGTGTAATATATACATTCGTAACTTGATTTAAATACAAGAACTCAATATTTTCTAAGGTCACAAAAAGACGCAATCAAACTAAATTGAATAGTATAATCACAATTAAAAGAAAATTGGTTTGGCGCTTACGCCATTTCATTTCGGCATACGAGTGCGCTTCCCGTCTCTTCCTCTCATCCGCGACGGCTAAATACGCCATCACTGTCATGGGAGTGGCCCGTGCCGACTTCAGTCGCCCGGAATCTTTACTGACGACAGACGTGCGCTCGACATTTTTGGGCGCCTTCAAAGTTCAAATTACCCGTTTGGTATAGGGATGCGGCCGCGCTGCCGCCGTGACCCGCGCGGCAAATTTGAAAGTGCCTTTCAAATTCTATTTTACAGTATATCCAGCTCACGTCCGAGTGTCAATATAAAATTACGCATGCGCATGCTCACGCCTTTCATCCCCGAAGGGGTAGGCAGAGGCGCAACTGGTGCACCCACTTTTCGCCAAGCGTATTCCGTCCCATGATGTGATAGGGGGCGAGCCTATCGCCATATCGGGCACAAATTCCAGACTCCGGGCTGATACTAAATAGAAAAATCCAATATCACTTTGCCCGACCCGGGAATCGAACCCGAGAACCTCAGCCTTGCAGTCGTACCGTAATACAACTACGCCACCGAGGCAGTCAATATAAAATTATAGGCTCTATTAGATCTATGAGATAGGTAGCAAGCGTAATTATTACATCCTTTCACCTTTGTAAATTATTTCTTTTCGGAGACCTACTTTAGTTATAATGCGTGATCGGTACGACTACCGCGCTCCCGGTCCCGGGTTCGAATCCCTGAACGAAAAAAAATTGACATTGGGTTTTTTTGTATTATTATTTATATTTCGTAATCCAGAGCTAGGGACGCGTAATACCTGGAATGCCATGCTGGGCCAATTTTGCGTAAATGACGCTTGCGTGCCGGTCATACATTTGAAAAATTCGGATTTTGGGTGCAAAGGCTGTTCAAATACTTTTCGCCGTGCGTATTCCGTCCCATGACGTGATATAGAGGGCGAACCTATCACCATATCGGGCACAAAAAATACCTAATATATAAAGTACCTAGAAGATTTAAAGGCACTATGAACATGGCGTTTTTAAACGAGCTAAAGATGTCCGCTTTTAATAAACACGCTCCGTGTATGTCTTCAGCGCAAACAAATAGGGTAGGTATTTACTATTTAATTAAAAAATAAGTTTACTTACCTATTGTTTTTTAATTTATTAGACGTAAACATATGCCTCGTTTCAAATGGGCACAGTCCAGGTCCAGCCTCCACCACATTTTTAGAAACGGTTTCTACAGCTGGTCCTACGGTGACTTCGTTAACTAGATACAAAAAAAATATGAAATTATTACATTACATTTACATAAAAAATTATGGAATAACGATACACGTAAAAGGGTAATTATTGTGTTAAACATATAATTGCCTGTTGTCATGTCATAAAGTTTTTAACATTTATAACAAATCCCACTCCAAGGCAGGAACAACGCAATATATTTTCTCACGTATCTGGTATAAATGATTTAGATTATTTTTTAGGATCAGCCTTTAACCTGCCTCACTTTAGTCTTTAACCCACTTTAAGAATACCAATCCCAACAGTAAAAGCGAAAGCAAGTGCGACGGAAAACGATACCCGTGTATAAATTAGCGCCACGATCGACCGCGTGGTTAACACATCAGGTGAGTGTTAAAAGATTCACATTAGCTACCCGAAGACAGGATAATTATGTATTTCGCCGCACTGCTGCAGAACACACGTTGTAACAGGTGTGATGTGTGTTTCCACAATTTTTTTTTTTTTTCTATATATGTTTGGCGCGTTTTGGCAAACTGGCTGGTTGCTGCTGGTTGAGCCGGGCTTCATATAGTCAATAGGTGTGAATGTCACAGCGTTTCCACATTATCCGATCCGATATCGGTATCGGGGTCCTATGTTTGATTCGGTAAATTATTTTATATATTATAACAGAAAATAATACGAAAAATAAATTCTGTGAAATCAGCCTCAAAATTGGTTGAAAAATAAAACGGTTATTCATTTTTTTTTTTGTAGGCGATCCTGCAGTCAACACCGGGGGAAACCTGCGAATGGGATACTGGAGTCCCCCGGCTTGACGACTGCAGGGGCCTGGAAAGGAAGTGGGAGAGGAAGATGGAAGAAGTGGGGTAATGGAGAAAGGTTCTCAGGATGGGTGGAAAGGAAAAGGGTGCCAGGAAATGTTCGCGGGCCCTTTTAGGCCTCAATGTGTTATCCAACAGTGAAACTTGGTTATGTGGGACCTGGATAAGTGAGAAACCTCCATAACTGGAACTCGTGCTGAAGTCCTAACACTTTGGCACTGAATTACTCCTGTTAGTGGGACGAAGCAAACCTCTATATCTGGGATTCGTTTTTTCGATTTATCATCATAGTTACCTCTATAACTGAGACAGTGAGTGAATTTTATATGCATAAACCTCTGCAACTGAGATAACATCGTTTTGTTTCTTTACTTACTTATTCTTATTCTACCCGCAAATTCCGCACTTTATTACGTAAGTAATTTTGAGCCTCAATGACCTCCAGTTTTAGTTTCGCTTTACTATCATACGGATGTTTATTTGAAAAATGTCAAAACGAAAGCTGTAATCTTTATCAGTACGTGAAAAACTGATGTTAATATCCGTTTGTGAAAGTGGGAAGATACGCGATGAAGTTTGTGTCGAATTTAATAAGCCAAAATCTACTCTTTGTAGAATAATTCAGAGTAAATATAAAATTCAATCACAATGTTCTGAAGGACAATGAAAACAAATTATTTTGATATGACATCCCTTGGTGACCAAAGCATATTATTAACGGAGCCCTCTGTAAATGAGACAGATATTTATTTATACCTGGATATCTGAGAAACTGGGTAAGTGGAATACCTCTAAGTGAAACAACATTGCAGGTCCTTTGACGTCTCACTTAACCAAGTTTCACTGTATTTGGATAGTACTTCCAAAAACTAGGCCTTTGCTATATATCATATAATTTTAAAGTCCTTTGAGTTTGAGATTTATGTAATTTTATACTTCTTGAAAACTACACTTAAAATGAATGTTCACAGAAAATTTAGTTATAAATTGAGTGGTCAAATAATATATTTTTTTAATGTTTCCAAGATCCATATATTAACACACACTCACTCCCTTTATGCCCGGAGGGGTAGGCAGAGGCGCAACTAGTGCACCCACTTTTCGCCATACGTATTCTGTCTTATGATGTGATAGGGGGCAAGCCTATAGCCATATCGGGCACAAATATCAGACTCCAGGTTGATACTGAATTTAAAACTCAATATCACTTTGCCCGACCCGGGAATCGAACCCGAGAACTCAGCATTGCAGTCATACTGTAATACAACTACACCACTGAAGCAGTTAATTTTTATATTAATCTGATTATGCCAATATTTAACAGAATTTTCTATACAGGGTGGATTATTGAGATGGGCAGCAAGGGTAGCTACCTTAACTACTGTAGCTACAAGAAAACTTTCAAAGGAGACTGTCCATCATTTTTGAAGTCATTAAGATCTGCATTCACAGATTTGAATAAAAATTACAATCTGTGGCGTATAAGGATCAGAAGCTTCTATGGGATCATAGGTTTGAGTACTTTTAATACATTTTGTAGGTAAAATAAAGCTGAAGAGTTTGTTTGTTTGGTTGAATGTGCTAATCTCAGTAACTGATCCGATTTTGAAAATTCTTTCATTAATAGGAAGCTACATTACTCCTGAGTGCTATAGGCTACTTTTTATCCTGGGAAATATTTTTATCACAGAAAAACTTCTTCATCCGGGTGGAGCTGTGAGCAACACTAGTAAATATAATTATAATCATGAAACAGATCATTATAATATTATGTGCAGAATAAAAGAAAACAAAACACTTGCCTGGAATACACTCAAGTTTCAACTTCATGCCTATGTCCGCTGATGCTGGTGTGTATGTGTAGCCACTTCCACAAAGTTTCCAATTTATATGCATATCAACTATGGCATTTCCTTTCTCATTAACACTCATACCTTTATACCAGTTAAAGGTACACATATTAGTATTTGCATATTGGATTCTAAAATATTCAGGATACACAGGAAAACCTGATAATATACTTTGTGGTAAACTTACACTTGTAACCCATGGTGCATTAAAAACTGCTTCATAGCTATTTTCCAGAATTTCAAGCCGTAGGGGGCCGTTTAATTCAAATAACTGCATACAAGTGTAATGTTCTGGTATTGGAGTATTAGCACTGTCAATAAATTTTATCTCTATGTCTATATCCACATTATCTGTTTTCTTCTTTTTGTTTTTTTTAACTACTTTCTTTATATTAGTTCCAATTCGCGCGAGTAAAGTTTGCAAATTTTCTTCCGGATGTCTGCTAAGGTTGAACTGTCTCACAGATTCTTTGATTTTAAACAAAAACGAAATATTAATTTTTTCTTCGTCTTGGACGTATCTGAAGTAACATTTATTCAGATTCATGGTTCTTGTTTTAGAAATAGTAAAAGCGGTAGAAAACTGGCGTGCCCAAATGAAAAATCTAACCATACTAAAACCTTAAAGAAAACATAGTCATACAGTCTATTACAAATATAATATATTCGAACAATTCCTGGTAGAATCAAAGAACATGTTAAAAATACATACAGAGAAATAGAGCAGTAATAGCAGATATTTTAAAATAGCAAAATATAAGATATTTGAAACCAATACATGATATAATATTATTATAGAAAAGTAAATTACATCAATGAGTCAATGACAATGAGCGTATTATAATTCTGTTCTCTTTGCAGTTTGCTTCTCTAAGTAATCTGTGGCAGTTTGCAATGAGAAATCAGCTAAGAGGTTACGGTTTTTTTTTTAATATTTATTCTTGTCCATGGATACATGTCCTTCAGACGCATACTTTGTTGCAGTGTAGCCAACTTATGGGTTTTGCCCCCAAATTTAGGAGAAAAAAACCTGGTTAGAAAGGATTTTAGGCGGGAATATGTTTAGGGGTTTTAAAATTTCGTTAAATGTCAATAAAATAATATCTAAGTATAATATTTTCCTATAACTGCCGATATTGGGAAATGCATATATAAATGTTTAAATATTTACAATATACTCTCTAGTGTATAATCTGTATTCTGTCTCCATATACAGCTGCTCAGCTCTGACCACAGATTACTTAGAGAAGCTACGCTTGCCTAGAGTGAAAGTTATGGTAATACCGTTATGCTTTAACGTGAATAATTAAAAATAAAAGTGTGTGTGTGTACTTATGTACACGCGTTAGAAGTGATACTTCTTTGGCGTAACAAGATAAAATCTTTTAAAAAAATTTGTCTTTCGCCTTATTCTACATTCAAAATTCAAAACTAAAATGTTGACTATAGCTAACTTCAGGGTGTCGGTTTTCTTTCGCCTTATTCTACGTTCAAAATTCAAAACTAAAATGTTGAATATAGCTAACTTCAGTGTGTCGGTTTTTCGTGACGGTGTGCGCGCGCATCGTAAAAATTTACTCTCATCATTTTTCCCTAACGCGTCAAAAGAAGTATAAATTCAAAAAAACAGAATATCAAGAACTGAAGTGGTTGATGAAAAAACATAACTGCATACCTAAGATCCTATAAATATTTCCGTTTTTGGATATGTCCTTTAAAGAAGTATTTAATTGTTAGATACCGGGTGTTCAACACACGTTTTACATTTTCATGATCTGTTCTCGCTATTGTATTGCTTTTGTTGTGTTTGTTCAATTGTATTTTTGTGAAATAAAGATTTTTTTATTTTATTTTATCATATCATGGGACGGAATACGCACGGCGAAAATCTTCGATAACGAATGTATTTTGAAGAGATTTAACTTACTATTAACTGACAACACTGTATCTCTATTATTCTGAAAATATTATATTTATAAAAAATTTAACAAGACGATTTTTTAAATGTAGCCCGTGCTTGTCTTTGATGCTTGATACCAAACTTGGTACTTGTATAGGATATCTCAGAAATACAAACACCGTACAGCGTTCCAAAGCATATAATTTCAACTTCCAATTAACCATATAACCATCCAATTATCCTTTAACCAATAACCGTTTAACCAGTAACCACAACTATCCAGGATGACTCGAGGCTCCAATCTCAAAATCAAAAAGTAAAAACTGAACTCCCATCCGATGCCATCCCACTTCTCGACTCGGTCGGCCGGTCGCCCCTCCAACCCACTGACCTCTATTGTACTAGTATAATAGAGGTCAGTGCTCCAACCCCTCCCAATAGTGTTGCCAGCGTATGAAACGATAATTTGACTCCTTATTTATATTAAATTTGTAAAAACCGACATAATTCATATTTAATTTTATAAAACCTTGCACTTGTACAATATTCCTTTTATTTTATTTTTGTGGCTTGATCTTGGATCTATCATCTATCTGGCAAGTGGCAACATTACATGTCAACGTGTCAATTTCTATTGTACGCGTTGCAGGCCAACACGATTGGTTTTGTACGGCACTTTCAATAAGACATTCTGTTCGCGATTTTTATACTGTTGTGATATCTTACGAGTTGCATATTATAAAGACAAGTTTTATATTGTTATTCATATTATTGAAGATGGTAAGTTAAATCTCTTCAAAATATATTGGTTATCGAAGATTTAATAAGTGGATTAGATGTATTTATCATAACTGTAAACTTTCAGCCTCCTTCTCCAAGTTCAACTAATGTAGGATCGGGCGGTCGATCACCTAGCAAAGCAACATCCGCACCACGCACTGCAAGCGGGAGTACAGTTCGTCAGCGAAAATCTACAACTACTACCACCGCTGCTCGTAATCGGAGCACAGGTGCTGGATCTGGTGGAATGTGGCGCTTTTACACTGATGACTCTCCCGGAGTGAAAGTGTAAGTTGAATGTTTCTTACGAGTGTTTTTCATAAACAACTTTCATATTTTATAATACTGAGATCTAATTAGAATAAAATATCCTATTAGGTTCTGGGTTCGATTATCAGGTTAGGCAAGTAAAATAGTAAATTTTATTTGATATAAATACACTTTGTTCAGGAATGGAAATTGCATCTAATATTGTAAAAGGTCCACTCTATATAATATTATCAGATAGATCTCAATGAGAGGATTAATTGCACCTATGTATATCCCAGTGACCATATAGCCTCTAGACGTCAAATAACAGACAATCAATTGGTTTCGGGAAACACATCAGACTAATAGATCAGAAGTAACTTGTAGTTCAATATCTTCAAGTCAGTTGCGAGCACAACTGTGAGCCGTAAACACTTCCACATTATCAATTCAATAAATATTATAATCGCCCCTTGCACAAAAAAGTGGTTTTTTTTTTTTTTTTTTTTTTTTTGTTTTGGCCCTACCGGCCAGTAGCCTGACGCGAGTCGGCTTTTCTGGCCACACCGGACTTTCGGGTGAACGCTTTAGGCGCTCGCAACCCTTGATTTAAGTAACCATGCTGAGGGCAACCCACTAACGGGTTACGAACCTCGGCTCAGGACGGTCACTGGGAGAGGATGAGACATCAACGATTAGTGGGGAAGGTTGGTGTTTAACCTAATCCTATCCATTTATTTCGTCGGCACGCGGGCCGGAACTGTTAGGAGGGTCGGGAGGGCGACGGGGAACGCGGCGAGGTCCTCGGCGGCGAGGACGGAACTGCGGTCGTGTGGAGTGTAGGAGTTTTAGGAACTCGTTCTTACTGCGAATGGCCAGAGTGATATCGTCCTCTGGATCGGTTAGGACTGAACGCGGCCGTCTCCATTTGGCGCGGTCGAATGGAGTGTATATTGACGCTTTGCGGACTAACGTATTTGGGTGTTTAACCGCCCGGTCGAAGTAGCGTTTGCTGGTCATTTGCATGAAATGCCTGATGGTCGGCATGTTAGTATCCACGTGGAGGTTGCGATTGCGAACGTACCACGGGGCACCAAGAGCGTGTCGAAGAAAAATGTTTTGCAATACCTGCATACGCTTAAGACGAGCAGGCGGTATATGGGCGAACACGGGCGACGCATATGTCATGATCGGTCTAATACACGTGGTAAAGATCCTAATCTTGTTGCGGATGGACATTTTGCTTTTCCTATTTATGAGCCAATGCAGTTGGCTCATCGCGAATGCGGCTCGCGCGCGTACCGCATTTACGTGTGGGATGAAGGTCAACTTCTGATCAAGGGTCACTCCTAAATATTTGGCTTTGTCCGTCCAGGGGATTACCTGGTTGGACATGCGGACTGAGTTGTGAGGCACATGGACTCTCCTTTTCAAAGTGAACAGGATAGCCTGGCTCTTTGTGGGATTGACGGTGATTCGCCATTTGCGGAACCACTCACTGAGCTTGTCGGCGGCGGCCTGCAAGGTGCGCACCACATTGTCGGGGTCTCTACGTGAGGCGTAGATTGCGGTGTCATCGGCAAAGAGCGCCAGATGGGCGTTTTTCGGTTTAGGGATATCGCTGGTGTACAGCGAGAAAAGAAAAGGTGAGAGGGCGGAGCCTTGCGGGACTCCAGCCGTGATGGCGTGACGGGAAGAGAGAGTACCCTCCACGCGATATTTGAAACCGCGATTCGACAAAAAATCTCGTATGATGTGCACGAGTTGAGTGGGCACGTTGAGGGTGTACAGCTTGTAAAGCAAGCCGTTGTGCCACACCCTGTCGAATGCTTTTTCAATATCGAAGAAGAGAGCACCGGTGGGCATGCCTATCTTGAATTTGTCGTAAACGTGCTCCGTGATGCGGAGCACCTGATTTACGCAACTGTGCCTAGCACGAAAACCAAACTGTTCGGGAGGGATCAGATTGTTGTTGTGAGCGACTATTTTGAGGCGGTCGAGGACGATCCGCTCGTAAATTTTGCCCAGAGTACTGAGCAGACTGATTGGCCTATAAGAGGACGGTTCGGATGCGGGTTTTCCCGGCTTATGTATACCTATCACAACTGCATCCTTCCAGACCTCTGGGAAGAGGCAGTTTTGAAAAGCAGCATTGAATATCGCGGTGAGCGTTAGGACCAGATGCTCCGGAAGCATCTTAATCATACGGGTAGGGATCCTGTCGCCCCCGGGGGCTTTTCGTCTTTTGAGCGCCTTGATCAGAGCGATGACTTCTTCGATCGTCACCGGTGCAAGGGGATCGGGCGGCGGCGGGTCGACGTCCGGGTCGACGACGTTGGCGTTATCGGTATCGTTTATCGGTCGCGAAATCGAGTTTGGTGGAAGCCGGACCGCGTTCCTACTTTCGACGAGTGAATTAACCGCAACAAGATGGTCGTGGTCTATAGGTATTGTTGAGAGGGAACATTGAGACTCCAGACTGTCGGCCAACAGTTCCGCTTTCTCGTCGTCGTCAAACGCCGGGCGTTGATTTGGACGATTGAGCGGAGGCATAGAGGTCACATCGTTTCTCCTGAAGGAACGACACAGCTGCCAGAAGGCCTGGTGTGTCGGGTCGAGTTCGGCTAAGCGAGTTTCCCATCTCGAATCGACGACCTCTTTTATGCGACGTCTAACCTCACGTTGAAGGAAGCGCGCAAGACGTCGTCGTTCCGGGGTGGGGCTCGTCGCGCAAGCTCTGAGCGTAGCGTTACGCCTCCTCACCACCCACCGCACGTCGTCGGGAATTTGCCATTGACTGTGAACAGTCTCTGGCACCTTCTCGGAGCTTTCGCTCAAGACGTTTTGAAGGTGGTTGGTGAAGGAGCGTATCGCGCCAGTCGTTTCTTCAGGAGTCACGATGTTGGTCGGAATCGCGGAAAGATCTGTAGATGAGGTCTCCGCGAGCTTGGTGCCTAGGAGGCGCCAATTCGTTTTCACCTTCATCGGAACGTAAAAAAGTGGTGTTACAAAACAAATGGTCTTTGGGTTTTTAGAAAAATAGGGTTAATGAAAAGTATTGGGCATTAGGTGTTTAGGGGCTATATAGTCACTGGTGTATGGTATGGTATCCATTCCCTTCTTGATTGAATGTAATTTGTGATGTTTGGAGCCAAATGCCTTGAGAGTTTCCTGCATTATATTTATGCAATATGTTTTTCCATTTTAGGGGCCCTGTTCCAGTGCTGGTGATGTCTCTGCTGTTCATTGCTTCAGTGTTTATGCTTCATATATGGGGCAAATATACAAGAGCATAATCAAATGTTTCCTGAGTAAGATGTTGATCTTTGTGTGAGAATGGAAATTGGTAATGTGGATGGGATTATTTTAAGTTTAAGATTTGATTTATAATAAATTAAGTAATTTAAATGTTATAATGAAGTAAATATAAGTTATAATATTTATTTTTCATTTTGCCCCTGATTCACTTGTAAGGCACATAAATACAGCAACAATTGATTTTTTATATAGTGGCAACCTAAAAAAAACCTTTCTCATCATTGATGTATTAAAAAACCCTACATCAATGTTTCTAATGGGGATTTTGTGTATGGGGGAAAAATGAAAATCTCTCATTCTTTGAAATTCTCTCAATTATGTCTCGTACTATAACTTATAATCACAATCGAATTTTATATGATATTAATTATTTGACTAATTAATAATTGAAGGCTCTATATTAGCATAGTTATGTCATAATACCTGGACCCATTTTGGTATAATTTCTTCAGATTCATAAGAAGGTCCATACAATGACAGCCTCCCTACCTACCCTACCCTCTTGTTCTACAAATTCTACTAAGTCTCCCTTTCCTGCACATCATTATAGAACAAATAGTCCAAATGATATTACACACATTTTAATGACTGATAAACATTGATTTTGTAGTTATAATTTTTAGTCAGTAACTAGAAAATATATTTTTGTGGTCATTTTAATTAATTGTTTTCTGTTAAACAAATAATTCCCGAAAGTCTTATGACCCTTTTAACTAGGAAGCCTTTCTATTAACACTGCAACTCATAGTCGTGTTAAAATAAATAAATGGTAATGAGATAGATGTTTTTTTATGTCATCATTGCATAAACGTTTTCTATTGTTGACTCATCAATCTCAAGTATACAGAATTACAAACTTAGTTTTATTTTGGTCACAAATAGTCTCTGATACCTATTTAATGTGACAAATAAGAAAAAGCGCGAGATTTCCTTAAAGCCGGCGCGACACATAGCAAAAATAATTACACACTTATGTAGACACTTGTTTAAAAAAAAAAACCCCGACAGCGTCAATATCTGCCATCTTTATTAAATTCGTTGAAGAACTGAAAAGATAGAAACAAGATTTTAATTTGAATATTTTATTTTGGTTTTGAAAAATCTTTGTGGACAGTGTTCACAAACGCTTTCGGAGGCATAACACGGTTACTTCTCATAACTTGGTTGGTGATATAGGCAGAGCAACAAAATCTCGGAGTGAGCAGATGCCTCCCACTCCACTCGAATATTAGACATTATTATTATGCACATGATTATAATAAGTTTCAGCAATAAGTTTAAGGCAAACACTGTTTTAAAAATTAAGAATTAGACATTGAATTTTAATATTGCATTAAAAATACTTAAGTAGGCGCTTTCGTTTAATATTTACAGTGATCATAATTAAATATTAACACATCATATGTAGTAGTCATGATTTGGGCACAAATTTTGGAGTGCAATCTAGATTAAGTACTAACCCTAGCTATAATCATTATTATATGTTTTCGATTGTATTCTGTGTGTCTTAAATAAACTAAAAAAAAAAAACAAATTTCCGTGGTAGCCCTCTTCGGCGCATTAAGGACGGCTATGGGTATCCTCTGCTGGAAGATGTCCTAAATGACCCGCAACCGCCCCTGCGCGTGCCTCCTCATGCAGCCCGTCTCTATATGTGGGGGGGGGGGGGGGGGCTCAGGAGGGGCTCCTCTGACGGCAGGAGGAATCCTCGCGTTCCAGTTCCCTCACGACACTCTCCTTCTACGAGAGGACTATCTGGCAGAAGTGGACCAACACACGCCAGACCTCCTGACTGCCGACCATAGGAGCGACCATGGCCGAGAGCGAGAGGCCGCCTCTAACGACTGCTTTGCGAGCGTTGCGCTACTTATCCCAGACTGGGCAAAACTCAGACGTATATTAAGCCGTAACCAGCGGGCAGCTGTCACAAAGGCACACACAGCCGACACCTCCGTACCTACGATACGACACAGCTACTTACCGGAGCAGCCATACCAAGTGAGTAGCTGTGGCTGAACTGTAGTAGTGAGTGTTTAGATATTTTTGTAGCGGGAAAGGCTTTGAAAAATATAAAAATAAATAATCACTGATACTAAAAATCTTAAATAGTTAATACCATACACTACAAAACTTGTCGATTTTGTAAATATCAAAATACATCCGCCATTTTGATTATGAAATTTAAATATTCGCATTAAAATAAATGAATGTTTTGTTAATTAAATCAAATATGCATTGACTTATTGCAATATTCAATTTTCATACTTGCTTTTTTTTTAAAAAAAATCGAAATAGTATCAAATATATTATCCGTAGTATAATGACTTCGCGATCAATTTATTACGAATTTATTTTTTGAAAAAAAGTTGTACCCCGTGCTTCTTCGGCCGCGTCTCAGCGCGGAATGACAGCCCGAAATTGGAAAGTAATGGTTCCTATTCAGACCCTATTTTTCGTAATTTTCAGCTATTATTGTTCTCTTTATTTCTCCCCCCTTTCATCCCCTTGGGTCAGGAGTAAAAGAAAATAATTAACATCCCATATTTACTTTCCAGGCTTAATATATTCCCATACCAAATTTAATTATAAATAAATCCCTTCCTAGCCGATTTCGGCCACGGCGCGGCGGCCAATCTCAACGGAGATCAGCCAAGTACGCAGGAGATATTATAGTGCACAAGTGTGTGCGCAATACACAGGTGCAATCGCTATTCCTTCACTCTCATAGTTCGGTGAGACGGCAATCCGACATGACCGGTGAGAGATCAGGCGCAGGACCAACGGCTTTACGTGCTTTCCGAGGCACGGGGGTATCACACCACCAACTTCCTGACTCCGAGCTGTGACTGAGTAATTTTTAAGATAGAAAAACCCAGTCACAATGTTTTTGGCCCGACCCGGGATTTGAACCTAAGACCTCAGCGCGCAAATCGTACTCTGTAACGCGTACGCAATACAACTACGCCACCGAGGCAGTCAACCGTTAAGTAAGGGGGTTAAAAGAGGGGAGAAAATACTATTGCTCCGATTGTATTGCACAGTATGGGGATTGAGGATCTCTTGAGCCTTGAAAATTAATATGGGATATATTTTTTTTACTAACCCCATAATGAGAGGGGTAAAAGGGGTAAGGGGTAAAAAAAAAAAAAAAAAAATTAATATTTAGGGCAGCTAAAGGGGAGAGAAACTAAATAGCGAAACATATTATTTAGACCAAATTTGGTGCGGATATAATTATCTTAAACCATGATAATAAATATAGGACATTCGTCTTTTATCAATACGTAACTAAGTGAGACAAGGGGTGAGAGAACTGAACCATGTATATGCTCGTGATCTAATTCAATATGGAAAAATCATGAAACCTAAGATGGAACATTCTCGAATTATCTCGATGTCTCCAGAATGTCGTGGAAACGCGATAACTGACCTATATTTGCGTGAGAGTTCCCGACTATTCCGGATCTTTCGAATATGTTCCACAAACTACGATGGTAAAGAAAGAAAGAAATAAAGAATTTATTGCTGGCACAATTTTAAATACACAAATATATATATATATATATATATATATATATAACTACAATTAAGACCAGCAAAGGAACCTCTCATTCAGCTGGATGCTGCAGTACGACCTGAGTAGTACTGCAACTTGTCGCCGAGTATAAAAGGAGGCGCGTGGCCGCCACCGGGCATGCGCGCTTCCTCCAACGTGACCACTCCATTCGACCGCGCCAAAACGAGACGGCCGCGTTCAGTTTTAACCGATCCAGAGGACGATATAACTCTGGCCATCCGCCGTAAGAACGAGTTCTTGAAACTCATACACTGCACATGACCGCAGTTCCGTCCTCGCCGCGTTCCCCGTCGCCCTAACAGTTCCGGCTCGCGTGCCGACGTAAGCAACGGATAGGATTAGGTTAAAAACCAATCTTCCCCATTAATCGCTGATGTCTCATCCTATCCCAGTGACCGTCCTGAGCCGAGGTCCGTAACCCGTTAGTGGGTTGCTCTCAGCATGGTCACCTTAATTAAAGGGTTGCGAGTGCCAAAAGCGCTCACCCTAAAGTCCGGTGTGGCCAGAAAAGCCGACTCTCGTCAGGCTACTGGCCGTAAGGTCCGCGTTAAATAAAAAAATAATAAAAAGAAGCCGCCGGGCATTCAGTCTTGTTTACGACGCGATCAAGAGCGAGCGATAAGCGGACTACGAGCGATAACTCCGAGCGACTTCGAAGCGAATATCGTGAATTGTGATTTGGGTGTGAACGTGTAGTGAGTGACTATAATAAGTGTATTTGAATATTGTAGTATCTAGTGCAGTGTTTTCGTTAGTTTACTTGTGGTTTTGTGCTAATAAAATCCTAATTGGTGCTTTTATCGCAATATCGGCGTTTTAATTGTTTATACCGAACCCCAGCACGTATCAATATTATGCCTAGTTTTATAATTACCCTGGGGATTTCACGAATAATAAGTAAATTATTGACTGCCTCGGTAGCGTAGTTGTAATTATGGTTTGACTGCAATGCTGAGGTCTCGGGTTCGATTCCCGGGTCGGGCAGTGATATTGAGTTTTTCTACTCAGTATCAGCCCGGAATCTGGAATTTGTGCCCCATATGGGGATAGGCTCGGCCCCTATCACGTCACGGGACGGTGTACGCATGGCGAAAAGTGGTTGCACTAGTTGCGCCTCTGCCTACAAACGACGTGAATGTGTGTGTATAAGCAAATTAGTTTTAGATAAGCTGTAGAATCGACCCTTACGTATAATCCATTATTTACGGGACACCTGTATATTGATGCGTGAGTGTGTATATTATTATATAAACGTGGAAGGTAACTAAAGCCATCTCGCATCAGCTCCAGGTATTTGTAAACCGATGCTTTCGCCAAATCCTCGGTATTCACTGGCCTGAGAAAATCTCGAACGACCATCTACGAGAACTCTGCCATGAAACACCAATCAACCAGCAGATCAGACGCCGCAAGTGGTAATGGATTGGCCACACCCTCCGAAGAGGTCCCTATCATATACCTAAACAGGCAATGGATTGGAATCTCCAAGGAAAGCGAAAGCGTGGACGTCCCAAACAAACCTGGCGACGCACTGTGATCGACGAAGCGAAAAGTATTGGGAAGACTTGGAGCGAAATCAAACGCTTAAGCGCTTGAGCAAATCTTACTGGTGGTAGGTCTCTCATTATGTAAGAGGCAGTCTGGGTGGGTACCACCGCAATGTCTATTTCTACCGCCAAGCAACAGTGTGCATGCACTGTTGTGTTTCGGTTTGAAGGACATTGTAGCCAGTATAACTACTGGACATAATGAGACTTAACATCTTATGTCTCAGGGTGACGAGCGCAGTGGAATGCCACACAGTACTTTGTTAGTCAAGGTGCTGGATGGTGTTGCTACTGTTTATGGGTGGTCGTATCGCTTACCATCAGGCGAACGGCATGCTCGTCTCGTCATTAAATGCAATAAAAAAAAAAAAAAAAAAAATAAACGCGAAGCTCAAGACCGATCGAAATAGAGAGTCACTGTGGAAGCCCTCTACCCCATCCAGGGGACATAGGATCTTAATGATGAGTGTGTGTATATATAGTCTTTATAGGAAAGGATAAAACGAGGATTGAAGTACACTTGCATTTTGAAAGTGAAACAAGAGTGACGGGTAAAGCCATTGTATTGTAGATAAATAGAAAATTATACAACTTGCAATCAGCCCTGTATTTGTACTATACTGCCCACTGCTGAGCACGGACCTCCTCTACTACTGAGAGGGGTTTAGTCCACCACGCTGGCCTAGTGCGGGTTGGCAGATTTCACATACCCTCGAAATTCTTATGGAGAATTCTCAAGTATGTAGGTTTCCTCACGATGTTTTCCTTCACCGTTAAAGCGAACGATAATTGATAAACAATACACACGGTAATTTCGAAAAGTCAGAGTCAATAATATTCAAACGGAGCGCATATTTTATCATTTTTGACATAATAAAAATTAATTATAGCTTTGAAAAGTTCCTTTTTTTATCCACATGTGGCTCTTGTGTCGATTTTGTGCTGCCCCTTATAGTTCGTGCACATTCCCTACTGTTTATAAATATTTTTAAACAGCAGCACCACATTAGACCACGTATTTTAAAAAAATTAGAAGCACACTATCTTCGGAAGTTAAAAAAACCCTGGATTGGTGTCTTCTCATTATGTAGGGCAACAAACAAAATTATATTTACAACCCCTGCCTTCTTTAATGTGCCGGAAGAACCCCCGAAATTTTTTTTTGCACACAAAACGGGTATGAGACTTTACCATTAAGATTTTTATGCTCATCATTGACTGTCTCTCACCTATGCATAACCTTATCACGTGTATCTTTAAATTAATGAGCGATTTCCATGTAATCTACCCATATGACGGATTTACCCGTTTTTGAAGGGAAAATCCGTCTAGTGGCCAAGTTTTAAAAAAAGTTGTCAATCTTAATTATTAAGATAGCTAAATTAAATATCATAAGTGTAAATAAAAGATTAATAAATTCTTAAGTGCGTTAAACGTTGTCATATGTGAAAAGACGAAATGTTAGTGAAATATGGGCCAACCAATGTGAGGTATGCAAAAACTATGCCGGAATTAGCCCCCCTGACCTAATATGAATGAGATATTATGGCATTTTTATTCGACTAAAACGTGATTAAAATTATAATACAAAGAAAATATTAGAAATGAGCATTTAATTGCTACAGATCTTATGAACTAGAATGAAACATAAAAAAAACATCGCAAATGTTATGACACAAAAAAGTAATGAAAAATTTATGTACATTTAAAGCAGCCTCATTTTGAACTTGTATACTTATATTATTATCAAATATTTTTACACAATAGCTGTCTCATACTGTATTCATTCAGTTGTAATATTATTTTTATTAGATAATATGTGTTAAGTTCGCAAACTTTTCTCTAATTTGGGCATTGAAAACAATTCAATACCTACCTACACAGATTTATAAAAATTTTACAACTAAAAATAATGTTAAAATATAAAAGGTTATAAAATAATAAATACCTAAGCGTGTATTAAAAAAATTAGAGCTATCACACATATGCTTCCACTCTTCGACCTTTTATTTTATCAAAGAATTGTCGCCATGAAATCAAAGTTTTTCCTGACCAGATCCAAAAACTTGATGTAATTCCAACTATCATTGTCATTAAGTATTTAATCATGAACATTTCAAATTTTGGACGATCCGGCTCCTGATGTGTAAACGGGCATGGAATGGAATAAAGTGGTCTAGAACACATGTCACGGTGCCAAGTCAACATCCAATCATCAAAATGTGCCTGCTCATAAAATAGACATGCAATAACAATTAAAGCAGGTACAGTATACAGCACTCCAAATATGCCAATACGTATCATCAGTTTTTCTAGCTTGTCGGTTTTTGTTCCATCATGCTTCATGACTGTTCTTATACGGAAAAGTGATACAAAACCAGCCAACAAAAATATAGTTCCCAGTACTAAGTAGACACACAGTGGTGCCAGTACAAATCCTCTTAAGGCCTCTGCATCCCACAGGCCAACATAACAAACTCCAGATAGTATGTCACCTGAAAATAAACAAAACAATGACAAAACTATATAAGGATCTATTTTTTTTAAAAGAGTATGCAAAGTAAAGACATTTGAATATCATGTTCTACTCGATGATAAATACAGAGAAGACCTAATAGGAGTACTACAATGTTCAACATTTTATACTGATCTACTAGAAGTTACAAAGGATTCTGGATTAATTATAATTAGTTACCAACTCCAAAATAGGTCATCGGTATATAAAATATTTTCTTGGCTTTTAGTAGTTTTTGAAGGTAGTTTCATTTTTTGTTACTTAAGTAAATAAAAATATTTGTTGCTTTGTTGTTAGTAAGAAATAGACTGCCTCGATGACCTTGTTGTATTGCCCAAGCAGTACGACTATTGTGCCGAGGTATTACACCTCTGCCTACCCCTGAAAAGGGAAAAGGCTTGATGCTAGGTATATATATGAAATAGATCCAACCAGACCCAACGCAAAATCACCACTAAACCAGTCAAAGGAAAGTAAAATCGCAATTTCGTTTACTTGGAAGACATACTTATTCCAGTTATTTTAATTTAAAAACCAATCTACTGAACCGATTATGAAAAATATTTTATGGGGTCAATATGGAAAAATATTATTATTTAAAAAAAAGTATTTTCCAAATCGAAATAACCAAGTTCTGAGGTCTGAAAAAAGGAAAAGGTTCTATGTTCAACTGTATGTATTTTTTATGTATGTATGTATGTAATTTATCCGCCAATTGTGGACTGATTTTCAAAATTATTTTTTTATTTGAAAGGATATATACTCCTGAGGTGGTTCTATTATGACTAAGTCAGAATCCAATTACGTGACTCCAGGGATATCGAGGCCAACCCTGAAACTTTATAGGCACATACAATGTTTTTCATATACTTTCTAACGCAATTCAGATATTTGTGCCTGGTAATCATAATCACATGTCGCTGAACTGATGGTGGAGGGTATGTCGGATCGAAATCAAAGGCAACCCTCAGATTTTATGGGCACTCACAATGTTTTTCATGTAGTTTCTATTTTTACTAACAAAAAACGGTTCCATACAGACTTATTAAAATCGAAGACTGTTTCCACTTATTCAAGTACATATAATATTTTACGTCTCCCTTAGAAACGGTCCCTAAAACGTATATTATAATAATTAATATAGTGCCTGGCTAATCATCTCTCATTGATCAACTCTCTATCTGGACTTCACTCCGCTTACCAGCAGGACCAGTGGGGTCACTTTGCCATAGCCGTATAAAAAAGTTTGTAATAGTAAATTCGTATTTATTTTATTACAATACATAGTTACGGTATTCAGATTTTTTCCTTTACATGTGCTGTAAGTTCTTGCTTCTTGCCAAATTTGATGATTCTAGGTAAACAGGAAGTATCCTATAGGTTTTGATTCCCTTATGATATAGCTAAAATATGTGACATAAATGGTCATATCTTTTGATTGTGTCGACTTAGAAGTTAGATTTTTTCACAGCTGAAAGAGACTGTAGACCTGAGTATTTGATATAAATTTGAACTTGATATCTCCTTGTTACTGAGAAAAAGGGTATTGATAGACAACAAAGTTATCCTATAAGGGTTCCCTTTTTACACGCTTTATATTAGCTTCACTTGTATGTTTGTAATTCCTTATGAAATATGGAACCCTAAAAAGCGAAAAATTAAAACTTTTTAACAATATAAATTATTTTAAAATACTACTACTTTAATTACTTTTTAATATATTAAACCACCTTCAAAACCCCCTAAAAAATAGTAAATAATGTAACATTAACAATGTGTGTTAGTCTTGACAATTGTTTTTTTGCAACACATACATAATCCTTTAATAGTTTACAAAACCACGGTTTTACTCACGTATTCTTGGTCAGAATCGCCGACCAGTTTCGACCTATTAAGTAGGTCATCTTCATAGGCGAGTGCTGATAAAGCTACATAGGTGAGACGGGACGCAACGTGGCTACTAGGCTGACTGAACACATTAGGTGTTTGAAGAAATTGGACAGGAATGGCTCTGCGGTGGCTGAGCACGCGTTGGATTCGGACGTTTCCCATTATATCCGCTTCGATAAGACCAAAGTATTGGCCCGTGAAAAGTCTTTCGGCCCGCGTAAAATACGGGAAGCCATTGAGATAAATAAACGCCCGAATTTCAACCGCGACGTAGGCTGGACGTTGCCGACTACTTGGAAACCGATTCTTCAAACCGTACATAAGTCCATGAACAGCCCTATACGAGGAGTCGACACAGTCAGTTCAGTTCACACAAGTGTTCTGCATGCACCGGTAGTGTCTGACGATGATGATCTAGCAGCTGCGACATCTTTGAAACCCACCGAACCACCCCCACTCCACCCTTCGAGCCGTGCTTTACGTTCCGCTAGGCGGGCGGCGGCGCGGGCGCGGGCGGCTGACAGTGATCGAGAGGCCTCCGCGACGCGACGTCCTCTCAGCACTCGCCTATGAAGATGACCTACTTAATAGGTCGAAACTGGTCGGCGATTCTGACCAAGAATACGTGAGTAAAACCGTGGTTTTGTAAACTATTAATGTGATATGGCTCGCGTAAGTTTTAATAATAATACATAATCCTATTAACTACTGCAAAATGCACTATCAATGCAAAAGTACTAAAATATGCAACAATGCTATTATTTCATATATCATACAATGTCTGTTTATTACATTCTCATGAATTATATTAAGAACAATCCAGGTAAATTTCACAACATTAACTTACCATCCACTTTTCCCATTGCAAGTATTGATATAGTCTTTATAGCAGGCACAGCCCATGCAGCTAAATGAAAATACTGTGAATTAGCTTCTATAGCTTCATGTCCCCATTTGAGACCAGCTGCCAAAAACCATGTAAGAGTCAATATAACCCACCATATACTAGAGGCCATACTGAAAAAATATACCACCATGAACAGGATAGTACATGGCTCATATTTGGTACCCTGAGTAATGATTGATATATTGGGAGGCCGTGGTCCACTGATTGATGAAGGGTACGGTCCTTGGCAGCTAACACTATCTCCTGCACTCCATCCCATTATGTAAGCTGCAGCCACCATCAAATAACAAACAGACAGAAATATGATAGGCCTTTCTGGGTACCGAAACCTATCGGTATCTATGAGGAAGGTCAAAACTGTAAATAAACAACTTAGTGCACACAACGTTGCCCAAATTCCAATCCACAATCTTGAAAAAATCTTTTCATCCTGAGTGAAAAACATCTCATTACATGGGGCTCCACAATCATATTCTATTTTTTCACCTACTTTCAATGTGTATTCTAAATCTAGATTCTTAGGAACTTTGAACTGTACTGGACATACGAAACCATAATCTTTAGCCCCATGTAGTTTCGTGGGATCTCTCTCAATGCTGGGTTTGTAGTCAACCTTGGGAAGTTTACTTTCAGTGTGTTTACGAGATTCATGAGTGACATTATTATCACCTACACATATCACATTTTCATCTGTTGCGACCGGGAACTTAGAGCAATCCAAGTGTTCAGGCCACGGAAATCCAAAATTTATCATAAGCTCGTCACAATTATGTTTTGCAGATTCGCATAAATGTCGACATGGTGGGATAGCGGTGTCCAAAATTGTACATACAGGTACATATACAGAACACAAGAAAAATTTCAGATCAGGCGAGCAATTCACTTTGATCAGCGGTGTAAATTGAAGAACTTCAGCGCCAGCGTCCTCTTGGCGGACATGGTTGCGTATGTTTGGAAAAATAGTTTGATTGTATCTTATTTGTTGACAAAAAGGAATTGTTATAGGTTCGCACCGACCGTGTTGAGGTAAAGTATCGCCTTGATAAACAGTAACACGAGATGTTTCAGTTATGACGAAAAAATACAACACTTTTACAGCAACCGTAATCCACACTTTTTCCATAATGTGGTTATTGTGAACGTAACATTAAAATAAAAAAAATATAGTAAGCTGCTTATGTCTCATTGCAACAATACTTTACTTATTACATGTCGACATCATTGTGATTTTGACTAAACAATAACGATTAACGAATAACGAGAAGAAAAACTACAATTTCTTCAAAAAGGAATTACAATATAAACATTAAACACTAGTGTTGGGACTTGGGAGATTTCAGATTTAAGAATTGCGATTCTAAACTTATAACATCGTTTCGATAATGAATATATCTTGAAATATAACGTAATACATGTACTACATAAACAGTAAAACTGTGCTCGAAACTAATAATATACGGAAAAAATATATAAAATGTGAAATAGATAAATTAGCTCCCTCTGCTAGTGAGCGGTCTCGAAGCCAGTCAACGTAAATTAAATTAGTGGGTTATCTTATCACTCCACATCATATTATTATATTTCGAAGGAGAACAACGTGATTCATGTTGATCTTTTTGTCACAACACCGTATTTTTTTTTTCAAAACTGGCAGCTCAGGATAAAAAACTCAGAGGACTCAAGAAATGTCGAAACAGTGCTGCCAACGTAGTGAATTTTCCACTAAATCTGATGGTTTAGACACCTTTTAGATTTCTTAATCTGGCCAGTAGCCTGACGCGACTCGGCATTTCTAGCCTCACTGGACTTTCGGGTGAGCGCTTTAGTTGCTCGCAACCATTAAGTGACCATGCTGAGGGCCACCCACTGATGGGTTGCCCACCTCGGCTCAGGACGGTCACTGAGAGAGGATGAGACATCAGCGAATAGTTGGGAGGATTGGTACATTTTATCCCATTTCAACGGTGATGTGCTTGCATTAGCTTATATGACTAATCTAAAGTGAAGTATGGGAAAAAAAAGTTCAATCAACAATAATTAAGTCCGGAGTTTCTTTCTTCTTCGGGATGTCATCGCTTAGGTAGCTAGTGAAAGGCTGGTAGGTTAGCCTGGTTAGCTAGGCTAGAGCCTGTAGTGTCCTCACCGGTGACGATCAAGACGCGTTCCTCCCATTACTTTTTAATAAAAATTATCTCTTTTTTTATATCCCCTCTCCGTCCAGCCCGAGCTGGCTCTTTTTGTTTATTTTTCATCATTGATTTTACTCCCAATAAAAATGTCTGTAGCTGCAATATGTGATCCTTTGTATTAATAATAATTATTCTAATCAATTTAATGTATCTTGACCCATCATAAGGGCAACTATGTTCGTCTACGTGTTGAATAAAGTATTTCATTTTATTTTACCTAATCTATCCGTTGCCTTCGTAGGCACGCGTCCGGCGATGATATCGTCCTCTGGGTCGGGTAATACTGAACGCGGCCGTCTCCATTTGGCGCGGACCGCGGTCGAATGGGGTATAAACGGATACTCTTTCAGCGCAGAAAAATTGGCTAATGCTGAATTAGCCAAAAAAATATTAAATGGGCAGCAATAACATTCGTGACGGAGACAGCGACTAGTGAATTAGCGACTTCTAGTAATTTATAGCGGTCACCGAGGTTACGCGGTGCGCCGAGTTGACTCTGTAACTCGAGTCAATATTTCTTTCACTCAACGAGGTTGACAAATTCTCTCGAGTCACTCGAGAAAAAACACGACTCGAGTCGCATCACTAACTCAGATGTCAATCAAGTGTGACGTGACAGAGTTTTGGCGGGAACTTGGAAGTGACATGAGGTGCTCTTGTTTTAATTCATTATTTTTGTAATATAGTGTTATATTGCATAATTATGGTGGCATATTATCCAATATAGTTCTATTAAAGGGCTCAAATGAAGTGAATTGAAATAATCGTGCTAATCAAATGTTTGTTTTGTTGTTGCCAAAACTCCTCGATAAAGTCTTGGTAAGGTAGCCACTGCTTTCCTACGACTAACTACTAGGCATGGGTCGTACTTGCAAAATCGTGGGCTTACAAGTACGTCCGCCTAAAAAAACCAACGCCAAAAACCAGGGTTCGAAATACTTCTAAGTATTTTCTTTCTGCATGGGAAATTAATCCGTGTTGTGATACAGATAAGGAACACAATCGCGTTCACAAATATAAGCTTCTAATACTTTGATTCTATATACTAATCGTAATTAACAATTAGCCAATTACAAGCTTTCACAAATATTACCTACATTTGCACCCAAAACAGCTGTATAAGTGCATAACTGTTTTAACATAATAAGAGTTATAGTATAGGTACTAATTCATTGCAACGTTTTCAAGGACAAAAAATTGTTCACTTAGTTTTCGTCTCACCACAGAACTACACGTGCAGAATAAGTCCATATCTAAATTAGAGGGAAGCTCATTAAATTTACTAATGGCACGTGGTAAGAAGGCGTTGCGCCTATAATTAGTTTTAGCAATTATAGGTTGTAACACGGATCGCAACCTTAACCCAAGTTGGTTGGTACGGAGTCCTATTTTAGACAAGAGTTGAGGGCAGGTTTGTGCAGGAAATCGATCCGTGTTTCAATATACATAAAGAGCACAATCGCATTTATAAATAAAGTACTTATAGCACTTGGATAGTCGAAAATCGAAATACTTTCAAGTATTTTCTTACTGCATAGGATATTGACCCATGTGTCGATACGAATAAGGAGCACAATCGCGTTAACAAATAAAATACTTTTAACACTTCAATACTTGCATGGGAAATTGTTCATTGGTTTGGTTGAAATAAGAATCATAATTGCATTTGCGGACGACGATACCTGAGCGCGGACGCAGCGCGGCGGGCTGAGGTGAGGTCATGTGACGCGTTCGTGTCGCGGAGAGTAGTCATGTAAAATACTTTAAAGTCTTGCAAGTATTTCGGCTCTGTACCTGGTCGGCGTACTTGCAAAAAAATACCTGGTGTAAAAACCTGGTCGAGTAAATACCAACCATTCCAACGAACTACTAAGGATAAAAACAACAACAAAGTACCTATGCCAAAGAGCATTATAATACTACGGAAAACCTATGCGTCTAAAGGACTCGTATCCATGGACAAGAATAAAATAATAAAAAAAAAATCAAGTGACAAATCAAAATAATCAAATTGACGATTTTATAACGTTTATAAATTATAATATAAACAGAAATTAATTATATTAGTTGATAGTTCATTATGGAGCTAGGAAGTGAAAGTTTCGATTTATTTAAATTAGTGAATGTAAAAGGTAATATCGAAAATATAACTCCACATAAAATAGCCGTCGTGGCGTTTATTCGCGAATATGGGTTATTAAAAATAGAAGGTATGGCTTAAACGACTTATTGCCCATTTTATTTCAAACTTTTAAAAGTATTAATTTACCCATTATGCATTTATTTTAGCAAAGAAAATGGTTGATTGCACCGTTGCTCCTAAGTATAGAAAAGACTTCTGTATGCTGGCACTTAAACTTATTCAGGTAAAGATCTTCAACGAAATTTTGCAACACTGTTTTATACGTATTGAAGATGTTATTGAAACCAATCATATAAGTTAATTGTCACCCACTGTATCTATCTACTGTCCATATTTTAAAGTATTTTAAACGAACTTTTGCCCGCGGGTCCGCCCGCGTGAATGAGTTTCTCCGGGATAAATAGTAGCCTATGTGTTAATCCAGGACATGATCTACCCGTGTGCCAAATTTCATTGAAATCTGTTCAGTAGTTTTTGCGTGAAAGAGTAACAAACATCCATACTTCCATACTTACAAACTTTCGCGTTTATAATATTAGTAGGATTACACAGATTTTATTTGATTTTTTGCTACAATTGAATTTTCTATATAATAGGCATACCAATCAAACCTAGTGTTATAACCATGCTTTTTAATAGCATTCTTGGAAAATTCTAACCCTTTTAAAATCTATACTAATATATAAAACTGAAGAGTTTGTTTGTTTGAACGTGCTAATCTCAGGAACTACTGGACCGATTTTGAAAATTCTTTCACTAATAGGAAGCTACATTACTCCTGAGTGCTATAGGCTACTTTTTATCCTGGAAAAACTTTTCCACGCGGGCGGAGCCGCGCGCAAATGCTAGTGTATGTATAAAGCCAAAACCAGGTAATAGCTACCACATTAAATAATCTTATTAAAGGCAGGAGTAAACTTAAGTCAGGTTTGTAGTTAGTTACAAATTTATGAAAAACACAATATCACTTTGTCTGACCTAGAGATCAAACCCGAATTCACAGCATGATAGTCCTACCATGTACACAATACATATAACTACACCATATAGGCAATCTAGTCTGATTGTGAAAATTAATAAAGAAAGAAAACATTTATTTAATATGAATATTGTGTTATAAATTATAATATGTTGGAATGTGTTAATTATATTGATGGGTAATAGGTTTCAGTAAGGTTGGTTTAAGTCAATTTTTTTGGGAGATTAACCCGTCAACGTCTGCTTATATATAGCTATAAGCTAATTTCCTTATATAAATGGACACCGGTGTCCACTGCGGGCGTCCAAGGATTAAGATATACAGTGGTGGACAACTAATTAAGGTCAGGCAAACATTTTTGAACTATAATATTATCATCATCTGTTTTTATTTCTATATATTGCCATAGTAAGAAGACATTGTTATGTGATGCTGTAGGGTATTGACTAACATAACTATAGATAAATAAAAACATCTAAAAAAAAATTTAAATAAAACAACATTTCAACAACGGTTACAGTTTTTTTCCACCTAGTCCTATAATTAGGACTCTCTAAGTTTTGTATATTTTTTTTTCAAATTAGATTAAAAAATACCGTTATAACTTTTCAAATTGCTTTATCTGGCACCTTTCTTTCATGTGACGTTGAAAACATAGACATTTATATTAAACTTCTTACGAAATAAATTAGTATAATAAAAGTTGTAATACTGGTCTGATACAACAATTTGTGTAAAATTATTATATTGTTTTATCAATGTGGATGACCCTACTGTGACATAGCTGAACTATGTTGTTACAATACTATGGTTTATTATGATGCTGTATAATATTTTAAAACATACAGTAATCCAAAAACTCTGTAAGACCAAAGACCATGAAAAACAATTTCAGATGATGATAGTAGTTATTGCCTATATTTATAAAACACGAAGCATTTGCACCAAAATCAAGCAATTATTGCATATGTTAAAATTTCACATGGATTCTAAGCCACTTACTGTCCATATAAAAAGTGAAATTTGTGGAAAACATAATAATTGTTATTTGTGAAATTGTTAGTTCCCAAAGTTTTGATTTGTTTTCTAGATTTAGCGACCTTGAATGCAAAGCTTTGCTATTTTTTAGAAACGAATTGGAGTCGCATTTCGTACAAAATTTATGGCGAAAGTAATTGGATCGATTGGCGCCCAAAAAGTTTTTGAATATTTTGCCCATTTTCTAACTAAATATCCTTTTTTTTATCTTATCTATCCAAAAATGATGGACAGACTTTTAAGAAAGTTTTTTGTAGCTAAAGTAGTTATGGTAGCTGCCCTTGCTGCATATACATTTCGTATCAGAAAGACACTGATTCCTGATTCATTAATGAATGTTGTATATTTTGGGCTTTTTAAGTTTCATATCATATTGCTATCTCTAGTTATTTGTGTCAAAAGTAAGAGTATTAAAAAATGTTTATACTTTCCAGTGTCCAGATATGGAATTTAAAGAACTAGAAACTCTTCTCACCAATGGACGCTATAATTTGTTGAGTGTGCATCTTCAGAACTTTTGTGTTCGGCTGCAGAATATATACATGAATGGCATCAGTGCACTTGTAGACTGTGTCACATCAACGGTTGACAAACTAATGGTTGAGCAGAGCGAAACTAATCCATGTATCATTACTAGATACAGTGTACTGGGTAAGATTGATTTCACTTATAACATGATCACTAGAATTGTCATTATGTCTGTGTAACTTTCCGTGGAATCATGCCATTTGAACCAATAAATTAATTTCTTTATTCATAATATAATATAAAATAAAAATAAAAGGGGCCACAGCCTAGTTGGGAGTGGAACGGACTGCCAAGACGAATGTCCGTAGGTTGTAAACTCAAGGGCATGCACCTCTGACTTTTCTAAAGTTATGTGTGTATTCTTGGCAAATTATCGCTTGCTTTAATGGTGAATAAAAACATTGTGAGGAAACCTGCAAACCTGAGAAGTTCTGTATAAGAATTTCGAAGGTGTGTGAAGTCTGCCAACCCGCACTAAGCCAGCATGGTGAACTAAGGCCTAAACCCTGTCAGTCTTAGAAGAGGCCCATGCCCAGCAGTGGGACAGTATATAATACAGGACTGATATTATTAATTTTTATTATTATTAATGTAATATACTATTCAGGTATTCCATCTTTATTCATTGTTGATAAATCATGTATTAGACATCAAATTAATAGTGTGAGATGACAGTTCGGTATATTTAAAAAGCGCCTCACCATTCGATCTGGGTCTACTATGTCATTACTTCCCACAATTTGATCATTTTTATTAAAATTAGCGACTATCGAATTTTTACTCATAATATGACATAATATTATGACGTCATTTTTTATTTTCAGGATTGTATTTGAGAAGAATACTTTTTCAGCTAAAATTATTGACGTTTGTACAAACAGTGGCTCTTTTCAAATCATTTTGTCTTTATTATCAAAGAGGCAGACCAGGGTTAATGATGAGGTCTTTAAGTAAAGAAGTAAGTTTATTTTTCTATACTAATATAATAAAAAGGAAATATTTGTATGTATGTACGAATAAATTCAAAAACGTCTGGACCAATTTTAAAAATTCTTCTGCCTATATAAACCTACATTGCCAGCGAGTAACATGATGATGATGATGATGTAGCCTTTTATTCCGAGCTAATTCCTCTTTGTTTGGTCTTATGGTTTATAAAATGTCCCTTAGCTCGGTGTGTCGCTTGACATAGGCCTCCTCCAACTGCTTCTATTGCTCTCTGTCGGGACTCTTGTCCAATACGGTCCCAGGGTCAGGCGAAGATCATGTTCCCATCTTCTTAGTGGTCGTTTCTGTTCTCTTGCACCAGCGAGTAACATAGGCTACTTGTGTTCCGGGAAGATATAAAGTGGAACTTTTAACCCGGAAAAGCTCAATCACGTGGGCAGAGCCGCGAGCAAAAGTCTAGTTATAAGAGTAATACTTATGTTAGTAGGATATGTTTTAATCACCATGTCATGTGAATTGAAATTGAAATGAAAAAAAAAAAAAAAATACTTTATTCATCACGTAGGCGAACATAGTTGCACTTATGATAGTCAAGATACATTAAATTGATTATATTAATAATTATTATAAATACCAATGGTCACTTATATAACTACCGACATTTTTATTGGGAGTAAATCTATGATAAGAAATAAACAAAAACAAAAAAAAAAAAAAAAACAGCTCGGGCTGGCAGGAAAGGGGATATAAAAAGGACATCATTTTATTAAAATAATGGGAGGAACGCGTCGCGATCCTCACCGGTGAGGACACTACAGGCCCTAGCCTAGCTAACCTACCAGCCTTTCACTAGCTACCTAAGCGATGACGACCCGAAGAAGAAAGGCATAAAGAAACTCCGGGCTTACTTTTTTTGTCATCAATTGTTCATTGTTTCTTTCTCTTTTTTTTTTCAATTCTTTTGTGCTGTGTACAAAGTCAGATTAGTTATATAAGCTAATGCACGCACATCACCGTTGAAATAAGATAAAATCCAAATGAAGGGATTTAGGGAATACCTGGACAGGCATGTATAAATACGTAAAACTGGACATAACACAAAAAAAATAATAAAATAACGGTGTACAATGTGCATTCGCCTACATTTACAAAATTATTTTTGTTGTATTGCTCTTCCTACTTTCTTAATAAAATGAAACTTATAAAGGCAAGCGCAACAAAATGATCGGTCGGTCGTCTTCCCTAAATTTAAATTATATGAATGAGGGAATATTTATAATTGTAATAATTAGGTTATATACCTAATAGTCACAGTAGATTTAAAAGTTAAAATTATTGTGTAATAAAATTGTTAAATGTCGTATGAGTGTATGTCCAGTAAGATGGCAATATGATAATTGCTACTATGATTTAGTTTTCTTGGCGTGATTCAGGTGGACATTTTTCTCTTGTTAGTCAACATTATATTGGAGTGCATTTGACATTGACAGGCATTGACATTTTTGCATAAAGTAATGGTCTAAGTTTACTCAACTTATTTGGTCTGGTAGCAATGATAAAAAAATCCTGCTAATACTATTTCAAATTCTTTTGTCTTTTGCAGAAATTAAACAACATGGAAACACAAATGGCAACTACATCTCCAGTTATACCAGAAGACTACAAACCTCTAGAATTGTCTATGAAAATGAATATAATTGAAAGAGACAAGTATGTGTTACATTTTTTTAAAACCTTTTATTGATTTTAATTTGGTGTTGTTAGTACAGTGAAACTTGGTTAAGTGGGAACTGGATAAGTGAGAAACCTCCATAACTGGAACTCATGCTGAGGTCCCAGGACTTTGGCACTGAATTACTCCTGTTAGTGGGACGAACCAAACCTCTATATCTGGGATTCGTTCTTTCGATTTATCATCATAGTTACCTCTATAACTGAGACAGCGTGTGAATTTTATATGCATAAACCTCTGTAACTGAGATAACATCGTTTTGTTTGTTTACTTACTTATTCTTCTTATTCTACCTGCAAATTCCGCACTTAGCTACGTAAGTAATTTTGAGCCTCAATGACCTCCAGTTTTAGTTTCGCTTTACTATCATACGGATGTTTATTTGAAAAATGTCAAAACGAAAGCTTCTTCTGCAATCTTTATCAGTACAAGAAAAACTGAAGTTAATATCCGTTTATGAAAGTGGGAAGACATGCGATGAAGTTTGTGTCGAATTTAATGTGCCAAAATCTACATACATATCGACGGTTAACGGCCAAAACGTCGTAAGCGACATTTTTTACGAAATAGAGTTATATATACAGTTAGAATCGGCTTTTTTTTCTCCGTCATTTGGTCTAAGTTTCATGACGCTACAAGAATTTTTTTGTCGCTTAAGCGGGCACAAATTTAGGGCAATGCCATTAAATTTGTCGTCGTAAACGACGGACATATTTGTGTTTTTTTTTATTATGGTAGTTGGACGAAAACAGTTCTTCAAAATTGACAGTTATGCTATTTAGGCTTTATGTAAAATATTGTTTCTTGCACGTTAACCTGTTTGGGCTGGAAACATATTTTACAAATAAATAGATTACTCCAATTTTGCTTACATATTCTTGGTCTAAATTTCTGCTTAGGACATTAGGTCTCATTCTTAGAAAAAAATAATTTTCATTTAATACGTTTAGACCGAATTATCAAGACTTTATTTGGCGTTTAGTCCTTTTTTTTCGAGTCCCTATGTCAATTATCGATGACGCTTAATATAAATCGCTCAAACAAATCTCACCTAACATATTGTCGCTTATCCTTTTTTTCCCCCCGATAAATTTTAACAGAATGGTGGTTAGATAAAAAGGTAAAACGAAAATTAATAGTTAACCCAATTCGAATAAATCTAATCGTGAAGAATTTGGCGATTGGCTTGTCCAACAAAAATGAAACTCTTTCACTCGTTTGAATCAAATGGGGTTATAGTTGAACAACGAACATCCAGTGCTCACACGACTACGGCATAAGCACCACATGTGCGCGTGAGTCATTTTGGCGCGCGGTCTTGTGTCTACGTAAACTGTTAAAAAGGTAAGTTCATAGTTTGTCTTATTGATAATAATTGTATGTAAGTATTGCCATTTATTTATTTAGATATAAATCACACATAATGTCAATATGAGTGGTTAAATGCGTATACGCTATATTAGTTTTTGAATGCTTTATTTGTTAGGTAGCTTTGCTATGCTTTGATTTGGTTGTGATCATCATTATTTTAGCTAGAAAACGAAGTATAAGTGTATGTATACTGTATCTTGAGAACAGGTGGTAACAGGTAGCGCAACTTGATGAAGACAAAGATTACTCCATGTTCAGGGGATCACGACTCTCAGCACTGAGGAAAACGATGCAAGGAGGAGGAGGAGATACAATTTTCCTGTGTTACTGTAACGATTTTATTGAGATAAAAAACATTCTGCTAGGAAGCTGATTCACTCATTTTGAACGCTTTAGTGTATTGGTGATGTAATGTCATTATTGTATTGCGGTACAACTCTCATGCTCAGCTCTCGGATTCGATTCCTGGGTCAAGTAAAATAATATTTTGATTTTATGCTCAGTATCAGCCTGGTAAATGGCAATTGACTCGCCCCCTATTACATGGGACCTAACATAGCTGGGTGAAAAATTGCTGTGAGAACACCTCTGCCTACCTTCGAATGTAAGTA
The DNA here is from genome assembly GCA_947568825.1 of Sphinx pinastri. Classification (NCBI taxonomy): domain Eukaryota; kingdom Metazoa; phylum Arthropoda; class Insecta; order Lepidoptera; family Sphingidae; genus Sphinx; species Sphinx pinastri. The sequence continues at coordinate 11,611,463 of OX387618.1, read as the reverse complement.
AGTATGTATACTATTGTATATGTGCCTATATACCTCGCTATTACATAGTATTAGTGACGTCTTGAAAAACACTTGATTAGTAATTGGTAGATTGGTAGGACACCTTATTTTCTAGTCCTGGAGAGTATCCTTGATGTTTTAGCACTTGTTAGATTGTGATATTGTACCTATTATATAATACTATACAATCCTACTACATTACTTACTTACTACACTAAAATTACTTTATTCTCCATCATGGGGCCTTGATATCTATCAACTATCTAACACCTACTCGATGAGACCATCCTTATGAGACCAAACACGCTATATCTGCTATAAGTTGCTAAGGAGTTGGGTATCCCGCAGAATACTTGATGCTGCAGCATCAGCTCATGTTTAAAAATATTGCCGAAGTCACAGTACACCAAATTTAAATTTAATCGGGCTTTTTAAATTGGAAACGAGCAGATAATCTTCAAACGCCTGAACAGATCTTCATAAATTATAGCTAAGAACCATCGTGATCATATCAGCTTTCATACAAAAAAAACCGCGTCAAGATTGGTCTATTCGTTTGAGAGCTACGATGCGACAGACAGATATACAGATACACATCCTAAACTTATAACAACCCGCTTGTGTCGGGGGTTAAAAATTGCAGTACTTAAATCATAATGTATCGCTTTGGATAGTTATCTGTAGTAGTATTAATATAGGTATATACCTAATTAGTTTAGTTACATACATCCATTTAGTACGTAAACCCATAGAGTATAGGTGTTGCGCGACTTCATCCGCGTGAAAGACATTTCACGGTGTAAAAATCCTACTGTGTACTTTTCACTGTAGCTATCCATAGCGTTATCGGTACGATGCCATCAACATCAATTACTATACTCAGATAAAAAAAAAATTACCTACGAGTGCAATTAACCATGATAAAAAGTAGCATAACATACGCTAATCTGATAATATGGTCTATGTCTGTGCCAAATATTATGCCAATCCATTCAGCAGTTTGTGTTTATTTCTCACAAACATTGAAATTCATACAAACTTTCGCATTAATATTAATAATTTATTTTATTTATTTATTTATTTTCAGCATGGAAAACTTACAGCTAATAATTATATTAGGAATAGCAACAATTTAGGTGTCAAAAAGCCAATAACAAGTTCTCACTTATAGAATTAAATTACGTTACTTGAGTGTGAGCATAACTCTTTTGACAAAAAATTAAAATAAATAAGTTAAATAAAGTGACTGCCTCGGTGGCGTAGTTGTATTAAGGTACGACTGCAATGCTGAGGTCTCGGGTTCGATCCCCGGGTCGGGCAGTGATATTGGGTTTTTCTATTCAGTATCAGCCCGAAGTCTGGAATTTGTGACCGATATGGCGATAGGCTTGCCCCCTATCACATCATGGGACGGAATAAAAATGGCGAAAAGTGGGTGCATTAGTTGCGCCTCTGCCTACCCCTTCGGGGATAAAAAAGGCGTGAGTATGCGTATGCGTTAAATAAAGTCAAAAACAAACAAAACGAAAAATAACGGGTACAAAAAATAAAATAAAAACCATTTAACGAAAGAAATCGAGGGCTAAGCACCTCCTCGCCACAGACACACTTGTTGTAATAATTATTATATTATAGTAAGACAAGATTTTTCCGTTTCAGGCAGCCCATTTTGTCTCAAAAACATCGGGCATCGGACATTATCGGCAAAGCATTACATAAATCAAACATATGCCTCCATACTCGAAGAAAACTTTATTTCGATAATCTAGAGAAAATAAAGACTGATTTAAGAAAAACAATATTTTTTTTATATCCCAGGTCTCTGGGTGCAGATCCTATAGAATTATGGTTATTTTATAAGAAAATCACACAAAGTGCTTTCTTGTTTTTTAAAGAGCTGAATGTAAGTTTTATAAACTGTTCATTTATTACAATTTCCCTGTCTGTTTGTCACTACCCAAGAGTCGGTTATATGATATTTCGTGCTACTTGATAAACAAAAAAACTCACAGTATGCTCTTTTTCCCTCATTTAAACAAAATGAAAAAGGCAGTTACATCATTTAGGCTGGAAGAGGATCAGTGAGTTGTCTCATTTACGACGTTCTTCCTGTTAGTAAAATCAGGTACATTTGAGGGTAAGCGACAGTAAATAGTGTTAAAACGGTGATTTATATTAATTAAACAATGCAGTTTTGAAGAAAACCATTTAAAAGCTATATGGTTAAATTTTGAAACTTTTGGAATCAAAGGAAAAAATTATATCAATTTTTTTCGGTTATTTTCAACTTTAAACCACTCTCCTGTAAAATTTGTAAAGTGGCGGTTATCCCCTTTTGGCCGTTAACCGTCGATATAATTTTTACATAACACGTAATTTTATTTAATAATCGCACCTCTATATCTGAAATAACCTGTATTCTGACCTCTATTAATGGAACCCTCTGTAAATGAGACAGATAATTATTTATACCTGGATATCTGAGACACTGGGTAAGTGGAATACCTCTATAAGTGAAACAACATTGCAGGTCCTTTAATGTCTCACTTAACCAGGTTTCACTGTATTATGTTATATTTAAATTTACTTATTTTTCAGTAGTTTTGATGAAGGTCACTGGTCTAGAAAACAAGCTGAATTATTCACGGCTCAGCAAGCAAATTTCCTTCAAGTAAACGAGAAAAAAGCTTTACCACCACGTCAATTACAAAAAGCGATAGCGCAGATCGTGCATGACATTCCAGAATATTCAGATATAGTGAGTTGACGAGTATTCCAAATAATGACGCATCAGAGTCAGTGGCGTAGCGTACCTGGGGGGAAGTTCTTTGCATGATGAAATGACCGTTTTTTTGTCCGGTTCCTTGGGGCGGCAAATTTTGGGTCCGCCCCGGGCCACAACAACCCACGCTACGCCAGTGATTACAGTTATAAAATTGTAAACATTACATAAGCTTCATGATCGCAATAAAAAAAAAGGAAACACTTTTCAGCATTTCCTGAGCTTCTTAAATTGTTTACGCACAAATGAGTTCTGTGGCGCTCAGGACTCGCTCTACAATTGTTTTGATCGTTCGGGACTCCGGGCGGGCAGTGCATCCAGCGATAGGAACAAAAATTTCCTTTTTGCAGCCCTCAACAGAGCTGCATTGCACGCACATTTTGGCCATAAGTAAGTGAGGTCATTATAAATAGGTATCAGTTAAATCCCACAGTTTAATTTGGTCTTGATATCATATTTACCTTCTATATTTAAAGAGACATCAGTTTGAGCGTTAGCGTTATGCAAATGTGATGTTGGTAGGTAGTTCTATGCTTACTTACATACTAAATTGCTAAATTGAAATTATTTTTCTTCAGATATTCTTCTTTGTATATCTTGAGCATAGTAATTTTCGAATAACATAAGTTTCATTGCATAAGTTACAATTATTAGTAATTCATCAAAATGATTATAAGTTTTGATATGGGCATATGAATGTATCGATCTAACGATCATAATTTGATGTGTGCAGGGCGTTGTCGACGGAAGCGGCGCGCGAGGCGGTGTCGCGCGCGCAGGAGGTGTGCGACGGCGACGCGGTGAGCGCGGCCTCGGCCTGGGCGGCGCTGGCGGGGGCGCGCGGCGCGGGCGGGGCGGCCGCAGGGGGCGCGGGCGGGGGGGCCGCAGGGGGCGCGGACGGGGCCCGCGCGCCGCCGCGCGACGCCGACGAGCCCGCGCCGCGCCGCCCGCGACCGCCGCGACACGCCGCCGTCGCCGCACAGTTCTCTGCGCAGCACAAAGCCGTTAACGGAGCTCACCCTGCTGAAGTTTTCCAGGTGAAATGCTTGTACCCGTTTTATATCATTAAACAAAAACTGCTCTTGACCGAAAATAAAATCAGCAATTACCACTTAATCAGCCACCAATGATCGTCGTTTTTGTTGTAGCTGATTACAGATTGTCTTGGTTAACAGATGTTGATGAAAAGCGATTTGCACAATTACCTTCACTCCATGACTGATCTCACGATGACCGGTCTGGCAAACACTGCGGCGCTCTGGGCGCTGTATGGGAAAACTGAGATGGCGTCGGTCACTTCGCAATTACTGCTCAACCTAAATACTAGTATGCGACTATAGTTGGGACAAAATAAGCTGGCCGGTATGAAAATTTATTGACACTTCACGGAATACTATGTGTAAGGAAGAGAACAAAAAATCGGTTGTTACAAATAACCGATTCTTGAATGCAGTCGGTTTTATATTCAAGGAGTTTATTATCGTATGTAAATAGATAATAGATTATTATTTAGTCTAACACATTACAATCAGGAGTTTTTTTTATTACAGTAGTTAGTTATTGTTAGTCGTTCATTTTCATAACTTTTAAATTGGTTATTAGTCATTACAAAGAAATAGTTACCGAGTGTGTACTGAAAATAAAATAACAAATATAGTGCTACGGTTTAACTTATTTACTTTGGAGATCTTCGATTTCTTTTTTCGAGTATGAAATGTGTATGTTTTTTTAAAATATCGAACGCATTATTTAAAACTGTTTGCAAAATGTACTTTAAACATAATTTTAAATTATGCAGCAGTGTTTTTATTTGCATCCAAAGTTTTGTTTTTTTTTAATAATCGGGTAGGTAGGCCCCTTTTTGGACATGTCCTTTTTTGGGTAGACGTTCTCACAAAATTGTCGCGTCGCGAAAAATTTTAATTGTCATGCCGGTCAGCTTAGTTTGTCCCAACTATAGTAATATTTTTTTTTATAAAATGCTTTCGTTGTTGATTAAACAAAACCGATTCTATAAAAAAAATCATGAACACTAATAGAAAAATGTATTATCCTTGGCTAACATATTTATATATACGCTACATTTGATTTGATGCCATAATCTGGCATATCCTGGAATAATCCGGGAATTTGAGTTGTGAATGTTGTAGTTTGCGGAGGTTGTGACGTGCGTGTTTTTTTTTATTTTTTTTTATAATGGCATTTGTTTTCACATTTTGCCAATGTCAAGTTTGGTTTGTCTATTTTATTATCTGTAGTATGTCGAAGTAAAGCAGTGGCTACATTACCAAGACTTTATCGAGGAGTTTTGGCAGCAACAAAAAACACTTGATTAGCACAATTATTTCAATTCACTTCATTTGAGCTCTTTAATAGAACTATATTGGATAATATACCACCATAATTATGCAATATAACACTAAATATCACCAAAATAATGAATTAAAACAAGAGCACCTCATAGCACTTCCAAGATCCCGCCAAAAAAACTCGACGTGCGTGTTGTTGCAGAGTGCGGGTCGGGCGGCGCGGGCGGGGCGGGCGGCGCGGCGGCGGTGGCGGCGTGGCGCGCGCAGGCCGGCGCGGTGTGCTCGCTGGCGGCGCACTTCCCGACGCGCGCGGTGCGCACGCTGTCGGTCGCGGCGCACGCCGAACGCGCGCTGCATACTGGTGCGATACTATTTTTTGCTTTACCCATAGAGAATTTGATTCCGGCTCTTTTTCTGATCCCGGGAAAATTAATAGTAATGACAAGTCCGTCAACCATTGGTAACAATATATTTAACTTTTGGTAATATGGTTAGGTGCAGTCAGCAGCATAACTAGATGGCAAATTCAAAATTTTAAATTGCCTACATACTTTTGTGTTCTTACTAGTCTTGTTTTTCTCTTTACAAAAATAAAATAAAAGGTATTTGCTTTACTTAAAACGAAGAAAACAATATTTCAGTTTAACTTAGTGCGTATATAGGCGATTTAAAATTTTGTTTTTGTACAGATATTTATGCTGCTGACTGTACATTTTAAGTTTTCAAAATTAAAGTTTTATTTATTTATTGCAGGGGAGTGTTAAAGTCAAACTAAATTATACTTCTACTTTCTTTCAGCCCTTAACCACCTACCATCAAATTCAGTCTCGTACATTTATGTGAAGAATAGTGTTTAACCGGTGAAATCGACCCTAAAGCTTGATATTAGTTATGACTGCCTCGGTGGCGTAGTTATATTACGTATGCGTTACGAGTACGATTTGCGTGCTGAGGTCCTGGGTTCAAATCCCGGGTCGAGCCAACAAACATTGTGACTGGGTTTTTCCATCTTAAAAATTACTCAGTCGCACCTCGGAGTCAGGAAGTTGGCGGTGTGATACCCCCGTGCTTCAGAAAGCATGTAAAGCCGTTGGTCCTGCGCCTGATCTCTCTCCGGTCATGTCGGATTGCCGTCTCACCGTCTCACTATGAGAGTGAAGGAATAGTGAGTGCACCTGTGTATTGCGCACACACTTGTGCACTATAATATCTCCTGCGTACCTGGCTAATCTCTGTTGAGATTGGCCGCCGTGGCCGAAATCGGCTAGGAAGGGATATTAGTAATAAGAATTACGAATTGATTTTTTTTTGGTTTGTAGTCGTTTTTGAAGTCTGTTTAATTTTTTGTTAATAATTTGACTTATATTTCTTAGGTAATAGTTTAATAAGAGACTAAAAATATAATTTAAAACACGATCCATATTTTCTTTGTTTTCGTATTTTTATATGATCGAAAGAAGTTGTAAGTATCGTTCTTGGAACCATAGATTAATCAAAAATAATTATTACTCTATAAAATATATATTTTTTGAATATTTAATCAAAATGTGAGTGTTCTAGAATTTCCTAGCCTTAACATGTATACATAGTCATGCTTGTGATATAGACCATATTCCAGAAAGTACTACAGGCCGCATGGTGGCTGTATCTATCACACGTTTTTTCTTGTATCAATTTGATTGTCGATTAGGTATGCTCACTCCGTTCTTTAGTATATGGTTACTACAATCCGAGCTAGATTACTTGGACGCTAGGTAATATAGCAGCGGCTTACTATATAAGCGGTATTCTTTCCAATGTTTTTTAAATTATGTTTTTCAAACTGCCTCGGTGGCGTAGTTGTATTACAGTAAGACTACAATGCTGAGGTCTCGGGTTCGATCCCCGGGTCGGGCACAGTGGTATTGGATTGTTCTATTCAGTATCAGCCCGGAGTCTGGAATTTGTGACCGAAATGGCGATAGGCTTTCCCTATCACATAATGGGACGGAATACGCACGGCGAAAAGTGGGTGCACTAGCTGCACCTCTGCCTACCCCTTCCTGATGCCGCAACGCGCACGTCTAATCTAGCTTTCATGTATTACTCGATTTCACACTTGAGTAAATGTTGCCATTGGTTCTGTCAATAATGTTTTTGTAATCGTACTTCACTTGCAGGTAAATGGGAGGAAGCCGATCAGAGCATACGCCAACTCGCTTCATTAGACCGATGGAGTAGTCAACTTCTCAAAGCTGAAATGTATTTACTTAAGGGTGACGCGACGGAAGCGATAGATTCTCTGAACGATGTTTTAGATTTCTGCAAAACGCAAGACGATAGCCTTCACTTCGTGTCCTTAAGATTGAAAGCGATGATTCTCATGTCACAAGTGCAACATTCTTTTAGCAGCATCCAATCCACTAATATTATGTTACTCAATGAAGCTCTCACTATCGCAAAGAAATACCACTTGCATTATTTGGCTACAACAGTTGAAATGCACATTGCTAACGTGCAGTTGAACATGGGTTGTGCGAAGAATGCCTTAATTTTGGTGCGAAAAGTCTTGCCATATATAATGGCACATGGTAGCACGTACGATTTAGCTAGAGGTAATAATGTTTTTTTTAATATAATGAGCATATTATAGCTATATAAAATTGCATATTTTAATAATATATTTTTGTTGCAGCCATGTTGTTGTACACAAAGTGTCGTATTGCTACGGCCCCTATAAATACAGAAACGAGGATGCAAGTCCTGCAGTCATGCTGCGATGCATTGGAGTCTGTTAAAAGCAACTTTTCCAAAGTGGGTGCTCACGCTAGGATTTTACAAACTTGGTACTTACAGGTAATAATATACGATTATAAAAATTATATTATTTTAGTAATGTAAAGATCAATAATTTATGTGTTTTTCTATGTATGTTTTGTTTGTTGTTCTGGGGTGTAAATTAATTGTTGTTTAAATATTCTTTTAGACTACTTCTGTGGCGTAGTTGTATTACGGTACGACTGCAATCCCGGGGTCTCGGGTTCGATCCCCGGGTCGGGCATAGTGATATTGGATTTTTCTATTCAGTATCCGCCCGGAGTCTGGAATTTGTGCCCGATATGGCGATAGGCACGCCCCTATCACATTATGGGACGGTAAACGCACGGCGAAAAGTGGGTGCACTTAGGTGCGCCTCTGCCTACCCCTTCGGGAATATATATATATATATATATATATATATATATATATATATATAAATATAACAATAAAAGACCTACGCTGAGTTTCTTGGTGCTTTTCCGAAGCACTGGTAGAATCTTTTAGATGATAAAAACATTGTAAGAAATGACGTGTAAAAGTGCGCTTAGGGGCCTAATTACTGAATAAATAATTTGAATTTGAATAAACAGACGTGAGTGTGTGTGTCTTTTAGATAGTTACATTTTCTATGGTTTCTGCCAGAAACATGCAATGAGTTAACATATTAAATCCCATCCAGGATGTTGGTGTTGGTCTATACTCTATAGGATGAAATATGCCCGTTAGTATGTCACAAACGGTAAGCTTTAATCTAAATTAAAGCATGGATTTTATTATCTTTTCAGGCTCAACTGTACCACGATATCGGAAATCACGCTGCGCGTAACCAATGTGCTTGGATGTACAGACAGCTTGAACAGAACCACATTGAACCCTCAAACATGCTACTTGTTATGTATTAAATAATAAAGTTTAAATTTATTACTTTGATGAAGTATCATTTCATCATCTTCCACCTGTCCCCATTCCACTCTTACCTGAACCTGGTTTGCTACAAGTGCGGAAAACGTGCCTGGTGAGTGGTGAGATTCAAAGATGCCAAGTTATTATTTTATCTATGCCCAATTAATGAAAACATTTGCCGACACGACGTGATATTGTTTGCTGAATGGTATTAAAAAAAGTAGGTAATGAGATAGTTATGCCCGCGCATACTGCAGCCTCAAAGGGCCGCATTGCAAAATTGCGCAAAAGTACATAGGAGTCGCGTCGGGGCGCACCGCCACGCAATAATTGATACAGTCAGCCCATAGATAATACTCTATATAGGGAAAGTCAGCCGATGGCAGTCCAAGGCGATGGATGTATGAAACGAACATTATTGTGTTAATAATAAAAATAATAAAAAAACTGCCGTCCCGCCCTAATGTGCGCTAGTCCGCGACTATAGAGACCACAGAAGTATAACAAGCAAAGTCTTTCTTGTTATACTTCTTGCAAAGAAAAGCTTTGGGCATTAGGAGTCCCTAATGCCCAAAGCTTTTCTTCAAATTAATTCTGTCAACTACCTGAGGCTTGAGGAAGAGGGGTACTGCATTACGATTGGCCGTGCCTACATCATTACGTTTTATGTAGCCATAGTAACACTATTTTTATTGGGTGTTTCACTTGTCGTGTAATGCTAAACAACTAAGCAGTAGAGATAGCATAAAATGCACTTAAGTCAGAAAGAAATGCAAATATAATTTGACAGTAACGGGCCTCAATGTAAAATGTTTAAATTCATAATGGCAGATATCAAGATGAATTTCGATAATTTTTAAAAATGATATAAGTCAAATTATTGACATAAATATGAAAAGTAATGCTATTTTCCTGAAAACCCGAAGTCTGTTGGTTTTAATAACACCACTGTTTTGTGCAAGGGGCGATTATAATATTTATTAAATCGATAATGTGGAAGTGTTTACGGCTCACAGTTGTGGTCGCAACTGACTTGAAGATATTGAACGACAAGTTACGTCTGATGTATTAGTCAGATGGGTTTTCCGAAACCGATCGCCTGTTATTCGACGTCGAGAGGCTACATGGTCGCTGGCGCTAGCCTTAACTCCATTACGAAAACTACAGACAAATAAAATGAACCAAAAACAATTAGCTTATATTTATTTTAACTCTTCAATACAGCTTATCATTCAACAGAGCTTTTTCGACGATTTCGGCCATGGTCACTTTAATATCTCTGGAAAGAACTTCGGCCACCAAAACTTTTGTCTCTGGTTGCACATCAGAATGTACGTAAGCACCCTCGCCAAGTATATGTGCATCATTCCAACAATGTCCTAGTGATGCTTGAGATTCGCATATTCTGCCAAGCTGTAGAAGTAAGGATGTGATGTCTTCTAGAAGTGATGGGAATGCTGTACATATACGTACAAGGGATTTAAGAACTGGCTGAAACAGTTCCAAACGCAAGTCGCTTGGTAACACGGACAACAATGTCGATAGGGTATTTACGCACAGTCTCGCAATTGACATGGCCTTAGGGAGGGCATACTGTATTGATAAATGTGATACAAGGTCGACTGCAAATATTTGCTTCTCGAGAGATGCCTGACTTAAAAGTTCTGGTATAAAATCCAAACAAATGTGCATCGATGGAATTCCTTGCACCGTAACAGGTAGTAATTCCCGCGGATACCCTTGAAAGTGTACGAGCTTGGCTAATGACGGCTCTGCAATAAACACTTGATGTAGAAAAGAGCATATTATACTTCTGATCTCCCGCAATGACCACATCAATTCTGGTTGGCTTTGGTCCTCGGGCGTTTCCAGACAGGCTTCCAATAAAATTTGTAAAGCTGCACTTTCTTGTGCAGCAATAAGTGCGTTTTTCAATTCTTCTCTTTCCGAGTCTGATGTTAGTTGACCGCTCTTTTCCAGTAGAGGCTTGTCTAACAAATGTCGACTCAATTGACTTCTGGAAGCAGCTAAACTTGCTTCTAAAATCCTCAAGATAATTTTTAGAATCGGCCCACATCTAAAGACTCTCATGTCACATCTCAAAACTTGTAAAGGATCTACCAGAACGTTTTCCTGCGTTATTGTTACACTTTTGAGACTTCCGTTAAAGTCTAGCAGAGCGTTGATAGTCATTATCCACAAACAGCGAGGCAATACTGTGTTAAGACGTAGCCAAACCTCTCTGTATAGTTCTTGAATATGACGTGGTACTTTATCTCCAAGCACACTTTTAATATACTTGACAAATATTTCTGCGAAAGGCCAAATGTCCGTTGGATTTTTGTTGAGCATAGCTTTTAGTATCTTACCAGTTTTGTAAGGATTCTCTTCTATACTTTGGAAAGCTTCATTTATTGAAGAATCTGAGAGATTTATGTCTACACAGTGGCGACTTGTATCACCGAATATCTGATCATCCATCCAATCGTCAACGAGAGATAATTGTGGAAAGTGTGTTGCTAATAAACGTAATAAGGGGCTAAACAGTCCACCATAACTCATTTGATCCTTTTGTGCTTGGTGCAGCAAATACTTTATCGGTAATTCGGATAAAAAGGCAGCTGAGTAGCTTTTAACCTTCCTTCCATTAGCTATCAATGTCGCGGTGTTAGATAAACGGATGTCTTCATATAATAAGAGATAGTAGATCAGAAGTAACTGGGAAGCTAAAGTTGGCTTCTCCAAATTGATTTCCACTGAAGATTCTCCATTATCAATTTCCATGTGAGAGAATGGTTTATTTTGTATATCAAAATTGGCCCCGAAAATAGAATTCCTAAAAACTCTTCTTATTTCCTCCTCTGTTATAGGCTTGTTAACATATTCATTTGTGCCTTTGTTATTTATAACCAGTATTGAATTGACATATACTTCCACTAAAGCGGGCATTACAGGATGCAAAGGCGCAGTGCAGTTACAGATTTGACGATATATCCAGTTTTTGATAGGAACCTTGTGTTTGGAAAATGCTCTTGACTTTAACAATTGATGAATGCAGTGAACAGGTAAATAACCAGGTATGTTACTGTTCAGGTTAGCCGTCACTGGCACCTTGACTGCATGAGCTGTCACTACCTGCAACAACCGCCGAATGTAATAAGTTTACCACTGTAACACGCCACACTCATTTCAGCTAATTGTAATAATGTATTAACAATATGTCATATTACACCAAAATAAAAGGTCAAATTATAAAATGAATCAATTACCTGCTCAGTAAATATTTCCTGCGTGAATGCTTGCTTTATTCGTGCCACGCCGTTTGGTCGCACCGGCACCCGCATACCGAGAGTGGCGCAAACAAGTTCCCCCACAGCAGTCAACTGGCCAGAGTGGAAATGTATAGCTATTAGTAGCAACATTTCACCGAACGATGCCGTCACACCGGAATTACTGGAAATATGTATGTTAAAATTATATAGATTTGCTGGTGGTAGAATATATTTAATATCCGCCCGGATAGCGATCACCGTACATAAGATGTTACAAGCCGCCATAGTAGCCCACGAAAGAGTGCCGCGTTCCAGGATCAGCCTGTGTATATCCGATTCAAACAGGCCGACATAACTGTGTCGACTGATGTGGGATAATCATCGCTCGTCAGTCGCCACTCTATCTGGATCTCTCTCCCTTTACCATCAGGTGCAGTGAGGACACTTTGCCGTGCCCATATAAAAAAAACAAGAACCATAAAATTGTATCCTGGTGTAGGGAATAATATAATAAAGGTGACCGAGCGATAGTTTTTTTTTTTTTTTTTATTATTGCTTTGAATGACGAGACGAGCTTGCCGTTCGCCTGATGGTAAGCGATACGACCACCCATAAACAGTAGCAACACCGTGCAGCACCTTGAGTTACAAAGTACTGTTTGGCATTCCACTGCGCTCATCATCCTGAGACGTAAAATGTTAAGTCTCATTATGTCCAGTAGTTACACTGGCTACAATGTCCTTCAAACCGAAACACAACAGTGGATGCACACTGCTGCTTGGCGATAGAAATAGACATTGCGGTGGTACCCACCCAGACGGACTCTTACATATGAGAGACTTACCACCCTAATAAAAAAAAAAGTCATAATTTATTTTTACCAATATCGGTTCATATGAGTGATTATACTGAAAATAAGTTTTCCGGACGGCTGGAAAATTTATAGGTGAAAGGACAAATAGTTAAATTATGTGCATTTTATTTATAATATGTTTATATTACCTTTCAAAATAAGCCTCTTCCTTGACCAACCACTGAACCCACTCGATAGCCTTCTTTTCGTGTTCTGGAGCAGCTAAAATATACAAAATGTTATGCTTAGAATATTTACTTTGCAGGTTGCAGTATACGAAAAAAAAGGTTGCATTATGTTGTAGTTACATTAGCTATGACAAGAAGTGACAGAGATTTACTTACACATTATAGACGGACAAGCGAGGATCATGCAGAGACTCAATGAAACAAATCTAACTCCGGCCGGGGTTGGCGGTGGCTTCTGCGTTACCAACCTCAGTAGACCACCCACTTCATCATCTTGGAACTTTATGCCTGCTATTCCTCTCAGGGCACAATATAACCTCAGTAACGCAGAAGCGTTGACGCCGGCAGTGGCGTCTTTCAGTCTATTCAGTAATTCCTGTCGTAATTTTGTCAAGGCCGTGTGACCGTCGCCTTTTCCCCTTTTGTGCGAGTTACGTAGGAAAGTCGCGAACCATCCTCTGGTGGTTTGATCAGAGCCGAGTAAAAGACCTGACATAAATGAAACCTGGAAAAGAAATAACAAATTCCTTAAATAAAGTGTAAAAATTTTTATTATTTCCATGTATTACATTTATTTTTCATTTGCCTCTATGTAGGAACTGTATCCTTATTATAACTTACAAGATCATCCTGGTGATGTTTCAGAGTTAAGTTGATGACCAAGGATGGTAGGCGCGAGGCCGAAGCTGCCTTGGCCCTGATAGAGGCTGCAATATAAGGGCAAGCATCACATAGGGTTACCAGAGTCTTTGCCCTAATTCCTCCTTCTTCACTTCTTTCAGTGTTCAACACTAGAGATTCAGCAACTGGAAGAAATAATTATTTATGATATTATCATTTATCTATAAACAGGTTGGATTTTAATGACAGGATAAGAAGAACATCTTGATTGCTGTAGATATAGGAAAAGCATTCTAGTCATACAAAATTACACAATCTTTGATAAGCAGGTAAATATTTGTTTACTTTTTTGATATGGGGCTGTGCAAGAGGCTGTACATAGTATGTATAGTCAGCAGCATAAATATCTGTACAAAATCAAAATTTCAAATGGCCTGTATACGCATTAAGTTAAACTGAAATATTTTTTTCTTCGTCTGAAGTGAAGTAAATACCTTTTATTTAATTTTTGTGAAGGGAAAAATAAGATTAGTAAGAACACAAATGTATGTAGGCAATTTGAAATTGTGAATTTGTTCATCTACTTATGCTGCTGACTGTACACAGCTTGTCAGAATCAAATATCCTTCCTCCAGTAATTTGCTAAATAAAGATTGTTTCAGCAATAATATTTTGTGCAAATTAAATTTTAATACTAATATTTCTTATGCTATAACATTAACAAGTTTAATTAAAACAAATAACACAGAGAGATACCTTCTTGCAATGTATCAGGCATGTTGGCCACCACCCATGATATAATTATGGGGCCCTTATTGACATGTAGCAGCACTTCTACTATGTCACATATGTTCAACAGGTTGGGCAGTTCTGCAAGACTGATGCATATGACATCAGTTATCTCTTCTAAATACACATCATTATCAAACAACTCAGAAGGTTTTATTGTATACTCCACACTAGAATTTTTATTTTGATTATATTCTGTGAGTTGTGCCTGCATCTGCAGGAGTTCTGACAGGACTAGACGTACTTTCCTGGCTGAGTCAGACTGCTCAAAGTCACTTGCTATTCCATTGACTATACTTGGTACTAAAAATGATTCAGTGCATTGAGAACCATTTTTTTGTCTGAAAATGAAATAAAATTTCGATACAATGACACACACACACACACACTCACGCCTTTTTATCCCCGAAGGGCTTAAGGCAGTGGCACAAATAAGCGCACCCACTTTTCGCCGTGCGTATTCCCTCTCATGATGTGATAGGGAGTGAGCCTATCACCATATCGGGCACAAATTCCAGACTCCAGGTGGATACTGAAATCTAGAAAAATCCAATATCACTATGCCTGACCCGGGGATCGAACCAAAGACCTCAGGATTGCAGTTGTAACGTAATACAACTACGCCACCAAGGCAGTTCTTTATAATGAATCACTGAAATAATCATAAGAATTTATTTAGGAAATTTATATTGAGCACAAAGTAATCTATTTGTGACCCTGGTTAGTTAGCAGTTCAGGTAACACTACCTCATTTGCAGTTCTTTCTTGAGATCAACCTCCAATGTGTGGAATTCAATAGATAAAAGAGACACAATAAAATTTACTAAATCTATTCCTGATAACAATGTTAATATGTCTTTCTTGGCTTCCGCACAATATTTGGTGATATCCAAGGGAGATATGAGTGCCATGCGAACAAGGCATGGTATTATAGGTCTTATTTCATCAGCTGTACATTTCATAAGTGCTGGAATATCCACATCTTTTATAGTTTTGAAAACATGTGGTTGAACCGGTTTCATAAATTCAATATCCATTGTGGGGCCAGCTGCAATTCAAAATACAATATCAGTCATAGATTTATAATATCAATTCTAATTATTAACAAGTGCATAGATACTGAATAGAATATTGTAAACAGTAGGTCAAAAAATACATTTAGTTACAATATGCAGTGCGTCTAATGTTATATGGCAGTGTTTACAAATTCAAATGCAAGTGTCTTGGAACACAGAATGTAACAGTGTTTATCATATATGAGATGGCAGTTTATCGTTAAATGGAACAAGGCCATTATATAAAAACAAAATATTCTTATTATATTCAGATAACTTGATCAGAAAGCTATGGTTTTTACTATGGGCAGAAGATAGTCACAAACGATGTGGTATCTATTATAAATATTTCTGAGACCAAGGAATGACAGGCAGCCAGGATAGTGAGGCAACTTACCCACTTTAACAGGTCAGCCAAAACAATTATTGGGAATACCCATACAAAAATGGGTTATTGGGTCCATAATAAATGTCAAAAATTGTTCACGATAAGTGTAAGGAGTGTGTAATATCCAACACAGATATATTTTTTAGTATTATAGTGTGTACTATACGTAGGTATTAAAAGGAGCAATCACTGATAAGCTTTTTTGTGTAGATTATCTGCCTAACCTGAACTTTGGGATTCAAAGATATCTTACCGTTGTGGCAAAACAATTTTATTTTTCCTTATTATGTCCAGATAAAGAAACAATATATCGTTGATCGTAAATTAAAGTATAGGCCACAAAGTAAGTAATACTGTATAGGCAAAAAGCATTATAAACGAGGAACGAGAATATTATTTCCAATTCCAATTTGTTTTGGTTGACCGAATATTATTTTATATATTTTAATTTTTATAATGAACGTGTGACAATTGACAGTGACAGATTACAACAGTGTTGCAAAAATGCAGGGTTACCAACTCCTAAAAAAAAATAGCCCTAAAGTCAAGATGAAATATCCCCAAATAACCCTAAATACAAAATAAAAAACCCCAAAAAAAGCCCTGTACTGTCAATGATAATTTGTACGGTGTAGTGTATACCCAATGTGTATAACTATCGAAGAATATTATTTAAATAAGTTCCCTGTTTTATTAAGGTAAATAAAACACAACTTAGTTTAATTTTAAAACGTGTATTGAAGATTTACATTGTCAATGATTGTAAACAAATCGTGTTGTGTTTGCCGCCGTAGGATGGCGTATCTTTGATGGAGTGCCCACTGCCCATAGTGTTATGATTTATGCCAGATTAACATTCTCGGATTTGAGATGACTCGTGCAGGTTCGGCAGCAGTGTGCATTTGGCATTATAGCATTAT
Organism: Sphinx pinastri; assembly: GCA_947568825.1. NCBI lineage: Eukaryota > Metazoa > Arthropoda > Insecta > Lepidoptera > Sphingidae > Sphinx > Sphinx pinastri. Next base: position 11,594,584 of record OX387618.1, on the reverse strand, counting down.
ACTTTGTGTAAGAACTTGAACGTTTTGCCTTTTTTTTTTTTTTTTTGGTCAGTCAAACAGTAAAAGTGTCCACAGACGATCGGATTCGGTACGGCCGTACCATTTTTTTAGCCATTTTTTTATGCGGTACGGTCTTCACGCCACACGAGCGTACCATACCACGCATTGTCCAGTTTTTTTTTGTGCTAGCAGCTAGGGATGGTGTGTATTTACGCAACCAGGTATTTACTTGCAAGTACGCCGACCAGGTGCTGACCCGAAATACTTGCAAGACTTGAAAGTATTTTACTTAGCTACTCTCTCGTGACACAATGGAGTCACGTGACCTCGGCTCGGCCCGCCACGCGCGTCCGCGCTCAGGAGTCGTCGTCCGAAAATTTACTAATGGTTCTTATTTCAACAAACCCAGTGAACAATTTCCTATGCAAGTATTGAAGTGTTAAAAGTATTTTAGTTGTTAACGCGGATGTGCTCCTTATTCGTACCGAAACATGGGTCAATATCCTATGAAGTAAGAAAATACTTGAAAGTATTTCGATTTTCGACTATCCAAGTGCTATAAGTACTTTGTTTATAAACGCAATTGTGCTCTTTATGTATACTGAAACACGGATCAATTTCCTCTACAGAAAGAATACACTTAGTATTTATAGAATCAAAGTATTAGAAGTTTTTAATTGTGAGCGCGATTGTGATCCTTATTTGTATCGAAACACGGATTAATTTCCTATGCAAAAAGAAAATACTTGGAAGTATTTCGAACCTTGGTTTTTGGCGCTGGTTTTTTTAGGCGGACGTATTTGTAAACCCTGGTTCACGATTTTGCAAGTACGGCCTATGCCTACTAGCAGCGCGTGAACACCTCTCACTGTATGCCTCTGTTCTCTCGAAAAAGGCTACATTAAAGATACCTATTGAAGAAAAACTAATATGGAGCGCTTTCATTAGAGCATAGAGATAGATTATAGTCTCAACTCTGGAATAGCACATAGGTCACTTTTTATTCCGGAAAAATATATAGCGGGAAAAACTTTACAACGCGGTAAATATAAAAAGTAGCCTATAGCGCACAGGAGTAATGTAGCTTCCTACTAGTGAAATAATTTCCTAAATCGGTTCATTAGTTCCTGAGATTAGCGCGTTCATAAATGTGCCCGTGGTACTTGATCATTATTTTGTTGCGGAGTTAATTTATAACTATGTTATCTCCTAACATATTCATTGAAATCAAATGACGTTGAGGGCAATTTTGTTCAAAATAAAATACTTGTGATGAATAACGTATTTAATTGGATAAGGATCAATGTCATGTTCATAAAAATACCTTCGCAAATAATGCATTATTTAAGAACAAATTTGATTACCACAAAAAAGGTTATACTGAGTCAAACTTAAAAGATAGACATATGCTGTCGCGGACTTTTTTTAGAACTTTTAAAGGGAAATAATTCCTTCATACATAATTTTTACGTACGATCGTATTCGGTACGGCCATACCATATTTTAAACCATTTTTTTATGTGGTACAGACTTCACGCCACACGATCGTTCACCACGCATTGTCCAGTATTTTTTGTGCTAGCAGCGCGTGAACACGTCCGCACTGCACAAAAAACTCGCAATAACGACAACAATAGGTCATTAATAACTAATTACCTGTGTGACCGAGCCTAGCTCGGGTGATTTTTGAATACCTACTATACATGTTATTTATTTCTTTAAAGTAGGTGCTAATAATATTTTCCATTTTAAGAAAATATTCACGACTAAAGTCAAAGGAGTCGATACCTACAGAAACACTAATTTCAAAAAAATCGGTTCATCAGCGGTTCAGATTTTATATTAAATATCAGGTTTCATATTTTTTTCATATTGAATTACATCACGAGCACATGGTTCAGTTCTCATCTCTCGTTCCACTTATTTACGAATTGATAAAAGACGAATGTCCTATGTTTATTTATATCCGCAACAAATTTGGTCTTAAAAATATCTTTCCCAGTTTAGTTTCTCCCCTCTTTAGCTGCCCTAAGTTAGTAGTTAACAAATATGAATATCCCATATTTATACTCAAGGTACATCTATATCAAATTTCACCATAATCGTTTCAACGGTTTATTTTCTTTCCTCTTTTTTAACCTTCTTATTTAAGAGTTAATAAAAAACTGAATATATCATATTTATTTATAAGTTTCAAGAGATCCCCAAACCATATTTAAATAGAACTAGCTTTTGCCCTCGGCTCCGCCCGCGTGAATGAGTTTTCCCGGGATAAAAGTCTCGCTTTACATTTTCCTGGGATGAAAAGTAGCCTATGTGTTAATCCAAGCTATAATCTACCCGCGTGCCAAATTTCATCAAAATCGGTTTAGTAGTTTTTGCGTGAAAGAGTAACAAACCTCCATACATCCAGACATCCATAAATCCATACTTACAAACTTTCGCGTTTATAATATTAGTAGGATTAGTTCAGTGGTTTAATTTCTTTCCTATTTTGCCCCTCTCAATTTGGGGTTAGTGAAAAATAATATCTCATATTAATTTTCAAGGTTTAAGATATCCCCAATCCCCATACAGTGCAATACAATCGGAGCAACAGTATTTTTTGCCCTCTTGTAACCCCCTTAGTTAAGGGTAAATAATATATGCCATAGTTATCTTTAAGGTTATAGATATCCCCATACCAAATTTCATTACAATTCGTTCAGGAGTTTAGTTTCTCTTCTCTTTTATCCCCTTTAGTCAGGAGTAAAAGAAAAGAATTAACATTCCATATTTATTTTTCAATATATAGAGCTTAAGATATTCCCGTAGCAAATATAATTACAATCGGTTCAACGGCTTAATTTCTCCCCCTTTTACCTCCTTAATTATGGGTTAATAAAATAAATAATATACTATGTTTGTTTTTAAGGTTTGAGATATTCCCATACCAAATTTCATTACAATCGGTTCAACGGTTTAGTATCTCCCCCCTTCGAACCCCACAAGTTTGGGGTGGATAAAAAAACTGAATACAACAATTTAATTTTTAGAGCTCATACTATCCAAATCCAAAATTTCATTCAAATCAGACTAGCCGTTTCCGAGAAATAAGTGATAAACAGTAATTACTAAATTGGCAAAATTTGTAAAACTGCGGCGTGTACTTTCTTTTGTTTATTATTTTGTTATTTTATTACCTAGCCCGTAATTGACTCTTCTATTGTTATCGCACGCGCCGAAAATTCAAAGCAATTCGTTCTTTTGTTTTATTTTGAAATTACCTTACACGGGCAGACTGTTGTTAGGTAGTGATAGATTATAATCAATACGTTATCATATTATTAGTTTCTCAGACAACTATACGCAGTAAGCGTTATTTGGTTTAATATTAATGCTTGCTGTTTGTATATTTTATAGGAGATTCATAATAGTAAAATAATATTTTTTTATCTCCATTTAACGCCCCTCCGCTGTCGTTATACAGAGTTTACACTGTAATTTATAATTGTTTCATGTAAATTTATTGAAATATGACGATTATTGTCGAAGACGTCGGAAAAAATCAAGTCGACTGGGAGTTTTCATTGCTAACGCTGCCTATTCCTTTGAGATATAATAAAATAATGTATGGTAGAATTGTTCATCTTTTATAGGTCTACAAAAAAGTTCGCGATGGCATATATGTCAGCAAAATGGCGCGCTAACCGTATTGGAAGCTATCTATTCGAAATTTATAATACATACAGAAAAAAAAAATCTCATATTTCTACAAGTTGTTACTTTACTTTGGTAGTAATTTTTTTTATAATTCATAACTACTACTAATTGCTGTACATCATTGTCAATAGCGGCGTGCAGTAAAATTTATGGAATGTAAAATTTTATGACACAACTCTGCATTTGTTTATCTATAATATAAAAATGAATCGCTGAATGTGTTGCTAAGCGCAAATCTCGAGAGTAGCTGAACCGATTTCGCTAAATGTTTTTTTAGAATATTCCTTGAAGTACGAGGATGGTTCTTATGGAGAGAAAAAAATAAAGATTGCCTGAAAAAGTTTAAAACAACACTTTTCTATACTCCCATACAATCGATTCGTAATAATACTTGAAAGTCAATTTGAACTTTAATACCATACCATAAAGTTTGTGTTAATATAGAGGTTCCGGGAAGGCAACACAATTGAGTGATGTTAGTATCGTATACATATTAATGTTAATATTTGTCAATATTTATACGATGGTAACATTACTAAAAAAAATGGTTTAGATTAACAATTAGATCCGGTAGGTGGCGCTGTACTCGGGTTCTGGGATTTTATTTCCTTTTTAGGGCAGGACAACATCTGGCGGGGCCGCTAGTTAAAATTAGAAATTTAGAACAATTAAATCTAATACTATCGTCACTTATAGGATCGCTGGGCGCTGGCTAATCTAAAATTTATTTGTTACATAAATTATTCGTAAATCTTTGCATATTCCCGCCCGTAAATCGTGCATTGAAATGTATGGAATTAGGGCCATTTGCTTGGGGGGGTCTTAAATATAGCTTACTATACTGATTTTAATGATAAAAAAAATAAAAATATCACATAATATATAGAAAGCTATTTAGACGGATACAGTATTAATCCATATCCGATTAAATACGTTAGCTATCTAAAGCATTTCATGCAAATTATAACTGCCTTTTATACCATATCAATCAATCAATCAATCAATCAGCCTGTCGCCGTCCACTGCTGAACGTAGGCCTCCCCAAGTGAACGCCAACCATCCCATTATACCATATAATTTTAATTAATATCTTAGGACTTATCGCAAGTCTAAAAAGTAAATTTTCTTCCTAAGGTCGTTCACCGTAGCAAGTTGATAATGTTCTTTCCATTTATCTAAAAGAATTTGCATCGCTTGATTTCGTGCGTCTTTATTGCAATATAGGCTGAGGGATGAATTCCATAAGCAGGTCAAATCTGTATACAATTCTAACTACTCTATTATACTGTATTTTTCCGTAACAATATCGCGCTCGGAACCTATTACGACGACAGATAAGGTGCTACGTTTGCGAATGTTGAATAGCGACTGAACCGCCGAACGGTACAAGTGTCCACAGACGATCGGATTCGGTACGGCCGTACCATTTTTTTAGCCATTTTTTTATGCGGTACGGTCTTCACGCCACACGAGCGTACCATACCACGCATTGTCCAGTTTTTTTTTGTGCTAGCAGCTAGGGATGGTGTGTATTTACGCAACCAGGTATTTACTTGCAAGTACGCCGACCAGGTGCTGACCCGAAATACTTGCAAGACTTGAAAGTATTTTACTTAGCTACTCTCTCGTGACACAATGGAGTCACGTGACCTCGGCTCGGCCCGCCACGCGCGTCCGCGCTCAGGAGTCGTCGTCCGAAAATTTACTAATGGTTCTTATTTCAACAAACCCAGTGAACAATTTCCTATGCAAGTATTGAAGTGTTAAAAGTATTTTAGTTGTTAACGCGGATGTGCTCCTTATTCGTACCGAAACATGGGTCAATATCCTATGAAGTAAGAAAATACTTGAAAGTATTTCGATTTTCGACTATCCAAGTGCTATAAGTACTTTGTTTATAAACGCAATTGTGCTCTTTATGTATACTGAAACACGGATCAATTTCCTCTACAGAAAGAATATACTTAGTATTTATAGAATCAAAGTATTAGAAGTTTTTAATTGTGAGCGCGATTGTGATCCTTATTTGTATCGAAACACGGATTAATTTCCTATGCAAAAAGAAAATACTTGGAAGTATTTCGAACCTTGGTTTTTGGCGCTGGTTTTTTTAGGCGGACGTATTTGTAAACCCTGGTTCACGATTTTGCAAGTACGGCCTATGCCTACTAGCAGCGCGTGAACACCTCTCACTGTATGCCTCTGTTCTCTCGAAAAAGGCTACATTAAAGATACCTATTGAAGAAAAACTAATATGGAGCGCTTTCATTAGAGCATAGAGATAGATTATAGTCTCAACTCTGGAATAGCACATAGGTCACTTTTTATTCCGGAAAAATATATAGCGGGAAAAACTTTACAACGCGGTAAATATAAAAAGTAGCCTATAGCGCACAGGAGTAATGTAGCTTCCTACTAGTGAAATAATTTCCTAAATCGGTTCATTAGTTCCTGAGATTAGCGCGTTCATAAATGTGCCCGTGGTACTTGATCATTATTTTGTTGCGGAGTTAATTTATAACTATGTTATCTCCTAACATATTCATTGAAATCAAATGACGTTGAGGGCAATTTTGTTCAAAATAAAATACTTGTGATGAATAACGTATTTAATTGGATAAGGATCAATGTCATGTTCATAAAAATACCTTCGCAAATAATGCATTATTTAAGAACAAATTTGATTACCACAAAAAAGGTTATACTGAGTCAAACTTAAAAGATAGACATATGCTGTCGCGGACTTTTTTTAGAACTTTTAAAGGGAAATAATTCCTTCATACATAATTTTTACGTACGATCGTATTCGGTACGGCCATACCATATTTTAAACCATTTTTTTATGTGGTACAGACTTCACGCCACACGATCGTTCACCACGCATTGTCCAGTATTTTTTGTGCTAGCAGCGCGTGAACACGTCCGCACTGCACAAAAAACTCGCAATAACGACAACAATAGGTCATTAATAACTAATTACCTGTGTGACCGAGCCTAGCTCGGGTGATTTTTGAATACCTACTATACATGTTATTTATTTCTTTAAAGTAGGTGCTAATAATATTTTCCATTTTAAGAAAATATTCACGACTAAAGTCAAAGGAGTCGATACCTACAGAAACACTAATTTCAAAAAAATCGGTTCATCAGCGGTTCAGATTTTATATTAAATATCAGGTTTCATATTTTTTTCATATTGAATTACATCACGAGCACATGGTTCAGTTCTCATCTCTCGTTCCACTTATTTACGAATTGATAAAAGACGAATGTCCTATGTTTATTTATATCCGCAACAAATTTGGTCTTAAAAATATCTTTCCCAGTTTAGTTTCTCCCCTCTTTAGCTGCCCTAAGTTAGTAGTTAACAAATATGAATATCCCATATTTATACTCAAGGTACATCTATATCAAATTTCACCATAATCGTTTCAACGGTTTATTTTCTTTCCTCTTTTTTAACCTTCTTATTTAAGAGTTAATAAAAAACTGAATATATCATATTTATTTATAAGTTTCAAGAGATCCCCAAACCATATTTAAATAGAACTAGCTTTTGCCCTCGGCTCCGCCCGCGTGAATGAGTTTTCCCGGGATAAAAGTCTCGCTTTACATTTTCCTGGGATGAAAAGTAGCCTATGTGTTAATCCAAGCTATAATCTACCCGCGTGCCAAATTTCATCAAAATCGGTTTAGTAGTTTTTGCGTGAAAGAGTAACAAACCTCCATACATCCAGACATCCATAAATCCATACTTACAAACTTTCGCGTTTATAATATTAGTAGGATTAGTTCAGTGGTTTAATTTCTTTCCTATTTTGCCCCTCTCAATTTGGGGTTAGTGAAAAATAATATCTCATATTAATTTTCAAGGTTTAAGATATCCCCAATCCCCATACAGTGCAATACAATCGGAGCAACAGTATTTTTTGCCCTCTTGTAACCCCCTTAGTTAAGGGTAAATAATATATGCCATAGTTATCTTTAAGGTTATAGATATCCCCATACCAAATTTCATTACAATTCGTTCAGGAGTTTAGTTTCTCTTCTCTTTTATCCCCTTTAGTCAGGAGTAAAAGAAAAGAATTAACATTCCATATTTATTTTTCAATATATAGAGCTTAAGATATTCCCGTAGCAAATATAATTACAATCGGTTCAACGGCTTAATTTCTCCCCCTTTTACCTCCTTAATTATGGGTTAATAAAATAAATAATATACTATGTTTGTTTTTAAGGTTTGAGATATTCCCATACCAAATTTCATTACAATCGGTTCAACGGTTTAGTATCTCCCCCCTTCGAACCCCACAAGTTTGGGGTGGATAAAAAAACTGAATACAACAATTTAATTTTTAGAGCTCATACTATCCAAATCCAAAATTTCATTCAAATCAGACTAGCCGTTTCCGAGAAATAAGTGATAAACAGTAATTACTAAATTGGCAAAATTTGTAAAACTGCGGCGTGTACTTTCTTTTGTTTATTATTTTGTTATTTTATTACCTAGCCCGTAATTGACTCTTCTATTGTTATCGCACGCGCCGAAAATTCAAAGCAATTCGTTCTTTTGTTTTATTTTGAAATTACCTTACACGGGCAGACTGTTGTTAGGTAGTGATAGATTATAATCAATACGTTATCATATTATTAGTTTCTCAGACAACTATACGCAGTAAGCGTTATTTGGTTTAATATTAATGCTTGCTGTTTGTATATTTTATAGGAGATTCATAATAGTAAAATAATATTTTTTTATCTCCATTTAACGCCCCTCCGCTGTCGTTATACAGAGTTTACACTGTAATTTATAATTGTTTCATGTAAATTTATTGAAATATGACGATTATTGTCGAAGACGTCGGAAAAAATCAAGTCGACTGGGAGTTTTCATTGCTAACGCTGCCTATTCCTTTGAGATATAATAAAATAATGTATGGTAGAATTGTTCATCTTTTATAGGTCTACAAAAAAGTTCGCGATGGCATATATGTCAGCAAAATGGCGCGCTAACCGTATTGGAAGCTATCTATTCGAAATTTATAATACATACAGAAAAAAAAAATCTCATATTTCTACAAGTTGTTACTTTACTTTGGTAGTAATTTTTTTTATAATTCATAACTACTACTAATTGCTGTACATCATTGTCAATAGCGGCGTGCAGTAAAATTTATGGAATGTAAAATTTTATGACACAACTCTGCATTTGTTTATCTATAATATAAAAATGAATCGCTGAATGTGTTGCTAAGCGCAAATCTCGAGAGTAGCTGAACCGATTTCGCTAAATGTTTTTTTAGAATATTCCTTGAAGTACGAGGATGGTTCTTATGGAGAGAAAAAAATAAAGATTGCCTGAAAAAGTTTAAAACAACACTTTTCTATACTCCCATACAATCGATTCGTAATAATACTTGAAAGTCAATTTGAACTTTAATACCATACCATAAAGTTTGTGTTAATATAGAGGTTCCGGGAAGGCAACACAATTGAGTGATGTTAGTATCGTATACATATTAATGTTAATATTTGTCAATATTTATACGATGGTAACATTACTAAAAAAAATGGTTTAGATTAACAATTAGATCCGGTAGGTGGCGCTGTACTCGGGTTCTGGGATTTTATTTCCTTTTTAGGGCAGGACAACATCTGGCGGGGCCGCTAGTTAAAATTAGAAATTTAGAACAATTAAATCTAATACTATCGTCACTTATAGGATCGCTGGGCGCTGGCTAATCTAAAATTTATTTGTTACATAAATTATTCGTAAATCTTTGCATATTCCCGCCCGTAAATCGTGCATTGAAATGTATGGAATTAGGGCCATTTGCTTGGGGGGGTCTTAAATATAGCTTACTATACTGATTTTAATGATAAAAAAAATAAAAATATCACATAATATATAGAAAGCTATTTAGACGGATACAGTATTAATCCATATCCGATTAAATACGTTAGCTATCTAAAGCATTTCATGCAAATTATAACTGCCTTTTATACCATATCAATCAATCAATCAATCAATCAGCCTGTCGCCGTCCACTGCTGAACGTAGGCCTCCCCAAGTGAACGCCAACCATCCCATTATACCATATAATTTTAATTAATATCTTAGGACTTATCGCAAGTCTAAAAAGTAAATTTTCTTCCTAAGGTCGTTCACCGTAGCAAGTTGATAATGTTCTTTCCATTTATCTAAAAGAATTTGCATCGCTTGATTTCGTGCGTCTTTATTGCAATATAGGCTGAGGGATGAATTCCATAAGCAGGTCAAATCTGTATACAATTCTAACTACTCTATTATACTGTATTTTTCCGTAACAATATCGCGCTCGGAACCTATTACGACGACAGATAAGGTGCTACGTTTGCGAATGTTGAATAGCGACTGAACCGCCGAACGGTACGATGCGTCGGCCAGACGACCAGATTTGGTACGGAGCATACCAAATCCGATGTGCAAGCGATCGAACCAACCATACCGTCAATAATAATAATAATGTACAACATACCGTGCGCCTCACGATCGGATATGGTACGGTGGCGTACCGTTTTCGTGGGACGGCCGTTCCGAATACGATCGTACGTAAAAATTATGTATGAAGGAATTATTTCCCTTTAAAAGTTCTAAAAAAAGTCCGCGACAGCATATGTCTATCTTTTAAGTTTGACTCAGTATAACCTTTTTTGTGGTAATCAAATTTGTTCTTAAATAATGCATTATTTGCGAAGGTATTTTTATGAACATGACATTGATCCTTATCCAATTAAATACGTTATTCATCACAAGTATTTTATTTTGAACAAAATTGCCCTCAACGTCATTTGATTTCAATGAATATGTTAGGAGATAACATAGTTATAAATTAACTCCGCAACAAAATAATGATCAAGTACCACGGGCGCATTTATGAACGCGCTAATCTCAGGAACTAATGAACCGATTTAGGAAATTATTTCACTAGTAGGAAGCTACATTACTCCTGTGCGCTATAGGCTACTTTTTATATTTACCGCGTTGTAAAGTTTTTCCCGCTATATATTTTTCCGGAATAAAAAGTGACCTATGTGCTATTCCAGAGTTGAGACTATAATCTATCTCTATGCTCTCATGAAAGCGCTCCATATTAGTTTTTCTTCAATAGGTATTGTGGCGGCATAATTGACAACACCGCCACCTATCCACATGGCTGAGGACTACTTCAATAATAGTCAATTAGATGACCCGACACTCATCGATCAGACATCGAAGTGGTATTGACAGATGGCACCACACGATCGAGAATTGCGATAGCAATATTCGCGCAAAGCGAAGCTTATATACCACCTCCGATCAGGAACCATCGGAGGGGCCGCGGCCGGTCAAGCGCAACATCTGCTTGACTGGGAATCTTCCCCTTCCATAGAGGAACGCATACATCTGTTCCTCTACAGCGGCGACGCCCTTTCGCCGCCAAAGTATCTATAATGTAGCCTTTTTCGAGAGAACAGAGGCATACAGTGAGAGGTGTTCACGCGTTGCTAGTAGGCATAGGCCGTACTTGCAAAATCGTGAACCAGGGTTTACAAATACGTCCGCCTAAAAAAACCAGCGCCAAAAACCAAGGTTCGAAATACTTCCAAGTATTTTCTTTTTGCATAGGAAATTAATCCGTGTTTCGATACAAATAAAAACTTCTAATACTTTGATTCTATAAATACTAAGTATATTCTTTCTGTAGAGGAAATTGATCCGTGTTTCAGTATACATAAAGAGCACAATTGCGTTTATAAACAAAGTACTTATAGCACTTGGATAGTCGAAAATCGAAATACTTTCAAGTATTTTCTTACTTCATAGGATATTGACCCATGTTTCGGTACGAATAAGGAGCACATCCGCGTTAACAACTAAAATACTTTTAACACTTCAATACTTGCATAGGAAATTGTTCACTGGGTTTGTTGAAATAAGAACCATTAGTAAATTTTCGGACGACGACTCCTGAGCGCGGACGCGCGTGGCGGGCCGAGCCGAGGTCACGTGACTCCATCGTGTCACGAGAGAGTAGCTAAGTAAAATACTTTCAAGTCTTGCAAGTATTTCGGGTCAGCACCTGGTCGGCGTACTTGCAAGTAAATACCTGGTTGCGTAAATACACACCATCCCTAGCTGCTAGCACAAAAAAAACTGGACAATGCGTGGTATGGTACGCTCGTGTGGCGTGAAGACCGTACCGCATAAAAAAAATGGTTAAAAAAATGGTACGGCCGTACCGAATCCGATCGTCTGTGGACACTTTTATACAAGAAAACATTTTTATGGCCCTAAAAATAGCCCTAAAATTTTTTGGGCCCTGAAAAAAGCCCAATGCACATATTTCAGCCCTAAATTTAGGGCTAAAAGCCCTAAGTTGGGAAGCCTGCAAAAATGAGATTATAAAATCGGGAAAAATTCCAGATCTATATCGGGAGATAATTATTTGGAACTTAAAACCAAGAATAGTTTTTATTATTACCAGTGGCGTAGCGTGGGTTCTTGCGGCCGCCAAAATTTGCCGCCTCAAGACACCAAAAAACGGTAATTCTAACAAATTATAGTCGAGCGTGCACCCATTTCTTAAAGCTTTTATTTTACAGTTTACAAGGGGGCGCTACCCAGTGTTGCCAACTGGTACCGCCATTAAGTAGCTAAGGTAAGAAGAGGCGCAACTAATGCACCCACTTTTCGTCATGCGTATTCCGTCCCATGATGTGATAGGGGCAATCCTATTGCCATATCGGCCACAAATTCCAGACTTTGGGTTGATACAGAATAGAAAAATCTACCTATAACCTAATCCTAAAAGGTTTAGCTATAAGTATTAAAGAATATAGCTGATTGACATCGAAAAGATGCTACTTTTAGCTACAAAATAGCTAAGTTGGCATCACTGGCGCTACCGAATGCTCAGTGTTACAACAAATGTTAATTAAACAGTCTGATTATACAGTCTATGGAATTTATATCATCCGATAGAAAATTAAAAGGACAAGATATGATATATTTATCAAGATTCCTGGAACTGGATATGATATATATCTCTAAAGGAAATAGTTAACGATATTTATAAAACTTAAAGTTTTACGCGCCTTATCCTACGTGAAAAAATATTTATTACGACAAACCTTATTCTTCTTGATTTAGTTTTATTAGACCTAGTAGGTACTAAGAAACTAAAATAAGTATTGGAATATTAAGACTAAACGTACTAGAATACAGGAATAACGATGTACTAACGTAGGCAACATGGTTTTGTATCCGATTTTGACCGCGTTCATTAAAAGCAGATGAACGGACCGTATTCGTAATTCGATGGTATGGTGCACGGTACTGCGTACATTATTGTTGCTCTTTGAGTATTTTATTTTTATTATTGGTGCGGTTGGCTCAGTCACTTGCACATTAAATTTCGTGCGCTCCGTACCAAATCCGTTCGTCCTGACGACGCACCACAACGTTCGGCGATTCAGTCTGATTCAATCCCTATTCAACTTTCGCATACGCAGCACGTTGTCCGTCCCATTTTATCCTTTTTATTTGTAGCTAGCTTATGTTCGCGACTTCACCCGCGTGTTAGTTTTTTCCGGGCTCAAAGTCCCGCTATATATTTTCCCAGAATAAAAAGTAGCCTTAGTGCTATTCCCCACTATAATCTATCTCTGTGCCAAATTTCATCCAGATCTGCTGTATTATATACTGCCCACTGCTGAGCACGTGCCTCCTCTACAACTTACAAGTATACGTATATAAATAAAATAGAGCCTATTTTTAAAGATAGACCTCTACCAATCTTTATATATGTATTTTTTCTGTGCGTGTGTATGTCACTTAACTCCTCCTAAACGGCTGGACCAATTTTAATGATTTTTTTTTGTGTGTTTTCAGATGGATTCCAGAATGGTTTAGATTAACAATTAGATCCGGTAGATGCCGCTGTACTCGGGTTCTAGGACTTAATCCTTTTTAGGGCAGGACAACGTCTGTCGGGGCCGCAAGTATATAGGTAAAAACCGAATTGAATTCCATGCAATAGCTTTTGCGTGATGCGTCTACAAACATACAGACAGACAGACGAAAATTCTAATAACTGTTGTTTTGACTTCTGTTGTATAATAAAAACCCTCCTATTCGTTTTTATTCAATACCTAGGTATCTTTAATGTACAGACATCAGCCTGTTAAAATTTTATTTTATGTAGGTCATTCGGCCTAAAAGTACGCACTTTTTTTTCTATCGTCTACACAGTCAAAAATATAGTGTCTTGAAAAACGTTTTAACACTCTATGTAAAGTAAATTTATTCTACTTTCATTATTTAAAGAGTTTTTGTACATTACTTCATTGTTTTTTCTGCAATACATGTTTAAGTGCATCGGGAGAAATTCGTACTATTGACCCGTTATGTGGGTAAAACTACGCAGAGTGTTTAATGAGATTTTTTTTTTTCTGTATAATGTTTAAAAATCTTTACTAATAATATTCGACTTAATTGCACTTAAAGAAGAAAAAACCGTGCGATCATTGTAATTAAGTTATAACAGGGTGCGTACTTTCAACCTCGTACTCTTACCCAAACATGGAATATTTTAAACAATCACACGTTAGTTGAGACGCATTTATTTTCTAGGACGGAATTTATAACTAAAATAAATACTACAATAATCATGTAAACTTAACATAATTAACGGACTTTTGTAAACTGACGCACCATCTAGCCATACACTTTTTTCCCAGCACAAAATATTGGTAACTAATTAACAAAATCACGTTGATCACCGTTTTTCGGTAAACAAGTGAGGCTTGGTAAAATAGCTTGTGGCTCTGACATCTTCCCTGACGCGCCCCTGATCTAGCCGAAAAAGTGTTTGAGCCCCCTCAATAGGTTCCGAGATATTGACCATGCGAACTTTTACCCACTGCGTGCTGTTGCCCCGAATGACCTATAGAGAGCGATCTAGCAACAACAGTTGCTAGAACTGACGCAATTTTAGCCTCTTTCGAAAGCATAGGAGGCATACTGTGAGTCATGAGACGTGTTCACGCATTGCTTGCACAGAAACAAAGACTACTGTAGATGCTCGCAGAAACAACTGAACGGTCCGTAGCACGGTCAGTGGTAAAGCATAAACAGACGATCGAATTTAGTGCGGCCGCACCACTTTGTTGTGCGGTGCATTCTTCACACCGAACCACCGCACCGTACCATCTGTGGTACCACGCACCATTCAATTGTTTCTGTGCTAGCGGAATACCTCTCACACCACACTATCTCTCCTATTCTCTCGAAAGAGGCTTAAAACGCGTTAGTTCTAGCAAGTAGCACCAAGAAGTTCTTTATTAATGTAGAAAAAAATTAGGTAGATCTACGAACTTTTCATACGCAACTGTTACTAAATCTACTTAGTTTTCTATTGTGGTCTACGCCTTTATCAAAATACGAGTTGGCAACACTGGACATAAGGCTCTTTTGTATGGGATCCGGAGCGTTCTGAATTCCGATTCTTGTTTCGACTTTCTTTCTTTCTTTCTTTTTGTCTTTTGATTAGAATGCCCGTAATTGCAAAAATACGGATTCGCCCCCGTAGACGAAATAGGACTCTCTGACCTTACTCGTACATTTTATAGAGCGTAAATTCGTTTAAATTTAGATCCTGAACTAAGTACGTAGGTTTTATTTTACTCATTTTGCAAATTGAAAAGTGTGAGTACCTATCAGTAGGTTTGTACTCGTATTATACTCACTTGCAACTGGAATACAAGGATTCACGCGGAAGAAATAATATCTACCACATTACACGGAATTCGTGGCCTAATGATATTATGTTTAGCATAGCATATGAGCCTGGAGTTTGGAATTTGTGCCCGATATGGTGATAGATACGCTCTCTAAAAATTATGGGACATTCTTAACCGATTAAAAATAAAGTCTGTTAAAAATAATTGAATTATTAAATTCCTAATTATGCACTTAAAATGTGAATAGATATTTTGAAAACATCCATTGCACTGATTCTCCAGCTTGTAACTACATGCATTGTCCACATTATAAGTAAGTAGGCCTAAGTATAATTAGGACCTATGGTTCACATTGAAGCAAAATGTGGAGAGTGCTTCCATTAGAGCTGATAAGAGTTTAGTAATTTTTATGTAGATATAATGTGCTTTTCTTGTATATTGGTATAAAAAAAATATTGTTAATGGCTAACAGCTGGTCATCAGATCTGCGGATAGCTCTTTTCAAAACATATAATTAATCTATCATTATATTACATATCAAAACCGATATTTCACCGTCGTTAACATTCAGTGACTACAAAATCTGAGAAGATATAGAGGAGAATGAAGTATGAGTAGGTGACTCTATAAAACAACGTTGAAGTAAAACAGCCTTAATAGGTCTTTATACCAATTATGAAGAAACGTATTCTTTATCAATAACACTAGGGTAGGTACCTACATATGTTTGGGTTGGATATTGTAAGATTGCACCTGTGTACAACTAGGACAAAGGCATACATAGAGAACAAGGAGAAAAGGAGTTGGATAAAATGGTGGCTTTATAATGATCCAGAAACCCAGGAAAGGAAAGGAAAAAAGTTTCGAGGAATGCACGAATAAATGGTAAACTAGGTGTTGCTCGCGGCGTGAAAAGTCTTTCCCGTTACAAAAGTCCCTAAAACATAGTACGACACCAGCGCCATCTATTTAAAGAATCAGATAAAAAATATCGATTACTTCCCATGGGAGAAAATTACCGGGATAAAAAGTAGCCTATGTGTTAAGATGAGTAGACCAGGTTTCCAGTGCGCTGAAGGTCCCCACTAATGCAGTACTTCATCAGGCAGAAGACCGAAGCCGATCGAGAGTCACGATCCTCAATAATGAGGGACCGACTGGAGAGAGAGATATGTTAATCCAGAGCATGATCTACCCGTGTGCCAAATTTCATCCAAATCCGTTCAGTAGTTTCTGCGTTACTTCTAACAAACATCCAAACATTCAAACATCCAAACATTTTCACAAACTTTCACATTTATAATATTAGTAAGATGTAGGTAAGATAAGATGGGCCGGCATTAAAAGCTAAGAGATAATTAAGAGAGATAATCGAAATTCCACATTCAGTTCTCTTTGCCACCTTGGTCAAGACTCTAAAGCAGCTATAGTCAACCTGCGGCCCGACGAGGTTTTATTGCGGCCCGCTGAATGCAAGTGGCCCACCAAACTTCAAAATCTTTACTAAAAGGAATGAAACTTTTCCCTACAATCACTTGTGTACATACACTTTATAAGAAAATAATTATTCAGTTAAATATGAATAGATTTTACTGGAATTAATGAAACATTAAGTTTTATTTACGTTTTTAGATACTTATGTAGGTCAATGAGTTTACGGTGTGCCCTGAGGCACCGTAACTAAGATGATTTGTAGCCGGTATAAAAGAAGGTTGAGAACGATTGCTCTAAAGTCTAGTAGCAACGTATAAAAATATATCGGGAGTAGTTGAAACTAAGCCAAACCATTTTGCGACATATAATTTATAAAACTAATGTGTTGCGAATTACGACCCCGCATTGAAGTACCTAAGAATTTGTGGTATGAAATGATTACGAATATCTAAGTAGATATAGTGTATAAATTATTTACATACTGTATCTAATCGGTTCTAGCTTAAAAATTATAAGTCATGTAGATGCAATAATTCTCGAGTCTAGAGGACACAGCGTTTGGTTCAAAATATGAGGGGAATCGATGTGTGCTGGTTCGGGTTAGAGCAGTAAGGGTCGCATCGGCGTGGGGCGGCGGGCGGCGGAGGGCGGCGGAGGTCGGCGGAGAGCGGCGGGCGGCGGTGGGCGGCGGCTGGTGGCTGGTGGCCGTCGCGGCAGTCGCACGCGAGCACGTGCGCGTACCGCCTCCGCGCCGCCCGGCCCGCCAGCTCCACATTACCCGCGCCCTTGTGATCCTACAAGCTCAATATGTTGGATTACCAGAAATAGCAGCATTGCTCGCAAATTCACTGTTTGTACGTTCCACTCATTAAAACATCGATACGCTTCTTGAATGGGGTCATGTATGCGGTGCCTTAAATATTTATGGGTCAATAGTTATACTTGCTGTATATGGAGAATGCTTACATCATCGATACCATAATTTCGGCGGGAAACGTTAGGAGGGTTGTAGGTGTAATAAAAAAGGTTGTTAACCTAATATTCGATGTGCGTTTTTACTAAAGTTAATAGTGATTTCACAGTATTGAATTAATAGTGCAATACCTTATTCGTAGAGTAGGAACATCATAAATACAATAGGCAAGTGACAAAATATGTATTTAGGCAGCCTGTGATCGGCTACATAAGTGACCCGCCACAATGTGTTGCCATTTTGGTATTAGTAAATAGGTCATCATACTCAAGGGGCCCAAAATCTAGATTGTCGGGATCGATTGGAATGGATGTAGCGTTTTAAATTTTTTGGGCTATTTGTATACTGAAATGTTCAGATTTTTAACAATAAATTAAAATATTTACTACATTATTTAGATAAAAAGGGGCCGTTGTTTCAACCATGGTCAAGTAAAATTAGGGTCTTATCACATCGGCGATTTTGCAAGCGAATACACGGCGAGGCGAAGGCGCTGCGCGCTCGTCCAGTGTACCTAGTAGAGTCTCTACGTCGCGAACGTCACTGCTACCAATTTAACATTCTTATGGCTAATTCAGATTTTTTCATGTGATAGAGCATGAAAAAATTCAATTTAACAAGTGAACAACAACTATTATATTGTATATTATTTCATCTTCCGGCATATTATTAATTAAATTAAGATATTTAAAAATACTTAAACAAATCTTACTCGAGTTACAGGATGTGTAATTAGCCAACTCGAGTGTTCCAAAACTCGAGTACAACTCGAGTGACGTACTAAAATTACTCCAGTGACTCGAGTCACAAAATCCTACTCGAATCGCATCACTAAATAATATAATATATAATATAATAGTAATACTTTATCTGACCACGCATCAAATAACGGCCCCTTCGTTATTGTTGAAAATATCATTACCTATTACTGGGCCTTACATGAAATGTTATTCAATTTCATTAGTTTAGTTTTCATCAAATTTCGTGATCGGCCTACTGGACTGGAGAGTTTGGGACGGGAAAAGTAACGATCTTTGCGCGGTCGTCGTGATAGTCCCTTCGCTTTGGACTGAGTAAACTGCTTTAATCGAAATAGATCATAGTGAGCGACAGTCTTTGTTTGTGAGCGCGCCGTATCGCAGAAGCAGACTGTCAAGTGGACTTGTGAGTAGACGTATTTCAGCCGCCACTAACGCAGAAGACGTTCGGGCCAGGTAAATAAAGATTGACCCCGCGCTGTAGTACAGGTCTGTACAAAAGCTGCAGTAATCTAGGTAACTTCCGGTATTTAAGGGTTTCTGGGTATCATTGCAACAACGGATTACATTTTGTGGCATTCGAGAGAGTTTATTCCTCGTGGTATCTCAGTGCTGACACTCATGCGTCGAAGGAGGATTTCAGTAAGCCGATAGTAGATTACCCCGATTGCCGACATATCCGCTTGATTTGACTCACCGAAGCTGGGACAACAACGGCTCTTTTTTGCAAGGCAAGAAACCCTAAAGATGGTGAACAAACTGTTTCCTGTGCTAAAGCAGTAGAACCAACCACTCTTCCACAACCGGCCAGACCGGAACCACGATAATGGTGGTGTACTTGTAGACGTTAGACAATCTCCACTGGTCCACCACCCATAACCATCAATGTCAGAGAAATGTTGAGCAGCTATATATTCGAAATTAGAGGAGCAGAATGGGTAATGAAATAACAAGAGGTGATTATTTTATGGGCGTCCATCTCAATCCAATCCCAGAGAGCGCACTAAATACAATAGTAACGTCGGTCAGCTTTGTCGTTTCTATAGCTTTCTATGTGGTGACATCGGTGCTTTATCATACTCTATAAAAAAATATTTACTCTTATTTCATCTATATCTATATGTTTGACTGCCTCGGTGGCGGAGTTGTATTGTGTACGCGTTACGAGTACGATTTGCGCGCTGAGGTGCTAGGTTCGAATCCCGGGTCGGGCCAAAAACATTGTGACTGGGTTTTTTTATCTTAAAAATTACTCAGTCACAGTTCTCGGAGTCAGGAAGTTGGCGGTGTGATACCCCCGTGCTTCGGAAAGCACGTAAAGCCGTTGGTCCTGCGCCTAATCTCTCTCCGGTCATGTCAGATTGCCGTCTCACCGGACTATGAGAGTGAAGGAATAGCGAGTGCACCTGTGTATTGCGCACTCACTTGCGCCCTATAATATGTCCTGCGTACCTGGCTGATCTCCGTTGAGATTGGCCGCCGTGGCCGAAACTGGCTAGTAGGATTACGTATATGTTTAGGCTTCAATTTTTGGCTTCCGCATTCACGGAGTAGGTACCAAAGGAATCCTATTAATAAACCTGCGACGCGCTGTCTGACACTTCGTTACTCAGATAGAGTTGAAATATTTTGTTCAATACTTACCCTCCCACCAGCGACTATAGGTCATCCATATTCCGTCTGTCACAAAGGTTATATTCACGAACACTTATAATTTAGATAGATTATATTTGAAGACTTACTAGGATTACAATATTGTGTTTTAAAATTAATTAATTAATTACTTATTTATATGTAAAACCTTGATTTCCAGACAGAAACGGAAATGGACATTAAGAAATATATATATTCTAATGAATTATGTGTAATATTACTTCTTAGAAACACGTGTTCATATTTTTTAATTTATTTTATTTGTTTCTTCAAGAATCTGAAATATATCAATCCCCATGTGCTCATACTTATCTCTACAAAATGCAAGTAATCTACGGTGAAAATAATAAATAAGTTTGAAGATTATTTTAAATCGGCTTGTTTTCTGTAAAAAATTACCGTAGGTCATTGATATATAAGGGTTTTTTTACATATCAATGGCCTAGGTACCTAAATACAAACTTGTTAGTGAGGTTACATAAAAGTAGGTACCTTACCCGTTGCTTTACCTGTTCCTTAATTATTACACTACCTACCTATCAAATAAACATCATATATTGCATAGTGTGCTAAGTTCGTTTCATGGCATGTGTTAGAGATAAAAAACAAGCGCTATATAATCTTCTGATAATTTGGTCATCTATTATAAAAAGTAGATATGGTAGTGTTATTGTTGATGGTAGCCAGTAGGTAATGTACAAAAACATGAAACAATAAGATTTCTTTTGTATGTTCGTTACCATTCGCGACAATTGTCAATATTGTAATTAGTGTGGACAAAACGCAGAGTTTGTCATGTTCATGTTAAGACGAGCCGCTTGCCGCTTAATGAATGGATATCGGAACAATGTTTCAGCGTGTAATTTATTCATTACACAGGCGACCTCGATCATGTCGCCTCACTAACGGAAAGTCTCCGCTTGATGATCTCTCTGACGTGTATACGAGTATTACTGCAATGACACACTGTCTATGTTTGTAGTAATGTCGATATATAACTTTCTTACACGTATGTACCTATAACATTATGTTAATATCATTCGATTATAATCATTAAACTAAATATGTACCTAAGTTAGGTTTGGCAAAATAATAAAATAAAAATAGAACTTTGTGAACCTGCGACATAAAATATTGAGTACGTCGCGGTAAATCGAGAATATTGGCCGTAGAAATCAGAGACACAATAGTACTAAATTGCGGAACATTGAAGATTCTTGGGTAAAATTTTCCTTGCATAGGAAACAGAATATAATACAATACAAAAAAGGCAATACTACGTTTTAAAATATTTTAATAGAGTTTAAATTGGACATTATAGAGATTAAAATTAAGCTAAAATATATAAAATAGTATGCTTGCGTATTTGTTAGAATCGTTTAAACCTTAGGGAAACAAGTAATACACGACCCTTAAACAGTGTACAATTGAAAACGTTAAAGTTATTTCACATGACCTTATTAAAGAAGAAAACAAAGAAATAGGTACGAGTAATGCTGGTATACTACTGTGGTATTACTACATAATAAATAACTACAATATACTATTACAGAAATTCAATAATGAAATGGATTGGAACTCTCCTTTAAACTGGATGAATATAACAATGAACTTATAAAAATGGAGAAATCAGTACAAAGAAAGAACACGAACAGTTGTAGTTGCAGAACATGCTTAGTACCACCATGGGGATTTTCAGACCTAGAAGAAGAAAATTTATATTCGGCTTACACCCAAGAACAGCGTCACCGAGCCGTGCCGCGCCTGCTAGCCGCAGGTGTTCTTTTCCAATGTTTTGCTATCATTGTGCCTGGAGAAAGAGATTTATATTTTGCGTACGCGTCGGTAGCGATAGCGCTGTTGGCCAACCTCTCCCTTGCTGTGATATACGCATGTACACGACGTTCCAGCATCGTCCTCACTCATATAGTTTGGCTAGTACTGTGGGCACAGCTTCTGGTGAGCGCGTCCCGTAGACTCGGCGATTCTTACAACGAGTTGCTAGGATGGGCAGTCATACTACAATATTTCACACTCGCAACGCTACCGTTCCATTATCTGCTGTTGATATTTTATAGCGCATTATCATTGTCTGCGTACCTCCTCGTGCAATATTACAACGCTTTAACTGCGGAAAGCAGACTCGCTGATGATTTTCATTATCAAGTACGTATTCACTATGTTAATTTATTTATAAGTAATACGAGCTTTACTCCTTTAAAAAACACATTTATTTCGTCAGCAAGCTGCAAATGCTTCATTATTAATAGGAGCAACAATGCTAGGTGGAACGGCGTACGCTATTTGTGAGAGGCAACAGCGCTGCTCTTTACAGGAAACAAAAAGAAGTCTCCGTGACAAGCTCACTATTGAACAACAAAGTAAAGAGCAGGTAAAATATTTATCTAAGAAATGTGAGTTGTGAAGAGTAATTACTTAAGCATAATTAAATAATATTTTATTTTCATTTTAGGAACGTTTATTACTTTCAGTACTACCAGAGCACGTAGCTGTACAAATGCGGCAAGATCTAGGTCTCATTGACACTCAGTTCAAAAAAATTTATATGTCGCGACATGAGAACGTTAGGTATGCCAGTCTCTCTTTTACTTATATTATTTTACTTAATCACAGAGTGACGTAACACTCTGTTCTGATAAATGTAATGAATATATTATTACTCATAACCACAGTATCCTGTATGCAGACATCGTAGGCTTCACAGCAATATCATCCACTTATTCAGCGCAAGATCTAGTTGCAATATTGAATGAACTGTTCGCCCGTTTTGATCGCCTTGCCGAGGTAAATAAAAATTAATTTACTTACTTAGATATTAATCCTCCGGTTTATACCCGACGGCAAAGTCAAATGAGGGTTACCGGTTATTATTTTGGTATTGCATATACATACATGCATATTGTACCCAGTAATAACGTCCTTACTTATGTAAGTTGGCACCATGGTGTTATAAATCTATAGTTCGCACCTACAACCAGCGCGCGATCACTTCACCTGAGAGCTACCACACTTATATCGGGCTATGTTTACCAAATAGACAGGAAATTTATTGTTTTATGAGTTTTTTTTAAATGAGATCTTTACATGACATTTTTGCAGAAATATCAACAACTTCGTATTAAAATTTTGGGTGATTGTTACTACTGTATCAGTGGTGCACCAATAGAGCGGCGTGACCATGCAGTACTTTGTGTTCATATGGGACTATCTATGGTTAAGGCAATAAAGTAAGTATAAATTGCACAAGTTTTAAAATCTCGATTTTTATTTGTTGAGCATTATTCTAATTATCAAAAACAATTACATTTTTGTCGCTAGGTATGTGCAACAAACGACTAATTCACCTGTGGACATGCGAGTCGGAATTCACACAGGAGCCGTATTGGCCGGAGTTTTAGGTCAGCGGCAATGGCAGTTTGATGTTTATTCCCGAGATGTCGAGCTAGCTAATAAAATGGAGAGCAGTGGAATGGCTGGGTATCGACATTTAAAACACTGTGTTTTTATTTATAGAGTTTTTATGTTTTGACAGAGTTAAATGGAGAAGACTATATTATATTTCTTTTATTTCTAATTATCTTATTTGTTGAACCTATAAGGCTTTGCTAATTAAATGTTCAATCGTTTTATTTTATACTTTATAAATTGAGTAACGTTTATTGTCAGGATCCGTATTTGTAGTCGCTTAATTTTAATGTTAGGTATGACTAATATAAGGAGATGAGATAAATCAAATTTTACTATCAAATACGGCTCTAGAGGTGATTAATTATTCAAGTATATTTAATTTAAATTGAACTTTTTCTTGTGGTTTATAAGCTCAGCTCAGTGATATTAATTATAATTACTTGCGATGATTACTCCGAAAGTATGGCTGCACTATCTTATATCTATCTCTTTATGCAGTGCCAATGTATAGCGCAAACAATATATAACAAGTCTGTCTAAAGAGTAAAAAGTGTTACAAATATGATGTACTAAAGCTGACATGACCATGACGACTGCCGAGATATTAATTTTCTTGGATAATCGTTTAAGTTTCAAATTCACTTAGAATTGCCATGATTACATTGGGAGTGCTTCTAGGGGTCAATCTACAGGCGGTGGCGAATGCAATCTAAACTAACTAACAGAATTCGACCTTAATGTTTGGCTAGATCTTGTAGTGGCCGGTATAGTGAAGGCTAGACCCAGCTTTAATAGAATGGACTAGTCCTAAAAGTTTGTAAACAACTAAGCTTATATTTCGCAGCGTATATCAATAATTAATTATTGTAGATTAGGCTCTCTTTGGTTATTGGTCATATTGTAGATATTGTGTTTTTGTGTATAAATATAAATGGGCTATTGCCTCGCCCTATAATATTTCACAAAGGCGAAGACTCAATTGTGACAATCGCAGACACAACTAGAGGTAGGCGGTGCTTGTCACTGTGTTCGACGTTTACGCACTATATTGAAAACATTCCTTTATTATTTTCTTATCCAACATATTTCCCATTTCAAGAGTATTTAATATGTACTTGTATGAAATAATATTTAGTCGTGCACTAAATTCCAAAACCTTATAAAAATAATGAGTTAGCCTAATAGACCATTATTACAGGTAATGTAATCAAAACATTATTAATGAGTCAATGTTGGTTTTGTCTGCCAACGCGGACTAGGCCCGCGTGGTGAACTAAGGCCTAAAACCTTTCAGTTGTAGAGGAGACCCGTGCTCAGCAGTGGCCAGTATATAATACAGGGCTAGAATGGTGGTGGTGGTTGGTTTCCCTGTATAATAAGGGAGATCTATTGAGAAATATGACAGCAGACGTTTTACTTTTTGATTCTTTTCTTTTCCTGGCTTTTCCCGGGATAGTAGGTACCAAGATCCGCTTTCACTACAAAGCTACCATTTCGCCTGATCTAGAGTAAAATTTCATTATTAATGTATGTTTTTGCTTTTGTAGACGAGTCCATGTCTCGGAAGTCACACTGGGTTTTTTAAACGATGAATTCGAAGTAGAACCAGCTCATGGAGAGCGCCGTGAGGAAATGTTGAGGCAAGCTGGTATAAAGACATATTTCATTGTACGAGTTATAAAACCAGTAAGTTGTTGAACATAAAATCAATGAACAAATGAACCGTTAGCGTAGTAATGAGGCTTTTAAGTAGAAAAAAAGAGTCACCAAAGACGTTTAAAGCTCAACGAATGTCTTGAGGCAATATTAAATATTTCAGCATACCAAACCGTAACTGTATACCTACTTATGTTTAAAAAAAGATTTATTCAGTGATTTAAATAACACATTAATTGTTGTGCATTTGTTTTAAAATGCCGGTGTACGTAAATATTTTTTATTGCAGATAATTTATAAACGCAAATTAAATTTGGTAGGTATATTATTTAAACATGGTTAGTATTGAAGCTTATGAGAAATTGCGATAATTAAAATTATATTTTTGTTGTTGTGTAGCACCAGGGAGATGAGAAGAGTGCGCTTGAAGGCGAGGTGGAGGGTGGCGAGACGGGCGACACGCTCTCCGATCTCAGAGACGAGGACGAGGACTCGGTGAGTGCACTACTGCGCCCCGCCCGACCCGCCGCGCCGCCACCGCTGCGCCTGGTGCGCCGGTAGGCTCGCTGCGCGCGCCCCTCGCCCAGAACCCCCTTCCAATATTCACCTGCCTAAATAAATAGGACACTGGGGCACAACGCTCGCAGCTCGCTATAGCTCTAGTTTAGCTATCCGTAGGCTAAATATGTCATCAGCGTTCAAGTTTTCATTTAGATGTCTGAATATTGTGGCCCCAAATCATAAGCTGTTATTACAATATGTTGCTTACTTATCACATAGAAAAGCTTCATAAATTATCCGTAGGTTTTGTCACCACAAGACGAGAACAAGGATAATGAAGAAACTAAAATACTTACTATGTTGCAAGAGGAGCTCGTCAACAGAGATGACGACAAGTAAGTTTTAGTGATTAAGGTCACTGTTAACCTAATAAAAAAAATATAAACTTATTTATTTTATTTTGTAGAAAAAGTACATTTTATTTTAATATAAAATTTTAAACAATCCATCTGTAAAAACCTGATACCATTTTAACGCCAACCCTCCGAAAAAAGTAACTTTGGTTAAATACTCAAAGCTTAATAGTTACAATCACGACTATTGATATTTCTGAGACACATTTTAATGAAGCTGTGGCAATATACCGTGTATCAGCGAGTCTACCTCATATTTATTAGATGATCAATTTTCAGACATGCCTTTCAACTTTACAAGTCCCCATAATTCTAATTAGTCTTTCTAATGTAAATGAAAGATATCCGTCGCCAACCGTTAAAGCAGCAGAAAAAAATGAGGTGCACCGCGCACCATTTGGAAACTGTCTTAAATAATATTAAAATTATTGCAATTGATTTTACGGCATCAGATCACATTAGTAATTATTTATAGAACTTACTTACTTGATAATAATTTAAATAACTAATTATGTCTGGAAATCTTTGGGAGAGGCCTATGTTCAGCAGTGGACGTCATGTGGGCCTGTGGCTGATGATGATTATGATGATGAATATGTAATAGGTACCTAACTAAAGTACCTAAAGAAAATATTACGGCTGTAATAACGGCTTTAAAACAAAAATCACCTTTTATATTATGGAAAATCCTACTAATATTATAAATGCGAAAGTTTGTAAGTATGGATGTCTGGATGTATGGATGTTTGTTACTCTTTCACGCAAAAACTACTTAACGGATTTCGATTAAATTTGGCACATGGGTAGATTGTGTCCTGGATTAACACATAGGCTTTTTATCCCGGGAAAATATAAAAAGGGGCTTTCATCCATGGAAAACTCATTCACGCGGGTGGAGCCGCTGGCAAAAGCTAGTACTAAATATAATGCATTTTACAACTTTCAGGCTTTTCTCATTTACATGTACGTAGGTAAGCACACATGAAGCCTTTCACAATAAACATTTTGATTCAGTGTTTTAACTGAAATTTCTGTTTTGTCACATTTTTCATATGTACGTTTTTATAGTGTAAGTATGCCAAATAATTATAGCTTCAAAAAAACTAAAACGATTTTGATCACTGTCAAATGTTTATTGTTACCTACCTAAATTCTTTTTGAACAAAAGTTAAACCCCTATGTAGAATGAGATCTCTGTTATTTTATTTTATTTGTTCGTAATACATAAAATTATTATTTTAAATTGGCCGATGTTGTAGTACCTAGTAAGCTATAGTACTAGAATGTTATTGGTCATCAACAACTGCTTTGAACGAATCTTGTGATAACAGTAAAAAAATATTTATATCGACAGGGAACTGGCGGACGCGACGACTGTCTGCCTAACATTCAAAGGGTCAGAAGCCGAGGCTGCGTTTGCCAACCGCAGTGATCCCTGTCCTCTGGCGTTGGCGGCGCCACCTCTCATGCTACTTCCAGCCGTAGTCGCCCTCGCCAGCTTCGCTGTACCTCCCACCTGGGCTCTACATGCAGTGTACCTAGCGTTAGTGCTAGAGACAGGCCTAATAAACATCATCTACTATATGCACTACAGATACACGCAATATAAGGTGAGTAATCAACACGCGAATGGTCGAGTTTTACTTGGGTTGCAGTAGATGGCGCTACATTACTCGGAAAGCGAATCTTTCAACTCCAACTCTTTTAGCAATTAAACCGTCTCATATTTTTAATTTACACATTTCTTAGTCTATGTTACCTTTGTCAACGTTTAGTTTGCTACTTTACTCATAAACACTTTTAGATAAGAATTTTAAAATCTGTTTAATCGGCAATGATAAATTATAATTAATAATCTAGCAAATAATATTCTTGAAAGCAAACAAAAAGCATAACAATTAGTTATTCGTCTTGATTTAACCAAGGTTTGCCAAAGGAAATATGTTCAAATGATTTTAACAATATATTGTACATTTGTTACAAAAATTGCCACGTTTGCTTAGTTCATACGAATAGCTACTTAGTAGTAGTGAATAATGTATAAGGCTCTGTAATTCAAGGGTATTTAAAATAAAATACAAACGATATTTATGCAAAAATGACGCAACTACTACATTCCTTAGTTTTTTATATGGTTTCAATTCAAAGTTCAGCAACTTTTATGAATTAATTAATAGTAGATAATTTTACAATTTAGTGTTGTTGAAACGGAGACGTCACTTTTCCCACATGTATGAGTTATTCATATTTTTACACAATTGCTAATGAGATCCTAGATTTAAATCCCAGATTGGTCCAATGTATAGGGAACGTGCACGTCGTATGCTCTGCCATCTGGTGGCGATCTGAATCTTTCAGCCTATCGATACTTGGTATTGACGTAAAATATTCATATTAAAAGGATGAAAAATAACATTTAATTGGTTGATGATGTATTGCTGTGTATCTGGATGCTCTAAAACATTAAAATGAACACATCTAATGGTGTTAAATTCTATTATGTTCCCGAGAATAGTACCTAACTACTTTCATTCGCCCCCCGAGGCAATTCTTGTGCGCTGGGTCTTCACACCCAATGCGCGGACATTAGTCGCGGGCCGAGGCACACAGTCAGTGTGTACACCTCTTGGTTGTTAATCACATTGAGGCCTAAAAGGGCCCGCGAACATTTCCTGGCACCCTCTCTTTCCGCCCATCCTGGGAACCTTCCTCCCTTCCCCCCACCTTCCCTTCCAGATTCCTCCTCCACTCCCCTCCCAGGCCCCTGCAGTCGTTAAGCCGGGGGAATCCAGTATCCCATTCGCAGGTTTCCCCCGGTGTTGACTGCAGGATCGCATACCTAAAAAAAAAGTACTTACATTCCATGCTTATGTTAAAATAGACAAAAATAATAAAAGCTGTATAAAACATTCTCAAGTATGAGTTCCAAAAGCATTTAGAAATATCTCATTACGTAATTTATAAAATAAAGAAGTTTTGAAGATAATATTCAATATAAACAAATCTGTAATTAAGGGAACATAACCTTCTAATTTTGTTTCAATAACATCAAAATAACTAGCTCCCATCTATAAAAAAGCATATTCTGGCCACGCTGGGTATCAATAATATTCGGCCGGAACCCATATTTTATCATTTTTGTCATATTAAGAGAATATATAAATGAATTATTGATCTAAAAAGTTTCTTTTTTTATTCACATGTGGCTCTTCTGTCGATTTTGTGCTGCCACCTATAGTTAGTGCACGTTCCCTATAATTTTTTCGGTCCTAATATATCAGGTCATGGAGTACAATAAATAGGTACATGCCACAGGTACACACTCAGTATGATTTATTGTGATCTATAATAGATATATTTTTACCTTAGTATAAATTTAATGAATATCCGTATCATTGACCGAAACAATAAACTTGTTTGTGCCGCGATAACTAAGATTTTGAGACATGGCCTCGAATTATACAAACCCGAGACAAATATTTGTGTCGGTCCGGGATCGAACGTGGCCTCGCGTTTCACAGCCAGCTCATCGTGCGCTGAGTCATGAAGGCTATTAATTTGAAATCATTACTTTGTCTCCTCATAGCTCTACGTGTTATACCTTTAAAGTTCGTTTAAATTATGAATGATTCATATTCGCGGGAAATATATCTGAATCCAAGTAAAATTGAAAGCAAGGATTTTGTAATGTCTATTGAATTAGAATTCTCGGTGCCTAACCAAATGGCGGTTGGTATTCGTTTCGAAGCAATTCTATTTCGAATCCGACACTGTACATTAGATTAGCAGGCAGATACATATATATTTACGCATCAACTAATTATCCCAATATTGATCGCTGTCTTAAAATAAAGATTTTCTATATTAGATGTCTGGCAAACTAGCAAATGAGTGCCTTACATTATAATATCGAATAAGAAATGGGACAACGTAATATCTAATTGTTACACAGTATTGAAACCCGGAGATTCTTTTATTCCAACTACCATATGCAAATTTAATAAAAAGTCGACGGTAACCACTTTTTTAATCATGTTTTGGATAGGACTAGGTATACCTAGTTTACAGTTTTGTACGACTAGCCGCTTGCCTGATATCAATTTGTCCTATTGGGTATAATTGCCCGGTATATTGTGTAAGAAAACCCAAAGTGTAGACTGACCTGGAAAGCAGACCAAGGATTTGCAGGTCCACAGCCCATAATATACGCTTTCACTAGACTAGAGAGAGCCAGAAAATTAATATTATTTTTTTACTTTTATTACAGAAAAGATCAGTGAATCCCAATTGGAAACTAACTTGTGGCACATTTAACATAGCCATATTTGTCGCTGCCAATGTCGCCCCTTTGGTATGTATCTATAATAAGTGTCTATTTATAATATATTGATGCATTTTAATGAATACAATAACCTGGTTTACAGATCATTTGCGGCAGTTACGAGACGATGATTGAAGACGGATTGCTGGACACTTCACTGGGACATCAAGGCGCGCGCCGCTGCTTGCATCCTTCGTATTACTATCACGTAAACCTTTCTTTTACTTTCTCGGACAAACTTACGACCCTACTATACAAATACTAGTCAGAAAATGCTAGCTAAATGTAGGTAATTAAAATTGCATTTAAGTACCAAGAATTTACAAACATAAGTTAAAAGAGTACACTGTGGCTAGAGGAGAATCTTACATAATATTATTTAATGAATGCTGTTGCAACCATAACACAGAGACAACGATGCTCGTGTAATATGCACTTGCAATCCGTTAGAAATTTAGTTAAATACTAAAACAATTAGTTTCAGCTATTTCTGAAATACTATGACGATACTTTCTTGTTTTATTTATATGCAAATTATATTATGTATACACATGATGGCTTTATGCTAGAAGAGCCGAGCACCTAAGAATCGCTGAGCTTTTTTCCCTCTCATAAAACAGGTAGCACGCCTATTTTTATATTATTGAGTAGATAGTTAATAACACCCCTGAATTAATTAGTTTTTGGAATACATAATGGGGTCCCCATTATTCGCAGCATGAAAACAGTGGTAATTGGCACTAGTATTATGTATATCCATAAAAAAATAAAATATGGTACCTAACTTTAAAGGTGGTTACTAAATTATTAGTGAAAGTAGCGAAAGTGGAGTGTAAATGTTACGTAAATATGTGATAGACTATTTTGTAGCTTGTTGTCATCTGCTTAGTGAATATTTAGAATGATTAGTGACTTAATAAACATCTTTTTAAGTCTTCCGTAAGCCGATGTAACGTTTAATTTGTTTTTACGTAGATATTAAATTTAGGTTAATTTTTTTTAGCCATACGGTTCCAATGTAAAAAAAAAAATATTTTGAATTTGAAATTAGAAATCTCCTGTAAATAGACAACTACCCGAACGCTGCTAAGAACATAAGTAATTTATAAAAAAGGGTTTTAATTTTTTTATCATTAAATGAGTACATTAGTTTACATTGTCCTTTGCATAGAGATTAATAATTTTATCATAATTATCATCAAGCGCAAAAGCTTCGATTTGCAAAGTTAAATTATTTCGATTATTTTCAAAAATAACTCTAGTTTTGCAAAAATAACTTCTCTTGTTGCTTTCTTTAGTTTGTTAATAACGCAATAAAGCATTTTACTCTATTGTAAGATGGTATATCTTTGAAAAAAGTTTTTAATCGACATATATTCTCATATTCTACAAGTACTTATTGATTGCAAATTCATTTACAATAGCAATCATAGAGTCAGCACACGGTACCGCGTCGCACGCGGCTCGCGCGGGGGCGTTTTACGGTCAGGCGGATCGAAAGTTTTGTCAATTTATGTAAACATACATAGAGTTTTCATATAGTGCGTGAGGCGCTCGGAGCATCGGGTGATACCTACCAGAAAGAAATAAAATTTAATGCTATCCTAGGAAAATAAAAATTAGTTACAGTTTTTGAAACTATCTGTTAACCATGATGGTAAGCTTAGAGCAGTCAACAATGACGTAAATTAATCATCTAAAAGATGAGTTAATAACGGTCTCAATCGCTGATGATAAATGATATCAGGTTTCTTAACTAGATAAAAGTACCTATTTAAAAATAATTTAGATTTTTCTTTTTTGTCCTAAAGTAATATGCACAGGTTTAGTAGGTACTTAGGTATTTAAATATTTTTTACTATACTAAACATACATTTTTCACGTTTACTTCATCGTTTTTTTTATATTTAGCGACGATATCGAGGGCTGTTTTGTAGACAAAAATTGCTACAATTTAACAAACTACGATTTTCCTGTTTGTACGTTATACGTGACCGTTATACGTGACGTATAAGTCAGCAGCTTCTAAATAATTTACAAGAGATGGCGCTATCTGCAATACGGCACTCATGTTCATGTCTGATAGCCCTGTCTGTCTAACTACAAAATTAATAAAATATTGTTAAAACACTAGAACAATTACTGTGAGTTATGCCTATTATTTACCGAACGAATAAGCTCTGTGAACCGTGTGTATACTAAATGCATAGCTCTATCTCTTACTCATTAGAAAGAGTAGTGTTAAAATTTTCTTCGACAGAAAGAGTTAGAGAAAATGTTAATTTAATAAATATGTAGGTAGGACGCACGATACCAATAAATATAAAAAATAATGAATTGATAATAAGGGGGAAATTGATAGAAGGGGTAGGCAGAGGCGCAACTAGTGAACCAATTTTCGACGTGCGTATTCCGTCCCTTGATGTGATAGTGGGCAAGCCTATCGCCATATTGGGCACAATTTCCAGACTCCGGGCTGATGCTGAATAGATAAACTCAATATCACTTTTCCCGACCCGGGGATCGAACCCGAGACCTCGGCATTGCATTCGTACCGTAATACAACTACGCCACCGAGGCAGTCATTATTTAAAAAACAGAAGATTTATCATTATTTTGTTAATTTCGTAGAGTTAATTTCATGTTAGTATGAAATCCGTTTTCAATTTTCGCATAAAATTTGAAAGCACGTGTCAACGGAGCTCCACCTTTAATATAATGCATTCAAAACATTAGCTATGAAGTGTTGGAATACATTAAATACATAACTATCGTATTTAATATAATATAAGTAAAAACGATATATATATTATGTTATTATTTATATGATGGTGTTCACTGCACATAGGTGGGTGTAGGAGCCGCTTGTGGAGTGTTGTGGATATCGCCGATGAGCGGGAGCGCGCGCGGGGCACTGCTGGTGGCGCTGGCGCTTGCGCACGCGCTGCCGGCCGGCCTGCATCCCGCCCTGCTCACCTCCCGACCCTCACTCGACCGCGACCCCTACTTGCAACCTTACAACGCCACGGCTGACTACAACGAACAACTCTTCGCCATCCTGTAAATCTGTTTTAGACTTTATACTTGTTTAAAACGGATATTATGTTGATTATAATTTGTTATGCATAATTTATGAACCAGGATGGATCTGAGTATCTCCATTCAAATTCATTATTATTATGATCAGTCTGTGTCAGACCTCTTTTGAAAATAGGTCTCTCCCAAAGCAAAATTAGGATCCTGATTTAACCAAGATATATATCTTTAACTTGGAGTTTAAGTGTTAAGTTAAAACTAATAGGGGCTTAACTATTTAGGTATTTAGATTTTTGACTTCTATAGTGTTTCATCTGGTAATTGAAAGGCTAATTTAAACAAGTGAATACATAGCTTGTTTTATTTTTGTTGTTGTAATCTACATTAATTTGTTTTTAGGTCACAAATCCACGGAGGCCGTCACATACTGATGTTGTTTTTCGTCGTTATTTCTATATTTATATTTAACAGATACGTAAGTAAACCTGTATTACACATTTATATGCATGCTTCCGGTTGGTTTCTTTACGTTGAAGGGCCAGATATTTATAATCGGGGTGCACAAAAAATATTTTTGAGAAAACAAAGTGTAAGACAATATTTATTGTCCATTATTCTATTGCGAACAAAATGTAATTATAAAATAAACGCAGCGTAGTGTGGTTCATTTACCAACATGTGAAATAAAGATTGTTTTACATGCCACAAACTTCACATTTCGTGACTGTAGAGTAAATAGAGTAAATCCCAATTTCGACATGTTGAGAGTGTTAGTTTGCGTGCGTGTAATCTCACCAAGTCGGCGTTCGCTATTTATGTGTTCACGTCTACGCTTTTGTTTACATTACGGTTAACACACAGGTTTGTGATTCCAAATTTTCTTTGAGGATTTTGATTGAGTATTTACTGAGTAGAATCTTAACGGTATCTACCTACAAAATCTCTACCAACTCTACATCTAAAATAACAAGCAGAGCTTCATATTTTTTTGCAAATTTTATCTATTATAACACCTTTCTCATTAGTAAAGATTTTTTTATCTTTTTATTAATCAGCAGCATACTTAGCCCAATAACGTACTAACAAAAAAGGTACAAGTTTTAGCTTGAAAACGTAATATTCGTATATTAGAATTAGAATTTACAACCATTATAATTTACACAACGGTAGTATGAGTATGTGTATGCATGATGGCTTGTATGGTGGTGATGTGGTGTACAGACGGAGTCGCTGGAGCGCGCGCGGCACTCCCGCGGAGAGCGCATGCGCGCGCAGGCCGAGCAGGCCAGCGACCTGCGCCGCCGCAACCAGCAGCTCATACACAACGTGTTGCCGCCGCACGTGGCTACGCACTTCATGGGCGCACGCCACCATCACCGTGACCTCTACAGTCAGAGCTATGCAGAGGTTGGCGTGCTATTCGCGTCTATGCCCAATTTCTCAGGTAACTACCAAACGTTGGACACGAGTCTATTAACTATCTTTTCGGGCTTTCAAATATGAAAAAGTTTTAATTTTCGTTCGCTCGATGAAATATCGGGGGGACTAGCAATCTTGCTTCAAAGATATTCTCCTACGATTCCACCGCATTCCTCCGGTGTAGTGACTGTTTATAAACAACGATAATGACCTACCCAGGTACTTAATAAGTTGGTTTAGGTTTAAGTGATTTGCTTGCCTCATATACGTATATGTACATGTATGTATAGTAGTAAGTACTACTGTAGAACGAAGAAAGTTATATTTTTCACTCACCACACATTCAATAGATATGGGACCTTTGTTAAACTTTATGATATGACTGATGACTCTATTGAACCACCTTTAATAAAGTTTTGTGTATACATACGTAGGTGTGATTTTCCAGATACAAACTGTTGTAACAATTAATATTTCCTTGAAGTTGAATAGATTCACTAAGTCTGTGAATCATTTTGGCTTCCGTAGCATAATAAAAAACACATACGTAATTATAGTATAATATTATTAAAATAGAAACAAATGTCTGAGAGATTAAAGTACAGATACTTTGTTTGAATATTTCTATTTGATTTAATTCAAGTCTTCTGTATGACTCGTCGAAATCTACATACAGGAATTGAATGTTTAGCATTGAATGTTATTTCCTGAAAGTGCACTGTGTACATACTTACTAGTACATTTTGTGTATCTTTTCCTAACTCTAATTTAATACTATAGTTGTGGTCGCCTCTGCTACAATTTCCACATTATCATGCAACAGTTAGGACAATACGCGAGTCCCTACACATGTCTTTGGGGATCTCTAATAATAAATTTGTGCTCATCCGCAGCATCTTGTCCTTCTTCTTGTTTCACTTTTCTCTTAACATCATCATCATAACTATTACAGAGTTTTACTCGGAAGAAACAGTCAACAACCAAGGCCTCGAGTGCTTACGATTTCTCAATGAAGTGATATCAGATTTTGACTTGGTACGTAAATGTCAAATATTTTTACAAATAGTCATTGATGTATTAAAAAACCCCAAATGGTGTATATTTTTTAAGCACATATATTTTTTTGTAATACGATCACACATATGCAGTTCATTAGATTATTTTTTATTTTTTAATCGCTCGACTATTATTGTTTGAGGTATAAAATAAAGAACTACCTAGATATCTATGTATGTATTTGTCTATTTTTTTAGTTGCTGGAGGACGCCAAGTTCAGTAAAGATATAATAAAGATAAAGACGATCAGTTCTACGTACATGGCCGCTTCGGGACTAAATCCCACGCGACAGATGCAGGTACGTAGTTGGTTTAATACCAGTTCAAAAGAATGACGACCACGACATTGCGACATCTTCAAATTACCCATCATTGTTGTTATGAAGGTCAGCAAATTCGCATTAAGAAACACAACATTTAGCTTAATATTAAATACATTCTAATTTTAATTTATCATATACAATGTACTTATAACTGTAAAGATATGGAGTGATATTTATATAATACTAGCTTTTGCTCGCGGCTCCGCCCGCGCGAATAAGTTTTTCCGGCATAAAAGTCCCGCTTTATAATTTCCCGGGATAAAAAGTAGCCTAAGTCCTTTCTCAGGCTCTAGACTATCTGTGTACCAAATTTCATTCAAATCGTTTTTGCAGATTTGGCGTGAAAGCGCGACAGACAGACAGACAGAGTTACTTTCGCATTTATAATATTAGTAAGGATTAGTTAATCATTAACTGCCTCGGTGGCGTAGTTGTATTACGGTCCGAGTGCAATGCTGAGGTCTCGGGTTCAATCCCCGGGTCGGGCAAAATGATATTGGATTTTTCTATTTAGTATCAGCCCGGAGTCTGGAATTTCTGCCTGATATAGCGATAGGCTCGCTCCCTATCACATCATGGGACGGAATACGCACGGCGAAAAATGGGTGCATTAATTGCGCCTCTGCCTACCCTTTTGGGGATAAAAGGCGTGAGGGAGTGTGTGTGTTAATCATTATTGGATGTCACGCCACACTTGTGGAAAAAGTACGGTTCTTTTCTTAGGTCACATTAATATTAAAACCACTCAAAATCGAGGCTGCTTGTAAGAATTTTGGATTTTTGATAATTTTTCCGTTTTATTAAAGCGCTTTATAAATTCTATTAACTTTAAGCAATGGAATGAACGCCATAAACCCGCTGATTGCACTAACATAGTTGGTTGGTTCAGTTTTATTATTTTAATAACGATCGCTAATCACGAGGTCAGTCGGAGCGAAAGCTAAAGTAAGCAGCCTGTAGGACAACGGGCCGAGTACCTATATATCTACTTTGTATTTTTTTATAGCAAAAAACAAAGGATTGATTAGATTGGCTTAATTTTTATTCAGCTAGTAAGTAAACATAAAAATTTCCGCTAAAGTGCTATAAATCTAAACAAATCTTATGTATAACGGCGAAGCGTAATAAGAACAGAATATAAATGTTAGCCAATGAAATTATTTTCCTTCAAACCTTTTTTTAAACGGCTTGATTTTTATTTGATAGGTTCGATATTGAACATTTTAATATATTTTTTGTAGCTAATAATTCGCTATTTTAACCGACTTCCAAAAAAAAAAGGAGGTTCTCAATCCGTGTGTTTGTATGTTTTTATTTGGCAATGTTTTAATTCGTTCTTATTGCATGTCGTAGCCGTCAGATTGTGTGGTAGTACGGTGGGCGCACCTGGCATGCCTGGTGGAGTTCGCGCTGGAGCTGCAGCGCGTACTGGCCGCCATCAACGAGCAGTCGTTCAACCACTTCGTGCTGCGCATGGGCGTCAACCACGGGCCCATCACGGCAGGCGTCATCGGCGCGCGCAAACCGCACTACGACATATGGGGCAACACTGTCAACGTCGCCTCCCGCATGGAGAGCACCGGCAAAGCGGGATGCATACAGGTAACACTTACATGTATCCCTTGACACTATAAAGATAAAATAATTATTTGGTCGGATGACCATGAGAGGCTTAGTAGTCTTTTAACATGAGCGAAACAATTAAATTGTTAGGACTTATTTTTACGCCAAATCTTTGATTCTGTGTGTTAATTACTGTCTATGGAACGGTATGTCAATGATTAAAACATATTGTTTAGTGGAGGGCAAGTTGACATTCTTATAGGCGGAGTCAACTACTAAAAGCTACTTTATATTGAACACGTTTTTTTTTATTGATTAGGTCCTTTTCCCTCAAAGTCAGAGATCTGCCTATGTGTCAGTGGCCGACAATGGCCACTAGCCGCCTATTATGTAATCTTTACGTATATATATAACTGACTGCCTCGGTGGCGTAGTTGTATTGCGTACGCGTTACGAGTACAATTTGCGCGCTGAGGTCCTGGGTTCGAATCCTGGGTCGGGCACTGAACTCCTCCTAAACAGCCGGACCGATTTTAATGTTTTTTTTTGTGTCTTCAGGTGGATTCGAGAATGGTTTAGATTTACAATTCGGTCCGGGAAAATGTATAGCAGGGAAAAAACAGTTCGTGCGGGTGAAGCCGCGGGCAAAAGCTAGTTGATTTATATTTTTTATAATTCAATGCTGTCTGTATAATAAAAAGAAATTAATTGGTGTGAAACCTAAAATACTGGCAAAATGTTACGTTCAAACTTAAAGAGCGAAGACATATTATGTTGTAAAATATTTCATAATTTTAATAGTTCCGAAACAGGTCTATTTGATCGTAAATACATGAAGGTATGCAAATAAATTA
Source organism: Sphinx pinastri (assembly GCA_947568825.1). Taxonomy (NCBI): domain Eukaryota; kingdom Metazoa; phylum Arthropoda; class Insecta; order Lepidoptera; family Sphingidae; genus Sphinx; species Sphinx pinastri. The sequence continues at coordinate 11,555,730 of OX387618.1, read as the reverse complement.
TTAATTTTATGATACCAGCAATTTTTTAAATATTTTATCCCGTGTAAAAATAAAACTAGGAACATTTTTGCCTATTATATCGAAAATGGGGAAAATTATACTTTAATGACATCAAATATTTATTTTCAAGAAGAACCACATTCAGAGTAAGAAGGATTGATTATAATCGGCGTAACAATAGGAGGTAATTACAGCACGTGTGTTTATAGTGGCCTTCGAGTACATAATTGCCAAAGTAAGAAACAGCTTTAGACTGCGAGTTTCATCAATGGATCAGGTCAACACACCAAAGGCCTACATTATTATCGCATGCTCACGCCTTTTATCCCCGAAGGGGTAGGCAGAGGCGCAACTAGTGCAACCACTTTTCGCCAAGCGTATTCCGTCCCATGATGTGATAGGGGGCGAGCCTATCGCCATACCGGGCACAAATTCCAGACTTCGGGCTGATACTGAATAGAAAAATCCAAAATCACTTTGCCCGACCCGGGGATCGAACCCGATACCTCAGCCTTGCAGTCGTACCGTAATACAACTACGCCACCGAGGCAGTCAATAGAACATTACAAGACATTATTATCAATGGCAAGAATTTGATGTAAAGTACACGTAGAAGCTCAGACAAATTTATATGCTTAAATCTCAAATAAACTACCACGAACCAATCTCCTAAAATATATTAATTAGGTACCTACAATGAAATTTAACATTGTTGAAATATCATTGGGTACCTATAGGTACTTGATGCTACAGTCTTGGTGAGGATGATCTTCTCAAATCACATAATATACAGAAATAATTAAACTAATAAAACTGTGTTTTTTTAAAACTAATCAATACAAAATTAAGAAATTGATGTTATATGTAAATACTTACGTTATATTTCCAGGTGACCGAAGAAACGTGTGAGATTTTACAAAATTTCGGCTACTATTTCGAGCAGCGCGGCTTAGTGGCAGTAAAAGGCAAGGGCCAGTTGATGACCTATTATCTGCAGGGCAAGCGGGAAACAACCGCCGACCATGCCAAGCCGACAGTGAGTATCAACGAATAAGTATCTAACAAACGGAAGTTCTAACTCTCAATATTGACTTAAGAAACAATTATCTTTGAATACTGTGAATGTTACATAAACCATATTTGTATTTTATATCTATATTTTGCTAATAAAAGTATGTACCTCATGAAGTATTCAAGATTAGCAGAGAGATGCCGCCCGCGTCGATTTGATCCGGACAGTCTATCTGAACAGGCCGATAATATAGCGATCGGCCTAGACTGATAGACTGCCTGGATTGACGACCATTTTCAACACACAGAAGATGAAGTCAGAGCAGCAGACAGAAGACTATCTATCATAAAATAAACTTATGTATAAAGATGTAATATAATAAGGTACTGTAATAATATTTCTGTTAAAATTTCCCACTGTTGGCACATCTTGCCGGACTGATTCTTTTAGACATTTCCATCGTACATATTGAATTCTGATCAAAAAGAAAACAAAAATCGTCAAAAACAATTTAGAAAAATTCTCTTCATATTCTGAACTAGTAAAGCAACTTTAGGTACTAGCGTGACATGTTGATATATATTTTTCAAGTGAAAATGCATTAGGTCCGTGTGGTGGACCAAGGCTTAAATCTCCTCGCAGAAGTAGAGGATGCCCAGCAGTGGTAAAGTATTAAATATAAGGGTATCATTATTTCTCAGAAACTGATTACAATTAGTATTTAATTCTAAATATGTTATTTGTTTACTATAATCAGTTAAGTTTTCAGTACATACATAAATTTCTAGGAATTTCCTTGTTTGTCGCGAGCATCTTATTCTGCTACGAGTCTTTATTCTTCACCTTCCACACACCTATAACCATAATTTCTGTCAACCGGGATTGACAGCGCTTATATGCATTTTAATGATACTAAGCACTGAAGCTTGGCGAATCTCTGGAAATAATTAAATTATTGTTAACGCAGGATGGAATTAATCAAATACCAATATTAATTCTTCATTTTCATGACAAAATAATAAGCTAAAGAGGTAATTAACCTCAAAGATAAGGACCTATACATCTTAAGAGGCCAGCTGTAAATAAAATTATACAAGGCCTATGCGAGTTGTCATACTCGGTCATTAAGTATGGCAAAAGCCGGAAAGCAAGAAATTCCGCCCGGTCTCTACAAGGTCTAAAGAATAAATAACTCCAGGTATCATTTGAACACTATTAAACATATCTCACTAATTTTGACAAGGAATATCACGTATGGACTCTTCCTACTCGTAGTTAAGTGTAGAACAGATATCGCCTTTTTATAGATACTGACTCACATGACCAATTTTTCATAAATTCATTAAATTGCGCCTTGGTTTCTATACTAAAGCACAGTTTGAATTGTTTATCAATCCTAAACAGATGCTTTTGCCTGTTCCGCAACAAATTCTTGCGTCCTAAGTAAGTGACTCATAGGTCTACGGGTTTTAATAGAGTAGATAAACCCCAGGAAGTCAGTGGGCTTAGAATGTGATAAAAAAACCCGTCACGTCTCCGTTTCGTCTTATTGGGATTGGTTAAGAGACTGACGTATTGGTCTCTCGATCAATCGCAAACATCAAAATTAAACGACATCGTTTTACGAGTTGCGTCTTCGTGTCACATTCTTAGGCCCCAGGATCCTTCTCAAGACGTCGAGTTTTTTAGATTATCCTATTTTGCTCAAATTATAAAAATATCAAAAAATAAAAACAATTCAATGTAACAAACCGATTTTTGTATGAAATTCAATACGCTGCCATGATTTCAAAATATCTTTTAAAAACGATTGAAACATTTTTTGAGCCATGGACGTTAAGCGATTTCGTTCAGCCCATTATAGCAAGGAAGAGTAATGATTTGACAACCTGTATGCAATGTATGCACGTAATTACTATTGCTATACTATAATACTTTTAAACTCTATCTAGTAATATTTAACTTAATATATTTTAATTTTAATTGTAAGTTGTCACGAATATCTCAAAAACAAAAGCGTACTGTATATATTACAGTTTTAAAACAATTTGTTTAATGTTATTGTCAAAATCATTTTAAGTACTAGCTTTTGCTCGCGGCTCTGTCCACGTGAAAAAGTTTTTCCGGGGATAAAAGTCCCGCTTTATATTTTGCGGGGATAAAAAGTAGCCTGTGTGTTAATCCAGGACATGATCTACCCGTGTGCCATATTTCAACAAACATACAAACATTTTCACTAATTTTCGTATTAATATATAATCTTAGTAAGAAGTAAGATGTAAACATCATTTGCATTAGATTGTAATCAGTAAAGCCCCTGGTAGGCAACGGCTTGGCTGTGCCTCTGTCATTGCTAGAGTCCATGAGCGGCTGATACTGTTTACCATCAGGCGGACGGATTGTTCGTTTGCCTACTAAGACAATAAAAAAAATAACACATTTAACAAACAGATCACTCAATGCCATGGATAAATATACAGAAAAAAATTGTGTCTCATAATTAGGGGAATCTTTATGGTTCTAGGTAGAGGAGGTAGGGGTCGAAGCAGACGCCGGGGACGCGCTCCTTGCGAACGGCGACGCGACGACCCCCACGCCACAGCCGCACGCCGCCCACCCGCATCCTGATACCAGCGCCGACCGACCCTTATTGCAGAAATAGACCAACTGTGTCGTTCATACAGGCCTTCCCGTCAGACTGCATCTGACAAAAAGCAATAGAAACGGGCATTAATGTAATTTATTTTGTATTTTGCGTATACCTCAATATTTTTAAGTACCTGATAAAGACATGTGTTAATAAGGTGTCCTACCTTTTGTGGGGAAACATGCCGCGTGTCGTGAATGTTTATATTTACGTATACAATGTCGTTTTATAGTCGTCATAGTTTATCATCCAAGAGTAACATCACATCCTTTAACATAGTAATCATACACATAATAAATGGAAATGTAACTTCAATGTATCATCAGCTTAGAAATTCGTGTTGTCTACAGTAACTATGCTAACTAAGAAATTTCAAGTTCTATGTTAACAGACTTCATTCAGTAACTTAGTAAATTCACGAGACAAAATAAAAAATTAGAACATTTTTATGAAAAATTTATTAATTACCCTATTTAATAATAATATCATATACAATACGATGACGTCTATGCCCGGTGTCTATCACGCCATTGAAATTAACCACTCATTTTATCACAATAAAATTTCAGGTATGTCCGATATTCCTCTAATAAATATCATCATGGTACTCTTATAATACCTTTATAAGCACATGCCATAGTATATAGGTTTTTACATAAACGTAATAGTAATGTAACACTGTAATTGATAACATAACATTATATAAGTACATTGTACGTGTAATTAAATAATTCATCAAGTAAATACAATTTGTATAGTATACAATAGTTATACACATGTGTGTAATGCAAGAATGTTTGCTCGTTAGTACCCGATGTTAATGGGCTTCAGCGATGACTAATTTCGATTGTTTTTACTTATTTCAATAAAACTATTAGTAAATATGTTCTGTGAATTTTAGAAATATAGACATCGTTATAAAATCGAAATAGTTTCGAAATCATACGAATATCGAAACTGTACGAAATTCATGGTGTAATACACATTAAAATGCGCCAATGTTACTGTCACGGTATTTTAATTGCAGTTATTAAATTATGTTTAATAATGGGAAAGCGTTCCCCGTCTAATGGGTTTTACGTAATCGGACAAATGTCACTCAATAACGCCTATGACGTATACACTTGTCTGTAATGCGAATCTTTGTGGACTTCTTGGTGTATTATGTATATGCAGATGTATGTACTTGATAGAGAATAAAATAGTTTATTCTTCGCCTTTTATCTTTGTGAGATAACGTAGCGAATTTTAGTATTTAAGAAGTTTATAAAACACTTATATTTTGATATACTAAATTATATTGTTTCCATGCAGTTATTTACAATATAGGTTTGCTATGTAATCACTTAGTTCGTATTATTCGATAGCTGTATGGTTAAAGATAAATTATATTGCTATGCAAATAGTAATCTTCGCAGTGAGTTAATATGATTTATTATCTTTCGTTCTATTGTACTTGAGTCAACCGGGCACATAGATTATTATATTTAATTTATGCCTATAATGTTATACACATACTGTACGTTACTTTATTACAATTATACAGTTGGAAACAATATTATAGTGCATGGAGTAAGATCTCAGTTTGATAATTACTGACATTCGTTTTAGTGAATGAGTTAACTTAGTTCCTTAACCTTCTGTTCTATTGCCTCGCTTGCAACGGCTGCGACTACTTGCTTACGACTCTATGTGCTTATACTGGCGAAGGACTTATTCTCAGCTTAGTTTACCGACGCTTTATCTGAAAGGCTGGATTAAATTGCAATAACGACAGATTTATATATTTTATTGTGACCATAATTAATTTTCTTATTAAGCGGTTACGCAAACTGGTATCTACTATAGCACGGATTATTTCATCGAACTATAGTATTATTAATTTACTGAATAGTTTAAGATTTAAGGTGGAAATAATTAAAAAAACACGATTTTCTGCTTTAACGTTCATCGTTTTTATTGTTATTCAGGCCAGTGATATGTTAAGCAATAAGCGGTCGAATCATAACAATGATGCACACAATATGTGCCTACACAAAAACACGTTGTTCGTATGCCAGTTTCACAGTTATGTAATAATCTCGGTGCAGATGTATGAGAATCTGCGAATTATATTGCCTCTCCTTATCTTTACTTATTAACGTAGCAATATTGTGATATTGGTTGTTAGGTATTATTAAATGATTAGTAAGCTTAGTTAGTTGCTTAATCTCATCGTATGTATTGACCGTGTGCCGTAATGAGGAGTTACGTCGTTGTATGATCCACCCGGCAGCGAGTAAGTTTGCGTGTAGTACAATAATAATTAAATATTGTGCTTTTGTAAGTCGCTTAGGTTTATCTACTTAGCTTAAGTATTTGACGTGTGTTGTTGTAATAGAGTAAATGTATGTGATTTACGTAGATAAAATAGAAGCTAGATGTCATTGTTAGTGAAGAGATTTCATTAGTCTATTAAAGATCAACTATTAGTTAATAAATGATCATATATTAGGACTTTCAGTGGTGATATTATTACTAATACATACTTAGGTCTATGTAGAAAGATGATTTTATTTTTTTCTCTCTAGTGATATATCTTCCTGTGATTTGTGACTATTAATAATTTTATACCTACATATTCTAGCTCAAAAATTTAAAGGTTGAACTTTACTTGGCTATAATTTTATTAAATAAAGCAATAACTATAAAATGTAATGGGTTTTTCATTTTCTACGTCTGTTGACGCTTTATTTGCGACCCTTTTATATCATTTATTGCTCAATAACTCGTCGAGTATAAACACTTTCTTATTTTATCGCAACAATAGAAAATCGTTTGTTCCCCACACACTGTTTTAGAATGTTTGGTATCTCTTAACTATTAGAGTAAAGTCGATAAGTATCATATATTTTGATTTCATAAGAAACAACAAAGATTTGTGCCTAAAACAATAAGGATGACTGGATATCGCAAGCGTTTGCAATGGTAAAATTACCTTTATCATCCTAGCAATAGATCCCATCTTTCAATAGCACTGGCTTAAGAAGTTTAAATGCAATTGGGTTTCAATGCACACAAATAATTTAAATAAGAACGTACACAGCTTTCTTTGAAAGAAACGCGACCAACGATTAACAGTTTATCGGTGAATTATTAACCGACCGACAATAAATTGAAATATTCACATTAGATTATTTTATGAAATATTTACAAAATTTTACTCTATATTTATCATCAATTACAATAAATAAAAAATGCGCTCCCAATTTTCAGAGAAATCAGTGCAGGTATATACATTAAAAAAAAATACAAGCATACGAATTGAGAACCTCCTCCTTTGGAAGTTGGTTAATGACGGGCACGCAACTACATTGGCGTTTCTTCGTTACAGAACGTCCCATGATATTTTTTTGCATATATAATTTTTTTTTTATATACATTGTTCAAGAAAAGAAAGTTGTTTGTCACATTTGACAACATTAGAACTTATCTTTTAATGTTATGTATCTAGGTATTAAAATAAATTTTATATATTCATTCAATTTCAGAAATCTTACTAATATGTGCGAAAGTTTGTGAAAATGTTTGGATATTTGTATGTTTGTTAGAAGTAAACGCAGAAACTGCTAAATGGATTTGGATGAAATTTGGCACACGGGTTAACCATGTTCCGGATAATACATAGGCTACTTTGTATCGCGGTGATATGCTCCCATGTAATTTAATGGTGATTTCCCAAATAGATGGCGCTGCCGTCATAGGGACTTTTGTAGCGGGAAAGGCTTTTCACGAAGGCGAAGCCTCGAACACCTAGTAAGAGAATATGGATAATATCAATGACACTTTCAATGTTAGAAGTATTAAATTTATAAGATTATTATATTTTGTCCGTTCTTTCCTCCATTGAGGAATGACATAGGTAGAGTTGGCGGAAGCATTGGTTTTATAAATTACTAGCTGACCCCGCAAACGTTGTTTTGCCACCAGTTACCAACCGGGGTTAAAAGTTATTAAAAAAATAGGGGTTGATCGTAAAAAGGTAAAAATTTAGGGTTGTATGTATTTTTGAATGCTGTATCATAAAAAAATAAAAAAAAATCTCTCCGAAAAATAAAAATAATTTTTTTGGGATGGGCCACCCTTATCACTTATGGGGATGAAAAATAGACGTTGACCGATCCTCAGACCTACCCGATACGCACACAAAATTTCATGAAAATCGGTCTAGCCATTTCGGAGGAGTTTGGCAACAAACACCGCGACACGAGAATTTTATATATGGTTTTCGAGCTAAATAAGAATCCAATAAAACAATATTTTTGTTAACATGGCTAATAAATTCAGGTTTAAAGCAATGTATAGTTGTTTCATAACGAGTAATGAGCGTTTCACATATTAAAATGGTTAATTTAGCATTATGGGCCTTATCAACAATATACCATACCCATACCAGCCCATACTGCCCACTGCTGAGCACGGGCCTCCTCTACAACTGGGAGTGTTTTAGGCCTTAGTCCACCACGCGGGCCTTGTGCGGGTTGGCAGACTTTAAATACCTCCGAAATTCTTATAGAGAACTTCTCAGATATGCAGGTTTCCTCACGATGTTTTCCTTCACCGTTAAAGCGAGTGATAATTCACAAAGAATACACACATAACTTTTTAGAAAAGTCAGAGGTGCGTGCCATTGGGCTTTGAACCTGCGGATATTCGTCTCGGCAATCCGTTCCACTCCTAACTAGACTATCGCCGCTTCTGTATAATTGTAATGTTAATCAAGATTTCTCAAACTTATCTCTTATACTTTTTTAACGCAAGGAAAATAGTGTCAAATTTGTGATTTGTTGAAGACTGATTGATTTAAAATGGTAGAACCCCGCTTTGGAATATATTTGTTAACAGCACAAATGCAAACCGGATCTCATAGAAAACCAATGTGAGCTGAAAATTAACGCATTTTATATGGAATATGACATTTTCAGATGCCCAAAAGGCAAAAACCCCTTCCGCTTCTTAGAACTTGCCTTGAAACTGGAGCGCGTCTACGATTCGTCGGGAAATGTAAGTGTTATGGGAGATCGATACAAATAACATCAAGTGATTCACTGACTTGTTTACCAGTCGGTTTCATAAACTTCACCGGTGGTAAGTCTCTCATAATATGTAAGAGTCCGTCTGGGTGGGTACCACCGCAATGTCTATTTCTACCGCCAAGCAGCAGTGTACATGCACTGTTGTGTCTCGGTTTGAAGGACATTGTAACGAGTGTAACTACTGGACATAATGAGATTTAACATCTTATTTCTCACAATGACGAGCGCAGTGGAATGCCACACAGTACTTTGTAACTCCAAGTGCTGGATGGTGTTGCTACTGTTTATGGGTGGTCGTATCGCTTACCATCAGGTGAACGGCATGTTCGTCTCGTCATTCAATGCAATAAAAAAAAGCTTTATGCTAAGGCAGTATTTAACTCCATTCAAATCACTATACAGTAAACACATAAAAAAAATTGTTTGTGTACTTATGTACACGCGTTAGAAGTTATACTTCTTTCGCGTAACAAGATAAAAATCTTAATAAAAAAAATTATCTATCGCCTGATTCTACGTTCAAAATTCAAAACTAAAATGTTGACTATAGCTAACTTCAGGGTGTCGGTTTCTCGTGACGGTGTGCGCGCGCATCGTAAAAATTTACTCTCATCATTTTTCCCTAACGCGCCAAAAGAAGTATAACTTCAATAAAAATATTAACTACTAACTTAGGATTTTTAAACTATAACAGAAAAAATGTAATTTGTCTATTGGAATCATGTTTAAGTAGCAAAACAAACTTTTTCAAACAGTAAAAAAATGCTATTCTTCATCAATCTCTCTTCAATATATTGGGGCTCTATAATCTATATACTTAGACAAGCAACAAATAATGTATTTTGCTTTGGCGATGTATTTCTGTTTTCATTTTTTACCAACCACACCAAAAACGATTATATACAGGATAATTTTTACATTACGTTAATAAATGAAATCACATACTTATCTCGTCGAAAATAACGCTTTCCATTAAGTTATTTTAACCATAGACGTAAAATAAAAACGCGTAAGTTTCGAACAAAATAAATATCAATAAAAAGTTACTTTAAGTTTACACGCCCTAATGCCACTACTACTGCTCTAAGATAATTCGTCGCAGCGGCAACATTATACTTCCATTCAGAAATACACTTTCGCACACACCATATTCGCACTAAACTACGAAATGATCAAAGAATTTTAAAACTACAACCGGGATTTTTGGCATAATATTTATGGATGATTAATTCATGGATGATTTTTGGCAAGATGTTAGAAGAGGCAAAGACGAATATGTGGTTTCATTTAGAAACGCAATGTAAAAATGACCCTGTATATGCCCCTAAAGTTTAGATGAAGTTTTTCGTACTTAACTCAAACTGTATTTTTGCATATAATACTCAATTTACAAAAGCTCACCTGTATTAATTATAATAAACGTTCAAAAAACAGCATGAAATTTATAAATAAAATTCATTAGTTATGAAAACTCGAATTAAAATTGTGCTGTGCGCTTCATCACGGTCTCGTCGGTAAACGAGACTTGCGACACTGTACAAAGACAACAATTATTATAAACTCTGAGTTATTAACATTTTTTTTTATTTTCAATTTATAAAACTTATTTTATTTATTCCACATTAAAAATAAGATTTGCAGTTATAATGGTTGCTGCTCATATGGTATTGCAGCAACTGCACAAAATTGTGACGCTTTGTAGAAGATCGCTATACTGTTTCCAATTTATTGTTGCGTTTTGTATGGTTAGTGAGGTTGTCGGAGCACAGGCTACTTAGAAGAACTGACGTGGAGGCCCAAAATTGGCTCCCCGAACCCTAATAGATACCTTACAATTAAGTAAAGTACCCACGATTCCTTTGAAATTGTTGGTGGTGTTTATAGGTATTGAGGATTTTTTATCAATAGAACTCCTTTAACTGCCTCCTGCATTTTAAAACATTAATTTAGCAGGGTTTTTGTTCCCGAATTGAGTCAATTATTTAATATTAATCTCATAACTAGTAAATCGCTATATCCAGCAAAGATTTTGTCATTTGTTGAGTGAGATTTGGATCACAGCTAATTGTATCAGTATCGATCTACTGAACTAGGAACAATGTAACTAAACTGGTTGGATTTACAAGTTAGTTCGACGTGATTCATAATCTTTGAGCGTGCATTTCCATTGTGTAGATATATGTCCTGAATGAAGTGCGAGTTCATTACTTCAATGCAATGTGTACGCTTTATTGTGGAAACGATACATCATAACTCTAAATACTATAACTTAATTTCAAATGTAATTTAGTTCATTAAATTTTGATAAACACAGTAGTGGTATCCAGAGGATGCAATGAAAATTGACTTTCATGGAATTTAGTTATAAATTATCATAATGCACAACATAGCTTGTGATATCATTTACTTTATGATAATTTTAAAAATAGTTCAATGAAATATATTATTATTTAGAATCTAAATGGTTGTCATGACAAGAACAATACAAAAAGGAAATGTTTCATCTATTGATTATACATCAAGTTTACTCCGATCCTAGATACAAGAATGCACTTTCATGTTCAAAATCACATGCCAATAAATCAAAAATATCATCCAATAAAATTGTTTTAACTGGCGTTTCAATACAATATTTTTGCTATTGTAATTAAAAAGAATGTTTAATTTTTGTATTTCGTTTAAGTAAGTACTTAGCGGAAGATGATGTTCGTGTTTATAATTCACCACCGTTCTTATACTAAGTGAACTAATATTTATAGTCATTACTAGTATATATCAGTTTTATATTAAGCTGTCTTTCATCTTTCACCTCCATAAACTTTTGGGAGTTGGCAAAGTTTACATACCCATAATATAACGTAAAACACCCACAGTTTGCAGATTTCCCCCCTATGATTCTCTTTATCTTGAGAGCGAGAATCGTCATATTTTCGAAAAGATAGAAGGGAGTGCTTTGAGTTTGAATCCAAGGCAACTTTTTCGATAGGGCGGAACTCCGAAAATACATTGGAATAAATAATTTAAACAAGTGTAAGTTTTCATCCCATATAACATAGCGTTCCTTCATATTAATAACAAACCCTTTCTTCTGCTCATATCCCACTCCAATGTAGGGTCGACGAAATATACGTTTTGCATGCATCGCAAAAAGACTCAAATTATTTAGAAAATTTAATCCAGGGAAAATTGTGTGAAAAATTCATAAAATGTATTCCGCCCCGGTCTCCAGACAATAAATAAACACCAAGAAGACAACACATAAAGATGACGAATAAATCATTAAATAGAGATCATAATTATTATACTGCCGCCAGCAAGAATGATTTTTCTTCTATGTATTTAAATTAAAAGCTCGGACATCTAATGATATTGTTTTGTGAGATTTTTTAATGCCATTTGTGTGACGAAGGCCATTCCGGCGAAGGATGCGCTGGTTACGCAAGCCGCCTCAGCCGTGACACAGGATCTCCCGCTGGTGGTGTTCCTGCTCAGCATCTGCTGCAGATGATTCACAGCTGATGAGCGCGAAGGGTGTTGGCAGAGGTGTAGAGCTGTGGGCGAGCGGGGCGCGCGGGGCGCAGATTGAGGCCACTATTTAACCGCACGACGGCCGCGCAACGACCTGTTGTGATCCCGTCATGGCGCGCTACGCCCGTGTCGCTACTCTGGCCGCGTGTCTCTTGTTCGCCTGCGGTGAGTCCTAACCTTTATCTTACGCATCCAGACACCGTCCACCTCGCGATGTCACGGGTTCACGGGTGACCTGACCTCCTCTTAGCGGCTCATCTGCGAAGTATTTAGTGATTGCGTCAATAGCCAGTGTCGCACATAGTGAACAGTGAAGTTGTACCGAGATTGGGGCTCGGGCCCGATCGTCGACTGTCGCGAGGTAGACTGTATCACCGCAGAGTTTACAAATGAATGCAGCCGACCGCGAACAACTTGCATCCACGACCAAAGGACATCAACGCGCTGCCACTCGTACCTTTCAAGGATAGGCACCGCTGCTTGTGTATATACACATGTCACTAGCGCATTGCGTATATTTTGCATGTGTACCTGTGTTGTGAAACGATTTGAATTCAATATAAGCTTTCTCATTTGGGTAATATAATGAGAAAACGTTCTGGAGTTGCGCAAACGTGTAATCGGTTCACGATTCACTTTTAGCCACAGTACGTGAACATTCAGAGCGTTAGGTACCTTTAACCACAGCAGCGGTACCACCGCACAGACTAACTCTGACCTTTAAGGTACACACAGTGGAAAATGTTTAGCCTTGATGATTAATTATTAATAGCATGTAATAGTATAGAAGTTGTTTTGTTAAACAACTGGTTAGCACCTGCTACGGCTGCTTACTGTGGTTACAGAGAACTTTCACATTCATTCCGTGTTGCGCTGCGCCTGCGCCGGTGACGTCACATCCAGAATCTAAGAAGACGCACGATTCCGCGTCAACATAATATTAGTTCAAACATACACTCACGCTATCTTAACGCCGAACGCGTAATTAATAATATTAATAGTTGTTGCGTCCATACCGTTTGACCTTATTACCTATGAAATTTGATGTATATGCAATTAATTAATGTCCATTGCAAAATATTTATTCAAATTGCAATAATTTGTGTGTTCATACTAGTGTTTTAGGATATTGATGACCTATTACATCACAAAAATAATAAAATGCATCCGTAATTTATTGACGCGAGCTTGTCTATATTATAATCTTGGAAATCATCAATTTAAAAGGTCAATGTTTATAATTACGTATTATGTAGGTCGAAAACGATCTATACTATTTACTATATTTAACATATGTGTGTAAATATCAAGAAAGGAACATTATGTACCCGTAAAATTTCACACAAAAAGTCTTAAACTTTCCACTAAGTATAAGTATTGTTTGATAAGGCAAACAGGCAAATAAAATCAATGAAGGGTCTTCGCAATTGAATGGATTGACCTTGTCGAATCGTTCTGCTCTGAGTTGGCACTAGAAATATCCATGTATGTGCGTAGCTATCTTGTATGACAACTGAGGGCAGAGAATTGCATACAATCAAATACCAAACATGTTTATTGTACCTATAAAAATAACTTTGTTGGGACCGCAACAACGCTCACTAGAGAGTACCTACTAACGTTTAGTTATCCATGATTCTAAGAGAGCGTGCAGACTTGGAAGTAAATTGTCATTGCATAATATGGGCTCTGATTAAATCGCGCTTCTAGTAAGCACAAACGTGGTACTGAACTCTTTTAAATACAATAATTTGGTTGCATTAAACATACAGCTCTATTCAAAGACAATTATCGATCTTTTCAAATAGTTTTTGTTGACCAATTTTATTTGCCTGTATTAGTGTAACGTATATTATAATTACTTACTACATACCAGTTATAATATTTTACAACATAGCTTGAGTGTTAAGACACCTATGACGAAGTTATTTTAATATAGATTGGTATTAGGTTGCAAGCAGTCGTGACCCCGTTTGTATGTAGCCTTATTGTTCAATAGCCGATCAGGTCATTCCGATGTATAGGTAATCAATTAATTGGAAACTAATTATGAGTAATTCAAGACAATTAGTTCAATAAACTTACTCTATAATATAGTTCAGGATCGTCGCAGTTTTGAATTTTAATTATTTTCGCTTTCGCATGAATAGTTCATAATAGTTCGGTCTGTAGGTCAAGCAATTATGAAATAAAAGCCATGTGACAGATAAATAGGCTTCTTGTGCCTCGAACATGCTGTGTCGAAAGTATATAAATATATATTGAAACATATACGTAATACGTTCGTGCGGACTGATTAGTATTAATCAGCCTATGCTGCTGATAATAATCTCTATACGTTATTATTGAAAACGTGTTTCTTAATGTAATAATTGTCGATATTCTCGTCGCAGTAACACAATTTCTACTTCACGTTGGTCAAATAAAATAATTATACTTTTATAATTGACTTTTAATGAAAGTCAGTGCAAGTAGAAGACTTCCAACTTTTTAATTACAATCAAATTCTGAGTTATACTATGTTAGATAAACTCTTATAAAGTGTTATCCGATCTAGGAATCAAGGGCTTATAGATCATAAACTATATAATATAATGCCTCTGTATAATATAACAATCGTTTATAATAGGCATTAAAATACATAGTCATAATTAAAAGAAAAGGAACTTAAAATACATAACATATAAGTCTATTTCAGTAATATCTAAACTCGGAACAACTGTGTGTCAATGTTCTAGGCACGGGGTGGGGAGGTAGGGTTGGTATCGAAACCAGATATTTTCACAAACGTCAATGTTTGTTGTTTCCTAACAATAGCATAATTTAAGCACGCTTTTATACTCAAATATTTTTCCGAGTATATTTATGCTTCTTTATGCACTAGAAATTGTAGTCATATCAAGTACGAGTTCTCCTGCCAAATAATTTATGTATAGATTTATCACCAGTGAAACAAAATACAACTTTTTATTGTTCGATACTTTATTTATGCTTTTCTTATATTTTTAAACGATATTATATACACGGATGGGAACAAACACACGTAAAAACTGTACATATAAATACGTAAATTGCGGGAAAAACAATAATATGAATGTTAATGCTCAACAATCGTCTATGGAAGACATATATAGACATATATGAGTATAATGTTATTACCAGTATACTATTACGTATAACTTTTTATTTATTTATAAACATTAAATCGGTGACTAAAGATTTGTAGTAAAGGTAAATAATTTTTCATAAATATCTAAATATCAATGAGCTATTGTAAAAATCTCGCAGAAGCATTACTTAAATAATGTCATCTGATATTTCTATCAAAGCCAATATCCGCGTGGAACTTTCTCTGCATGACCTATGTGTTTGTGACGCCCGCAACGTGTGAACGCGTCGCTTAGCCTTTTGACACCACTCAATTTTCACTCGATCTATTCGCTCAGTTATATAAAAATTATACGAAGACAGAGATTACTCAATTTACCTATCACATAACATCTGTCTGTTCATCTTTATCATTTAGCACACTTACGTCAATAAACCTCACAATCGCATTGGTAACGCTTACGGGTCATTCTGCATTCTTGTAAATGGTGTATGTCAAAATAATTCATAGAAAGTGGTTGTGGGTATATCACTGAGTTGCTGTGTTGCACAATATTGTGTATTTTTTTTCCGACTGTAAGAAGAAAGGAAGATATAGTTTATAGTTTTCGGATGTAGTTATCTGAGTAGATTATGTATGTATGTAACGCTTTTCTTTTGGCGGTGTCTATTGTTTTAAGAGCTGATAGATTGTATTAAATTTTATAAATACAATTTTACTATAATAAAGAACGTCGTAAGCGGTATTTAAATAAAGAATCAATGTTTAGTATTTAAATATTTCTTCGGCTTTCTTTGTTGCACAGACAGGTTTCGTTTTTATTTAACATTAATTTTGCTTACCTTACATATCGAGGAATTACTATAATACTATGAGGACAACTTCAATTCACGAACAATTTTCCCATCTCATCTCTACATGAGATAATAAATTAAATTTCGAACTTCTTTTTATACATAAAACTAGCATTTATAACATTGTGTAACCGAGCGGTGTCATACCTCTCCGACCGTCCTTCTCAGACCGTCCGTGATGTTGTAGTTATATCAATTTATCACATATTTTTTACATTATTTCATTAGTTCAAATGTAAATCGGTAACTCATGTCGCTGAATTTTGTCTGCATAATAAATTTCTGTGCATGCAGCAACAATGTAGTGAAAAAGTTATATGTACAAAATTATTCCGCACCACACAGACAACTGTTGGTCTTAATCTCTACGTCCGCGTCTAATGATTTTATGAATACTTTTTCTTAAAACGATACCTTCCACACAATTGTATTATTTGATATAAAATAATGGTGGCTACTCGTTTTTTTACCAGATATAAAACATAAGTAATTTATAGAATGAAGCTTATTTAACTATGGAACTTTATTTAAATCCTATGATATCATGATATATATATTTATAAGGCCAGAAAAGAATCATGAAAACGTAATTATTATAAAATGTTTATAAACGATTATTCGCTTCGCGGCGAATACTTTTTGTTTATTCTTGTTTGTAGCGATGTTGTGGCCATGCTTTGTCGTATACGCGTACAAACAATTATTATGCTATAAATACAAAATCAAGGTGATCGCAATCCATTTCCGTGTGCGGAAACGCCACTCTCCCGTTATCGGAAAATAACTTCGGTTAAAGGGAGCGCCACTGTAGAAGGAAAGTCGAGCGTAGGTACTAAATATTCATAAGGTCGCACTTCGGCATTCCAACAACGCACTCGGTCGACGCCCGCACCTACTCGCATATTTAGTTGTTCCCACATTCGTTAAATTGAATTTATAAATTAACCTTGAGTTAGTTTATGCCATCAATCGCCAACCAGGCAACTACCGTTACTTGCTCTTTTATAAGTTTTCATTCTCTTTTTAATAATATTAAACCTAAGAGCGTTTGCTGAGGTCGTACGGTAACAGAACAGAAGCCGACTTCCGTAGCGTAGCGGTGAACCGCCCATGTTGTCATTGTCAACATTCATCATCACTCTGTTCTTATCTCGCTCCATTATGGAGTCATTGGAATTGATTTATACTCATGTTGCTGAAAGTATCTGGTTTTTCTCTTTGATCCCATGCCTTTCTCAGGTCCCCAGGTACGAGTAAATCGTCTTAGAAAAACTCTCACAAATTAAGGTCGGAACTGAAACACAATGAATTTGTCGTAGTCGTATATGTTACCACAAACCAACGTGGTAATAGCAGCATTATCAAAAATATCAAGATAAATGAAACACATTGCTTTTTTTTCTAGTGCATTACAAAAAACTTTAAAATAAATATCAAGATACTGGTGCTTTAAAAAATATCCCAGTTTTTCCTTAAACGTAGGCAACCTACTCGGTACTCGCGCTTCCTTTAGTATAGTGGGTGTTTACGGGTAGTGTTGAGGACTTGTCATCAAGAGACATATCATTAATTATGTGCCTTTTGCTTGAAAGGTATGATGATCAAGATAAAATTATAATAATCCCTTCCTAGCCGATTTCGGCCACGGCGGCCAATCTCAACGGAAATTAGCCAGGTGCGCAGGAGATATAATATTGCACAAGTGTGTGCGCAATACACAGGTGCACTCGCTATTCCTTCACTCTCATAGTCCGGTGAGACGGCAATCCGACATGACCGGAGAGAGATCAGGCGCCGGACCAACGGCTTTACGTGCTTTCCGAGGCACGGGGGTATCACACCGCTAACTTCCTGACTCCGAGCTGCGACTGAGTAATTTTTAAGATGGAAAAACCCAGTCACAATGTTTTTAAGCCTGACCCAGGATTCGAACCCAGGACCTCAGCGTGCAAATCGTACTCGTAACCCGTACGCAATACAACTACGCCACCGAGGCAGTCAGATAAAATTATATATATCTCAACACACGGCTCTACTCGTTCGGGTTTCAAATAGTGTAATCTCCTTCCGGTAGTCGCGAAGTACCTACTTGCTTGCTTGCTATTTATTGATACAGAGTGTACAAATTAGATTTTGAATAATTATGATTAGTTATTTCCTATATAATATATAAATTAATGTAACAAAGCATAAAACATTAATAACAGTATAGCATGCCACATTAATTTGGCTACGTTCGTTCGGGTGCCCCTCTACCATACAAAAGACATCAACGCGCTTCGTGCTACGAATCTACTATAATCGATATAATGTTCGCAAGGCTACATCTTTATAAGAAAACTGGTATTGCTCGCGGCTCCGTCCACGTGAAAAGTTTTTCCGGGATAAATGTATTTTCCCGGAATAAAAAGTAGCCTTATAGCATTCAGGAGTAATGTAACTTCCTATTACTGAACGAATTTTCAAAATCGGTTGAGTATTTCCTGAGATTAGCGGGTTCAACCAAACAAACTTTTCAGCTTTATAATATCAGTATAGAAAAGGTATTGAGTTCAACCATCTTGTTTGCTTCGCACAAGCCAAAGCAGTTATTGATAACATTATTGCATAAAACAACATAATAAAATACGCAACGTATCCGGGTCAAAGAAAACGAGTCCTCTTGAATTATTCCTTATAAACCTACATATTCATATTTGATCGGAATTTAATTTATTATTCATAGATAAATGTGACTTTAGAATGGTCAGATATTTTAATTGACTTGAATTTCGTTAGCTAGACGTGGTTTATTGATTACTACAGTAGCTAAATAATACAAAAAAGCAATTTCTGAAGCTGTGTTTCTTTTAAAGTAGCTCATTAATTACAGGTCGTAATGACCTTGACCTGTTCCCTCTCAAATTTTAAACTATTTATGGGAATCTTGTAAAAGTTTAGATTATATTGATTGACATTAAGCAAACCTATTTTATAGCCAGATTTTTATTAATTAATGTTGGAATCGAAATTAATTGGATGGATTCGTAAATAGCAAAAATATTTGTAGGTTTAGAGTTGAATTGTAAACGGTGCAATTAACTTGGTTTCACTTCCCTTGACGTGACTCCCGTCTATTTGATTAACTCTCGTGTAGCTGACGCAAACGATAGTAAAATACTTTTTGTTGTCTGTGTCGTTTTGCAATGCCTATAAATAAGTTATATACAGTTATAGAAGAACAATGGCTGTAGTCATATAGCTCGTGCGTGCCACACACACACACACACACATACACGCGTGAGGTGCACTCTCACACTAGACACAGTGCACTTTACACTCTACACAGTACGCCGTACAACTGTATGTATTTACAACACAAGTATGTATATGTGAGAGTGTCGGGTTTGTGTACCAATCGGGCTCGAGCGATTGCATTACTTCTAATGTCTAACCCAGTTCCATTGTTTGGTGGGCTTCAAAACTACGGCACTGTGTCCTTCTAGATGTTATGCAGCTTGCATACTAAAGCTTAACCCCGTAATCATTGTCCTATTAAATTCAATTACAAATACTATACTGTAAAAAAATATACATATATTTTATTTGCAAAACACGATAGCCTTGAATATATATACGTTCGTCTGTGATGTCAAATAAATCGTTCGTGTCGATCACGTCTAGCAACAGCATTTTAATAAGAATAAAAAACTAATTTATTCATAATTTCCTGTAGAATATCTATCTAATTAATATTGTTATAAAACTTCATCAATCAAGACGAATTATAAGCTGACAAACTGAAGTTTATATGATCATAAACAATGTGTATTGCAAACTATCCGCCGACATGAAACAGGTTTAAACCAAAGTAAAAGTTTCACGTGCGCTCATGAGAATCTTGTTTTCACGAAGGGATAATCAAAAGTGAGAATATATTATAGTGGTTCCAGTGAAGCACGTGGCTCACTCGACGGCATGCGTACATGTTTCTTGGAATAGTTAGCTGCTAGTACAAACTGCAAGCGCAACATTTCTCGCGAGTGAGATAGTTAGATAACGTTGCAAAGCGCGGTTTCCTCGTGTTACGTGTCCACGTCGATACTCGCACACAGCTACGCGGACCGAAACTAATTTATTCTTTATTATTCTTATGAATAGGTTACCCGAAAATAAAGCAAAATGTTAACAGAACCTGATTCGGCATACAAGTTTACAGCTAGATATATGCAAATGACGACATGAAATAAGCTTTAATGGCACGAGTTCCTTTGCAATATGAGGATGTCTCTAGCGGATCGTTTAAAACTGGTTCGATAACACCTAAAAATTTTAATAGGCCTATCATTAAATTTCCTGAAACATAATAACAACTCAAGGAAATCAACTATTCCGTAACCTTTTTGAATTATAGTAATTTCGTCAGCCTAATCGGCACACAAATCAAATGCCATGCATAATGTACAATTTTGTAGAAGACATAGAAAGAGTCGTCCTTGTCGTTTGCCCAAGCGCTGACATTTCGAAGCGAGTCAAATGTCACGAGCGCTCACCCCACCTTTGACATTTAGACACAAGCACTCCACAAGTGACATTTCGGTTGTAGTCAGAAAAATCATAAATAGTAGTTTCTAACAGGTTGTCGTGAATTAAAAAACGTGTCGTTTTACTACACACTATTGCACCGGTTCATTTAGACAGCTATTTAAGGCTAAACATATAGTGCCCTTAGGGGCCTGATTACTTAATAAATTATTTGAATTTGAATTTTAATATATTTTATATGTGTCTAATTATCAAAATTAATGTTCACTAAAATGTAAATGATTGTTTTATGCAGCTGTTGCCGATGGCCATCGATGGCGGCGACAAGCAGACGAGGCGCCGAAGAAAGACGACAGCTTGGAACAAGAACTATGCAAGGACAAGGACGCCGGCGAATGGTTCCGGCTGGTGGCCGGCGACGGCGACAACTGTCGCGACGTCATCCAGTGCACCGCCTCGGTATGTACTCTAGCCCCGGCGCATGCGCCGAACACTGCACGAACACGCTGCACACTGCACGCGACTCGCGCTCTCTCCGCCTTAGCCTGACCTTTGTTCAGCCAATGCTATTGCAATCGAAACATATTTTAACTGTGAATAACAATCACGAACAACATCCATAACATATGATCAAAAAACAAAACCCTATGGGGCTTTTAACATTTGTAGTTACCTTTTCAAGAATCTTTTTTGTATACTTCAATTTATCTTCAAAGCGTGTCCGATACAAGCAAAATATTTTTATCGCAAACTTATATTCTATGTAATTTGAGAACACGCGGGATGGTTTCAAACCACAGACATGATTAATTTTAGAATGTAGATTACAGACTGAAAATCCACTGAGATACATTGATATGTTTATGAATTATCAGTGTATTTTGTAGATTTCCAACTATCTGTAACATCTTTAATAAAGTTAACATAATATGTAACAAAACGTGACATCTCTCTTTTTGGGCAAAACATAAATGATAGACTACTAATGTTTTATGAATCAATAAAAACCATATTTTTATTTGATTTCAACTTGATATCTCGCCTTCAATAAAAATAAACAAAGAAGCTTATAACCGATTTAGTTTTTACATTTATATTCATCCTTGCCATTATAATTTTAGCGTTACAGTATTTTATTTTACACTAAACAATCTACCTTAATGGATGCTCAATAACAATCGTAAAATTTACAACACTGTATAATATATATGTACATTTATTTTGTAAACTAAATATTACTTTACAATCTCGTTATTTTCTTGTTTCGAAAATCTTCGTAATATTTAACTTTTATACTATTTAAGGTTGTTGACAATATACTCCTTTCTTGTAATAGGGTATCCAAGCCATCCGTTGCCCCGCTGGCTTGTTCTTTGACATTGAGAAACAGACCTGCGACTGGAAAGATGCTGTCAAAAACTGTAAGCTTAAGAACAAGGAGCGTAAAATAAAGCCTCTGCTGTACACCGACGAGCCTTTATGCCAAGACGGGTTCCTTGCCTGTGGCGACTCCAACTGTATCGAGCGTGGCCTCTTCTGTAACGGCGAAAAAGACTGCGCCGACGGCTCCGACGAAAACTCCTGCGGTAAGTAAACAATACAAATGACTAAATTTGATCGGTGAAACCGTAAATAATAATAAAGAAGTTCAATAGGCTTGACGAACGCCCTTCTTAAATACCAATCACTTGGCCTAAATACATGGAATCTTCGGCGTAGTGACGTAACACTCTCAAACCCGATTGGCGCATCTGCTGTTTTATAACTTGTGTGCGGTTACTCTGAGGTTCGATCACGGTGGATATCTAGTCGGTATGCGTTGAATAACGCCACTTGATTTATACAATGATGTTTTTTGCGTCGCACTATACAACTGAATCACTTTGAATTGCAATTATGTACATGACAAGGATACAAAATTCCATTCACCAGAATAGCAGACCTTAGTTCGAACTCACGTCTTTGTATAATTATGCGGGAGCTTATACCTACTTCTTACTTACATGTTTGTATTTCATTAACATACGAATTTAATAAGACGATTTGTTTCATTCCATTTAGTTAAATAGTCTGATTGAAATACATAACGTAAAATTCTTATAGAATAATTCTGTTTGGAATGAGATTGTATTATGAATTCATTATATTATATACGCATAGTAACGAAACGACAAAAGTGAAATCCAGCGGTTGTCAGCAGTGCTGAGTGATGTGATCGGGCGAAAGTACCCATACTAGTTCTGCTGCGCGCCACCCCACTCAAGTCGCCATGGCTGTGAAGCAGCTGGGTGCGGGCTGTTCACCTACGGCCTCCTGATTAAATATTTACGACTGTGTTACATGTGGTTGCTTAATATGGTCGACAATTACGAAGCTGCCATACGCATATAATTATATCAGTCTAACCCGTTGGGTACCTATATTATCCTCTAAAACATCATGCCTTTATAATAGAAGTTATATTTATGCAAATATTTTCCTTTTGTCGCAGATATTGACAACGATCCCAACAGAGCCCCGCCTTGTGACGCTTCGCAGTGTGTGCTCCCCGATTGTTTCTGTTCTGAGGACGGCACGGTGATCCCCGGTGACTTGCCGGCTAGAGATGTGCCCCAGATGATCACCATTACTTTTGATGACGCAATCAACAACAACAACATTGAACTGTACAAAGAAATCTTCAATGGAAAGCGTAAAAACCCGAACGGTTGCGACATTAAAGCTACCTTCTTTGTATCGCACAAGTACAGCAACTACTCCGCTGTGCAAGAGACTCATCGCAAAGGACATGAAATCGCAGTACACTCAATTACGTAAGTTTTATACATTACACAATAACATATTGAATGTACTATGTACCATGTATTTGCATTAATATATATTTTTTCCTATAGACACAATGATGACGAACGCTTCTGGAGCAACGCTACTGTCGACGACTGGGGTAAAGAAATGGCCGGCATGAGAGTAATCATCGAGAAATACTCAAACATCAGTGATAACAGCGTGGTTGGTGTTCGTGCCCCTTATCTGCGTGTTGGTGGAAACAACCAGTTCACCATGATGGAAGAGCAAGCCTTCCTGTACGACAGCACCATTACTGCGCCCCTCTCCAACCCTCCTCTATGGCCGTACACCATGTATTTCAGAATGCCACACCGTTGCCACGGAAACTTGCAAAGCTGCCCTACCAGGAGTCACGCAGTCTGGGAAATGGTCATGAACGAGCTTGACCGTCGTGAAGATCCCAGTAATGACGAATATCTACCTGGTTGCGCTATGGTTGACTCTTGCTCTAATATTTTGACTGGAGATCAGTTCTACAACTTCCTTAACCATAACTTTGACCGCCACTACGAACAAAATCGTGCTCCTCTTGGTCTCTACTTCCACGCTGCATGGTTGAAGAACAACCCTGAATTCTTAGAGGCTTTCTTGTACTGGATAGATGAAATTCTTTCAAGCCACAATGACGTTTACTTCGTCACCATGACCCAGGTGATCCAATGGATCCAAAACCCGCGTACGGTCAGTGAAGCCAAGAACTTCGAGCCCTGGAGGGAGAAGTGCGCTGTGGAAGGTATTCCCGCATGCTGGGTGCCGCACTCGTGCAAGCTCACATCCAAGGAGGTTCCCGGCGAAACCATCAATCTGCAGACGTGCTTGAGGTGCCCCGTCAACTACCCATGGCTGAACGACCCTACAGGCGATGGCCGCTACTAGAAGAGCCATGATCTCGAGCCGCACAAGCTCTAATTAGTTGATATAAAATTTCGGTTGAGTTATTATATGGATAACATGTTCGTAGTCAAAACAAAACAACTAGGCACGATTGTCACAGGATGTAGTCGCGTGGTTATCCTAGCTGGGAATATGTTTTCCTGTAATTTCGAAGTGTACCGGGTTATAATCCCGCCCGTAGTCTAAGTACCTATCCTACTGTATGTAATATAGGCTCACATAAATATTTAATAGGTCTGTTTTATACTTTATGTGATTTTTCTAATGTAAGTCTGTTTTATAAATTAAAAAAAAAATACAAAATACCTAAATCGATATTTCTTTTTTTTACCTTTCTTACCAAGTGAGGAATTGATGACTATGTTCTAAGCATTTAAAATACTATTACTGGCAACAAGCGATACCTGAGAGCCAATTAACTGCAGTAAATATACATAATTTAATAGCACATCTAAAAGAATATCACTTGATAATATTGAGAATGAGGAAATCCTTTGTGTACCCTGCAGTGTACTTCCTCATACATGCAAGGTGATTTAACAGAGAAGGTGTATAGTATTATCCACATTATAGGTAGTAACTTAAACTTTATACATCAATCAGTTAAAGGCACATACATAGGGCGAAATAATATAAACATACGTAATTAATCTTTTTTTTTACTATGGACATTACGTAACATTTTTTTCCGTCACGTATACACATGTATATAATATAATAACATATAAGCAGAATTATACCACTCGAACCATTTTACGTCATTAGAATTTCATATGAGCGAGAGATATACAGAATTACTATGTATATTAGACATAGTAATAACTATGTATTTAGAACAGATACTTCAACAATATTTCGAAATGTCTATAAAATTCTAAACTGATGCTTATTACGTATGTGATGGCTTGATGCAATCATAATTTTCAAAAGTGCAAATTCTTGCGACGGATACGACCAAAAAAATGCGTCATGTAAGGTCATAATGCATTAAAAAATTAGAAGAATTTAAAATAAGGAAGCGCGCCATCAACAGACGGTCAGTGACACCCCCTACCTACAGGCGCACCTCCTTGACAGGCATATTAAGTGGTCGGACGTATACAAGGACTATATATAAATATGTATTAAGAATACAAGTCTTAGGGGTTCTGTACAGTGTTAAATTACACTTTTCTTACGTCTATAAGAATAATACGAGTAGTTTGTTGTTGAAAATCACACAACACTGCTTAAAAATCTGCATCCCTACTCGCTATGCAATTTTTACCTGCTCGTTGGTATTATTTACAAGGTGGGCGTTGGTATTTCCAGTCAACGGCCCAAAAGATATATTTTCAAAGGTACATTTATTCGCAAAGGAATCCTAAATACGAGTTGTGGAAGTAAATAAATCAAACGTATACCCTTTGTACATCTAAATATATTTACTCATCTTGCATAAAGTCATTAGCCTCCCCCCGGCAGTACCATGAGTATACCTAAGTGTGTACACAGTAAACTTACCACGAGACAAAAAATAAAACCGTTTTAGAAATACACTGGTAACAAATTTACAGCTACTTTAAATATGTGCTGTCCACTTAAGCGTCTACTTTCAATGAGAATGGATAAAGCAAACAAGGATCGAGCTTTAACAAATCATTCAAGATTTATTTCGTTTACCCAGCCATTTATTATTCTAATAGCGTCTGTTGACTTAAAAAAAAAGGTAATCTTGGTGCGTGTTTTCGCTAAAAATAAATATAAAACAGTCAGCTTAAAATAAGTATGTTCGAGGTGTCTATATAATTTTAGAGCTTGCACAACGTACCCGATGACACCGAAACGGGTTTGAAATAGAATTTGGCAATGTTGCATATATATATTGAAGATGAGAATTGAGCATCGGCACGGCTTGCGGCATGAGCGACACTCGCGGCACACGAGCACAGCCGCCCCGCCCGCGTGCTGCCTGCCGCGTCACACATCAGACAATAGACCGCAGGCGCCACCACCATCTTATCTTCCCTGACATTTGTGGGCGGCTGAATTGCACATCATCGTTTCCAACCATTTAGGTACATACATACACCCTCAGTGCCATAACCGACTTTCCATTTTGTTTTGCAATACGCGTATGTTTATCGAAACAAAAAATAAGGACAATGAAAAACAATTGTATTGTTAGCGGCATCCAAATAAATAGAGAGTGGAGTTGTGTTCAGCGTAGATATTAGGTATAGCAGTATGAAGAAGCGCATTGCAGCCTGCGACAGTGAAAGCAGTGAAAGTTCTCTGCGCAGCACCCAGCGGCCACTAAATATTAACATACATAATTCTCTGTTCACACGTGTTATGAGATTCCATTTACATCGATATGTCAAAAATATGTTTAAATGTGTCGTAAATGCCTAGAGCAAATTAGCTATTGTTTTCGTCACCGACCATCGCATAGGTCAAGCGACTCACTAACCTGCATTAGACTTCAGTTATGATATTTATTATTTAAAGCTACCCTGATTACAAAAAGGTATTTCTTTAGCAGTTGGAGTTTGGAGTTTAAACTAATCTAAAAGTAACTATTTAGGAAAACGAATGACAAAAAATATTTTACAATGTATTCATCATTCTTATATAAATATACCAATACCCACTTGTAATACAATGGATTAATTAAAAATGCAATGTAAATAAAAACAGATCTGCTACTTCAGTAATATCTAATACTAGACTCCTGCTCGCGGCTCCGCCCGCGTGAATGAGTTTTCCGGGATAAAAGTCCCGCTTTATATTTCCCCGGGATAAAAAGTAGCCTATGTTACTCGCTGATAATGTAGCTTTATGTTGGTGAAAAAATTTTTCAAATCAGTCCAGTAGTTTCGGAGCTTATTCAATGCAAACAAACAAAGAAACAATAAAATCATTCCTCTTTATAATATTAGTATAGAAAAACAAATAAGTAAGTAAAAATTTGCGTCCAAATACTTTTTGTCCCAAAATATACTTGTATAATGCATCGAATAATCAACTAATCGTATCAACACTTATCTATCTTCATAGAGATGATCGAGAAGTAAAAAGTTACTAGACAAACTAAAAGTGAAACAGTTTATTTAGAACTTGATACATTTGCAAGGTTATATTTTATAAGCTTTGTCTGTAGTTTTCCT
The DNA here is from genome assembly GCA_947568825.1 of Sphinx pinastri. NCBI lineage: Eukaryota > Metazoa > Arthropoda > Insecta > Lepidoptera > Sphingidae > Sphinx > Sphinx pinastri. Next base: position 11,528,091 of record OX387618.1, on the reverse strand, counting down.
GTTCGATAAAGGCCTAATATAACACGTTAAGGAAAAATACATTTTTATAATAATTTATGCACTGTTTTTGAGTCTCTTGCCTCTTGGCAAGACTTTCTGCGAAAAGAATGACTAAGCGGTTATAAGAAGAGATATGCTTTTACAATATTCAAATGTGCAAGATATAAAAGTAATAAAATGATTAGGTAACAAGTATTTTAGTTAGTTTCTTCGTGCTTTGGCACGTTATTACAGTCGCGGTCAACAACTTTTATATGTCGACGCTTCAAATAGGTTACTGTGAACGCGGAATACGGAACTCTCAACTCTCAACTTCTGCACGACCCCAGTAGGACCGAAGCGACGCCTAAAGAAGTTACTTTGTAACGAGATCGACGCATAATAATTACTGTTCAAAAATACTTACTACATAATATTATAATTTAATTAATATTTTTAATTAAAGCGGCGATAGCCTAGTTGGGAGTGGAACGGACTGCCGAGACGAATGTCCGCAGGTTCAAAACCCAAGGGCACACACCTCTGACTTTTCTAAATAAAAGTTATGTGTGTATTCTTTGAGAATTATCGCTCGCTTTATATAGCGGTGACGGAAAATATCGTGAGGAAACCTGCATAACTGAGAAGTTCTCTGAATTTCGAAGGTATGTGAAGTCTGCCAACCCGCACTAGGCCAGCGTGGTGGATTAAGGCCTAAACCCTCTCAGTAGTAGAGGAGACCCGTGCTCAGCAGTGGGCAGTATATAATACAGGGCTGGTATGGTATTATTATACGCATACTCACGCCTTTTATCCCCGAAGTGGTAGGCAGAGGCGCAACTAGTGCATCCACATTTCGCCGTGCGTATTCTGTCCCATGATATGGGGCGAGCCTATCTTCCGTGCCGATACTGAATAGAAAAATCAAATATCACTTTTCCCGACCCGGGGATCAAACCCGAGACCTCAGCATTGCAGTTGTACAGTAATACAACTACGCCACCGAGGCAGTCATTATATGATAATATTGCGCGCGGCTCCGCCCGCGTGGAAAATTTTTTCCGGGATAAAACGTAGCCTATAGCACTCAGGAGTAATGTAGCTTCCTATTAGTGAAAGAATCTTCAAAATCGGTCCAGTAGTTCCTGAGATTAGCGCGTTCAAACGAACAAACAAACTCTTCAGCTTTATATTATTAATAGATATAAGTATAGATTAGATTGCTCTGAATATGTTATGTAGGTAATATGTTTCTGAAAGGTTTTTTACAAAAATAATAATTTTAGGTATCATTTCGAATGAATAAATTCCTCAATATCTTAAATTCCATACTGCATTATGATGTACTTTTAATGAAACAAAATATAAAATAATGATCGAATAATTATAATAAATATAATTATAATATATATTTTACTTGATAACTTAAATTTTAATTCTTCGACACAATTCTAATGTGCAGATCTTTAAAAATATAATAAGCATGACAATGACATTATTTTTATGACATAAGTAAGCGAGCAAGCAAATGGCTCACTTAATGGTAAGATATTTTCACCACTTTTTTAACAAGAAGGATTAAGGATTAGGAGCCTTCAAAAATTTCACTCACGATACGAAATTTCATCAATTTTCTACGAGACACTAGCACTGCTCCGGTTGAGCCAGACCATTCCGTCATGTTCTAGACATTTCTACAGGGTCGCTCTATCACCTAAAACTTTTTAGAAATTTTCCGTATTTCATAATAAACGTAACCCTTAAAGGAACAATCATGTAGGTATGTCTGGCTTCGATCCGTTTATCAGGGTTATTTTTTCAGAAATGGTTTTGGTGTTATGTTAAATTAATATCGAATACTAAGATTACATCGGTGGCGGGCAGGGGGGAGGGGTTTCTGCCCAGGTGATACCCGAAGAAGAATAATACCTACCCATGTTCTCATTAAAAAAATATTAACCTGCAACAATGAAATGATATGGCGTATTATTATTATTTTATGTCGTGGAAACTACGAGAGACGGCCTCACAACGTTATTAATAATAACAAATAATGTACCTACTAAAAATAACATAATATTATTTTCGCCTTGGGTACCACCCGGTGCTAGCTACGCCGCTGAGCGTCATCCTGTTATAGAAACCAATTTAACACAAAAAATATATATTAGCTTTTGAAGCGTTTTCCATTTAAACTAACATAATATCATCAAAAGCTGTCATTCTGTAATTCTTAAAATATAAAGCAAAGTAGGCAAGGTTCTATAATATAATAATGAAACAATAAATAAATAAAAAACAATAACATTTTCAACTCATGTAAATGATTTAGGGACAAACTTTAAATGTGAACAGATTTTTTGCCTTTTCAATAGGTAAGTACGAGTAATGTTATTAGGTGAGTTTTTATGTAAGGAAATTTAACGAAAAGGTACTCAGAACATATATAAATAGAGTTTGTTTTATGTGGATAAAGGCCTTCATTTTTGATGTGTTTATCTACAAGAATTCTATGACGTAGAAAAGTATTTATAAGGTTATAAAAACTTCACTAATATTGAATGTCCACACAAGTAGGTAAGCATACATATGAATGTTAATGTGGCAGGCAAATGGATAAAGGTAGGCAGCTATGTATTTATACATACGTATTATATTTATGTATTGTCGTAAGTGAAAGGAAATATCTTGTAGAATCCTTGACTCGTTCGCGCCTACTCGCCGCGTTGTCAATGTGACGTTACGCCTCGACGACGTGGACTCCTCCGTATATCTTAGGAAAGTTTATGCTTCTTATTCATCATTTAGAATTTTTTATACGGGATAAGCTTTTAAAAACTAATGTCAACTATAAAATAAAGAAAATAAAACTAGTGCCAGTAACATTATACAAATTTCAAAAATCCTTTTCAGCTTTCAACGAATGATGATAATGGAAAGCCAGCTAAAATAATATGAAATAGAGTTCGCTCCGATGCAGGTCAAAACCTGCGCACGTAACAGCCGCATATCGACGAGCAATTGATAGTTTAAATGTTAAATGTTCACAACGTTATGCAACATCATAACGCATCTCTCGAAAGTGCAAATTATGACAGGTCTAGCCTGTCTAGTATAATCACCTTACAGGCGTTGTATATTACACAATAAATTATAAATAAAAATTAAATATAAATTTAAATAACCCCCGACACAAAAAACCTCTAAAAAGTATAAAAATAAAAGTTTCTTTGTCGTTTAAGTACTTAGTAATATTTTTATCCAAGCGTCGTCGCGTCGGGGGACCGCTAAAGAAGTATTTTCATATCCCTGGTCCTGAGTTTGGTCTCCCGACGCGACGACGCTTGGGTCAAAATATTACTAGGTACTTTAACGACAAAGACACTATTCGTTTTTTTACTTTTTAGAGGTTTTGTTGTGTGAGGGGTTATTTAAATTTTAATTTAATTTTTAATTCAACCTTTTTAAATTACTATATTCTCCATCATGAGGCCTTGATAATCAACTATCTAACACCTACTCGTTGAGATCATTTTTATAAGCCCTCACACGTTATATCTGCTATAAATTGCTAAAGAGTTGGGTATCCCGCAGACTACTTGATGCTGTAGCATCAGATCAAGGTTAACATGTCTCAAAAATATTGCCGAAGTCACAGTACACCAAATTTTAAATCAATCGGAGTTATGAAAGTTGGAAATGAGCGGATAATCTTCAAACGCCTGAACAGGTATTCATAAATTATAGCTAAGAACCATCTCGATCACATCAGCTTCCAAACAAAAAACCGCGTCAAAATTGGTCCATTCGTTTAAGAGCTACGATGCCACAGACAGACATACAGATACACACCCTAAACTTATAACACCCCTCTTTTTTGTTGGGGTTTAAAAATATGAACACACCCAAATAAGGCATTATGGTATCAAAGTTTAAAAACTTATGTTGTAACTGCTCTTATAAATTCGTAATTTTTATAAGATGGGCTTTTGTAAATGTATTAATTATATTTTTTTTCTAGAAGCAAACTAAATCATCGTGGTGTGACCAAAAAGGAGAGAAATAGAAGTTCTGTGCTATGAAACATTACAGCATCCGAGTTTGAACGCAGTATTTCTGAGACAAAGTAACATTCATAATTAATTCAAGTAAAACATATTTGTTTGCTTGATTCTGTGACTATCCAATACATATCAATATAAAATTCTGAAGAAGAAATAGCGGGAAGTCCCGATAATTTGTCCCTACATTTTCATTCAGTTTCTCTGATCACGTATGTCTAAATAGGAATAATTCGATAAAAAGCATGGTAATGTTTAATTAGTTTATTTTTTGGTTTACTATCTCTATAATCTACTCAATTTCAGTGTTTATATTTTTTATATATGCGGATGTCTCTATAGCTAAAAGACTGTTAAGTATGACGTCATGCAACAGTCTGTATTATGTACAAATGCAAAATAATTTCATTGCTTCATGTAGGTTTCACAAATATTATACGTCAAACTAAATGCGTCTATTATGAAATAATTAGATACACTTTTATAAGTGGTCCCTTCTGTAATAAATTTATAATCATAGCAAGTATTGCTTAAAATTTTCTTCTAATCAAACAATAGAGGTTAAGTCTTTAGCATTCATATTAGAATTTTGCTTACTTGTTATATGGATATTACGCAAGTGCATATTTTTAATGTTTATATCTGTGACACCGGACATATCAGACAAGAAATTTTGTAAAATGAAATGGTATTAAATAATTTAATATGGTGAGTATGGCGAGCAGGTTAGCGGTCAAAAGGTTTGTGCTCGGGTTGGTTACGTGTGCGTTATGCCGGTGCGCTGCTGATCGGAGTCACTGAGCCTGCCGTCAGAACTTCGACGCTCCGGCGCGGCGAGGCGCGGCGCCTGGTGTGACACGTAGTTTCTCGCGACTCTTCGCCGCCCGCCCGCCTCCTGCGACTGTATTTGTGGGCCTCGTTCCTCAAACGTTACATAATCGAGAGACCCGGACGTAGACACAAGGCCAACGAATACATAGACATTTAACTGCAGTCATTAAATGATAGACAATTTAATCAAATGCAATTTTTATAATAGAACAATCATACAATCGTGGCGGGTCCCGGCCGTGACACTTTTAGTTGTAAAGTTTGCCGTCAAAAATGTCATGGGGATCAGCTTGTGTCACATTCAATAATAATAGTTATACATTAACGTAGTAAGAATAATTCACCATTTGTCTGATAAAACCTTATTAGATTTTTTTATTATATGTAGACGTCTTCGTCAGCATTTGTTTCCTTATAATACACAAACTTCTTTATAATAAATACATTAAAATTACTTAATTGCAACATTATATTCCTATTTTTGCAATTTTATTTTGATAAAATTTCGTCTGCCAGCGTTGATCGATTGTTAAATTTAAACCGGTACATTACTGTAAAGATTAACAGAGTACCTATCTAACTTAAACATTCGCTTAATGTTGGGTGCCTACTTATTTGCACACAGAATGTGAAAAAGCTGCTTGATTGATTGTAAATACTTTTCGTATTCAGATTAAAGGAACTGGTATTTTTTTATATTGGCTCCTAATTTTCTAATTTAATGTATTCTAGACCGTAATAAGAACTCTTGATTTATTAAAGCTGTAATTGTACCCAAATTTTAATATTAACAACTTTGAAGATAAAACTTAATTATGTAACTGGTTACTTGACTCTATAAGAAGACATTTGATTAATTTAACATTTATTTCAAAACCTAGCTATTGCACGCGGCTCCGCCCGCGTGAAAATGTTTTTCTGGGATAAAAGTCTCGCTTTGTATTTTTCCGGGGTAAAAAGTAGCCTATGTCCTTTCTAGGGTCTCAAACTATGTCCATACCAAAAATCGCTGATTTGTTTTCCAGTACTATTCTTTGGTAGCCCCCTTTCTTTTTTATCACATTGCTTTAAAAGTACAGACACACCGGTTCTACTGCTTTATTATATGTATACATAAACTAACTAAACTAATTGTTATGCCAAACCTAGTATTTCTAGTTCTTATAATAAACTTAGGTATCACTCTTTATTATTTTATAAAAAGAGACTACAGATAAGGTAGGCTTATAAGTTATTTTAGGCTTTGTATCTGCGGCTTACAAACACGGGAAACACAACAATAAGTAGTACCTATATAGAACTTCGTGAGTAGAGTAATTTATAAAACCAGCGATTAGAAAACAGGTATAATAATAATGCTGGCTTTGTGGCGAGCCGAAGGACAGTGGCGACACCGCATACTCCGATTCCGTGGGGGCTAAATGAGACCCCCTGACCGTTGGCTTGCCTTAACTGGCCGGCTAGGGGCGGAAGTCGCAAGAGCTAAGACCCTGAGCTCCAGGGTGGAAGTGCTTAAGCTGCGTAATAGCGAGGAAACCCGCTCCGTGACGAGTCAGCGACCCGCGATGGTGAAATCAGTGCCCATCTCTCGACACCCTTTAGACACCCGCACCGATGTTGCGTCCTTGGCATGCACAGCTTTTGGGATGCCAATCATGTGGGGGGCAAGTGACCGCCTGCCTTGATTAATGATTGAGACATCTTACTTGGCAGGCGTCCCGTTTTCTCAATCGATAGCCCAGCAACCAGTCCAGCTAGATCTCATCCATAGACCGGGTATAATTTCCATCTTCTCTGCAATAGTCCGTGCACCATGCGGGCACTGTCGTTGGCTGTATTTTCTCCATAAGTACAGATAGAGAGAGTACCTGCAAGGTGTACACATCCCGACTAGAGTAATGTCTCTTATCTTATGTATCCTCTACGTGTTGGATCCATAACCCCTCGCAAGCCTTCCAAAAGGACCGGCCTTCGGGCCGTGATTTCCCGCAGGAAAGATACATAATAATAATATAAACTTTATTTCAGATTTTACATCCATACATTAAAAAGAAAACATAATTTAAAACTGCATAAAAACTAATAAGATTAAACACCAGGGACACAATTCGGCACTATTTCAGGTATCTGAATGACGCACGGTGAGTGGTCATCCAGTACCACACCAAAGCGTTGTCGAATCTATGCCCTGCCGTGGACACAAGTCTCTTGGGGCCATGGCGCACCTGCCGCAATAGGGATGCTATTCACAGTCGCAGTATGGCGTGCAAACATTATCGACACACTGCAGAAACGCATTATTGTATTGGATACACAGAGCATGGAAAGAACTTTCTGTGTAGTTGACCCACAGTGCGCACTTGTACAATGATTGGCAATAGGCCCTAATAATAAATAATAATACCAGCCCTATATTATATACTGCCCACTGCTGAGCACGGGCCTCCTCTACTACTAAGAGGGTTTAGGCCTTAGTCCACCACGCTGGCCTAGTGCGGATTGGCAGACTTCACATACCCTCGAAATTCTTATCGTGAATTCTCAGGTATGTAGGTTTCCTCACGATGTTTTCCTTCGCCGTTATAGCGAACGATAATTGATAAACAATACACACATAACTTCGAAAAGTTCTGACTTTTGTGTGCCTTGGGTTTCGAACCTCCGGACATTGTCTCGACAGACCGTTCCATTCCCAACTAGGCAATAGGCCCTAAAAAGAATAATTTTAACTTCTCTAGTACACCGTGCAAATCTGCGGGCCAACATATTGCACCTCACCGCCAGCGCCCTGCGTTCCCTTTCAAGGTCCATATATAGATAGTATATAAATTATAACTCAAATTTAATTAAATGGCATAATACATTATAGTAGTTTTATGTAGGTTTATATCACTATATTGTTTATGATGTGATACATTTTTTTCTGGTTAATTGATAAAAACTGTAAAGGAGGAAGTAGGATATTAAATGATTTACCTTGAATGCACGAAATGAAAAAATGCAGGAATATACCTTTTATGGTAAATGTATGAATTCAAGCCTACATATTGCAGTAAAATTCTATATAATTTAGGTCATACCTACGACCTACAATGTCGATAGGTATCGAATGTACATAAATGAATGCCTGTCTGATATGTAAACAGGCATCGTGTTTACTGGATAACTATAAATCATTTTTTTATTTGCGCACTGTCTATATTTTGTTTTTTTTTATTGTTACAACTATAATTGAAACACAACAGCACCTCTACTATAAATTGCACATTCATCTGCCCATATAACTATATTTTCTATTAGATATTCATACATATATTGTGTACATATAATTTAACTAACGTCGAATAATTCATCAACCTTGACTTTTGGCAAACAAAACGTGATGTCTCTTCGAAACGGATAAGTAGGTACAATATAATATGACCTCTGAATATATTAACATTTTCACGGAATATCTCGATTTATAGATATTTTGAAATTAATACAGTTTCTTAATAATTAAAACAGGCTTCAAAGTGACTTCTAACGCCTATTGTGCTTTTAAATAGGGTCTTTAAAGAAACCGTCACTGTGTTTTATCTACATAATAAGACGATATGGAAATCACTATTAGGATCTTCTTTTCACCTTCATTTGACATTGACACCAATTTGTATAAGAACAGGTTCATTTAATAGGTAGGTAACCGAAAGTGAGTCTCACCTTACAAGTATGTAAAAACGGTACGGATTGTTAATATTTAGTGATTATAACTCTAAATTTAAAAACGGCACGTTTTACGATCCGACCAGTTATTCGAAGGCCTTATTCAGACAACGATAAAAACATCCTTATTTCCAGGACAGAGCGTACAATCTACGACCCATTGATTCAAAACGTGTTCATGAAACATTCTCTAATCTAACAATAGTAAGTAACATTTATGCTGTACCGTACTATAGCGTACACATTATATACCTAATCCTTGTATTAGTCACAAAAAATATATCAACCATAAATACATTAACATAATATGACGTAATAACACTACTCTACTTTAAAAGTAGATTTCTACTGATACAGAAACGACGAATTTGCTCGAATAAAATTAAAATTATCAAAGAAACTTCATTGACCCTGTAACAGTGTACTTAAGTTTTTAAATTAATTAGGTCCAATATTCGCTCTTCAGAATATGTAAAGAATTTTGTGTCACTCTTTCAACTTTAGAAATCCACACGAGATGTGTGGGGCTGGAACTGTATCAGATAGACAAGCTCTCTGTCTCATCATTAGAGATAAATGAGCTCAAAAAATCGTTACATCTGTTACTTCTAGGTTATAACATTAATTTTATGTATTTTTTACTATCCGCGTGGGTAGAGACACTATCCCGCCCTCACACCCGTTACTGCAACTCCTGTAAGCCAGGATCAGCAGTGGCACGCATTTAAGAACACCGAGCGGTGAAGCTCAGCGAGTCTCAGGGAACACTAATTTGTCTGTAACCCGCAACGAAATAGAAAGATAGGGAGGAGTTGGAAATATTAATTGTCGACTTCCCTCTATAGCAAAGCGGGAGACAAAAATAATGAACTAAGAAGGTATTTTAACCTCAAATTTAGAGACGTCTACAACTAGAAAAGCCAGTTGTAAAGCACAAATTAAATGAAAGGGTCCTATGATATGAGCTGTCAAATTTTGATTCCATTCATAGGCATGGCAAAAACGCCGGAAAGCACGAAAATTTCGTCTAGTCTCTACAAGGTCGATGTAGTTTACTACATCGACCCAGATGTTATTTGCATACTATCCAACAAGATGTTACGCTCATCATGCCAAAGACCACACTCCCAAAGTACGTACGTGCGCGTGGGCAGGCGTACTAGCGCCCTCAAGCGCCCCCTAGATGCAAAGCGATAACAAACCCCCATGGACTTTATCAGAGGCGCAGCTAAGCTGCTGTCTGCCAAGAGATAAGCATTCTGATCAACCTCATTGAAAGGACAGGTTATAGCACACGGGGAGTTTATTCCAGAGCTTGCACATACATGGTAAAAAGACCGCTAGAAACCCACTGTACTGATCCGGGTTTTTTCCACGTGTTATAGAGAGCTACATTATAATAGCGTGTGGTGAGAACGTAAAATAGTCGTATAGACGATCGTCGTTACTCTCCGTGGATGGGATGGTAAGACACACAAAAAGACTCCGAGGTCTCTCCGCAGTCCGAAGGCCTCCACTTTATCAGTAAAATCACTTAATATCTTCATTGCTTTAAGAAGATTTAATAATATGACAAAGTATATTAAAAAATGCTAAATAAATATTAATTTAACAAATATTATAGTAAAAGTAAAACATTAAAAACAAACTGTTTCACAAGTTTCCCGTACATTTTATTTACAAGTTATTATATTAAATAGCTAATTTAGATACTACTCATTTTATTACCATTTATTTGGGAGCATAGATAAGAGTGTAACTTTTGTATTTGGTCGGTTTTTATACATTTTTGGTGACGAATAGCATTTAGTCAGAAGTTGTGTGTGAAAAGCCCTAATACTAATAACAAAATGACAACAACAACAATAATATTTATTAAAACACAAAGATGTAACTAAAACTATTGCTATATATTAAACTACTTAATCTAAGGAATACAACTCCAAGATGTAGTTAAAACACTGCATAAATATAACGTGAAGTATGTGTAAGATAATTAGTTTTATAAATAAAACTAGCTTCTGCGCGCGGCTCCGCCCGCGTGGAAAAGTTTTTCCGGGATAAAAAGTAGCCTATAGCACTCAGGAGTAACGTAGCTTCCTATTAGTGAAAGAATTTTCAAAATCGGTCCGGTAGTTCCTGAGATTAGCGCGTTCAAACAAACAAACAAACAACCTTTTCAGCTTTATATATTAAGTATGGATATAGTTAATAGCCAATATCGATACAAATTTATTGAGCAATTAACTATACGTTTAATTCTAACAACATATAAACATCTTTACGTACTTTCACATTTATAATAATAGGAAGCAGGTTCATTTCGCACACTGTGGCTCTCGTGTTAGCCGCTGCACCGTCATAAATAATAATTTGTTGTATCGCGTACAATGATTTATTTAAAATATCGCAACTTTAGGACGAAAACGACACAATTCAAAAAAATCGAAAATTGAGTTATCGTCATAAAACTACTTAGAATTTTCAATACAACAATAGTTCAAACACCGCCATATTCAAGCAGGAAAAGGACAAATCGGTCCCTTTTTTTTATTATATTTTCATAAAAAAGGAACCAGTTTTAAGTCATTTTATAACGATAAACCATTTTTTTATTTTTTTGAATTGCATCGTTTTCGTCCTAAAGGTGCGATATATGAAATATCATTATCCTGTATCGCATCGCCCGTCGCGGTGGCTGGGCTATCATCGCTCGTCGCGTCGCAGCAGTCCGTGGCCTCCTTCATACATTTTTATTCATAATGTTTTGTTATCTTCACTAAACGCGTTGCACAATATTTTGCTGTTAGAGAATCCATTTTTCCGTGACCGGTCCATAATACAATAACCTATACTATAGATAGATTTTTCTTTTGTAGTTAAGCTTATACAATTTATTTACCAGCCGCAGGTAACAAAATTAATAAAATATTACCTTTTTGAATTATAATACTAAAATCCGACCTAATTTAACCCGAGTAACATTTTTCCTAGTTTGATTAAAAAGACGAATACAACATTAACACTTACGGTACAGTCGCCGTTATACATACATATATTTATACTAGAACGTTAATTTCAGCATTAAGCTTCAAATATCATTTTTTGTTTTTAAGTTTACTTCGTCTCATTAGCATTACCAGAAGAATATAGTTTAATCAGTTATTATAGTTAAATATAAATAAAACTACTACATAATTTAAGAGTTTCATAGATCATAGAAGATGTAATAAATAAATCAAAAACAAGAAAGGCAAGGCTCGGAATCCCTATCACGTCATGGAAAACACAAAGTGAAAAGTGGGTGCACTAGTTGCGCCTCTGCTTCCCCTTGGGCATAAAAGCTGTGTGTGTATGAAAGAAACGCAAGATTGTAGTCACCGATCTTAATGAGTACTAAAAAAGTTGTATATTCACAAAAAAATCGAAACAATATATCAAGGCAAATACTTCATTACTTACCGAATTAAAGAAAAAAATCGAAAGTAAATTTCATCTATGAAATTGCCTTTAATTCAGAGATAATTTTATGGCTTAATATTATGTTTCAGTACGATCATAGGCATTAGACGGCCGCGATTAGCACGTAGATACATAACACAATCTGGAGGTACAATGTGTAAATTTTGCATGTAACACAGCTTACGATACTTAAAAAGTGTAATTCTTAAATACTTCTCAGAGATGATAGAGGGAAGAGCCCAATTTAGAGCCGGTACAATTCGATTCTGCAAATGCCCGTACAATTAATGTTGATTTTAAATATTTTTTGAAATTGAAATTGTTATGCTGTTATTTATATTATGAAATAGCAAAACAGAAATTCGAAAAGTTCACTAAACATTTAGGTACTTATATATTTGGAAAAAGAAAGTTTTGTAACGATAATTATTAATTATACGCAATGATCATAATTATCATTTGTATTGATTGTTTCCAGTAAGTAACGACATCGTGTGGTTATTAAAAGCTGGTCTGTTCCCACCATGACTTATACCAACAAGTGGTGTAGTACCTATAGGACGGTTGGCGCGTTGGAGCTTGATGCTTATTGTGGAGTTTGCACTGTCTGGTTATATAAATACAAATAGGTGAAGAGGGGCAGCGGAGACCTCTTGCACTTTCGTGGCGGCGCGCGTCGCAGCGACCAGTCCTCACCGAGCGTCATGGCTCGACACGCGTATCTGTGTCTCGGTGTGTTGGTGCTCGCCTGCCTTGGTAAGTACCTGTCTTGTAACTTATTACATACCTATACATCTTCGCTAGAAAATATTATCTATGCATTCTTATTTAAAAAAAAAAGATTAATAATGTTTTAATTACGTTTTTCGTAAATATAATATTATATTTACTTATTTTAAAAAATGCAGTCCAAATAATATATTATAATAAATGAAACGTTTTTTTTTTAATTATATATATGTTGGAATAATAAATTATTAACTTAAAATACTTTTTATCAACTTACATAAGAACTCATAAAAGTATTCAATATGTAACACTGGCTTCATAACAAATAATATTTTTGTTTTTGGTGATATCGTTATGGTATATTTGTTAGGCTCAAAACATTTTTTGCAGAGAGAAAAAAAATAAACTATTAAGTTTTACACAGGGTACTGAGTCCAATCTTAACTGCATAATTTATTTGGCATTATTTATGCGCTAAAATAACTTGAATCCAACAAAGAAAGAACACCGGCTACCTACGTGGCTCGTTTACTTGACTGACCTCGATTTCTTTTAACGTTTCAACTTTCAATGCCGACATCAAGCTGCTTACGGAACATAGCTACGATTTGTTTAAGTAATTCTCGGAAAAGCTTTCCTAGTAACTAAACACTTCAGAGTAGTTGTTACGTAATGCTTATTTATGGAGCTACAATTAATTTATTAATATTTCAATAATACCGTGTTTCACATCAGCAACACGTTCATTAGGTAAATCTTTTGTTAAGAAATACGCTTTGCTACTATAAAAACGAGTGTAGCCCGCACGCTAATACACAATTATTGCGTACAGCATACGTTCGACTCTGCAATAGCGCCGCAGGCACTGCCTACCTACATTCCTTCCCTCGTAGCAATGTTGTAATCGTTTCATAGGCTAAGTTTTACCTACCTATTACTTAACGAGCAGTTGCGCTAAAGTTTTTGGTAAATTTTTTGTTAGTTTGACACAATATAAAACAAAAGTGTACATCTAAAAATAGCACCCCGTGTTGTGTAGCCTGATGACGTCATCAGTCAGAAACCAGTCATTCTAAGATCCTATGCACACTTATTATATATTGTACTTGGTTGTATAAATATGTTATGGTATTTGTATTAGCGAGCAGCGAATTGCGAGTCAAACGACAAGATGAGGACGGAGGGTCAGATGATGTGAACCCGGAGCAACTGTGCGAGAGCCGGCCTGCTGATGAATATTTCCGTCTCACCACCGAGGGCGATTGCCGCGATGTAGTCAGGTAACATCCATATAAAAATCAATTATTATTATTCGATTTTCATCTGTTGCATCAACTTATCTTCTTATTGTTATTGTGTCAAGTCTTATGTCTGATGCAATCAACTTTAAGAATATTATTATTAGTTTCATAGCATAGTAAATGGCTTTTCATGTTTGATTGTATCCCTGAACAAGACATCGCGTATCAAGATTAATGAAGTAACGTGATATGAGTTGCATTTGTTGAACAAATAAACGGCGATACTGTGTTACATACTTAAACCGCTGAAGTTATTCATAATCATGATTGTAAACTGGTAAAATACCAAAACTAAATTCCTTATACCGCACCGTTCTTTGTCCTTTAATTTATTTATACGCTCTATTTAGTATGCAGTCGAGTAGTAGTTTGATATTCTAGTCCGTGAACAGAACGGTCACCATCGTGCCTTGAATATTAGTCACTTTTCTTAGTCACTAGTTAAATTCTCTGGGCTTCGAATTCGAATCGCTTTAACCTTTAACATTTTTATTTATTTTACTTTATTTAATGTAGAGTCAAAACTGAGATTTGTGTGTAATTACTACCGATAAAGGCCAATGATGAATACATTATTATCTAGTAACGAACAAATGGTACCTATGTGAACTAATCTTGATTATTTACAGGAACTCTTCTACGTTCTTCGTCTGGGTTTATCTTTTTAAGACAATTTACTAGAACCTATGTTGTATACTCCGGTAGACGTAGCAAATTATGCATATTAGTTTTGTTTCATTAAGTCAGTCGAAGCGAACAATTTTTTTTTATAATTATAATTTCAAATGATTGTATTAGAATTTAGAATGCAGATATTTTATTATACTACACATAATGGGTGTGTCCATGTCAATATAATATTGAAATGTATTAAGATGTTTAGTAGATTGTAATTACTATTTGTTAGAGGGTACCTACAATAGTTGGGAATTACTTTACGAGTGTAGGAATGTGTGTGTAAGTGTTGAGTTACCTCTTAGCTGACAGCCTCGCTGTGTACAGGTGCGACCAAGGCCTTGAGAACAGCGTCACCAGGCTCGCCTCGGTGCGCTGCCCCGGCGGTCTCGCCTTCGATATCGACCGTCAAACTTGTGATTGGAAAACAAATGTTAAGAATTGCGATAAATTAGAAAGTAAGTTCCGTTGAATGGAGGAAGTGATCATGCGAAGGGTTAAACTTCCGTATTGGAACCGGTCGAATCTTAAAAAATCACGACCAGTTAGCCTTCCGAATGGTCACTTCCTTCTTCTAAACATTTTATTTAATCCCACATTTCTTGTCAACGCAGGTGCACTAGGTCAGGTCTTAAACAGATCACTTGCCCGTCTGGACTGTCTTTCGATCTTGATAAACAAACCTGCGACTGGAAGGGTAAAGTGACCAACTGTGACAAACTTGAGAGTAAGTGCCGAAATAGAAGCTATTGCCGCGTAGCGAGCAAGCAGGCTTGGGTGAAGGGGCCGCGTCGCACTGTAGTTTAGGTTTATTGCATGAGGCCCCGGACTGAGGGAACGGCCCGCCATGGACCGGCCCGTTTATGACGCATTAACATTCTTATACAACAATAAGACACCAATACAGTTAAATAGTTATCACGGTTATAACTCGCACTGAACAATGTTCGCGAGAACTAAATAATCTACTGCCTCGTAAAATCCAGTTGATCTCTGCAATTTCCTAGATCAGTATTACGGTTTAGGTACATTTACTTTGTGCACACTATTTGAAACACAACACATTTCTATAGACTTTGGTTAATGTTGAATGAAAATTTCGCAAAGATCGAGTTATGAACGTAAACAGAAAACACCAACAAATCTTTTTTGTTTGAAACTATACGTACATAATTGCAGTACTTTCACCATTCAGTTCTCAAACACAGCCGAAGTAGCAATTCGCAGTTACACAACTCTAATAACAGAAACACTTCACATTTTTTTCACAAAAATCTTTAAATACTTACTAACCTACGCTTAAGCTTCATAATCATTAAACCAACTAATTTTACTAAATTAGTGGGGTCATTTCATTGGTTGTACTTTTTATACTAATAATTATTTATTTAATTAATGTCGCCTTCACTTCGCCATAATAGGTATGTATTATACACAAAAATGCTGCTATATCAGTGTAAAAATGTTTTTCTCTGGTCTAAATATAAGTATGTACTTACCGATTTGTTTCTTCCTCTTAAAATAACTTGAGTGAGTTTCTCATTCAGGAGGATGTGGTGTGATATATTTATATTATATATAAGAAAATTTATCACTATTGAAAAAAACGTACGTACGTGTACATTATTTTTGCGTAGAAATTTTTAAATTATAGACAAATAATTATAGAACGACTAAATCATCTAGTTGAGATAAGAGAAATAATACTTTTACAATTTTTTTGATAGTTTATTAGTAATTACAACTGTTTATTAAAATAAATCAATCTTCATTTCATGCCTTTAGGAGATAAAATATTGTTTTTATATTCGTAGATACAAATACTTACCTACATAATAGTCATTACAAATTGTATGTATTATTCACTTTTTCACATTCTAAAATTAAATAATTAGTTCCATCATGTCTTGATCTTCTATGCAATTTGCAATAATATATAATATTATTTACTGAATTTCTTCTTGGAACTTCTTCTTATCTTCGCCTATAACTGTTTCATTAATCATTTGAAACATTACCACCTTATACAGAAGGTATGCATTAGCAATAACTTCTTATATTAATTTTCTCCGAATACTATCTTCTGTTAACTTGTTCATACTTTCACGCTTTACTTAGACTTTTCTTTCTGATCTCTTATTGACCCCTTTGAAACACATACAAAATATATAAAGGTCACACAGACGAAGCCAGTTAAAGTATTATTCACCTGCAATTAACGAATTTATAAATGTACAGTTTTACACTACGCCCAGATATATGGATAGGTTAGGTAGACACCATGACAAATGTCGCACCATTATTTTTACAATATTAACTTATTCGTATGATTTCCAGAACCAAGAAAAGTTTTACCAATTTTGAAAACCGACGAGCCCATTTGCCCTGAAGGAAAATTAGCTTGCGGTAGTGGAGATTGTCTTGAAAAAGAACTTTTCTGTAACGGTAAACCTGATTGCAAAGATGAATCTGACGAGAACGCGTGCAGTGAGTATTTTATAATATGTTACGCGCCATTACATAACTAAAACAATATATTAACTACACGAAAAGACTTAGTCAAGCCTTATAATGGTTTTGTATAATTCATTGCGGATTTTTTTTTTTGCAGCTGTCGAGTTGGACCCCAACAGAGCTCCAGACTGCGACCCCAACCAATGTATATTGCCAGACTGTTTCTGCTCTGCGGATGGTACTCGTATTCCTGGAGGAATAGAGCCAAACCAAGTACCTCAGATGATAACGATTACCTTTAACGGAGCCGTCAATGTCGACAACATCGATTTGTATGAGCAAATATTTAACGGTAACCGTCACAATCCCAACGGCTGTCAAGTCCGTGGCACATTTTTCGTGTCCCACAAATACTCCAACTATGCAGCATTACAAGAACTTCACCGCAAAGGACATGAAATCTCAGTGTTCTCAATCACTCACAAAGATGACCCACAATACTGGTCCAGCGGCAGCTACGACGATTGGTTGGCTGAAATGGCTGGTGCACGTTTAATTATTGAACGTTTCGCTAACATCACCGATTCATCCATCATTGGTGTACGCGCTCCGTACTTGAGAGTAGGTGGCAACAAGCAATTTGAAATGATGGCTGACCAGTACTTCGTATACGATGCTTCTATTACAGCTCCTCTTGGCCGTGTTCCCATCTGGCCCTACACACTTTACTTCCGCATGCCTCATAAATGTAACGGTAATGCCCACAACTGTCCTTCAAGGAGCCACCCAGTATGGGAAATGGTCATGAATGAACTTGACAGAAGAGACGACCCTACCTTCGACGAGTCATTGCCTGGTTGCCATGTGGTAGACTCTTGTTCGAACATTCAAACCGGTGACCAGTTTGCGCGTCTCCTGCGCCACAACTTCAACCGCCACTACACAACCAACCGTGCTCCTCTTGGTCTTCACTTCCACGCTTCTTGGTTGAAATCTAAAAAAGAATTCAGAGACGAATTAATCAAGTTTATCGAAGAAATGCTTGAAAAGAACGATGTCTACTTCACTTCATTAATTCAAGTTATCCAGTGGATGCAAAACCCTACAGAGCTGTCGTCACTAAGGGACTTCCAAGAGTGGAAACAAGATAAATGTGACGTGAAAGGTCAACCGTTCTGTTCCTTGCCAAATGCCTGCCCACTGACGACCCGTGAATTACCGGGAGAAACTCTACGTCTTTTCACTTGCATGGAATGCCCCAACAACTATCCTTGGATTTTAGATCCTACAGGAGAAGGTTTCAATTCTAAGAAGTGATCTCTTTAAGTTAAATGAAAAGACTGTACACATGTAAATAATACTCAATAATAATAATAATAATTACAATAGCTACTATGAATGTGTGGTAGGACGACATGAAATAAATGAATCTTCTTAAATATTCCTATTCCACTCTTCTACTTATTGTAATTAAATTACATAAAACTTTTCAAAAGAAACCCTCTGTAGTTATCTTTTATACTGTAAGTTTATATTTGGAGTGTATTACCAGTTTAATACGCCATTCTATACCTACCTATTGTCTGCACACTTTCTATTACAAAGATAGGTATATTTTGATGTTTCATAGTAATTTAGGTGATAACTCTATGAAAATAAAATTTTAATTGGTTTAAGTTGTATTTATTTCTAGTAGAGACCCATAATGTACCTAATGTTGATATTTGTATTTAAAAAATAACGCATCATAAACCATTTCTTCAAATAGATAAGTAGGTAGACATCGAATAAAAAAAATGAATGCTTTTTGTCTAATTAACTCTGGACATAATTAATCATGTTTGGTTTGAAGTTGACAACTTTAAAGTTCAAGCAGATTTGGACATGTAGTCTATTAGGGCAATAGTTATTATTAATCTGACCTTTATAAATTCCCTTTAAGTTACATAAAATTATTACCGGGAATATCAGCTCGATAAAAATCTATCTCAGCAGTCTACCTTGATGCATAGGTTTTAAATGATTGATTCATACTGGAACTATGAAAACAAACGACCATCAACCATGCCAAGAGAATGCGTCGTGGCAGCGGCCCGCATACGCCAGAACACACTAGAATTCCTTTCTATTTCTTATAAGAGTTAGACTAATGCAAATTATTTATTTATATGTATGACTCTAGTAAAATGAGGTAATTAAATTAATATATCAGATTCATATAATATACCTCTAGATAGAGGTTAATTGAAAAATCGATGATACGTGATTTCTTTTACGTTTTTCCTAGGTTTCCTACGTACTTGATATATTATGTATCTATAGAATCCTTTGTTGTAAAAGACTATACGAAGGGCAAAAAGTAATTGTAACTAAGTTACTACCAATGTCGAGCCGAACCACTACTGACTCTACCACTGAATACTAAATGCCTTGTCTCTTTTTTTAAGGTCTCTAAATCATAACGGTAAAGATATCGCAAGCGCAGGCGGCAAGGTAGTGCAAGGAGGATGTCAGATGGCATGTAGAATAAAACTACTTGCTAATTTCTTCGAATTAGGTCTCTATTCAATCAATTTTAAGTATTAATTAATACGGTGAGGAACGCCAACCATCCAATAATTTATTTAAAGTAACCATCCAGATGCTAGATGCACTGTGTGATGGTGAAATTCAGCGGCGGTTCTGAACTGATTTATTAATATCTCGATAAATTAGGTAGAGAATATAAAGGGACGCAAAGTAAAGACTGTACAGAGATACTTCGCCATAGGACTGAGTCGATATAGTAAGTAGACTGGCTTTTAACTATTCAAATTACTCTTCATTGACTGTTTTCAAATGAAAGGAGCCGGTCCTTAAAGTCTACGGCCAGCGCGGATGAGAAAAATGACGATTATCACACCACATCCTTTGCCTTATAAAGTTGAAGCTTATCACGCGATATGGACTTTGCATGACCCTCTAAAATAATAATAATTTAAATAATTAGGATAAGACGGGAAAAATTTCCAATGTTAGTTAATTTAACGCATACGCATACTCACGCCTTTTATCCCCGAAGGGGTAGGCAGAGGCGCAACTAATGCACCCACTTTTCGCCATTTTTATTCCGTCCCATGATGTGATAGGGGGCGAGCCTATCGCCATATCGGGCACAAATTCCAGACTCCGGGCTGATACTGAATAGAAAAACCCAATATCACTTTGCCCGACCCGGGGATCGAACTTGAGACCTCAGCATTGCAGTCGTACCGTAATACAACTACGCCACCGAGGCAGTCAATAATAGTCGAGGTAATTGAAATATATATTAAATATTATTTATCTCTTAAATAAAGACAGATATTTATTTAATTATTATAATCAAAGATACAAAGACTATTTATGTTAAAGTTATAGTAGTTTTGTGCAGTGTGCAGATTGAATACTGATGCCAACATCCAGATATGCCACCTTCAAATTATCTCTAGTCATTCACGTTTGTCGCAAGGCTTAAACTTATTTCGAGTTTTTTTTACTTCGAAAAATTACCTATTATTAATATTTTTACTTCCCCATAATATATTACTTATCATAACTCTTACTAAATCTAAACTTTGAAGTTTGAACGTTAATAACTGTTTTTTATACATAACTAGCTGTCTCGGCGAACTTCATATCGCTTCAGAATCAATAAATATTATGGTAACTTTTTTTTATTAATATTAAATTATAATTATCAAAATGAATTAAGCTCAACAAATGTACAAAAACCAAAAAGAAAAAGTCATATAAAATCAGAGACAGTAAGAAGCAGAGACTATATTGAGCACGACATGCCACGATAACGATATACGTACCTCTTTCACCTCTTCCACATTCATACTTCTCATCATACATTTTCGCCAGTTATGGGCTTCGCCTTCATCCGTACCATCCACATTCGCTCGATAAATACCTTTCGTGACTCGTCTTAACCGTCGTCTCTACGTACCCAAATTATCTCAGATATTTCTTTTCATTTTAGTCATCACATCATCCTTCAGTTTATAAGTTTCTTTTCCTATGCGATAAGATTTAGTGACTTCACATAATATACTCTGTGAGGAGTGCATTTCCACCGCATTTACTTGACTTTCGTGATTCTTATATCAAACCAGCGTTCACTTCCATGCATAAGCGTCGGCAACGACACAGTATTGCGAATCTCTATTCTGCTTCCTTTACCCTGATACAGGTTTTGGAGTTCTCATTACCAAGACTTCAATGCCCTCACCAGGCAGTCCTCAGTCCCAGGGCTGCGCCGACCCAAGACAGCGCCTGTGTGCGAAATCTATGAAGCGCCTATGATTTTTATCGTCCTGTTTCGACATTCATATTTTTTATTATTCAAAGTTAACCTTTCTTGGCTCATTGTAATGCGCAGATAATTTTTATAAGTTTTAATTTAGAAAATGACCTTTTGTAAGACGTTTATAATAAGATATATGTAAGTTGGCTATTGTAGCGACTGCGGCGGTTCTTTTGATTTAACACAAAGCTCATATACATTGGGTCAAAATTCAAGTAGGTAGTGTAAAGTTAAACCGCAAGCGTGAGTATTGTCTTCGGAGACATGTACCTACTTTCTTACCTACTCACCTATAAAGAATATGTTGGTTGTATAATACATACTTATAACACTTCATCCTGATTCCGGCGCCCCTATTGTCTTGGCGCCTGTGTGCGCCGCACACTTCGCACATAGGGATGGCGCGGCCCTGCTCAGTCCCATACGATAATGACACCGTTTACCATAGCTTATACCTCGGCACATGATCATAAGCCTTTTCCGAGTTTACGAAGGCACAAAGAACTGTTTTGATTTGGCCAAATGTTTCTCCGCCATATACCAAGACTTGGTAAACCAAACACAAAGTGCAAAATACTTTTCTGTGTTTACGAAAATTGACGTTTAAACGATACGGCTAATCACAAAAATTTTGAGTTGGAACTCAATTCTTTGAAACTACTTTTCGCTGATGAAAATCATATGAAGATAATTAATCAAAACGAATTCAAATACAAACAATATTGAAAACTGAATGAAAATTGGTGAATACTCGAAAAATGCTAATAAATCGCGCAACGGTATGCAATGAAAAGAGGATAATATGACATTATAGTATACTCTTTGGTACCGCCACAAGGACTGCGCATCTGAAGCAGCTTTCAAAGGATAAAATAAACAACGCCATGTTCACTTTTTAAAATTGCAAATAAATTGTATGAAAAAAATATTTGTAGTGAAACTTCTAATGCGACTTCCAACAAGGTTGGTTGTCGTTAAACTTTTAACGCTACCATTTATTTATTAACGTCATTAAAACCATCCCTTACTAATCTAATATGAACCTTAAATACAATGCGTAGAAGATATTTCCCCAGCGTTGGCACGGCATGAGTACAAAAGAATCGAACGTTACATTCTTTTTTCAAATTTTGATTTATTCTACTTTGGTTGTAATAAAAATTGCATTTCTGACATTTATTAAAAACCAGACTAAATGTGCGTTGCTCGCGTTTAAAAATCTACTTTATGTGGTAGGCGTAAGATCGAATTTGTGTTTAGTCAATCAAAATTTGTAATTGTTTGTTTGTTTTTAACCGACTTCCAAAAGGAGGAGGTTATTTTAGTTTGACTTATCGACGACACTTATTGATGTGTTATTTGCAAGAAACTGTGCATCTTACTGTGCATACCATCCCAATCTGCCGACGAGTAATGCCAGACCCTTCGCTTAGCCTGCACGGGGCGTGGAGGTGAAGCGAACGGTACTGACCAACCAGACAGTGATCAGAAGTGCTCAAAGGGGCAATAACGGTCACTCGATACCCGGTCGGGTGACTCATCAGCAGAAGGTCCAGCAGTGAAGGCGCATGACTCGCCACATCCGGGATCCTGGTCGGCTGGCTCACCAATTGTGTCAAGTCATGTGTCAGAGCGAATGCATGGGCAGCTCTGCCAGCATGTTCAGTCTTGGAGGATCCCAGCCACACCCCATGGTGCGCATTGAAATCCCCCAAAACCACCATCTCCGCTGAAGGAAACTGCCCCTGCGCATCATCCGCCCCCAGGCTAAGCTACCTAAAGAGCCGAGTGGTCTGGTCGTCCCCATCGTGTGACCTGTAAAGGCACACGTAGATGCGGCTCAAGAAGCCATACCCACGTGCACCCACAGAGCGGAGAAGGAATGGTCCTCCATGCAGCGCAGGCGGCGACAGCAGACGTCCGATTGAACATACAAACATACCCCGGCCTAAAGGCCTGAAGTTTTCTTCAAGGGAATAGGCGGGGTACAACAGGTATGAATTATCGTCCGGACGACAAATCTGCGTTTCAGTAGTATTATAATTCTCTTTGATTATAATTCTCTTTGAATCTGCGTCTCCGTCAAAAAGAGCAAAGCAGGCCGGGCCGTCTCAAGATGGCGTTGTGTTTTTTTTCCTTTGACAGTTGCGCGCTGTCTCTGTGGCTGTCGCAAAGAGTACCTATATTAAAATTCATTTCGTCTTCTTAAATAATAATAGAGCGATTTTTTGGTAATCTACTTATTTATTTCATATTCCTCATTCTGCCGGTGTGTGTTTCGGCAAAAAAACACAAGAGACCTGACTCCAATTTGCTAATTCTGTTAAATATAAGCCACTAAAAAAATATTCTAACACTAATAACACGCTGTCCTTCTATAATATCAGAGAAAAAAAAATATAATTGACTTTTAAACAGTAAAAAAAAATTAATAAAAAAAGCGTGGGTTGCTTTTTAAGATATTATCAAAATGATATATAATACTTCTACTCATATTATCTGTCAATAAAATATTTATAACTATTGTCACCATGCACCCCACGCTTTTTTGTACAATAAAATACCCTTTTTCTTATTTACACTATTCTTAATTCAAATTTATTTTCTATTTTTTAGTTCGATTTTCCGTAAAGCGTGTTTTTTAGTTGTTTTAAACTATAGGGAACGTGCACGTCGTAAGCACTGCCATGTAGTGGCGCAATCTGACGCATTTTCAGCACATCGATACTTGGCATTGACGTACAATATTCATTAAAAGGATGCAAAATAACATTTAATTTGTTGATAATGTATCGCTGTGTATTTGGATGCTCCAAAACATATAAATAAACAAAGCAAATGGTGTGAAATTATATAATGTTCCCAAGAATAGTACTTAAGTACTTACATTCCATGGTTATGTGAAAATCGACAAAAATAATAAATGCTGTATAAAACATACATAATTGTGGGTTCCAAAAGCATTTAGAAAAGCATGAATAAATTATAAAAAATAAATATGTTTTGAAGATAATATTCAATACCAAAAAAATCTGTAATTAAAGGAACATAACCTCCTAAATTTGCTTAAATAACTAGCTCCAATGTATAAATAAAGCGTGTAAAAAGCATATTCTGGACACGCTGGGTATCAATAACATTCGGCCGGAACACATATTTTATCATTTTTGTCATATTAAAAGAATATATAAACAAATTATTGTTCTAGTTCTAGTTTCTTTTTTTATCCACCTGTGGCTCTTGTGTCGATTTTGTGGTGCCCCCTATAGTTCGTGCACGCTCCCTATTATTTATTTTTAATTTTTTAGTTCTGTTCTACTATTGTCCAACAGATGTCACTAAAAACGAAAGCGCCATCTTGTGACAAATAGGATTTTTTTACGCATAAGAGTAGCCAGTTTATTTGTAATTCTAGTATGGTCCAACAGATGTCACTAAAAATAAATATAAATTGTCAAAAATCTCATTTGGCAAATTGAATAATGGCATAATCTTATCAAATTAGTGTATTGCCATCGGTCCTCCACAAATCTACAAAGTTTGAATAAAATCTGAGCGTTTAAAGTGGGTCAAAATCGCGCCCAAAGTGGTCGGTTACCAACATACAAACATACATACAAGTGAAGCTGATATAAAGCGTGTAAAAATCAAAGAACACTATAATCGGTTTGACTGTTCTCTAGTTATAAATGGTGTAACTATCACAACTCTCTTTTATATATATGTATATGCATAGATGAATATTTGAAATACAGTATAAAAAAAAATTGTTGTGTAACATTATGCAATATGAATTCGATTGAGTTTTAGTCGCTTATAACAATACTGAAAAAGACTGTATAGTCTTAAGTGAAACTAAGTGTGCTGTTAGGCTTTACAAGTTTCTCTATCTCTATCTGACATAATATGCAAAGGGCCCTACCATTATCTCTTATTCCGACTCAATACAGGACCTAAACTGAACTGGTTCGCTATTTCGTACTATGGTGTCGTCAAACACAACCAATATACGTCACCGCCTAATCAAGTCCAATATTGAATCGGAATCTATTTTCATTCGTTCTTTGTCGTACCATAACCTACCAATTGGTCCTAAACTGAGTCGGCTATCTGTCAAAATCTTAGAGTATTTAGCAATGGAGATGAAATGGCAATAATGTGCAAACCTCAGGTGCAAACATTTTTTTCTGTCAATCCTGAGGGGGGCGAGGTAAACACGGATAGCACACATTTAACTACAAAAATCCACACCTGCAAGGCTGAATATAGTGCATACGAACGCACACTATGACATTCCCCGCAACACCAACTCATAACACGCATACATCTATTAAATTTAGCGTAACTACACATTTTTAGACGTACACTAAAACAAAAATTCTAGTGATAACCATTTGTGTCTGTAATATTTGCACCCATCGATAGGTTATTTAGATTTATTTCTGCACAATATCGCTTGACTGCAGAAATAGCCCTTTCGCGAGTACTTACTAAGCCAGATTCTAGCCGACGAAATACCTAGTAATATACATAGGATCCGTTCCAAATTATTTGTTACTAGCAGTTTGTTAGGAGATATCAAGATGTAATTAGATGTAGGTGTAGATTCGTAAATTTCGATGGAGCAAATCAAAGAACCACAAGGAATCTGACCTCGGCACATAAGTGACTAGACCTTTGATCGCGTCTCAGCCCGCGTGAATGAGTTTTTCCGGAATAAAAGTCCCGCTTTATATTTTCCCGGGATAAAAAGTAGCCTATGTTACTCGCTGATAGTGTAGCTTTATATTGGTGAAAGATTTTTCTTATTTCTTTTTTCTTAAAAACAAAAATACAAATCTTGCCTCTTTATAATATTAGTATAGATAAATTTACTAGGAGTAATGTGGGGGTTCTGCTGGCGTAATAAACCGCTATAATAGTGCCACTGTGTATTTTTTTTTATCTACGTTAATTCAGAACATAATATAGCCCGTTGGTTTATTCAATTAGAACAAAATTAACTTATTATGACGTCAATTAGACTAAACCCCGGTAGTCTAATAAAAAACTACGAGGGTGTTAGATCATGATGATAATTTAGGAGATCAAATTGAGGGATTTCAATGACAAGAAATACCTTGGTTCTGAAGATAATTTACTGGCATCAGTCATTTGTTATTCCAATACTTGTTCTCCTTTCCTTGTGAATATTTTTTGTATAGGTATGTTTTTTAAAATTTCCTCTAAAGTAGGTAGGTACTAATTTTATTTTTAGACCCTAGTCTACACATTTAGATTTTGTAAAATATAGGCAGGTTTTGAGCTTCTTTGGTAGGCGTCATCGATTCTTCGCTCAATCACGTTTTCTAATGGCAATATTCTTATTTTGAATCTAAAACGCAAATTATAAAATGGTTTTTAATATATAATCGATCATACTAAAATATCTTTGATATAGTTCGAAGTGAACGATAGCCAAGTTGAGAATGGAACGGTCTGGCGAGAAAATGTCCGGAGGTTCAAAACCCAAGGCACGCCTCTGACTTTTCAAAGTAACGTGTGTATTGTTTATCAATTATCGTTCACTTTAACGGTGAAGGAATACACTATGAGGAAACCGACATACCTACCTGAGAATGCTCTATAAGAATCACGAGAATATGTGAAGTCTGCCAACCCGCACTAGACCAGCGTGTATAATACAGGGCTGATTGGATTGCATTTATTTTATTTATTTATTTTTTATATTTAATTCAGATTACATAATCCATATATATTTTTTTATTTATTACCATTTTGTGTTTCATAGTTCTAAAATACAAACAGTCATCTCTTTTGGAGGGGTTTGAAGACTTCCTGATGTGAAATGCTTTGAAGAAATAACGTTGGTTGTTGACTGTTGTTAATTCTCATATATTCATTTCATTAGAGCATTCAAAACACAATTTTTTCACATAATGTTTTTTTTTTTTTTTATTGCATTGAATGACGAGACGAGCATGCCATTCGCTTTTATCTCTTTTATTTTATTTTTGTGAAGAGAAAAAAAAGATTAGTAAGAACACAAAAGTATGCAGGCAATTTGAAATTTCGGTCCTCAAAATGATGGATGATTGTTTTGTTGGGTTCAATATGTTTTTTTTTATTCGCACGTTTCTTAACTACGTTTGGGGGTATAACAAAGCAATCTGGCAGCTCGGTGTTTGTCTTGTCAGTTGACTATTGAGACTTGAGAAGTTTTGGCGGGAACTTGGAAGTGTCATGAGGTGCTCTGGTTTTAATTCATTATTTTGATTTAGTGTTATATTGCATAATTATGGTGGTATATTATCCAATATAGTTCTATATATATAGGGCTCATATTGCTCATGGCTCATGTTCTATAGGGCTCAAATGAAGTGAATTGAAATAACTGTGCTAATCAAGTGATATTTTTGTTGCCGCCAAAACTCCTCGATAAAGTCTTGGTAAGGTATAAGCCACTGCTTTACTTCGACATACTACTGAGGATAAAAAAAAGAAAAAAGTATGCGTCTGCAGGACTTGTCTCCATGGACAAGAATAAATTAATAAAACAAAAACTTGTCAGTTGATGGCCCAGTGTTGCCAACTTAGTAGATTTTCCACTAAAACTGGTGGTTTCTACCACCCATTTAGTGGCGAAATATTGCACTTAGTGGCTGGTGGATATTTTTAGCGGTTTAGAAAAATTTAGTTTTACTTACTGAAAATACACTAACACAGCCACAAAACCACTTTTATGTTTCGAAATATATCCTTTTTACTTTCTTAATAAAAGTGCAGAATGTATACCTAGCTAAAGGCGATGGAAATAGCTGAAGGCGGCATTTAATGAAATGGAATGAGATTAAAAACACAAATTATTTTTGGAATGACATTTAGTGTTATATTAGTGGACACATTAGTGTTATATTGCATTTCAAATATTCTCAAGGGCAATCCAGACTTGAAAAATTGGCTACGTTTGCGATTACTCTTCTAATATTGCTTCATTCTAATGCTGATGTTTAGAGACTATTAAGCAGTATGAAAATATATGAATATAATAAAAAACATGCAGAGGAATAGAATGAAGTTACATCTTTTAACTTCTATACTAAGGATCGCTGTAGTTTGAGGATGGAAGGAAATTGCTGCAACGAATATGAAATTCCATTAAATATCGTAAAACAAATCGGTCCCAAACAATCATATTATCAATGTGTAATCAACGGTGATGATGCAGACAAAAATGATTCAACGGAAGAAGACGAATTAGTTTAGAAAAACCGTTTTTGAATATTGTTTATGTTGATTGTACAGACTAGTGTTAATTTACTTTAAAAAAAATATGTTGTAATAAAAGATATAATATACGTAATGTTATCTTTCGTCAAATTACAAAAAATATATGTTTAGTGGAAAATTTTGCGATTATGAGTGTAGGACTATTTTTTGTTAGTGATGTTCTGGTGGTTTTAATAGTTGAATCTGGTGGGGAGCCAGTTTAACTGTTGGCAACACTTCTCCAGTCTTCATAGTTGTCATTTGTCACTTGTCAATGTCATTTTCAGCCAGGCTATAGGTATAGTTTTAAATTTCAGGAATAATTTAAAGTTTTAACCTGTTGATAAGTGTGAAACATACAAAACCAAACTGGGAAATATAATAATTATATTATCTATTTTTAAAATTCAGTCACCACTATGGGTTCTGATTTAATTGATAAGTTTAAACAGTTAGATGCATATGCAAAAACATTAGATGATTTTAGGGTAAAAACGGCAACCGGAGCAGCAAGTAATAACACAAACAATATGTTTTTCTAAATAACATTTATATCCTATATTTACAACTTTTGTCTGATTTTAGTTACGATCACCAGTGCTGTTGTTATGATTTTGTTATTTTTATCAGAACTTTATGTATACATGTCACCAAATATATCTGAGGAATTATTTGTGGACACGTCAAGAGGACACAAGCTACGTATAAATCTTGATATTACTGTACCAACAATTTCCTGTAGTTGTAAGTACTATATTTATAATAATATTCAATAATTAAACTTGTATTATAAGGTTCAATACCAAAAACATTGTGGCTAGAGTCTATACTCATAGACTACCTACTTTTACTGCGGAGATTATAGTATAGAATAGCACATAGACTACTTTTTATTCTGGAAAATGTCTAGCAGGACTTTTATCCTGGAAAATCTTACTACCACACAGTTATTTTGACTGCCTCAGTGGCCTAGTTGTATTGCGTACGTGTTACAAGTACGATTTGCGCGCTGAGGTCATTGGTTTGAACCCCAGATCGAGCCAAAAACATTGTGACTGGGTTTTTCCATCTTGAATTACTCAGTTGCAGCTCGGAGTCAGGAAGTTGGTGGTGTGATAACTCCGTGCCTCGGAAAGCACGTAAAAGCCGTTGGTCCTGTGCCTGATCTCTCTCCGGTCATGTCGGATTTCCGTCTGACCAGACTATGAGAGTGAAGGAATAGCTAGTGCATGTGTGTATTGCGCACACACTTGTGCACTATAATATCTATTGTGTTCCTGGCTGATCTTTGTTGAGATTGGCCGCCGTGGCGAAAACTAGCTAGGAGGATTACGTATTTTGTACATTGTCTATGCATTTTATATCAATGGGAGTAAAGTAAAAAGAGTTATCTACAAAAGATCTATTCTGCAGGTAACTCTTTTTACTTTGCACCCATTGTTATGTTTCATAAGACTTGTAATTTAGTAACACACAATTTAATTTTACTTTATCCAGATTTAGTCCTTGATGCAATGGATTCATCAGGAGAACAGCATCTACAAATGGATCAAAATATACATAAGCGAAGATTAGACTTAAATGGAAATCCAATAGAAGAACCCAAGAAAGAAGAAATTTCAACTGCTTCTACTGTAATTACTTACCTATATTAATATTATGGAATCTCATGAACAACATCCTAATTGCCAAATGTGCCAAATCAATTTATTATTAAGTATATTGTTTTCTAGATAAAAAATTTACATCTTCATTGACTACAACTTAACAATAAATACATAAGAAATAACAAAGTGAAAGGAAGTCCAATACTCCATTTCAAATCCCAAAATCTTACTAAATGTGAAAGTTTGAAAATGTTTGTATGTTAGCAGTAAACGCAGAAATTACTGAAATGATTTGAATGAAATTTAGCACACGAGTAGATCATGTCCTAGATTAACACATAGGCAACTTTTTTCTACGTAATTTGCTACCTTAGGAAATGATGATACTTTTTATTACGCATGCTCACGCCTTACTTTTTATTAGATTTAAAAAAAAAAAAAAAAAACTAATAATTTTTTATTACATTTTTTAAAAAGTTGGCGCTGGTGTCGTACTGTGTTTTAGGGACTTTTGTAGCAGTTTCACCCAAGCAAAGTTGTGAGCAACACCTAGTATTTTATAGTTAAGCCAGAAGTCAAATATTTTGTATATTTTATGTAATATACACACATTTTTAATAATAATTCTCTTACTCCATACTAATTATATCGCATCATTTAGGTAAAGGTCAACCAGAATTCTTCTGAAGTTGCATTAATTACATGTGGAAGTTGTTATGGAGCTGCATTTAATGAATCTCAGTAAGTACCTTCATTAATGTTTAATCTATTTGTAAAAACCTCACTGCTTTCGTTCAATACCCACATGTTGCCAAACACAGAAGCCAAATATGTTGTATGCCATACTATATCCATTAGTCTATCTGGCATGTTAATGTAAGCTAGTGGTTGTCTTGTAGTCAAAATTCGACCATAGGATGTAATGTTTGTAACACATATCTATACTAATATTATAAAGAGGAAAGATTTGATTGTTTGTTTGTTTGCATTGAATAAGCTCCGAAACTACTGGACCGATTTGAAAAATTCTTTCACAAATATAAAGCTACATTATCAGCAAGTAACGTAGGCTACTTTTTATGAGGGGTAATATAAATTGGGGCTTTTATGGAAAACTCATTCACGCGGGAGGAGCCGCGAGCATAAGTTTAGTTATACATAAATATTATTTTTTGCACTCTGTCTCCATATGAACTTTAATTATACAAAATCACACACTTCTCCATGTGCGCAATGTACTTAGAAAGGGGTAAAAAGATTTCTCTTCATTTATTAATATATATGACTCTATTACAGGTGTTGCAATACTTGTGAAGATGTGAAAGAAGCTTATAGACTGAGAAAGTGGGCTTTACCAAATTTAACAACTATTGAGCAGTGTAAAAATGATGAGTCACTGGAGAAAACTAACTTAGCACTTAAAGAAGGATGCCAAATATATGGACATATGGAAGTAAACCGGGTACATACTGGTTATAAATAAATACTTCTAAATTATATAAATTACAGATGTAACATTAATGTGGCCACTGAAGCAAATAGATAGAGAACCTCAATACCCATTGACACATTATTTATTTTTGTACAAAATCCATAAAAACTGACTAAGACTCAGTGGCGTAGCGTGAGTTCTTGCCGCCCGAGGCAGACCCAAAAATTGCCACCCCAAGGCTCTAAAAAGAAAGTCATTTCAGCATTAAAGTCACGCATGCTTAATATGTAGTTATGTTTATAATATTAGGACTATCTATAAGCTAGGATTTGCTCGATGTGAATTAATGAATATATTATATTTATTGGTACCATGTTTTTAGGTTGGAGGAAGTTTCCATATAGCCCCAGGCAAGAGTTTCACCATAAATCATGTCCATGTACATGATGTGCAACCATTCTCATCATCAGTGTTCAACACTACTCATATAATTCGACATCTGTCCTTCGGGACTAACATTGAAAGTGCCAACACTTCACCCTTGGATGGCGTTAAAGGACTGGCAACAGAAGGTAAATAACATTGATAATTATTGATATCTTTATCACACTGGCGAATTGCGATCGATTTCGTTGCAAGATGAAATTGTGAATACATTTAATTTTACTGTCAAATTTTAATAATGATTGGATCTCAAATGTCGTATATAGATCAAATTTTCAAATTTATGTATTTGCAAGAATCATTGTAATAATTACATGGCTTCATCGTTTTTACGGCATGCAAGTTTATAGATAGGTACAGATAATCATACTAATTAAAGTCTTACACTAGTTAATGATTCCTTATGTTTACGCGAATGTTAGACATTGAAATTAAACTATTATAACGGATTTTATCGTTTTTAACCGCGATAAAATCCGTTATAATAGTTTAATTTCAATGTCTTACACTAGTTATTTTAAGTAACACCACAAAGTATCTTTTTTAATAAATCTTATATAGGTAACATTTTCTGTATTACAAATAACATAATTTATGACCTATAATGACAAGTATATGTATACTTAACATATCTAATATTAATTACATATTAAATTTATTACACACTACATATTTTATTAAAGTCATTTTCTATCTTTATATAATATCCATATTGTATATTTTTTCATGTATTTATATAGTACTTACTAGCTGGCCCGGCAAACATTGTTTTGCCATATAAATTCTTTTTAGAGATTATTTCAGTAGAAAATAATGAATAAATTATTCATAGTACGTGAGGAGGTAGTGTATGAGTGGAAGAAGCATGGAGCGCTGTAATTTAATCATTATTAATAAAATGGGAAGACATAATTACAGTCCTCCAAATTGATAACAAATATACTTGAAAAGTACACTGAAGTAGTAAAATGATTATTGTAAACGTCACTACTACGATCGATGCACAAACAATAACAGTGACTGAAAACAGTTAACGGAGTGAGAGAGGGCTTATTATGTAAGAGAGACAGGTGACCGGCGCTTCGGTCTCATCCCTACTCCAAGCTATTTACTGAATGAGAAGTGACACCGGCAGACGCCTAGCGGGAATAACTGATCAGAGATAATTGATCAGTTACCGACCGGGGTTCAAAGTTATTAAATTACTAATATCGCTATTAACAAATAGAGGATGATGGAAAAAGGTAGAAAATCTAGAGTTGTATGAATTATTAATGCCACAACATAAAATAAAATCTGGTCTAAAAAAAAATTTTTTGGGGTAGGCCACCCTTATCACTTAGGGGGATGAAAAATAAATAACAACTTATTCTCAGACCTACCAGGTGTGAATATAAAATTTCATCAAAATCGGTTCAACCGTTTCGGAGGAGTATGGTAACAAACACTGTGACACGAAATTTTTATAGATATAGATAGATTTATTATAATATTTCTTATATATAAAGACGGTTAAGATAATTTGCTTGGAATTCATAATGTTAAGTACTTAATTACTTTTCAATTGAAATAAGTCATTTAATGTGTAAAATGAATTATCCAGTAACCAACTTTTTAATCGCGATTTAAACATTGGCAAAGGTAGATCCCTGATATTATTAGGTATTGCATTATATATTTAGATACACATTGCGTATGCATTGTCCTTAAATAAAGTTGTTTTTGGAATACAGTCTTAAACCAACCTGTCAGGTATTGTCTGGTATTGCGGCAGAAAAATTCCGAGGCCCTAGTGAATAAGTGAGGTTGAGATTACAGAAACCGCAACTACAAAAATGTACAAACATGTCAACACTCTATGTCTTTTCAATAATAATCTACAGGAGCTATAAGGCGGGGTACCTGTAATTACCCTAATACATTTTTTTGGCTTAAAACCACCCTATTTATTTCTATACAATTACCCCAAAGTAGGAGTCCATACCTTAATATTATGGATTCTTCAATTCGATGTAATACATGATGTAATACAATGACATAAAAACACTAAAAACGACTGATCTATCCAAAACAAAAATTAGCAAATGTTCTGTGAGCGTGGACTTAGCCAGTATTAGGTACATTTGGTGGACGACCAATGTCTCTTCAGTCAGTCTCATAGATAATACACTATATTGGGAAGTCAGTCTCTTGCGAACTGTTGGACTGTGCGGAGTTCCGCAAACAAGTTTGGAGCACGTCATGGAAAACTATGATGTAGTGGACCCCTGTCACGTCAAAAACGCTGACGTCACCTTTTTAAAAAGAAAACACACACCACCCCCCTGGTAAATGCAATGGCAGTATTGGCACACAACGTTTCGGATGATACAAGTCTCACACGCCATCGGGCGGCGCGGCGGGTACTATTTAAAGGCTCAGTACAAGTGGAGGGTTCTGGAATCCCTTACCGAATTTTATACCACGGAGTCTTGCGTTCTATATCCCTTTACGGCACCCCTATTTGGGTCGAATTGCTGGGCGACCTCTGCGTCGCTCTCTTGCGGAAGCCGCAACGAGTAGTGACACAGCGCGATCAGGGCCTTACGCACGGTCTTGTTGAAGGCGGCTTTGGGTGTGGGCCGAATACCTGCCGTGAGATCTGGACGCTAAAGTCCTTTCCGCCACATTCCACTGGCGGGAGTTAACATCCAGAGGCGGACAGCATCCAGTTCCAAGAGAAGTGGAGGCCAAGCAAGCTTTCTTCCGTTGAGCCGTCATGCAAGACTCGCGCCACGGAGCGGGGCAACGACTTCCCAACTTACGTGCGACGTAGGTGGTCACCGGGCATTGTTGTTTCGGGGAGTATCTGTATCGGATCGTCAGCAAAAACGAGCCGGCCATGTATCACCATTGTGTCAACTGACTGCAGAACAGGGCCCAACTCAGCACGAGCGTCTGTATCATCGAAGTAGAGCTCTTGCTGTCGGCCGTGTTGGCATCCATAGTTTACAGGCGGAAGTTATGGAATGCAGTAGCTCACTCTTGGGAGGTAGTCGTATCACAGAAAGAGAATGCTAAGAGAAAACAGAAACGTACCAATACGTCAAAGGAGACGCCAGGTGGACGACTCACCGGCGTCTCCTGTCTTGTGGTATCCCATGCCTGTCGCAAAAAGCGACTGATAGGGGCCCTCGGGCGATCGTGGATGGCGAGGGGCTATCCACCATGGAACTTGCCTGCCATTTTTTTTTTTTTTTTTTATTGCTTTGAATGACGAGACGAGCATGCCGTTCGCCTGATGGTAAGCGATACGACCACCCATAAACAGTAGCAACACAATCCAGCACCTTGACTGACAAAATACTGAGTGGCATTCTACTGCGCTCGTCATCCTGAGACATAAGATGTTAAGTCTCATTATGTCCAGTAGTTATACTGGCTACAATATCCTTCAAACCGAAACACAACAGTGCATGCACACTGTTGCTTGGCGGTTTGTCATTTGGCTTTTGGATTGAGAGCGAAGGAGATGGTATGGGATCCTAAAATTTCTGACCTCTCCCGCCAGCAGAAGAAGCAACAGCTGGATGACATATTCTGATCTCCCGCCTTTGAAATGAGGACGATTACATATACATTACTACGAGAACATAAAGTCGTCCTTAATGCAACAAAAAAGCGCAACGTTGGGCTTTGGTTGGTAATACGTATTACGGTAGAGTTTAAATAGAGTAAATGACTCGGCCCAGCGCAGCACTGACACTCACCATCTCTATAGAAATAAATAGATACTTCGCGAGTGTCTAATGCCTGACAAATATGTTCCCAAACTGATACCACGCCGGCGCGCCGCCGCTGCCGACCATAATCATCAGCACGCCGCCGCGATTCTTCCAGGTGGCGCCCATGTCTAGTAGGTTCTAGGTACACTCTTGTGCAAAATAGTTCCTTACCTTCGCGTCGCTATGAACTCGCTCATAAATCGCTAGTATGATTGAAGCTATATGATGACAAAATACATCAGATTCTTGTAAAGGCAATTAGTCATTGTAAATTCACACGCATAACACTTTTCTTAGCTTCATACGTATGTATGTATGTATCTATGTAACGGAAACTTTGAACCTGATTTTGACCCCCTTCATAACGTCGGATTAAATCGAAATTCGGCATAGCGTGGGGTGCATGGTGTCAATAGTTATAAATATTTTATTGACAGATAATATGAGTAGAAGGATTATCATTTTGATAATATCTTAAAAAGCACCCCACGCTTTTTTTATTACAATAAAATACATTTTTTTCTTATTTACACTATTCTTAATTCAAATTTATTAAAATTTATTTTCTATTTTTTAGTTGGATTTTCTATAAAGAGTGTTTTCTAGTTTTTTCAAACTATTATTTATTGTTTATTCAATAACATCACATTATTCTAAGCTGAATGGTTCTAGAGCCTAGTAGAGTTCTAGGCTTAGGCTGTGCATTATTATGTCTTATCAGTTAGTTATGACCCGCGCGACACATCGTGTTATTTAGATCAGATGATGTCACATGGTGAGGCCGTCGCATAAAAAATATTTGAACAGTCACAACATCAAATTCAAAGCTTGTCGTTTTAAAATATCCTTATACTCATTTTCGTTTTTAATTTACTAATGTTACTTTTAAGTACTTCTTACTAATATTATAAATGCGAAAGTTTGTGAAAATTTTTGGATGTTTGTTAGAAGTAAACACAGAAACTGCTGAACAGATTTGGATTAAATTTAGCAAACGGATAGATCAAGTCCTGGATTACCACATAGGCTACTTTTTTCTCGGTAATTTGCTACCATAGGAAATGATTGATATTTTTTATTTAACTTTTTAAACCCTGAACTTTATAGTTCTAATTTTGTATAGTCCCAGAGTCTACAATGAATCTTATAAGAATAATTTTGAATATATTAAAGCCCTACCCCGAGTAAACGGCCTTAAGCATTCGTTCTATACTTTACAGCGCATGAGTTATGGGCGGGAACAAGCAGATTTCCGAATAAAATCTTAAAAAATGGATTTTAGATCTTTTTGAAGATTTTAACTACAAAATTATTCTTTATTAAATTGTCGCATCTAATAGTGTTGGTTACAAGTTAGCTGGGGATGCATGGCATTAACAATTTTAGTGGCTTGTTCATTATGAAATTAAAACAGTAACCACGTTATAAAGAATTTGGAACAACTAAAGTAAAAATAGTAAACTTTATAAATATGTAATTTTTTTAGGGTTTAGGATCTCAAAAGGAAAAAAGGAATCTTAAAAGAATCAGTTTGTTGGCCGTCTGTCAAGACCTTTTTTCTCAGGAACGCGTAGAAATATCAAGTTGAAATTTATATGAAATACTCGAGTCTACGGTCTCTTTCAGCTGTGAAAAAATCAAACTTGTAAGTCAACGCGATCAAACGATATGCCCGTTTATGTCGCATATTTTACGATTTCGCAAGGGAATCAAAACCTATAGGGTACTTTCCGTTGACCTAGAATCATGAAATTTGGCCAGAAGCAAGGTCTTACAGCACAAGTACAAAAAAAAAAAAAAAAAAAAAAAAAAAAGTAAAGGAAAAATTAAAAAAAAAGCAAATATACACACTTTTTAAATTTGATTAGTTTATTAGTTAATTTTGGCGAACTATTGAATTTATATACTTAAATAGTTTACCTACAAGTTTATATGGAAACCTCGGTACGCGAGTGCAACTCGCATTTGTCCGTTTTTTTTTCTATAAATAGCTTCTAAACATACGGTTAGCGCGCCGTTTTGCTGGGGGATGGGCCTTAAGTTTAATAATGTAAGACATTACCATAAACCTAAGTTCAACCAAACATGACCAATACTTAATATCCATATCATTCAGTACCTAGTGATTCTCGCGGCTCTGCCCGCGTGAATAAGTTTTTCCGGGATAAAAAGTAGCCTATAGCACTCAGGAGTAATGTAGCTTCCTATTAATGAAAGAATTTTTAAAATCGGTTCAGTAGTTCCTAAGATTAGCGCGTTCAACCAAACAAACAAACTCTTCAGCTTTATTATATTAGTATAGATTCTACAGAATTCATTTATATCTGTACCACGATGTAACATTAATCTAGCAAAAAGCAATAAGTAGTTAATGTTAAATTTATTCTGTAAAATCCCACAAAACATGTATTATTCAAACCTTTGTAGCTTGGGATTATTCCCAGAAGTCTATTAGTGGCTAGAAATAATTACTAGTGGTGTCATCATTTCAACCTCTAGTGTTCTACCACCGGAAAAGGGCATATCATTTTCATAAAATAATATGCACACTAATCTCTCCAGTCATGCAAGTCTCATCCAGGTTTCCATTAATAAATTTATAAATCAAGTTTCCTCTTTTCTTCATTTAATTACATATTAAAAACAGCACAGCTTGCTAGTGGCAGTGGTGTACCATAGTTGGGGCGGGAGGGGACGGCCCGCCCAGGGCGGTACTTTTAGAGGTACGACAAAATGCGTAAATTAAAACTGTTTTATAAATTGTAACAATCCCATGTACCAGTGGCTAGGGGGCAAAACCCCACACTACACCACTGGCCAATTGATGTTTTCGATATAACGTCTCAACTCCTTCTCTAAACACATAGTAATTTAATGCTGTTGCTGAAATCAATGTTTCAATAGAACTTGCATAAAATGTAAACATTTTTTATGATTACTTGTTAATATTTAAAGTTTCTATAAATAAAAATAATTATAATTATACCATACCAGCCCTATATGATATACTACCCACTGCTGAGCATGGGCCTCCTCTACTATTGAGAGGGTTTAGGCCTTAGTCCACCACACTGGTCTAGTGTGGGTTCACACACTTCACATACCTTCGAAATTATTTTTAGGGAATTCTCAGGTATATCAGTTTCCTCACTATGTTTTCCTTCACTGTTAATGTGCATGATAATTGATAAACAATACACACATAACTTTGAAAAATCAGAGGTGTGTGCCTTGGGTTTTGAACCTGCGGACATCTGTCTCATCAGACAGTTCCATTCTCAACTAGGCCAGTGTCCATAAAAAATACCTACAAGTGGTTTAAAGGCATCTTTGATGTGCAATATTAGGTGCTTTTGAAATATTTATCAATGTTGCTGATGTTTTTTATTAATACTATTGAAGTAAAAGGAAGCTCTTGTGAAGATCTTTTTTTATTGCTAATGAATGATGAGAAGAGCATACCCCTCATCTGATTGTGAGTGATACAATCACCCATAAACAGTAGAAACACCATACAGAACTTTGAATTACAAAGTGTTACATGGCAGAAACAGATACATACCCAGATATATTAGATTTTAAGTCTCATAGTGGCATGTAATTATGCTGGCTAAAATGTTCTTCAAACCGGTCAGTCATCACAATAGTGCATGCACACTGCTACATAGTGGTAGAAATACACATTACAGTGTTACCTACCTAGACAACCTCTCGCATATGAGGGTGTGGACCTACCACTAGTAAAATGTGAATAGATTTTATTGCATCATTTCTGATGTTTGTTTACCTAATGAAACTCAGTTTTGTGGTTAAACTGCAAGTTTATATCAGAATTCTAACATATATATACAAATTAAGAATAATTTTTAAAGACCAGTCAACAACGAATCCCAGTGCCTATTGCCATGAATGTTCCGAAAGTGCCACCACCTTGCAACATAACTTTTCCAACAGAATGGACCAATTCTCGGCCTCTTGCTCCGTACCTGTAATACAATTGTACAAATTTTCAACACCTATGAAGAAGATTATATCTGAATACGAACATAAAAATGATAACCTCAAAGCTGTGAAACCACCAAACAGTCCTCCGCTGGCCATACCGACACAAAATCCAATCATGAAACCCATTTTCATTTTGTCGAAACAAGAGGGTCCTTGACTTTGATACACACCTCCAGGAACCGGCATTTTAGGAAATTTTACTTAATCTTAGTTTACTTTTTTAAGCTTTGGTATTAACAAATGACAATATACACTGAAGGTTTTTTTATGGTTATACAACTACTGTCAAATGTCAACTGTCAGGCAGTGTCGCCAACATTTCAAATTTGAACCGCCTAAAGGCAACTCATAAAACCCTTAAAACACCCTAAACAAAGAAAATACGCGGAACAAAAAAAAAGCGGTTATAGCGGAATTGTCAACTTTTTCTTTGTCAGCTAACTTGCTTCAACGTTCGTTACGTGTCTGGTTGATTTATTTTTTACCGACGAAGCCCTACAGGATCTACCAATTACATACTTCTTTAAGACATATTAATATACAAAAACGAGCTTAAAAAGCAAGCGCAGAGTGTAGGGTTATTATTTAAACATTTATATATGCATTTTCCAATATCGAAATCATAGGAAAACATTATACTTAGATATTATTTTGTTGTCACTTAACCCCTAAAAAAAAACCTTAAACTTTTTTCCCCCCTGAATTTGGGGACAAAACCCCTAAGCTGGCGACATTGCTGTCAGGTGAAGTCGGGTATACACTAGTGGTGTAACGAATATTCGCGAATGCGAATATTCGCACCTTTTTTAATATTCGCATTCGCAACAAATTATGCGAATATTTTTGACTACGACATGTGACAGTCAATTATAAAATAACACTGCAACCATTGATGTATTAAAAAACCAACAGATTATGTTTACAATGTATTAATCACTTTGTTAGTATTTATAGTCCTCGTACAAAATAAAAATTATATATTTTGATAACAATAAACTTCCAACTTTCTAAACGCACTTTAATTATTTTTTTACCGAGATTACAACGTGATAGGATTTATGTTGTTATTGATACGAGATTTCCCTATACTTAATCTATTCTTAGTGTATAAAATTATTGGAAAATATTATGAGAATATAATGAACACATTAACATCTTTTACGCATACGCATACTCACGCCTTTTATCCCCGTAGGGATAGGCAGAGGCGCAACTAGTGCACCCACTTTTCGCCGTGCGTATTCCGTCCCATGATGTGATAGGGGGCGAGCCTATAGCCATATCGGGCACAAGTTCCAGACCCCGGGCTGACACTGGGTAGAAAAATCCAATATCACTTTGGCCGACCCGGGGATCGAACCCGAGACCTCAGCATTACAGTCGTATCGTAATACAACTACGCCACCGAGGCAGTCAAATCTTTTAAAATATTATAAATTACTGATGTTTTTCGTTCACTGTCAGTATACCTTTTAAATCCTTCAGTTGCACTGATGACTCACTATTTACTTTACGCGAATGGACTAGTTATATTTTTTTACCACAATTAGTGCT
Source organism: Sphinx pinastri (assembly GCA_947568825.1). Lineage (NCBI taxonomy): Eukaryota > Metazoa > Arthropoda > Insecta > Lepidoptera > Sphingidae > Sphinx > Sphinx pinastri. The sequence goes on along the minus strand of OX387618.1, from coordinate 11,486,489 downwards.
TTTTTCTCAAATTGAAATGATTAAGTTACCAACATCGATATATGGCGTTGCAGTCTTCGGAGGACGCTGAAGCATAATATGGGAAGCTCGATTGACAGACAGGGAAGTCCTTCTGACACGATGTCCGTGCTTACAATGTGGAAAGCTTCAAGAAGAGGATCGAGCGGAACAAAGGCTCCAAAGTGTTGAGGGCCACATTGACTATTTGTACATTAAAGGGCTGAGATGCTTGTACAACAACGCCACCATGTCAGTCCAAGTACAAGAGCAGAGCACGAAGGCTATTCCACTACACAGAGTCGTGAGGCAGGGAGAGGTTATTTCTTCGAACTTAGTCACTACCGCGTTGGACGACATCTTCAAGCTTTTTGATAAGAAACGATTTGGAATTACCTTCCATGGCGAGTACATTACTCGCCGTTGATTTGCCGCAATATTGAAAATATTCTCAGTCTTGTGAAAATCATTTGAGGACCATAGCATTATGCTCATTTGCTCAAAGACCTCAACCGAGTTTCCCACCTGGTAGGCCTTAAAACGAACAAGACCAAAATCTTGTCCAGTGCTTATTTTGTGCATATGCCAATTAGTGTTGAGAACGCAACTTTCGAAGTTAAATGAAAAGACTGTACACATGTAAATAATACTCAATAATAATAATTAATGGGGCAGGTCAGGAGTACCCTTAACCGACGAAAATGTATGAAAAAAACTATGAATGTGGAAGAAGCGAAAGAGGTGTGTCAAGATCGTAGCATGTGGCGCTCAATAGTCTCTGCCTACCCCTATGGGATAAGGGCGTGAGTGTGTATGTATGTATGTATAATAATAATTACAATCGAATCTGTCTATCTAAGACAAGTGGTGCAGTTAGGTAAGTCCAACTTCAAGATAGAGGTCAAAACCAACTCGGTTGAGCAGCGATCGGGAAATTAGACAAAGTCCTGTCATCTAAAATACCTCAGTCAGTGCTTATAGACAAAAATCTTCAATCAATGAGTGTTATCAGTGATGACGTACGGCCTTGAGACGTGGCCTCTGACTATAGGCCACCCAAGACGGATCACAGTCCCTCAGCGAGCTATGAAGATGCTCGGTGTTTCTCTACGCAATCAAATTGGAAATGAGGAGATTCGTAAGAGAACGAATATCGCTAACATATTTCAAACAGGCCACTCTATCTGGACTTCACGACGCTTACTATCAGGTGCAGTGTGGTCACTTTGCACGATAAAATCTTTTGGTTATTCGTTAATCACTAGTATACACTATAAGTACGACCAATAGGCCTCGCATAACAGCTATAGTTCTAACAATCGTATCTTTTGACACTTCACAGAATACTATGTGTAGGGAAGAGAACAAAAAATCGGTTGCCCCAAATGACCGATTCTTAAGTGATATCGATTTCTTGTTCACAGAGTTTATAATCGACATTCAACGGCGTAATTTTTTTTATTAAATCATACATAATCACTGACCTCTATATACATAAATAGTACAGATCAGTGTACATAATGAATCTTTTTATTACGGTAGTCAGTGATTTAAGTCGTAATTTTTTTATCTCTGATCAAAATTTCGCCTGTATCCTTCATTTAGTCTTACATCTATACTAATATTACAACACAATAAAAACAAGATACCTTAAAATCACGTAATGCCTACTCCAAGTCCGGTACAAATAAGCCAAAGTAAACAAAAATAACAGAATCAGTTCAAAAGTAACAGCCTAGGAGAGTCAAAAATAAAAGCACAAACCAAAATTTTCTGAGAGATTATGTGACAAATACACGGAGCATTGACGAATCAATGACGATGGATGTGGATGAACATCTGAAGTTTAAATTACAATGACATAATTTAATATTCATTGATTTTATCAACCAGCTCTTTTAGGCCAATCAGTATCTAATAAATCCTAGTAGAGTTCAGTGCGACAGTCTTAATGCGTATTCAGTAGCATTCTCTTCTTGTGTCGTGTTCCTCAGTACTGAGGGTCGCGACCCCCCTTCTGTATCATTTTCTCTCGAACGAGCTTTCTCCATTCGTTTCTGTCACATGCGGTGCGGAGAGCGCTGTGAACTGTAGAGTCAAGAGCGGTGCGGATCTGGTCAGACCAACCAACCAATCAGCATTATATTTACTAAAATTACATTAGAAATGCTATATGAATTTTGCTACGCTCAGATGCATTAAAAAAATGAAAACATTAATTATAATTATTGTCGAAATAAATTATATATCGAATACATTGTACTAGACTGTTTCAAAAATGATTTTTATTTTTTACTGTCAATGTGGCCATGTTAAGGTACAAAAAATCCGCTACGACGCGGTAGTATCTTCAAGTTATTTGCCTGCTATTATAAAATATAAAGCATTTGCTTGCCACTAATCAATTTAATTTAATGAAATAATTAATTATGCCAAAATTCTACACAAATATTTTAATGTTGCAAGTCACAAATCAGTCATCAAGTACCCAAAGTATATACTAGGTTTTCGTTGCGGCTCCGCTCGCTACACTAAATTTTATCTAAAATGGTTCAGTGGTTTAGCCGTGAAAACTAAATACGACAGATTTATATGAAGTTACTTTTGCTTTTATAATTTTAGTATGGATAACTGATATTTTATTTACAGGAGCTGTAATGTTCCAGTATTACTTGAAGATAGTTCCGACAATGTATGTAAAATTAGACAATTCAGTTTTGCATACTAATCAGTTTTCCGTAACCAGACATCAAAAATCAGTCTCAAATGTTAATGCAGAATCTGGGATGCCTGGAGCCTTTTTCAGTTATGAATTATCGCCTTTGATGGTAAAATACACTGAAAAGGAAAGGTAAGAAAATTAAACAGTAAGACTTTATTCTTTTATAAAATGCCATTTCATACCTACTGATGGCTTAGTAGAAAAATAATACTTAATTAAAAAAAATTACTCTGTATTTGTTTGACAAGTATTTTGCTTTTTCAGGTCTATTGGGCATTTTGCTACAAACATTTGTGCTATAGTTGGTGGAGTGTTTACTGTGGCGGGAATACTGGATACTTTATTATATCATTCACTGAATGCATTCCAAAACAAGATGTTGTTAGGTAAAACTGGATAAATTCACAATGTTTTCAGAAACATATTGAAATCATCTACATTCAATTTTGCATATTTTTTACAAAATTCAACATCTGTATCCTCTATTAAAGATTTTACTGGTATATAGTTTTCTTTTTTTGGATCATACTGAGCTCTGCCAAGTTTTTCTAAGAACATATGTCTTTGTTTAATTCTAAAATTCCGTGACAGCATTACTTCTGGGCTCTCCAGTATGGCACTATGAGAAATTTTCATGATATTGTGTATATAATTGAATCTTTGTCCTAGAACTTTTTGATCTGAAATGAATAATAAATGTAAAATATTAAATGAACATTATGCACTATTGATGTTATTTTATTTCTTCTTCACTCTTAGTGTATGGGCAAAATATTGCGACTTTTTAAGTTACAATACTGAATATTTATATAGCTATGAAATTTGAGCTTCTAGTAATTCTAGTGGTCACCGAGGCTGCTTGGTGCACCGAATTGACTCCGTAACTCAAGTGCAAATGGACTCGACAATATTTTTTTCACTTGAGTACAAGTTTGTCAAATTCACTTGAGTAAAAACATGACTCAAGTTGCATCACTATAACACAATGTAAACTATTACTGTAAAATAATAACATGCATATTCTCTATTGTAAGGTTTAGCTTAGTTTAGTACATAAACTATAAGTCAAATAATTTATCTGACTTCTATCATAGGATTCCAACTAATACTTACTTATCATCCATATTTTTGGCTTATCCAATAGCAATTTTTTAATCTCTACATCATCAAATCCAAATTCTTCTTTTATAACAAAATAATTAAATTTAATATGTTGTACATTGTAGGTTATTAATTTGGGCTGCTTGGTTGCTAAATATCTCACTTCGTTTCCTTTTAAATCAAATGTCTGCTGAAAAAATCCAAATCTTCTGTCAATTCTTACAGTACTGAAAAAAAGATTTAGTTCAATTAAGCCTATACATGGAATAAATTTTAAACTCAGTATACACACACCTCTTGCAATAAATTTACCTAAAATTTAACCAAAAAGGATTTGTCAATACTATCCTTTTAATTTGATCATCCATAAAACCCTTTGAATGCAAGTAATTTGTTCGCACTTTGAGATATTCTATGGGCTCATAAAAGATCATAGGATTTTTTGAAATAAATTCACCCATATTTTCCATTCCAATAATGTCACTTAAGAATATAATATGGCCTTTCATATCGCGTTCAAAGTCTAACTTCAAAAATTTTTCAATGATATATGGTTTCTTTTCAATTACACTCAAATTTACATTAAGCTTCACTAGTTGTTGTAATGTTTCGGACTTGTTTACATATGCAGCAATGTTAAAAGTATTTTGTAGGTATGGAGTAACATTGGACACATCTGCATTAGTAGTTTGTAATATATTTTCTGCTTTATCCCTTTCTTTGTGACTATTTTCATTAAGATCTTGTAGGTTAGTTTGCACATAATGTGATGATAAACTCTTTACATCATTCAATGGATTATGAAGCTTTAAGCCTCTCAGTACGTAGGTATAAATTGACATCATCCTTTAGATATTATTATAAATGATGTAGCTTTCTTCGGTTTCTTTCAAAGCATAAGATATAAATATTGTAATCTTTCTTATTGTGTGTTGTGACGTATAGCAACCTACTCTATGACTTATAGTTCTGACCAGAGACAAATAAACTAGAGAGACGGTTAACTTCATACATATTTTTTAACACGATAAGGAAACCCTCACATGCATGCACTTTATGTCTATAGTCTGTTATACAATTAATTCATGAATAGTTGGGTCTCTCTTTCTTTCCCGCGTCAATTGCCTTATGTGCTGTTTTTTCTCTTTCGCACGAAGGTTATGTTTAAAAATAAATATGGCCGTAACACTAGAGATGTAACCGTATTAAAAATCGACTCTGCGGAAAATAGTAAACTTTAAATAATTAGGGATGTCCTTAAGGCCAGGTTCATACTATCACCTAAAATTAAATTTTCTCTATAATGAGTATATGGCTTAATCGTGGTTCCGACACATGTAATATTGACTCAAATAAAACAAAATATTTTTCTTGAATTATAAATATTTATTTTTATTATACTATTTATGTAAATTTTGTTTTCACGCCCAATTTATAATTATTTCCGAACCTACCAATAACCCGCGAAATTCAATTATTATAATTGCAGCTTTATAATAGGCATCTTGAAAAATTGCATTTTCTGTACGATAAAATATACCTGAACAAAGCTACAAAAATACGTAAATACGTAAAAAAAATAGATAATTTTATTATTACTATTACAATTAAATCACTACATACATTTAAAATTGCGAATAAAATTTATATATAAAAATATAAAAGCCAGCTCGGGCTGGCCAATAACAATGCTTTTATTTAAATAGGCCCTAACCTAGCTAACCCACCAGCCTTTCCCTAGCTACCTAAGTGATGACTACCCGAAGAAGAAAGGCAGAAAGAAACTCCGGGCTTATTTTTTTGTCATCAATTACTGTTCTTTTTTTTAAGCATATTGTGTACATAGTAGTCAGATAGCTTACATAAGCTGGTGCACGCACAGCACCGATAAAATCGGATGAATTCAAGGATTGCAGGATCAATACAGGGATTAAAAACCTGGACATGCATAAGCAAATACCAAAAAAGAGGAAATGAATAAATAAATGGTGTACAGCGTGCAGTCGCCTACATTTACAAACGTTATTTTAATTTTCATCTTTACAATTCGGTATTATAAAGGCAAAATGCAATGAAATGATCTTTTACTAGTCTTCCGCTAAATGATATTATGTCATATAAATCAAGACCAACATACAAAACCCAACACTGGATTGTGAATATTTTGCAATACCCGATTAATTACATGCGATGTGACATGATTCAATGAATGATTTAAAAGCGGAGCTATCAAAGAGGTGCAATTTTATTTTTCCCGAACTTATCGACACTATGCAACACTGCGGCGTGTTTGATGTTTTATTCAATTGTATTGTACGGTATTAGAAATAATTTAAATCTAAAATCTATTCCCAAGAGCGTAATAACAAATTTTACATCTGTACTGGCGCCAAATAGGGAGCACAAAAACGGGAGCCCCCATTAAAGTTAAATATGCATTTACAAATTAACTAGTGCTTCACAAAAAGCATTCCATGCATAATGTTATATTTTGCAATATCATGTTAATGGCACACTTGCAAGTAAAAATGCTACAAAAAATTGTTGCGATCCACTATAATGAAAATATAATATTAAACAAAAAGGTAAAATTAAGAATTTCTGCACATTGTAAATCAATAAAAATATGAACAATTGTGGAAACACACAAAAAATACTACTTTTGTAGAAAGGTGATTATTCGACAATAATATAGATTCTAGTAGGCTAATTTTGATAATTACTTATTTATTTAACGGCATGCAAACTTATAGGTAACAAATAATATTTATAGTCCTACACACACACACTCACGCCTTTTATCCCAGAAGGCGTAGGCAGAGGCGCAACTAGCACACCCAATTTTCGCCGTGCGTATTCTGTCCTATGATGTGATAGGTGGCGAGCCTATCGTCATATTGGGCACAAATTCTAAACTCCGAGCTGATACTGATTAACAAAACCCAATATCACTTCCCTCAACCCAGGGATCCGACACCTCATCATTGTCGTCGAGCCTTAATACACTAGTGCTTAAATAACATTGCAATGTTACTATTATTTTTAATAAATAATCTTATTTTTCCAGTAAGTAGTCTTAATATTATGTCTTACTCATCTAATAGTAATTACAAGTAACAATTTTATAGTTATTGTCTACCTCTTTTTTATCTATAATAATATAATGTTATCTATACATATAATAAATCAGTAGTACCGGTGTCTGTACATTTAAAGAAATGTGATATAAAGAATGGGGGCGACTAAAGAAGAGTAATGAAAACAAATCAGCGATTTTTATAATTCTTTTCTGTCCGTCTGTTTTTGTTTGTTTGTTACAGGACATCTCCGAAACTACTGAACGGATTTCTATAAAATTTGGCATACGGGTAGATCATATCCTGGATTAACACATAGGCTACTTTTATCCCGGAAAAACTTTGTCGAACGGGCGGAGCCGCGAGCAAAAGCTAGTAATATAATACAGTAATAGTAAAAGGTAAGATTCTAATTTTAACATCTTTTTCTATACAATAACGTTTAAGGTAATGTTAATTACTTTTTAGTTGAAAAAGTCATCTAATACGTAAAATGAATTAGGGTGTAGGAGCATAATAATGCATATAGGATTTAAAAAAATGAATGCTCAACACTCAGCAAAAGGTTAATTAATAATTTTAAAGACTACCACAATGATTTTATACAATACAAGTGGTCACACTTAGCCTACTATACAGTATGCACATAAACTAATTTAAACACACAAAAAAACATAACATGCTTAATTATACTTAAATATACATTTACAAATTATTCCCTCACGAAAAGCATTCCATGCATAATGTTATATTTCGCAATATCATATAATGGCACATTTGCAAGTAAAAATGCTATAAAAATTAAAAAAAAATGTTGGATACACTATAATGAATATATAATTCTAATAAAAAGGTAAATTTACTGTTTATAAATGAATAGAAATATAAACAATTTCAGATACACTCAAATATACAACTTTATACATACAATTATCTGGTAGGTGCATTTTAAGGTGTAAGAGCATAACTATGCACATAGGATTTAAAAAAAAACAAATCCTTAACAGTCAGCAAAATAATAATAAATTGAAGACTACCACTATGACTTTACACAATACAAGGAGCCACCCTTAACCTACTATACTATACACTATAGACATTAACTAATTTAAAACCATAAAAATGTGGCTAATACACTTTCAAGAAAGAACAATTTAATTTGCAATAATTGTAATAATCGTAGACAAAATACTATGAAGAAAAAACATACTACAATTAAGTGTGATTAGGTACTACGCCTTCTTACTGATCTATAACTCAATCCTTTTGTGACTTTTTCACGGATTAGAGTTTCCATTTCTACATCTTTAGGCCTAGAATCAACATTATTCATTCTATTATTAAAATTAATACACCATTGCTTAACTTGCATTCTAATCATGTATACCCAAAAAGCTTTAATAAGAGCTGTTTTATGTGAATTACAATTGTACCACGCAGTGTCAATTTTTTTTTTTAAAGTACCTATTAAATCAGAATAAACATAAACACTGCAAATAGATGGCATCATTTTGTCAATAATATAAATACTCTGCCAGACTATTTGACTAAAATTATCAGAAGGATAATATAACCTGTCTATATTAGAGCTATACTCTCTTAAATGAATTAGTTCGTGAAATGACTCTCTCTGAGTTAATAGTGCTTTTGTACAATTATCACAATCTTTGCAGTTCAAATTGGACATCAAAAAACGACAAACTGCACCAGCAATATATGGTACAGCCTTATGTTGGAATATATTCTCGTTAGGTATAGTATTTGCTATAAAGTTAGATTCATCACAATGAATATTTTCAGTGTATGAACCATATTTTTGGTGGCTGACTAAATGTTTTAATGTACCCAACATTTTGTCATCATCATTAGAACAATTAGTATATAAAGATTTACCAGTAGTAATGTTGTTAATTAGCAAGGTTTTAAAAGCCGATACAAAGTGAGTACAATTAGGATTTGTACTGAAATTACCATGTGCCCTTATTTGACCGAAAAAGTTTTCTATTGGATCTTGATTAAGACGTCTAAGACTTAAAAATTTTACACCATCAATTCTCAGTAGATCTGACCATAAATGTCTTATTGTTTTAATATTATGCAAAAAATGCTTTAGTGATAAAGGCTTCCCTTCCCTTTCATTGGAAGCGTCAAAACGCATTGAAGATAGCTTTTTCACAGCATCATTCCAGAATGCAATGTGATCAGAATTACATGAAAGAGCATGTTTTAACTTATTCCCATAATGGCCAAAACCATTTAAACTATCAAACAAATTATTTATGAATAGAACCATTTCTGCTGTGAATAAACCATTTTCAATGTCTGCATTTAAACTTATGTAATCATGATCCTGGAGAAATAGCAGAGACTTCATGTGGATTTCTAGTGATGAAGCCACTTGCCTGCTAAAAACTTGGGCTGCAAATTTGACCTGAAATGTTTATAATATACATATTAGTTCATAAATAAATAGACAATTTTAATTAATGGTATGATTATTTTATCTGTCATGATATTTTATTAAATGGCATAAAGAAATCTATATAAAACACACAGCACTTTCACAAGAATATGGTAATTAAACATATACTGAGTGTACTATTATTTACAAGCGGCGCTAGCCTAGTTGAGAGTGGAACGGACTGTCTAGACGAATGTCCGCAGGCTCAAAACCTAAGGGCACGCACCTCTGACTTTTCTAAAAAACTATGTGTGTATTCTTTGTGAATTATCGCTCGCTTTAACGGTGAAGGAAAACATCGCGAGGAAACCTGCATATCTGAGAAGTTCTCTATAGGAATTTCGAAGGTATGTGAAGTCTGCCAATCCGCACTAGGCCAGCGTGGTGGACTAAGGCCTAAACCCTCTCAGTTGTAGAGGAGGCCCGTGCTCAGCAGCGGACAGTATATAATACAGGGCTGGTATGGTATATGCTGAGTTTAGTAAATCGTATTATTTTCTATTCCATATAAAGTAATTTACAAAATCAAATACAGGAAACTACCCTATTCTCTTTGCATTGGATTCAAGAAGATGTCTTTTATAACTAACAAAAAAGCAAAAAATAAAAAAAAACAGAACCTTTTAACAAAAGAAAAACTGACTCCAAAAGCCACCACAATCCAAAAAAACAATAATGTACAGACATTGGCCTGTTACAATTTTATTATGTACTAGCATTGCGCGCGGCTCCGCCCGCATGGAAAAGTTTTCCGGGATAAAAAGTAGCCTATAGCACTCAGGAGTAATGTAGCTTCCTATTAGTGAAAGAATTTTCAAAATCGGTTCAGCAGTTCCTGAGATAAGCGCGTTCAAACAAACAAACAAACTGTTCAGCTTTATATATTAGTATAACGCATACTCACGCCTTTCATCCCCGAAGGGGTAGGCAGAGGCGCAACTAAGGCACCCACTTTTCGCCTCGTGTATTCCGTCCCATGATGTGATAGGGGGCGAGCCTATCGCCATATCGGGCACAAATTCCAGACTCCGGGCTGATATACTGAATAGAAAAATTCATAATACTTTGCCCGACCCGGGGATCGAACCCAAGACCTCAGCATTGCAGCCGTACCGTAATACAACAACGCCACTGAGGCAGTCGCACCGATATATTAGTATAGATAATACATATATGTAGAGATTAATGAAATCTGTTTCAACGTAGAATCCAACATGTTCCTATTGCACACCTTCTGTCAATCAGTCAAGACTTATAAACAGAACTGTAATAGAATAATGTATATTTAATTACCTTCATTTTGTCATATGAAGTTGGATTTATGTGTTTCTCAGTAAGTTTGGTGCTTCTTGCTCTGCCACCAAAACCATCCACTTTATAAAGGGTCTCAATATATTCCCACTTTGCCCTTTGGTTGCCAATGAGAAGATGTTTTTTCTGAAAATTATTTCGAAAACATTTCAATAAATGAGGTACGTCATAGATATGGTATAATTGGTTGGGGCCTATTTTATAACAGTTATCATTTGTACATTTGTTACTACGTAAGAGTTCAGCATTAGAATCTGATATTAATGACTTAATAGCAGCAACATTGGCAGAACCTTGATCACTGATTGTAGCTCTTACTACAAATCCTGATTTAAAAACTGCAAATACTATTTCTTTGATAATATTCTTTAGAACAAATGTTTTAACCCCATCTCGAGCAAAATAAAATGCAATTGGAATTTTCCAAGGAGAAAACAAACCCCGTAACATGAAAACTAAAGCTTTATCAGCCACATTGCTAGTACGTTTACCAGAACCTATATCTTCAAAACCTTCAATTACCCCAGTAAAGAAATTAAAATTTAAATGTTTTTTAATGGACATCTCATCAAACATTAATGTGCATTGCCTGTCTATTTCGGGTTTATCCAAGGCAGCGTCTGCCAAATGTTTAAATATAAAGTCATTAATACCAGGCCTCAAAGGAATATTGCTGAGGAGAGAATTTATTCGAGATTTACATGGTAATGCTAAATGTTTTCGTAAAAATCCATAGCACTTAGGGCTTAACTTATATAATGACAAAGCAAAGACTTTTTCTGCATCTGTATAACGGCGACCTTTTAATGAATTACCAGACAAACGTAATTGTGAATCTACTAATAACTTCCCATATGTACTTAAAATGTTATATTTTTTCAAAAACATCTTTGTTTTTGGTGCATGAAGGTCAAATCTAGTCTTTAATTTTTTATACCTTGATTGCAAGAGACGTAATTTATTTTTTAAAATGTTAATTGAAGTGCGTAAAATTTGTTTACGAGGGGTAGCTTCACCAGGATTTAATCTAATACGATTAACTAATCTACGTTTTACTCGGCTGTGAGTTTTTAGTTTTTGTTCATTACATACAGCAGCGGTGGTTGATGTGGATGGGGTTATACATATTGGAAGATGTTCCGTATTGTGAGGTATAATAGGAGTGAGTTGAGATGGAGTACTACTATTTGCTTCATTCAATGAGGCATGAATTGATTTTTCATTACACACAGCAGTGGTGGTTGATGTGGATGGGGTTATACATATTGGAAAATATTCCGTACTCTGAGGTAAATTAGCGGTGAGTTGAGGGGGAGTACTACTATTTGCTTCATTCAATGAAGCATGAATTGATTTTACCGCGCTAGATAGCTCAGAATCTATTTGTACACTAGTACAATTTTGTTCTATAGTAGGTCGAGTAACTTCAGAAGGATAAACGACTTTAAAAATAAAGGGTTCAGTAACGCTACTAGTGGGTGAAATTTCTAATATCAAACCTGGGTTTATTTGTTTATCAGAAGGTTCTAAGTTTAATAAGGGAATCGCATTGGGTGTTAATTTTAGATTCTGGTTAATATGTTCGGCAAGAAAATGCTTATGACAAAAACGGATCCCTTCACGTTTAGTGGGAGGATACTTTTGTAAAAAGGGACATAACCTCAACCACACTTCCCACCTTGTTTTATTTGTGAAAGGCACACAAAAATATTTAAAACACCGGCCTCGAGTACTGCACCCGGGAACACAGCACTTATAACCCATTATATTATCAAAATAAATCGAACTATACGAAGAAAACAATTACACGTTTGAACTGGTAAACACTAAGATTGCTTTTATAAAGTACTGTTTACAAAAACATTCGCACACAATAAACGAGATTAATAAGATAACGAATAAATGAAAACCGCCTTTAAATCGAAATTGCGAATTGCAACACAAATTTGCACGCCACGGACAGCGACTCAGAGCAGCGGTTAACCACAATATAAAATGGCGGTGTACGCATTGTTTCAAAACTATCTGACGTTTATTTCTTATCGAATGACAGCTTTTACTATAACACACACACTAATAAAGGTCAGAGTGTAGAAAGAGATGCACGAGTTTACTATTTATAAAATGTATGGAAAAATTGTGAAAAGTGCGATAGTTGCGTAACGCTATTGTGTTACTTTTTTTCGCTGAGTTAAACGGGCCTGCAAACTATTTTCTGCTAATCAGGGGGCCTAGACAAAAACCAAGCGTGGCGTTATCCGTACACGCTAACGCATAAACGTCAAACGCTAACGCTTAAACGTTAGCGTGACCAAGTTGGTAGACAAAGTACCCACTGCACGCCAGACGCCCATTCCGCAGCGTCGTGCGGATAGAAGCATGAAATTCTATAAGTTACTCTATGGTATAGCGTGAGAGGTTGTCAAAATATTGTTATTTTGTGCAAGCAAATTGAAACGTTCCAGTTTTTTTAGAAATTTAAAGTAAAGTTTTTCAAGAGGGGATTAAAATATCACCCAAAATCTAATCTTAGACTACTTGCAAGCTCTGAACAATTCACTTAATTGTTAGATTTTATGAAAAGGTGGGTTTATTATGATATTTTTTTATTAACTTCCTTCATTTCAATTTGTTTTTAAGCACTTACTTGTGTCGATAAATTCCTACCTATAAATATCACTCATAAATGCATAACTAACGTTTTCAATAAATCTCTTATTGAGTTGGTACTTGCGCTGTAAGGGATGGAAATTTTTGTAGAGCAAATTCTTAACTTTCAGTATATGGTTCTTATGTTTAAAGATACATTCTTTACTTATTCTAAAACTACTAATAAACTCCGATTCCTGCATCTCTGAAATTGTTTCCATTTCACAGCGATATATTCTTGTTCGACGTCTTTCCAATAATATTTCGTTATTAGTGGCTCATAGTGTTCTTAAACTATGTTTAATTATGTAAAAAGCAATAATTATCACTAAATATCTTATTGAAAATAATATTTATAGCCGTAGCGTGAGGTCGAGAAGTGTTGATAAAGAAAGCGTGACACAGTGTCGCTAAAGAGCAGTTTCGGCTGTCAAAAATGACACTTGTCTACCATTTGTATGATTTTTTTTCCGTTCGACGCTTTGGACGACACGCTATCGCTAACGCTCCATTCCACGTGCGGAATACAAAATTTTGTCTACCAAGTTTTGCAGCAGTCACGTGACTTGTCTAGAGCATATGTCACTTCCATACATTTTGATCTTTCCGTAAGTGTAAACGCTAACAGAAAAGGGTTTTTGTCTAGACCCCCTGGCCGGTATGACGGTATGACAATTTATTGACATTTGACACTTCACGGACTACTACGTGTAGGGAAGAGAACAAAAAATCGGTTGCGCTAAATGACTGATTCTTGAATGCAATCGATGTTTTATTCAAGGAGTTTAGTATCGAATGTAAAAAGAGATTATAATTAAATTTTACATATTACAATCGGGAGTTTTATTTTATTACAGTAGTTATTATTAGTCAATTATTTTGATTTTCCGATAAAATGTCACGTTTATCCTTTCATAACTTTTAAATTGGTTATTAGTCATTTCAAATAAATAGTGTGTACTGAAACTAAAATAACGAATACAGTGCTACGGTTTAAATTATTTACTTTGAAGATCTTCGTTTTCGTTCTTCTAGAATGAAATGTGTAATATTTTAAAAATATCTAACGCATTGTTCAAAACTTTTTGTAGATTGTACTTCAACATAATTTTTAAATTAACAGTAGTGTTTTTATTTACATCCAAAGTTACGATTTTTTCAGTAATCGGTTACGTTTGGTTGCCAAGCGATTTTAAACTCCCAACACTACGCTCATGAACTGCAATATACAATATTGTAAAAGTAAGCTAGAGTTTGGCGGAAACTTGGAAGTGTCATGAGGTGCTCTTGTTTTAATTCATTATTTTGGTGATACTTAGTGTTATATTGCATAATTATTTTTTATTTTATTTTATATATTTAATTCAGATTACATAATCCATATACATTAAAAATCAAATTAAATTAAATTAACAAGATATCAACAACTTATTAGCTACTACATTAATTAATTGTTATGTCACATTTCCCAGAACTACTTTCATCCAATAATTTTGGAAAGGACAGTCAAACCATTATGGTGGTATATTATCCAATATAGTTCTATTAAAGAGCTCAAATGAAGTGAATTGAAATAATTGTGCTAATCAAGTGTTTTTTTGTTGCCGTCAAAACTCCTCGATAAAGTCTTGGTAAGGTAGCCACTGCTTTACTTCGACATACTACAGATAATAAAATAGACAAACCAAACTTGACATTGGCAAAATGTGAACACAAATGCCATTATAAAAAAAAAACGTTAGTTACATAAGTATGATACTTTTGTTATAATGTATGGAAAACATCATAAGTATTTGTAATTATGTAGTTGACTTTGAAATTATATGTTAGACATTCTCACAAAGTTATCACGTCGCGAAAAAAATTCATTGTTATACCGGCCAGCTTAGTTTGTCACAACTATAGAGGTGTATGATTTTGATTGCCTTTTCGTGCTATAAATGCTCGCTTTTCTGATTTGTCCTTGATGGAGAAAAATAATGAAGAAAAATATTCTTTGTTTTGACTTTGGGACCCTTTTATCATAATTGATATTTGTTAAGGACGCTATTACATTTTTGACATCTTCGATTTTATATTATATATATTTGAATGACAAGAACGCGCTTTGTTACACGCGCACACATCGAAACCGATTTAAACTAGATTTTCCATTTGAACGAGCTAATCTTAATACTTGAAGTTATTATTTTACTCATCCATATTTATTTTTTTGGAATTGTCGAATGTTTACAATTATGTTTAATAATAATAATTATTATAATTTCATCATGTAATAGACATTTTTTTTATTGCATTGAATGACGATACGAGCATGCCGTTTGCCTGATGGTAAGCGATACGACCACCCATAAACAGTAGCAACACCATCCAGCACGTTGAGTTACAAAATACTGTGTGGCATTTCACTGCGCTCGTCATCCTGATACATAAGATGTTAACTCTCATTATGTCCAGTAGTTAGACTGGTTACAATGTCCTTCAAACCGAAATACTACAGTGCATGCACACTGCTGCTTGGCGATAGAAAAAGACATTGACATTGCGGTGTCCAGAAGTACTACTTTCTGCATCTGGCTCTTGACCCAACTACCAATTGAGAGCTTCAGCAGGTGTTGGTCGAGACTCTGGTATGAACCCATGAGCAGAAACGACAAGGCCCCGATAGAACCGACCGTATAGTTCTTTGATCTTCCATATCACATCGCGTTCCCTAATGCCCATCGCCATAGGTTTTCGCCAGTTCTCATTCGTCAAGGAAAGTGGGATAAATCCCTTATCCACCATGACTAAAATCTTATACATGCCTACTTCGCTGTGGAGGAAATAATTCCTGAGATTGCATACCTCGCGGTTATGCAAGTCCATTAAGTAAGCCTCAGCCCCGCATCTTCGCGGGATGTACAACCTCATCACTGACCACCGTGGGTGATGCATACGATATGCAGTCAGTAGGGTCCGGAACTTTCGATCCAGGGCGTCCAATTCAGTCTGAGTCTTTCTTTCTGAGTATACCAAAAGAGTACATGAGTACAGGCATAACCAAACCGTTGAAAGCACAAATCTTGTTACGTTGTTACCACCTGACAAAAAACTGTTAAATACTTTTGCCAGGCGGCCGAAGAAACGGTCATTCAGCGATTGTTTTACGTCGGCACTCATAATCCCCAGTGCCTCAGGCATACCCAGATATTTGTAAGTTTCCGTCTCAGAAAGGGATCTAAGTCTTACAGTCTCTAAGACTTGTATGTCACCAGAGACCACGACCTCTACTCGCTTCATATGGATAGCCGCACATTTATCTACACAAAACTCCATGTTGAGTTATTTCCTACATCTTTCAGTAATTTTTAACGACTCAATCAATTCTGTTTGTTTTGATGCAAACAACTTGAGATCATCCATGTAAAGCAAGTGAGATATAGGCTCAGGAGCCCCCGTGCATCTCGGCGCTCTCGGCGTCAACGGCAGCGTGAGGCCTACCTGCCACACTGCTGTCCATCAGGGGGGTCGCAACAATGTGCTAAAAAGACAAAGCTAGAGACGGCACCCGCCCGCGACGCCCGGGTGGCCACTGTTAGTTGCCTTTTACGACAGGCAGGGGATACCGTGGTGGAATTCTCCAAACACCTTCAATCCACAGGGTGGGAGACGCCGGTCAGTCGTCCACCCGGCGTCTCCTACGTCTTCTCTGACGGCGGGAGGAATCCTCGCGTTCCAGAACTCTATCAGCACTCTCCTTCTACGAGAGGACTATCTCGCAGAAGTGAGCCAACACACGCCAGACCTCCTGACTGCCGACCATGGGAGCGACCACGGCCGGCAACGAGAGGCCGCCTCTGACGACTGCTTTGAGAGCGCTGCGCTCCTCATTCCAGGCTGGGCAAAACTCAAACGTATCCAGCGGGCAACTGTCACAATGGCACACACAGCCGACACCTCGGTACCTACGATACGACACAGCTACTCACCGAAGCAGCCATGCCTAGTGAGTAGTTGTGGCTGAACTGTAGTACTGTAGTATTGAGTGTTTAGATATTTTTGTACCGGGAAAGGCTTTGAACGCGGGCAAAAACGCGAACTTAACCTAGTAAAATTTAAAAATAAATAATCACCGATACTAAAAATTATAAATAGATAAATAGTAAATACCATATACTGCAAAACTTGTCGATTTTGTAAATATAAAAATACTATGCCATTTTAATAATGAAATTTAAATATTTGCATTAAAATAAATGAATGTTTCATTAATTAAATCAAATTTGTATTGACTTATTGTAATATTAAATTTTCATACTTGCTGCTTTTTGAAAACTAATAATTTGAAATAGTATCGACTATTTTATTCGTAGTATAATGTCATCGCGATCAATTTATTACGTATTTATTTTTTGAAAAAAAGTTGTACACCCGTGCTTCCTCGGCCGCGTCTCAGCGCGGAATGACAGCCCGAAATTGGAAAATGTATGAAGAAATTCAATTCAGGTTATATTTTTTCTCTTTACTGGAAAAGTATTTAATTTGACTTGAAAATAATTAGTCATAAAGCGAGAAGACTATATAAGCCATCATATTATTTCGGTTTTATATTAAAATATTCATTAGTTTAAGGTATAATGGTTCCGATTCCGACCCTATTTTTCGTCATTTTCAGCGATTATTGCTCCAGAATAAACGTATTTACGTGATAATGTTGTATGGAAGCATACAATTTCTATATGCTATAAGCAAAGAGGAATGTTTAATCTTTATTTATATACCAAGATCTCCTCATAAGCGTAACTCCTGATTCAATAAATGGTACCTCAAAACTACGGAAATTTGTAAATGCGCCCTTAATATTTAACTTTCTAGTTTCTACTATTATTGGGACACAGTATTACCAACTCCCAAAAATATTTACCACTAACGCCAGTAGTGATGCGACTCGAGTCCTGTTTTTCTTCGAGTGACTCGAGGGAGTTTGTCAAACTCGTACTCGTGTGAAAAAACTGACTTGAGACTTGAGTCCATTTGCACTCGAGTTGACGTGTCAACTCGACGCACCGAGTAGCCTCGGTGAGCGCTAGAAACAGTCGCTAATTCACTAGCCGCTGTCTACGTCGCGAACGTTATTGCTACTAATTTAACATTCTTGTAGCTAATTCAGCATATTTCATGTGATAGAGCATGAAAAAAAACAATTAACAAGTGAACAATAACTATTATATTATATGTTGTTTCGTCTTCCGGCATATTAGTTATTAAATAAAGATATTAATTTATTTAATAATCAACTCGAGTACAACTCTAGTGACGTACTGAAATTACTCGTCTGAGACATTCCATAAAATCGTATTAGGGTCGCCTCACTAAACGCCAGTCGCCAAGCAGGGTGACCAGATTTACATTGCAGATTATGCTAAATGGTCGGCAAAATTATTTTTTTTGTTATAAATTAGGCATGAGTCGTAATTGCAAAATCGTGAACTAGAGCTTACAAGTATGTCCGCCTAAGAAAACCAGCGCCAAAAACCAGGGTTTGAAATACTTTCAAGTATTTTCTATCTGCATAGGAAATTAATCCGTGTTTCGAAACAAATAAGAAACACAATCGCGTTCACAAATAAATACTTGATTCTATGAATACTAAGTATTTTCTTTGTGTATAGGAAACTGATCCGTGTTTCAATATACATAAGGTGCATAATCGCGTTTACAAATAAAGTACTACGTTAAAATAAGATCCATAATTGCATTTGCGGACGACGACGCCTGAGCGCGGACGCAGCGTGGCGTGGTGGGCTGAGGCGAGGTCACGTGACTCGTTCGCGTCGCGAGAGAGTAGCCAAGAAAAATACTTTCAAGTCTTGCAAGTATTTCGGGTCGGCACCTGGTTGGCGTACTTGCAAGTAAATACCTGGTGTAAAAACCTGGTCGCGTAAATACGCAACATCCCTATTATAAATGCCAAAATTCTGATAATTTAATAAACCCATATTTGGTACTTTCGCGCCCAATTTTTCCGGTGACCTTTATTTTGTTGTAAACTTACAATATACATAACCCCATGGGTTTTTTACAGCAATGATTATTGCACAAAAAGTTGGTAGCACTAATGTCAATTGTCATTTGACATTACAAGTACTTGGACATGTACCACCAAAGAGCATTGTAATACTACTGTGGTGTGGCACACTTTTGTGCCTTTCGTAGTTAGCTAATAGTCGGTTTTCAAGTTGCTTACGTAGACTCTGCGGGTACACAAAAGTGCTCCAAATAACGTCCTTGAAGAGAAAGGTAACTTTCAGTTGGAATACCTTTAATATTAATTTCGTACAATAGTATATGTTATTATTCATCAAATCCTTTCGACTAGATAATTTGAGAGCATGTATTTGATTCATATAATGAACATATGGAGTAAGTACAACTGTATCTTTGGATTTGTTTCCAAATATTCGGTCTCATACTAATAATTTTATACATTCATAACATTATAATTCAGTATAAGTGTTTTTCATACTTTCGGAGAGTTCCTTTATAACCATACTTTTATCCTACAAATACATGATTACAATATTGGATTTAACAATATTGTTTGCTTATTGTAACTACTTTTTCTTTGTAATATTAATAATATAGTTCAAGCTAGATATTTTCAGTCTGCTAGTCAATGCTAAGGATAATAAATTAAGTAAATTAGGTTTATATTAAAACTAGCTTTTGCCCGCGGATTCGCCCACACGAGAGTTTTTCCTGGCTAAAAGTCCTGTTATACATTTTCCCAGGATAAAAAGCAGCCTAAAACCTTCCCAGGGTCTCAAACTATCTCCATACCAAATTTCATCAAAATTGCATACAAACTTTGCCACCCATTTTTACTTTTATTTTTATCCCATCTTAGTAAGACCTACAACCTAGATGGAACCCCCATGCAAAATTTGAGACTCCTAGCACTTTCAGTTTCTTATGATTTCGTAATGAGTGAGTGAGTGAGTGACCTTTCGCTTTTATATATAAAGATTAGGTCAATAGTGAAAAAGTAGCAAATAAAAAGGTACATGTTCAAAAACTAAATATTCTATTTTGTATATTCCTCCAGTTACAAGACAAAATGTACACTATAGTACAAAAACAGTTCAATCAAGTATGGAATAATCTAATTAATATTTCAAGTGTTTTCCAGATAATTTTATTATATCTGACTTGAATTATAGTACTTATATTGACTGCCTGTGCAATCATCATCATCATCATCAGCCACATGATGTCCACTGCTGAACATAGGCCTCCTCCAAAGATTTCCAGACGGACCTGTCAAGAGAGGCCTGCATCCATATAGTTTAGTTTATACTTATAATATAATCATTGGTTTACAGTATTTGTACATTAAATATTTTTGGAAATTCCTGGAAGATGAGAGGAATACAGAACAGGATGTAAAATACCTTTTGTAATTTTTGTCTGTTTGCCCAAATGTTCATTGCGGTATCACCCCAAAACCACTCATTGGATTCAAAATCTAAAAAGTAAAAAATATTAAGCTTTATTCCACATATTTGGTAAATCGGTGGTAGATGGCCACACGGGAGGGACAGGCCAAATATGTTACACATGTTTTATGACAGGGTAGTGGGAGGCATATGAGATAGATATAAGTCCACACACATGACGTTGTGGGCAAAGCTATTTCAAAGATAAAGTGTGTAATAATCATACATGATGGATAAGTTTAATGATGTTGATAATATTTGACTATGACCGCCTCCAAGAGGATCTAAACAGAATAGCCAACTGGTCCAAGGAATGGATAATAAACCTCAATGCCTCGAAGTGCACTGTATTACATATAGGCAGAAGCAATCCTCGTCTGACTTACAAATTGAATTCCACTCCACTGATTGAGACCAAAGTGCAGACGGACCTGGGAGTGAAAATATCGGAGGACCTTAAGTGGGAAGAACATCTAACATCAATAACAAAGAAAGCTAAGACCCTTATCTGTCTAATCAGAAAAGCTTTTGGAAATCTCACACCCGATATGGTACTTCGGATACATAAAACCTTCGTGAGACCGATTCTGGAGTATGCATTTCAGGTCTGGAGCCCGTATTTTGCTAAGGACATTGAACTTCTGGAAAAGATCCAGCGCAGTTTCACAAAAATACCACGAATCCTGAAACAATGGAGTTACGAAGAACGTCTAAAGGCGTTGAGGCTCACAAGCCTAAAGGATCGTAGGGACCGTGGAGATCTGATCGAAACATACAAGATTCTAACTAGACATTACGACATTCAAGGCTTTGAACACAACATCTTCACACGCAACGAAAATTACCATCTAAGAGGCCATTCTTTAAAGCTGCATACTAGTCTCTCAAACAATAATCCACACAAGCACTTCCTGAGTAATCGAGTGGTCAGAGCGTGGAACAAACTCCCAGAACATGTGATTACAGCTAAAAACATAAACCAGTTTAAGAACCGACTGGACAAATACTTAGCTGCAAATGAAAACCAGTAGTAATAGCGAGATATGGGCATTATCAGTTGTCTCAACTGCCTGCCTGATTATGTATAATAATAATAATAATATTTATAAACAACTAAACAAGCATGTATTCTATTAAGAAATAGAAGGGAAATAGATCATACATTTACATTAATGTTACACATTAAAACGACACAACTTTTTATCATATTTTGCCCCATTTTTGTTATAATCGTAATGTTTCGAGATTTCTTTAACTTTCATAGTTACGGGGCAAACTAAAGTGTTAGTCGTGTGAAACGTTAGGGATTACCGTAATTGTAAAAATATATAAATTAGAAAATAATTTATATATTACTAACGTCAGCCCGCGGCATCGCCCGCATTAAAGAGTTTTTCCTGTATAAAAGTTACTTTGTATACAAACTATACATTTTCCCAGACCGAATTGTGGGTCTGAACCATTTTTGAATCCACCTGAATACACACAAGAACATAAAGTGCGTTCCGCCGGTACCGCCGCAACCGCTATGTCCCTGCATTTTTAATCTGTAATATCTTCGAAAATAAATTACAGATTTTAAATTACATGCTGTAAAGTAAAATAAAAGTAATCAATATGGCCCGTATTGATCTATATTAAATGCACAATTTATTTAAGGTACTTAATTGGATAAAGATTAATGCTGTATTGCTTTAAATCGCTTCGTAAATAAGCCATTATTTCTCGTTAAAAGTAAAGGATAAAAAACGGTTATTGTGGGTTATCACTTATCCCTAAGAAATAGACATACCTATACCATCGCGGACTGTGTAGACCTTTTTAAGGTATACAATACTGTAGTACATATTTTTGACCTTTTTCGTAAGTCGTAGGGTTTAGCCAGCATTTGCAATGTAAGCGCAAAAAAATGTGTTTATTTACGACATCACATTAGAAACCTCTAAAATTATCTGTGTTTCTCTACTATATTATACATCCTCCTCTTGAATCACTCTATTAAAAAAACCGCATCAAAATCCGTTGTGTAGTTTTAAAGATCTAAACATACATAGGGACAGACAGACAGTGGGAAGCGACTTTGTTTTATACTATGTAGTGATACTAATTAGTAATTACTTTATGTATTATTTTAAATAAACACGAAATCACGATAAACTCCAAAAAATATCTTTAATTTCAATAACTCACATGCAGACACTCTGGCCCTATATCCCTGATGGGGAAGGCAACTAGTGTATCTACTTCATTGTACGTATTCCATCCCAAGAAATGGTAGGGAGGAACTTATCGCCGTATCGGGCTCAAGCTCCAGACTACAAACTGATGCTGAGCAGAAAAACCCAATGTCATTTCAATAAAGTTTGGGTATTTTGACGGTTTACTTGAAGCATAAATGAGAAAGTGTTCTTTGTTCTGTTGATTATGTCACTTTTATTATTCAAAACAGAGTTGGTAACCTTTCGGAAGCTACAATGCCACAGTAAATATCTTTAGCCTATCACCCCCTCCGTTTCTGTCAGGAGTTCAAAAATATTCGACATATCATAATATTATGTTTATTTAAACTGCAACTGTCCTCTGGCGTGTAGCGTAGAACGCGGCGGACACCGATTCTGGCGCAATGACGAGACGTGCAACGGGTGTCTAACGGAGAAATGCCGCTGCGTGCGACACCGCGATAAACGCCGCGTGAGACGCACTCATACCACTGTATATGTTTGAATTCAGCGTGGGCCTCCCCGCCAAACACAACGAGCGACGTTCCGCGTCTCCGTAAATGAGGCCTAACGTTTAAATGGCATTTTTTTGTTCCAGGTAGACTTCAAAAATGGATACTTCAATGGCAGGAAGTGACATAAGAAGAACTTTTATTGACTTCTTTATTAACAAGGGTCATAAATATGTCCACTCTTCATCTACCATACCCCTGGATGACCCAACTTTATTATTTACTAATGCAGGCATGAATCAGTTCAAACCAATATTTTTGGGATCTGTAGACCCAAACTCTGACATGGCCCAATATGTCAGAGTGGTTAACAGTCAGAAATGCATAAGAGCTGGAGGCAAACATAATGATTTGGATGACGTAGGCAAAGATGTTTATCATCATACATTTTTTGAGATGATGGGTAATTGGTCTTTTGGTGATTATTTTAAAAAAGAAATATGTGCTTGGGCATGGGAGCTTCTCACAGAAGTGTATAAATTGTCTGGAGACAGACTATATGTTACTTACTTTGGTGGCGATCCTGCATCTGGTCTTGAGGCTGACTTGGAATGTAAAGATATATGGCTACAGTTGGGAGTCCCAGAATCACATATTTTACCTGGTAGTATGAAGGATAATTTTTGGGAAATGGGAGAAACTGGCCCCTGTGGTCCATGTTCTGAATTACATTACGACAGAATTGGAGGCCGGGATGCTGCACATCTTGTCAACATGGACGATCCTGATGTCTTAGAAATTTGGAATTTAGTGTTCATTCAATTTAATAGAGAATCTGATGGGCTATTAAAATTGCTTCCAAAGAAGCATATTGATTGTGGATTGGGTTTAGAAAGATTGGTGTCTGTAATTCAAAATAAAAGGGCCAATTATGACACAGACTTTTTTATGCCTTTATTTAAATCCATTGAAAAAGGGACTGGTGCCAGACCTTATTCTGGCAAAGTTGGTGCTGATGATGTGGACGGAATTGATATGGCATACAGAGTTTTGGCTGACCATGCCAGAACATTAACTATAGCACTCTCAGATGGTGGCTGCCCAGACAATACAGGAAGAGGATATGTGCTTCGAAGAATTCTACGTAGAGCTGTCCGTTATGCTTCCGAAAAATTAAATGCCAAGCCAGGATTTTTCGGATCATTAGTTTACACTGTAGTAGAACTTTTAGGAGATGTATTCCCTGAAATTAAAAAGGACCCTGAATCACTTGTGCAACTTATTAATGAGGAAGAAATTCAATTTTTGAAGACCCTTACTCGTGGAAGAAACTTGCTTAATAGAACTATGGACAAACTTGGCACCTCAAAAATTATACCCGGTGATGTTGCTTGGCGCCTTTATGATACATATGGTTTCCCTATAGACCTTACTCAACTGATGTGTGAAGAAAAAGGTCTCACTGTTGACATGGAAGGATATGATGCCGCCAAAAAAGAGTCTCAATTAATATCCCAAGGTAAGGCTGCTGGGCAAGAAGATTTGCTTACCTTGGATGTACATGCTATCAGTCACTTGCAAGAAACAGGAGTCCCTGCAACTAATGATTCACTGAAATATAATTACGTACCATCTTCGACTGAAAAGGAAGCTGTTTACACCTTTGTTCCATGCACAGGCACTATTGTTGCACTCCGAAGAGATAAACAATTTGTAGATGAAGTTACGTCGGGCCAAGAATGTGGTATTATTTTAGATCGTACAAATTTTTATGCTGAACAAGGAGGTCAAATATTTGATGAAGGATACATGGTAAAAACAGATGATGAAAGTGTAGAATTCTCTGTTAATAATGTGCAAGTAAAAGGAGGATATGTATTACATTTTGGAAAAGTTGAGGGTTGTCTAAAAATTGGCGACAATTTATCATTGCATATTGACACCGAGCGACGAAGACTTGTTATGAACAATCATACTGGCACCCATGTTCTTAATAATGTATTAAGAAAAGTTCTTGGAAAGGATTCTGATCAACGTGGTTCCCTTGTCATGCCTGACAGATTACGTTTTGACTTCACAAACAAAGGGCCAATGTCAGTAAAACAAATAAAAGACACAGAAGATCAAATTAAAGAGATAATAAATACAAACAAAATTGTATACGCTAAACATACAAGTCTTAGTGAGGCCAAAAAAATCAATGGACTAAGGGCTATGTTTGATGAACATTACCCTGATCCAGTTCGCGTTGTTTCAGTGGGAATACCTGTTGAAGAGTTAGTGAAAAACCCGGACGCGCCCACTGGATACGAAACATCTGTAGAATTTTGTGGTGGTTCTCATTTGCACCGTACCGGTCACATTGGCGATTATGTGATAGTGAGCGAAGAAGGAATTGCAAAAGGTATACGAAGAATCGTCGCATTGACAGGACCCGAAGCGTTAAAGGCTATAAATAAACTAAGTCTTTTAGAAAATGAAGTCAACAATATTGCTGATAACATTAAAGAACAAAATGATAGTATAAATCAAAAAGAAGTAACAAGAAAAATTGTAGATCTCACTAATGACATTTCTCAAGCGCAAATCTCTTATTGGAAGAAGGAAGAATTAAGGACAATGCTAAAGAACTTAAAGAAGCAGCTTGACGACAAAGAGAGAGCTGCAAAGGCCATCACCATTACTCTGGTGACAGAGAAGGCGAAAGAATTGTGCCTTGAAAATAAAGAAGCGAAATACATTGTTCGCGAGTTGAAAGCTGACGGAAATACAAAAGCTTTAGACGGTGCCTTAAAACAAGTGAAACAGTTTTGTCCCAACACTGCAGCTATGTTCTTTTCGGTTGATCTTGATGCAAACAAAATATTTTGTTTGGCTGCTGTTCCCAAAAGTCTTAATGAAAAAGGCTTATTAGCTTCCGAATGGGTCCAATCTGTTGTAAATATGATGGGTGGTAAAGGCGGCGGAAAAGCCGAATCTGCTCAAGCATCTGGAAACAATCCAAATTGTCTCAATGAAGCCATAAAAGTAGCTGAAAATTATGCCAATTCTAAAGTTTAAAAAGTTTGGTTTTATTACTGCTTGTCAACATGTTCGATTAGACCGTTTATAGATATGGCGTATTTTCAGCGCGTATAAACTTGTTTTGCCAAGTAAGATCGCGAAATTACTGATCGACCAAATCGATTAAATTATTGGTTCGCAATGGCACAAAAAATATTCAATTCATACAATGACAGCAAAATCTAAACAAGTTTTTTTTTACGTTGAAACTGTGCGCGAGGCGGAAATTCAAAATAAATTAATGTACTCAGTTGTTGTAAGCAATGTGGTTTGAATAAATTTATTTGTCAGTTTTGTAATTTATTCATTTTTGATTTTTAATAATGTAATGTAGAATTCCTTTTAAATCCCTACCAATTGAGCATAGTTAAAAGAAAGCAGTAAGTAAATGAATGTACAGGGAACGTGCACGAACTATAGGGGGCAGCACAAAATCGACACAAGAGCCACATGTGCATAAAAAAAGAAACTTGAACAAAAATTTATTTATATATTCTTTTAATATGACAAAAATAATTAAATATGGGTTCTGGCCGAATATTATTGATACCCATCGTGTCCAGAATATGCTTTTTTTAGATGGAAGCTAGTTAATTAAGCAAAATTAGGAGGTTTAAAACACAGAATAAATTTAAAACATCACACTTTCAGTCATAAATTGACACTCACGCACTCGCCATATTCGCACTAAAATACAAAATAATGAAAAAATCAGGAAAGTAAAACTGGGATTTTTGGTGAAAATATTTGTACTTAATTCATGGATGATTCTTGGCACAATGTTAGGATAGGTAAAGTCGAGTATGTGGTTTCATTTATTAACCCAATGTCAAAATTACCCTGTATAAATAGAGTGGAAGGGAAACGCCCTATAAGTATAACGGAACGGTTAGAGAGTAGAACCATAACATTAACGAAAATCTATATTCATTTGTAAAGTTAGGCGATAATACTTAGGGAAGAGCAGGTAGGATTGGTACAGTTTTTACTTCAAGTCCCATAAAATCGAAATTCAAATCGTACATGATGTAGTCAGTATCATTGGGGATTGATAATTGCTGATCAAAAGTTATAATCAAATAAGTTGCAGGTGATACGAAGTTCGCCGCGACAACTTAGTAGAGAATAATTACAAAGGCAAATACATAATAAAGCGCCCTTTTCTCCCTGAGTGGTCAAAAATGCAGAAACCTTCTTTATGAAGATGTAAGATATGAATATCTTACCAAAGTTATAGATATAAGTACCGATGATTTGTTATGTTATACCTAAGTCTGAGAATTTTTGGTTCTCAATACAAAGCCTCATAAACTTTATTTCCGTGAGCAAGTGTGTTGTCCCCACAGACATAAGAGAGAAATATCTTTATACGTCTGTGGTTGTCAGCAATAGTGTAGCCATTACTCATTAGCCAACCGAAACGGCAGTCGCCAGTGTGGCTCCGCCAGGCTTACGCTGACATGCTCTATGGTCCGGGGGCATCTAGAGAATTCCGCCACGGTATCCCCTGCCTGTCGTAAGAGGCGACTAAATGGGGCTTGAAGAAAGTCGCGGGGCGAGCAGTGGGGGGCTGCTCACTCCAATTTAAGTGACTTCGAGGTTGACGACAATGCGGGTAGTCGGTTTCCTGCTGTCGTAGGCGCCATAGGCGTCCTTTAGAGTTCAGGGGCATCTTAACCCCCTCATTTAGAGAAGGGTCGCAATGTGGCATTTCGCAGGGGCGGTCCCGTGTAGCTATCTTCGTGCAACAAGATACCCCGGGTCCGTCCCGTATGCGCCGAAGGCCACTGCGGGTTTTGGTTGGTATGCCGGTGTAGGGTGTATATAGGGTTAGGGACTCGGTCTAATGCTCGCTCGGATGATGCTATACTCCTGAGTCTCGACATTGGGCCGTAAGACCGCTGAAACCAACATAACCATTCCACTGACCCCCCGGTGGTGGTAGCGATAACGTGATTTATCCCCGCGAAAAAAAAAACCCCACGCATTGGCGCCAACGTTACTTGTCCAACGTGCGGATCGCGAAATTTGATTGGTCCCAACGTTGGCGCGAGCATTGGGAGATGGCCGTGGGGTGTCGGTTTTATCAAAGGAATCTGCGCCATCGCTCGCAATCTGTTCACATTTTGGCAATAGGCATCGATTGTATATCTGCGTGTAGTAGATATTAGATATAATAATCTTATCGTTGAACAAGAATGTCATCCTCATCCATAAAATCGCCACCCGCATGGCCAAATGAAAAAAAAAAACAGCAATTTCAATTTGTGTCGGACATAGTCGCGTTGGCTCCGACATGACGGGGCAGAACAAGTATAATAGCCAACGTGTGGACGCTTCACGAAATCAACCATCCAACGTTGGCATGACGGTCGGTCCAACGTGTGGAGCCGGCCTTAGGCTTCATTTAGGGCTCATACACATAAACACGACACGACGTAGCGCCGTCCCGCGACGCGACGCCGCTTCACGATGCGACGCCGTGTATGTTTATATATGAGCCTTTACGGAGACGCGGGCGTCGCGCATTGCATTGGGTGGCTCGGCCCGCACTGAATTCAAACATATGGCGTTGTATGAGTGCGGTCACGGAGAAGCGATTTTCGCGCTTTTGTATGAAAATGAGCGTTACGCTGGAGCGGCTCACATAACTATTGTGTTTTACCGCACTGCTGTAGCACGCATAGTAACTCGCTCAGCGTGTGGCCGCCACGCTCGTAGAGATTATTTATCAGTTATCGCACGCCTGGCCTCTGATGCCCCATTGGCGTTGCGCGCTTAAAAACACGACAGGTGTATGGGAAAAGAATCTAGTGTCATGAAGTAAAGGACAATATTTAAAAATTATTTATTGAACTCCATAGACGAACTTTGTTAAATACAGTTCAAACAAATATATCTTACACAACTGACAATATACTAGTATCTACATAATAATAATAATAATTAGCATTTGTTACAAAATATTCATATATGTAATTATTTGGTTGGTCTTTTTAGACAGCACCAATTCCAATGGTGAATAATTCCTCTGTATGGAGATGGTGCAATAACATTACGTGATAATAATTTACAAATATTTACTAAGGCTAGTAGTAATAGTACAAATAGTTTCTTTATTCCTGACCAAAACCTTCGGTTTCCTCAATAGCATAATTAAGTTTCTCGCATAATTGTTCGTAACTTTTATACGGCGGTAAGTCGAGACGATTAAAGCATGTGTGAGAACGAGGCAACCAAGTGTCTTTTCCAACCTGAAATGTGAAAGTGACTTCAGTCATTATTCAGTCATGATCCTTTAGTCTTATTCCGATAAGGCGTTAAAAGATTTACACATCGACCGTACAGCCTAATAGACGCCGCATAACAGGCAAACTGACCAATCGATTCGAAGTAGGTTACCGTTCAATATTTTCTAATCAGTTCCAATCACATCTGTTGGGACGTAAATACTTTCGCGTCGCCGAATTAAAAAATATTGTAATGGCCCCTTGCACTAAACACTGGTGTGGTAAAAACAGGCAGACCATAGCTTTTTTAGAATAATGGCAGGACAATTCATAGAAATGTCAATAATTTGATATAGACCATTTCGTCTACGAAGAGTTGCTTATACAGTGTGGGTGAGCACTATGAGCGCACACGCACACTTCGATGTAGCGAGACGGGGAATGTGCAATACCGCGTAAGTGACACAAAAATAATTGGATTATCAATCAAAAGTTTAGTATAATAAGTATCAATTTTAATTGTGACGTTTACGTCATTTACGCGGTATTGCACTATCTCCGACGATAGGCAAATCAAGGGAGAGCGTAACGATACGTTTAGAAAGATGCTCTACTTCAATTTTATTATTTGGTTGAGTTGTTCAGTGTGCTTATTTTATGTTATTATTAGTAGAAGATAATATTAGTATCTATAATAGGATTTTTTTTTGGTGGTTCGACAATTTTTTTACTTAGTAGTTCTTTCGTAGCGAATCAATAGATTTGCGCAACGTAGATCATACTGCTCGTGTGCATCGAACCGCTATCGGCTCGCGACTGAGGCTTGTTTCAGTCCCCTTACCCAGAATACCCCCGCTCAAAAAGTGGTGGGACGCGTCTTCGTGAATGAAATGATCTATATAGTCATATAGATAATTTCAAGCGACGCAATAAGCGACGATAGCCAAGTTGGGAATGGAACGGTCTGCCGAGACAATGTCCGCAGGTTCAAAACCCTAGGCACACACCTCTGAGTTTTCGAAGTTACGTGTGTATTATTTATCAATTATCGTTCGCTTTAACGGTGAAGGAAAACATCGTGAGGAAACCTACATACCTGAGAATTCTCCATAAGAATCTCGAGGGCATGTGAAGTCTACCAACCCGCACTAGGCCAGCGTGGTGGACTAAGGCCTAACCCCTCTCAGTAGTAGAGGAGGCCTGTGCTCAGCAGTGGGCAATATATAATACAGGGCTGATGATGATATAGTCATATAAAATTTTCGGAATTCATCTTATACAAGCTATTGTGAGTGTGTAATTCAAGCATAGAGGCCTGCCGCCTGTTGCTATCTTATTATAATTGCATCTATTTCTGACGGAAGTATACTACTCAAAAGAAAATAGGGGCTAGTGGTTATTTCTTTTATATTTTAACTGGTATATAGTTAATTAACTCAAAGTATGGGTAAAAATCTATAGGGTCGTGTTCTGTTAAATATTTATGAACACATTTCTGGCAAACCCACATAAGACTTGTGTTTAAGTGGGTATAATGTGGAGTTTTTTGTAACTACAGTTTTACAGTGAACTGTAAAATTCATTTAACATTTGAACTCCGCAACGGACAGTTTATTTTTAATAATTAAGAGCTTGAATTTGCATTATTATATAACAATGCCGAGAACTTTGTCATATGGACGTTGCTACAACGTTTAGAGCCATAACATTGCTTCAAAAAGGCCATTCACAACATTCGGTTGCTCTGCGGTTGGGTTTTTCAATAATAACTATTCAAAATGTGTGGAATCGATTTGAAGAAGTTGGAAGAGTCACTAGAAGACCGGAATCCGACAGGAATTGTCCACGAGCACCGATACATAGGTTTAAGTGCTCGTAGAGAGCGCAATGACATCGCCCGCTCATTGGTGTGGGAAGGTCTATCAGAAAGAACCGTTCTTGTAATTTTAAACAAGGGCACAATAACAGCTCTACAGTTCATTGAGGTGGTCAGAAGACTCCATGTGGTGCCATGTGCACAGCGAGTGGTTGTAGGAGTTAAGCTGATACTCGACAATCCGGCCCGCGGGCAGCGTGCGACCCGCCAGCTTTTTTCATTTGGCCCGCTGATCTTTTTTTTATTGCTCTCGAATAACGAGACGAGCATGTCGCTCACCTGATGGTAAGCGATACGATGGCCCATAAACAATAGCAACACCATACAGAACTTTCATTTACAAAGTACTATGTGGCACTCTACTGCGCTCGTCACCCTGAGACATTAGATGGTAAGGCTTATAATTCCCAGTAATTAAGCTGGCTACAATGTCTTTCAAACCGGAACACAACAGTGCGTGCACACTGCTGTTTGGTGGTAGAAACAAACATAGCGGTGGTACACAACCAGACCGCCCCTCGCATACGAGAGAACTACCACCAGTAAACGACGGTACACTGCAAATGGCCCACCTAACTTCAAAAAATTTACTAAAACTAAAGAAACTTTTCCCAAGATCACTTGAGCTGTATGCTAGCTCCATAAGTATATTCTTATATAATTGTGTTAAATGTGAATAATTTTTAATTAAATAAATAAAACGTTACATTTTAGTTTAATGAGGTCAATGAATTTACTTTGCGGTCTGAGGCACCATAGCTAATTGTCTTGAGGACCGTATAAAAAAAGGTTGAGTGCGACTGTGCTAGAGCTCTCAAAGAAGGTCCATAAAATGCCTTTATACACGTAACGCCGTGGCCTGCAAATAGTCCATACTAAAATCCAATAGCACACATGTAGGATCTCTTGAAAAGAAACGTTCGAGAGACGAATCAACCTGTACACAACGAAAGACAGATTATAAATCTGTTAAAAGCAAACTGCAAGTCGATTCCCAAGACATGGTTCTTCATCTGATTGAAATCATATCCACACGGCTTCAACCTTGTGTTTAAAATAGAGGAGGACTTATTCGATATTAGAGATAGCATAGGAGACTGCTCATGCTTAGCTTATTTATTTATGGTAAATTTTTGTGTAAATTTATTTTTATCGAAAATTTAATGTTTTTGTTAAATTAATTAAAATCTTGTTAATTTTATATTTAGTAATAAAATGTTAGTGTCATTTAATTACAATGATGTAATTTTAATTATTGTTATACTTTTGTAACCTCTGGACCTCATAATTGCTAAAAGTTCGCAATGTTGAAAATATAGGGTCGCCACTCGCCCTTATTTTGTTTTGAGTAGTATACATATTGTACTATATCTATGGCTTAGATATGTAATGACTACATAAGAAAGTACTGCTGCGTTTCTATAGCTTTGTCAAACGTAATGCAGTTTCCCGATTCCTTATCTCAGGTAGTCATTAGGTGTCTATTAGGTTGTATGGTCGATGGTTTTTCATTTTCGTTTAATTATAATACCTTTTCAATACAAAAACGTTGTGGCCCGTTTGACCCCATTAGTTCAGCAAATCCCCCAACGGGAACTCTGCAAGTTCCTGTCACAAACTGAAGTAATCGGGCTCGTTTCTCGTTGTCCATTTGTCGCACGAACTGTAATTAAAGTACATTCACACATTCTTAACTAGATAATATTGGTGACTTACAATGGCTCTTTGAGATAACTTTATCTGTATACGGTAAAACAGTCAACTAAGATAACTTTTAAGTGTTCATTCAAGTGGTAGATCCACGCTGTGTATCATTAGATAACATATCTATAGTGATCGACCCGGAAATTACCATTGTCTTACAAACAACCACAGGTTGCTGCTACGTTTTATAATATGGTAAGAAGTTGATTGAGATTTTCAAGATTATGACGCAATGTCATCATGCCTATATAAAAAATTTAAAATAAAATGATCTAGATGATCTAAATAGTTCCTTAAGTCTCACCTGCCAAAACCAAAGCACTTGCTTGCTAGACCGCGTGTAATGTCTGTATATTGTGTTTCTCTGCCAGTCGTCTACGTCGACCTCTTGCATGCCGCATAACATCAACTCCAACTCACGTTCATCAAAATATTTCAACCACTCCAAAGGCACCACCTGTTATTTGTTATTGATTTTCATTTATAAAAATTAAAAGTAAATAAAAATCATTTTAATTAAACTATTATAACGGATTTTATAGCGGTTTTTTATTTTATTTTCTCCCGACGTTTCGAAGGCTTTGCAACACTTCGTGGTCACGGGGCGGACTGGGGTGTTGGTGGTCCAAAAAGTTGTGTTACAAATCTACCTTCAATTTACCATTATACAATTTTAAGGTGTTTGTCATTGTTTGCGGTCCGGTCTACGCAGTAAGAGCTCACAGTGTCTTGAGGTCTGTCAGCAGGTCTTTTTGGACCCGATTTAATAAGATGTATTACCGGGTCTTGTGCAAGTTTCCAACCATCTTCTCTATTGAAATTGGGATGTTTTTTAATTTCAATAGCCTCGCGAATCATCGTAGGAAGCAATCGGTGTTCTTTGGCAAGGATTTGTGGCTTGTCCAATCTAAGGTAATGGTTGGAGCCTTGTTCTGAGTGTTCAGCTACTGCAGACTTCGTAGAGCGTCGGTGTTTAACACCAGCTATATGTTCTTTTACGCGGGTCCCTATATTATGTCTTTTTGTTTGTCCAATATAAGAGAGGCCACAGTCGCAATCTATCTTGTTTACGCCCGGTTCTTGTAGAGATATATGGCACTTGACAGGTGGTAAAAATTGACTAATCTTCTTAGGCGGTTTAAAATAAGTTTTTATGGATGCACGCTTCGGGATGTAGCCAATCTCGTCGGTGACTCCTCTTACATAAGGTAATACAACTGGGACACGATCAACTGTGGCTGGTTTCTCTCGGTCTCTGTGACGGCGCGGCGGCGTAGAATTTGGAGCTTGCTGTCTCGCAGTACATGCTTGACACGTTAATAAAAAACCGCGATAAAATCCGTTCTAATAGTTTAATTTGAATGTCTAACATTCGCGTAAACTTAAGGAATCATTATATAAAAAATCTTTAAAAATAAGCTTTTATTTAAATGCTCTTAAAAGAAAAAAATAAACTTTATACTGAATCAAACTTTAAATATTATGTAGAGATAAAAGCTTGTCGCGAGATTTATTTTTGTTAAGATCAAGTTACATAATGATTGTATTATCTACACAAGTAAATCTCGCGACAAGCTTTTATCTCTACATAGTGTTAAACAAAGTTTGATTCAATTTAAAGTTTATTTTTTTCTTTTTAGAGCATTTAAATAAAAGCTATTTTAAATATATTTTTTTACTTTTAATTTCTTTTTTAATTTTTAGTTATTTTTCGATTTATTCTCAGCAAGCCCTTTCATTTGATACCCATATTATGGGAGTGCGTAAAATAAGTATAACTAGTCCGCTATTTTGGGTCGTCCACCATGTTGCACTTAGAGAGGTCATTTTATTTTTGTATTCTTCTCAGCAAACCCTGACGTTTGATACCCATATCACGGAGGTGCACAAAAAATAACTAGTCCATCATCTTGGGCCGTCCGCCATATTGGATTCAGAATGACGTCACTTAGCTAACAATGCATTGTCACCCAAACTAAACATGTACGCAAATTTTCAACACAATCGGTTGAGGGTAACTGCTTCAAAATTGACTTGCAAGATTCCACCCGAACATACATACATTCATACATACATCGCAAGTTAAATATAAGCTTGTAAAAATGTAGATCATGATCAACGAACACATAGTACATAGAGACGCAAAGAAATTTATTATCACGAATTACATATTGACATCTGTAGTGAATATTTATTGGGGTCGTACTGTTGTCAGTATTTCTAAATTCTATGTGTTTTGGGCTCGATGAGCATGATGCGCAGTAAAATTTACCACTTGCCTCATTAAAGCCGTCTAGAAAAGCTGATGTTTGTTCTTCTATTCCTCGAGTCATTCGCCATTGAGTGACCAATTGCAGATATTGTTCTTTATTTGCCTGTTGAATAATTAAAATCAATAAATAAAACTTATTGCCCTATTTTTGGAAACGTCTTATATAATATTAAGTAGTTCCCCGAATCCATACTCTAATTATACCGATTGAATTAATCCTACATAATCCTTTACCCTTAGATTAATTATATACCTAGACAGAGTGACGCGCTGCAATGAAACTAAAACAAACAGGCCAACTTTTCTTAAGCTACTATGCGTGACAAGCTGTGTCATACGCTATCGCTGCATCATTCTGCGTATCCTTGTGTGCGCGCATAATGATACCAGTTATTACATGGTTTCTATTAAAACGGGGAGAAAATTATGTCCATTAAAAACAACAAAAAATAATTCACTCGTAACTCATTTGGTGGGGAACAGTTAGCCTCTATTTTTTTCGACTCGTTTGAGACGTTCAGTGTCTATCTAGGTATATAATTAATCAAAGCCTTTACCCAACGAGATAAAAAAATTAAAACCGTACCTCAGTAACTCTTTCCTTATCACCGAGAGGCTTCAGTTCGTGATGTATTACTTGACCCAACACTTCAAAATCCACACTGAACCACATTTCGAGGCCGCATTCATCTATATTATTGTCTTTGATCCACACTAAAGAGTTATAGAACTCTGGATCAATGGATTCGATGTCTTTCATGGTCAGTTTCTTATTCAACATTCGCTTGTAAAACGGCATCGTGAATCCTGAATAGATGAATCTACCGTGGTACAAAGCCATTGCTATAAACCTTCCTATGAATTTGAAGTATAGAAGATGATCTGGATTGACGTAGCTGGCTGGATTTATTTGCAAGCTGTAATTGTTTTTATTTGCGTATTCAAATAAACAATACATCGGATTAAGCACTTCGTGCGAAAGTAAGAAGAACCATTCTCGACTGACGCCGCCGTAATCAAGTCCCTCTTCCCCTCTGAATATTATGTACAGGCGTCTGCGTAACTCATAGGCGGGTAGCTTCATTATCTGAAAAAAACGAGCAATAAATTATTATTTAGTAAAGTAACTTAATCAAATTGATTTCAAATTTGCTGATAGTAGGCTATATTTTGTACCCGACCGGATAGAGACCACCGAACATAAGGTGACTGCCTCGGTGGCGTAGTTGTATTACGACACGACTGCAATGTTGAGGTCTCGGGTTCGATCCCCGGGTCGGGCAAAGTGGTATTGGATTTTTCTATTCAGTATCAGCCCGGAGTCTGGAATTCGTGCCCGATATGGCGATAGGCACGCCCCCTTTCACATCATGGGACGGAATACGCACGGCGAACAGTGGGTGCACTAGTTACACCTCTGCCTACTCCTTTGGAGATAAAAGGCGTGAGTGTGTGTGCGTGTGTGTGGGTGCGTGCATTTGTGTGTGTGTGTATGTGTGTGTGTTTTATTATTATACAGATGAATGAAAATAGTATCAATTAATTTTTTTCACTCTTATAATAATTATTGTATTCCATTAATAGGGTCAAAATATTATTATTATTATTTATTTAAATACATTTAAATATTATTGTATGCTAAATTGAGTCATATTATTCAATGATGGTTAATTTCAATAAAATAATATACATTTACTAATACTTACAATTAGGTGTTTAATACGATAACTGTCAAATAAAATTTGCTTAAAACTTGTGAAACAGGCCCTGAATTTCTTAAGGTAACAACCGCCGTTAAAGGTCAAAGTTCTAGACCGTTTTGCAGCTGCTTTCTAGCTCTCACTTACACGCTAGCGACCAATTGTTTTCGTCATTAAGAAGAAATAATAAGAGCTTTTTCAATCGTCAATATATTAAAATCGGGCGGATCAAGTTATCGCCTGAATTCTAATATATACCAGTATATGTCGACATTTACTGATTTCGAAAGAGGTAAGTCCGATTTTCTTTCATAGATATACTTGAATCGCACTTGGTACATGTTAAAATACTCAAGGCAGTCGTACTCGACCTTTTTTAAACAGGCCCCGAGACATCTTTGTTATGGTGCCTCGGACCACGGCAATTCATTAACCTGCTTCAGTGTAATTCAAATGTACGTTTTATTTAATTTAATAAAACATATTCATATCTAGCTGAATATTTTTTTTTTCTTAAATTGTTATCATAAAGTTCAAGTATCTTGGGAATACAATTATTTAGTTTGAGATTTTGTTGTAGTCAGATGAGCCACTTGCAAGAGCTCAGCGCCGCAGGTGATAAACCTGATGGTATAGGGTGTCCGGTGTGATACCGGACACCTTATACTTCATGCGGTCGAAACATAGTCAATTTTTAACGCAACAACAACCCTTGCATTGTGCAAGAATAAAAGTTAAGTATTGTAATAAATTGAATACGAAAAATACAGCACTATTAAAAAACTTACCTGGTGATAAGAATCTTCAAAGAGCGTTTGTCGCGACAAAGTGATTTTAATATGACTGGGTAGAGCATTGCTTTGACAAAGATATCTGAATTGACTGAGTTTCCATCTAAACGATCTCTCGTAGGCTCTTGGCACGCCATAGGCACCTTGCGGTCCCTTGGGGGCGCCGGGCCGGGGGTCCTGGAATGTAGTGGTGCGCGTATTGTGGTCCACGAAGTATCTCGTGCCCTCTTCGGTGAAACGTATTTCCCATCCCGGAGGCAGAGCTTCCTCCAAGGCTTCTTGACCCTGAAACAACAACGTCGACGGTCACACATTACTCATTAAGCAATTCTGAAACGGCGATCAATATGGCACACGTTCGCATTCACGTCCTTCAGGGCTGGCTGTCTCGGTCGAATAAATAAATAAACTCTCGACAGGTCAGGGTCATACGCCAAGGTGAGTACAACTGTCGTCTAAACAAATCAGTGTGCATAGAATGTCTCAAACAAAACGCAACTTGTAATTCGATGTCTTTTAATTTTGATTTTTGTGATTGATCGAGAGACTAATACGTCAGTCACGTGCTAGTCTCTCCACCAATCCCAATAAAACGAAACAAAGTTGTGTCGAGTTTTTTTGCCACATTCTAAGCACACTGATAACATTTGAAAGTGGTAGGGTCGTGCCACAGAAACCCAACGGGAAATAATAGCTTTAGTGACGTTTCATATGGTGAGTTATAAATATTTTCGGAGGTCCCAATACTGACGTCGCCTTCTTAGAAGATGTTTGAGAGAACTTAA
Organism: Sphinx pinastri; assembly: GCA_947568825.1. Lineage (NCBI taxonomy): Eukaryota > Metazoa > Arthropoda > Insecta > Lepidoptera > Sphingidae > Sphinx > Sphinx pinastri. Next base: position 11,447,601 of record OX387618.1, on the reverse strand, counting down.
AGGAATTGAATAGAGATGATAATCCCTATTTCTTTCTTTTAGGGCCATCATCCACTATTCTATTTGTACTGAGTTTTTATGAGCGGTGGAGATGATTTTACATCGAGCGATCTACTTGCTCGTTTGCCAGCTTATGCAATAAAAATATTAATATAATTACCATAACGTAGTTAGATACTAAATAAAGCAAGAACATCAATGGCGTGTACAGTCAGCAGCATAAGTAGCTGAAGAATATCAAAATTTCAAATTGCCCAAATACTTTTGTGTTATAACTAATCTTTTTTTTTCTCTTCACAAAAATAATAAAAGAGATTTACTCCACTGCAAACGAAGAAAAAATGATTAAGTTTAACTTGACGCTTATATAGGCGATTTGAAATTTTAATTTTGTTCACATACTTATGCTGCTGACTGTACAAAATGAATTAAAAGTAGCGATGTACCTGCGTGCGCGGATCCTCCCATTGCGTAGTCCTGTTCTTGTGATTGACGTAGTAGACGCGTCCGTCGGGCTGCACGCGCCGCTCCCAGCCGGCGGGCAGCGCGCCGAGCCCGTCGTCTGCGGGCGCGGGGCTCCCCGGCCCGGCCCCGGCCCCCGGCCCGGACCCGGCGCCCGGCCCGGCCCCGGCGCCGGCCCCCGGACCCGCCCCGGCCCCCGCACCCGCCGCCGCGCCCACTATCGCCACCGAACCTCCACTGCTGCCGCCTGGAATGCGATACATCTCCTAACCAGTTGCTTTTACACACACACACACACGTAACGCCATTATAGGCAGTGGTGGAACCAGGGTACCCACTTTTCGCCATATGTGTTCTGACTCATGTTGTGGCGATAGATGGCGAACCTATCGCCATATTGGGCACAAATTCAAAGCTCCAGGCTGATAGTGGGCAGAAATACCCATTATCCGTATATTCATAGTTTATGAACGTGATGAAACTATAAATTGATGGTTACCATTTTGTTTATTAGCTTCTTTATAATTTAAACTAGCATATAATATTACCGCTACTTAAATTCCTTCTTACGTCATACTTAGGAATTGATAACGGCTTTATCGTCTATTTTCACAAACTATTCTTGAATATGAAAATGTATGTAAATATGTGATCTTTACTATCTACCGCAATGATTGCCTTTTACAGACGCGGTAACAGGGTGCCCGACACAATTAACTACTTTAGGCAAACGTGCATTTGCGCAAATGTTATCTAACATGATAACATTTATGCAAATCGACGGTAATATCACCCAATTACACTGTGTTGGTTGTGAAGTATACATATAATATAGGCAATCGTACCATTTGTGCAATCAACATGGAATTATTAAAACATGTAGATAAGATTGTACTAAATTACAAAATAACTTGATAGATTGGGTAAAAGGCACAAAAATGTCAATAATGAATCATCGAATAATTATTAAGCAATTTAACGTCTCTCATACAATATCTAATTACGCAGTGACCAAATGGCGGGACAATGTCGTTGTTCTGCAGCCCAACAACACAGGACTAGAAGATGGGCTTCTGTTTTTTGTTGTAATATAACTAACTTGGCGCAACTAGTTCGTTGTCTGCGTCGGGCTGGTGCGGCGGCTGCGGGTGCGGGTAGAGGAAGCGCTGGTTGCCCTGCGCGACCACGTGGCGCCGCTCGCCGCGCCAGTGCTGGAACCGCGCCAGGCGCTCCGTGTCGGGCCGCTGCCACGTGGTGGTGCGCGTGTTGTGGTCCACGTAGTACACGCGCCCGCGAGGGTCGCGCCGCACCTCCCACCCCACCGGCAGCGGCTGTGGACGCTCCCATGACGTCGACCGCGTGTTGTGGTCCACATAGTATCTACACAACGACCAGTGCTGTAATTAGAGCGGGACCATAGGGCGCAGACCATACCAGGACCACGTTTAAGTTAATGCATGGGTACAATTATAGAAGCTCGCACCGGAAGCATAATAGGCTAGTTACGACACTGACAACATCACCATCTTACGTGCACTCGAAAATCTACACTACTTCAACAATATTCCCGTCCCATGGCGTCTAAGGAAACGTCCATATCTGATTTCAATACAACTCACGTTAAAAATTCTTTTCGAATTAATAGGTACCGCATGGTGTTCTCTAAACCGAAAAACGAATCAAGAACCTTATAGTTAAATACATATCCCCAAATCACCTAAGCTAATAAACATTATAGATGGTATTGAACTGTACTGTTTGTTGACCAATATATAAGTATCGTTACACACCGTCGTCCGTAAACGTCATAGCGCATTTCCCATCCGGCAGGTAAGGGTTCTTCGGTAGCATTGGGATAATTAGCACCGGCGGCCGGCTGTATGGCATTAGCGTCGTGTGATCCCGAAGGCTCTTGATGTGATGGGCCGGCTGCACTCTCTGCTGTCAGGGATACTCCGGTAGAAGTCTGAGCGCCGTGCACTGCACCATTGCTTAACGGCGGTGGACCAGGCGGAGGCTAAAAAAATCAAGCTTGATCAAAAACAATCCAATGAATACATAGATACATATATACATAGTTCACGCCTTTTTCCCTTTTCAGGGGTAGACAGTAGAGGTATTACACCCACAATTCGCCAGCTATGTAAGGTCCCATCCCATGTAATAAGAGGCGGGCCTATTGCCATTACAAAAATTACACATTACTAAAATCTTGATGTTAGATTCAAAAGCAAGCATAGATAAATTAACTAATTCTTACTCTTAATGTTTGTGAACGCAAAATAGACCTCATGGTCTCCGGATTGTTACGCGTTCTGATTCTGGCGCGCACTCCGTCATTAAGAGGACTGCACGAGTTCACAGTCTCACCCAACAGCTCATGTGATTGCCGCAAAACACTGGGATCAATGGATAAACCGTCAAGAAGTACCACCAATTCAGCCGATTTAACTTCCGCATTGCCATTGCTTGTGCTGTCTTGAGATGCGGACTTCATCAAATCTAAAAAAATACTTGTTATAAATGCAAATTTTAGAGAATTTAAAACAAAACAATGAACATTAATATAATATTGATCGGTTTACCTATTGTTAATTCCACACTTTCACATTTCCCATTACAGTACAGCAAAACTCGAAGCAGATTAATTCTTTTCTCTCCTATCACATTATCTTTTCTAAAACTATGGTAATCTGCAAGCCGGAACAACAGCTGTGACTGTGGGGTCACCAGAACAGTGAGATCTTCTTTCCATTTTGGATGTAGAGTGTTTCTTATTACTTCAGTTTTTCTTAGTACTTTATCATCTATTATCACTTGTAAGTAGGGATTTGGTTTAAATATACCAGAATTTTTTATATTTGCCGATTCAACTAAAAATAATAAAATACAATATATGTAATCATTTGTCTTGGCATATTTCGCTTAATTTAAAAATTGGAGATTCCCTCAGTCCTTTATGGTTTTGCCTGGGCTTAAATCCACTATCTCATATACTCAATAACGAAAATTGCGGTTATAAATTATCACCAAACACCGAGATAAGTCATCTAATGTATATGGATGACATAAAATTATTTTCTAAATCTAAAAATGATTTACAGGCACTCATTAAAAAGACTACACAATTTAGCAAAGATATTAACATGTCATTTGGACTAGAAAAGTGTAAAACACTTCACATACATAAAGGCAAGAAAGTAATTTCACCCTTATGGAATCGAATGAAACATATAAATATTTAGGCATCCACCAATCGAATATAATAAATCACACTTTAATAAAAAAGAAACTAAGTAAAGAATACATATGTAGACTTACTATGTAAAAGACCTCTATTTTCTAAAAACCTTTTTAAAGCGATAAACACCTATGCTATACCAATCCTAACTTACTCTTTTGGGGTGATTAAATGGTCCCGCACTGATATCAATCACTTAGAAATTAAAACTACAACAACTCTCACGAAATATAATAATTTACACCCAAAATCAGCAATTGAGAGGATGACAGTAAGAAGGCCAAAGGAGGTAGGGGCCTCATAGATTTAAAAGTATTATGGGAAGGACAGGTAAATAACCTACGAAAGTTTTTTTACACCAAATCTGGAAATAGTAATATTCACTTAGCTGCAATAGAATCTGATAAAAATTTTACGCCATTGAACTTAAATAATAGGAACATCCAAAATAGTTAAGCAAACAATCCCGAATTGGAAAAATTAAATACTTGGCGCAGAAAAGAGTTGCATGGTAGACACCTTCACAACCTCGAACAGGCTCACAATGACCTGGAAGCCTCGAATAAGTGGTTAAAGCTAGGTTCTTTATTCCCAGAAACGGAAGGCTTCATTATCGCGATTCAAGACCAAGTAATTAATACAAAAAACTATAGAAAGTATATAACTAAAGACCCAAATACACAGAATGACAAATGTAGGAAGTGTCACCGTCACCCTGAAACTATTCAGCACATAACAGGCACCTGTCCGACCCTAACACAAACTGATTACACCCACGACACAATCAAGTAGTTCATATTATACACCAAAAACTCGCAATTAAACACAAATTAATAGCTAATAAACTTTTGCCATACTATCAATACACACCAAAACCGGTGCTGGAGAATACCAACTACAGAATGTACTTTGATCGCGCTATATTAACAGACAACACTATACACAACAACAGACCCGACATCACACTCATAGATAAAATTAAGAAAGAAATATATATCATAGATATAGCAATACCGAATACTCATAACATACAAAAAACAATTACAGAAAAAATACATAAATATACAGAACTGAAAGAAGAAGTCCATAGAATCTGGAAAATGAACAAAGTTTACATCGTACCGTTGGTGCTCTCTAGCACCGGAGTCATACCAAAATACTTGTTACACTCTCTTAAAGTAATAGACCTACAAGAAAACACCTACATCACAATGCAGAAAGCCGCAATATTAAATATGTGTCGTATAGTTAGGAAATTCTTACAGGAAGATTCCACCACCCAAACGTTACCAGAACATACAGCACACTTGGCTTAGGCCCGTGGGTTGTATTGATTCACCGAAGTATCTTCAATACTTTGAGAATGTTTGAATAAACAAAAAAAAGATAATAATTTTATTTCATCAACATAAAATATGGTTTACATTTTATGGTTTGAACAAAATAGATTAAGCAAAATAGATATCATAAGTAACAGTCATTCCAGTCATGGATAATCTTACAAATAATAAATACAAATACAAACAAATAAATGAATTCTTCCTATATAGGATTTACTAACTAACATTTATAACATATATTTAACATTATTTAACACTTATTCACCTGTTAAACTGAGTTGATGATATGTTGACAGAGAAATAGGGGCAGTCAGTGCGGGTACACTTTCAGTCATGTTGATTGTCTCTGCAAATTAACTTGATCATGGGCATGCTATAGGTCACTCTGCATCCTCACTGCCAACATCAGTGCCTAAAATAACATTGTATCACTAAACCAAAGGTTTGTATTAAAGGTTTGTTTTTTACCTCTAGTTCCACCAAATAGATAATTATTACAATACAATGTATTATTAACAATATACTAATTTAAATAACATCTACTTAAGATTATCCTTTAACAATAAGGATTTGTTGCAAATACATCATATTTAATATTAACAGTCTAAATGCCTACAAATTATACGTAATATTTGGGGATCAAGGCTTATTTCTGCGGGATTATCGTCACCCAAGTAACATTAAATTCACTTATATGACGTTTGTTTGTTGAAATAATGTTGTGTAGTTGTGACAACTACATAATAAACAACCATACAAAACTGTGTGGCTGTAAATTCAATATTAATGCAATAAATATGTTAAACAATTATAGTTACATACCGTCAAATAATACAATCCAAACTGTGGGAAGTCTTACAATTATCTCATTTATCGTTTTTCTTATCTCACTGAAAGGAAATGGACAAAAACACTACATCATCAAATTCATATTACAATAATAATTGCACTTATATAATTGGAATCTACTAGTATTCAATGAACTATTATCGTAACACAATAACAATGCACCAAATATTTTTAATTTTTGAGAAAGATACAATGAAATGAAAACATATAAAAATATTTTTTACATTCCCTGAAATTAGTCACACACACTCCAATTTTCTGAACTGTCAGTCTGTCACGGTCGATCACGGCAAGTTCTCTTCATACAAAATGTCTAAGGTTTGTCTATGGTCGTAAATATTGAACAACATTGCTAGTAAAAGGTGAAATGTACCAAATTATAGGGAAAAAGTAAGTGAAAGTCAATCTAAATATTTATATAGAATAATCAACTGGTGAATAAAAAACACTGTCCCTTTCAATGTTGCTACTACATACAACGTACAACACACATACTTATACCATTTTGTGTCGTTATGAACGCACACAATAATAAAAATTCAACACTTGTCTTTTTTACGCATACCACGGGCGTAGCTATAGCTTTCACATAGGGGGGGGTCCGGGGATATCGAAATGTTAGTCGCGTAGCTTGGGTTCTTGCCACTACATGACAAAAAAAACCTTCTTTCAACAAATAACTCACGTATAGCCAGTCTCCAAAAGTTAATGTGTACATGTTTTGTGGCCCGAATTATTTTGTTTTAAGTTAAGGGGGGTCCGGAACCCTAATCCTCGCCCCCCTTATATACGCCCATAACGCATACTAATCTGGCAAATACATCTACATGCAAAACATTTACTCCTATAAGTAGAGGCGATCATTAATCATTATACCCATTCATTTAATTCATTAAATAACTGTAAATGTTATAAACTATTGTTGCAATAGCCATTAAACGTTATGCCTAATGTACGGACTACGAAGTATGGAGGCAGTTATCGCCATGCATTTATTTATTATTCAACTAAAATTGATAACCATTTATCTATCATAGAAATATGGTAATAACGTCATCTATGAGTTTCTCATTAAATTAAACTAAAAATCATGGGCAGCTCCAGATAATAAATTTCTATTTGATTGAATGATGACAATAATAATATTTTATCTTTGGCTAGGAGTTAACTAATGGCTAGTCGTGATTTGTAATTGGTTGTTTAAGTTTATACAAATTTGAACTTTAAACGTTTGCTTACTGTATGAAATCGTAATTAAATTTGCTTGACCAAAAATATTTATAACTGTCAATGGATGTACAGTCAGCAGCATAAATATCTGTATAAAATCAAAATTTCAAATCGCCTATATATGCGATAAGTTAAACTGAATAATTTTTTACTTCGTTTGAAGAGAAGTAAATCTCTTTTATTTTATTTTTCTGAAGAGAAAAAAAAGATTAGTTAGAACACAAAAGTATGTAGGCAATTTGAAATTTTGAATTTGTTCAGCTACTTATGCTGCTGATTGTACATAATAAAACCGTACAACGTTTAACCTCTAAATTGACCGATTGCCGGGTATTTTGTATCGAAGAATTGTGCTGTTATTTTTATTTGTAGTGAGAACAGTGTAATGAATAATGATGTCAAGACGTAGCAATGGAACGATTTGGATCTATTTTCATAATAAATGTGAAAGACTACCTCGGCGGGGTAGTTGTATTACAAAGTCGGGCAAAATTATATTGGGTTGTTCTACTCAATATCAGCCCGGAGTCTGGAATTTGTGCCCGATATGGTGATAGGCTCGCCCCCTATCACATCATGGGACGGAATACGCACGGCGAAAAGTGGATGCACTAGTTGCGCCTCTGTCTACTCCTTCGGGAATAAATGGCGTGTGCGTGTGATACGATCAATAAAATCGCCACTTGCAATTGATGTTAAATTGTTTTATTGGAAAGCCATGACAACAAACCTGCGAACCCATTTAAAGTTGAAACATAATGATTTCTTAATTCTTATATTTACGCGAATGTAAGACATTGAAACAAAACTATTTTACGGTTTTTGAAGTTATACTTCTTTTGGCGCGTTTAAAAATAGCGAGTAAATTTTTACGATGTGCGCGCACACCGTCACGAAAAACCGATGCCCTGAAGTTCCCTATAGTCAACTTTTTTGAATTCACCCTGAAGTTAGCTATAGTCAACATTTTTGAATTTACAATTTAAACATGAACATTTTTGAAACGTAGAATAAGGCGAAAGGTAAAAAAATTAAAAAGATTTTTATCTTGTTACACCAAAGAAGTGTAACTTCTAACGCGTGTACATAAGTACACACACACTTTTTATTTTATTGAGACTATTTTAGGGATTATTGGGGTAAATAATTTTAGGAGCTAGTAGCACTATATTATAATCCTTAGTCCTAACTTCTTAGGCGCCCATTAGACAGTACGTTTTGCTGTCAGTTTTACCACAGTCACGTCTGTGAGTGCGAATAACCTATCGTCTAATGCGGTGATTGATGGTTTAATGGCGGTGATTGACGAAAATCTGGATTTTTGATTTGCGCGTTACGCAACCATCAATCATGACTTTTGCGCGATCGTCTTATGGCATTCGTCCGGCAAACGTCAGTCAGCGCGCGGACAGCGGTGGAGTCGGACATGTATTGCAATTTGCATCGGAGAGGCGCCCGCGCACCCGCGCGGCCAATCACCTTCTCCAAACTAACATTATACTACAGTCGGAGAAAGAGTTTATTTTAAGTTTTAAAACAATCCCTGAGTTGTGGTATATAGTAGCTAGTAAGATAATAAAGAAAATTGTTGACATAGTCCTTATCTTATTTTGTATCTCGTATATCAGGCTAAATTAACCTATGCTAATATTATAAATGCGAAAACTTTAATGTTTTTTACTCAATCACACAAGAATGGCTGAACATCCAGATCGAATATTTTGCACAGAGATAGATTATTGTATAGAACACATACACTTCTTTATCCCGGGAAAATATATAGCGGGACTTTTATCCCGGAAAAAAAATTCACGCGCGTGTAACCGCTATAAAAAGCTGTGTAAAACAAAAGTATGGCTATAAAACTTTCTTTTTTACAGTGCATTTTTTACCCAACGCTTTCTTATTACACGTTTTTTGCTCTAAATTCTAATTTATTTTATAACTTTTCATACTAAGACGATTGAAAACGTGTGTTCTCCGTGAAATCTCGAGTATGACTGAAGGTGATTTTGAGACTTGAGTGGATGTGTAATGCCAATTTGTTTTCATCAGTCACCATTATTCACTCATCAATCATGAGTAATGGAATTGAATGCCGTTTGTGTGAGCGTGTAATGGACGCCTAACTAATCTGTGGATTTATGTCAAAAACGACAAAATATCAATATTTATAAATTATTTTGTGCATTTCAGGCGAGAAATCAAATCGAATATCTATATAAAATTGAAAGGCGAATATCTATTTGTTATAAATTTGATCTTTATGTGGCCTTTACAGTAGTATATTGATTCTTCGGAAAAAATAGTAGTCTGTGAAAAATATCAAGATTCAAGATAACTTTACACATTGGGTAAGTTATTGATTTTTTCGTATTTCTGAATTTCTATCACGTTAATTATATATTACCTACACTATTCTAAGACCTACACTATATTTTTAACATTCTCAATTCTTCAATTCTTAAAAAGCAACAGTACTATGCTGTAAGACATAAACAATGTTTCCATATTTTACCAATTATCATTTACAAACAAAAGTTGTCCACATAAAAAGTATTTAGTATTCTCTTTTACTATATAAAATACAACGTTAAATTTCTAAAATTATTGTTACAGTGGGTACCCGATATGCGTGGTCACGAATTTCCTAAGTGTAGGTGGAGTTTATTAGACCTTGACTGATTTGTTAATATTTCATCTCTGTTACTTGTTAGTAGTTGTATTATTATTTTGTCTTTACTCCTTACGACATTTTGCACGCAGCTGTTTATAGGAGAGGAAATGTTCTGGGAAATAACAGTTTTATAGTAGGATTACTTTTTAAAATATATTTATCAAATATGTATATCATCTAAAATGTAGTAGAAAAAGAATTTCAAAATCCATGCAATATTAAATAAATTATAAGCTTTGCAATTTGGTGGAATGAGTATTTGTTATACATCAGAAACAGCAAACTGTGATGTTACCAAGTGTCACCGGCCATAATGCTGCATGCATGAGAAAGAGATAGCATAATAACCCCACCACATCCCCACTTTTGCACACAACAATATTTCAAATTTGAATACCTGCTTCATTTTCGAACCTATTTTGATGCTAATTTCAGAGAAGAATTTTGTTTTTTACATTATCTTTAGTTAGATGTACAGACAGCCAGACAAGTTCAAAAATTCTAATAGCCTTTAATCTTTTTTCTTCATATCAAAAATAGTTTTTCTTCACTAAAATAAACTTTAAAGGGTTTACTTTGTTTTAGATGAAGAAAAAGACAATTTCAATGAAGCATAATGTGTATCAACTATCAGCGTTTAGAGGTTTTAACATTGTTCAGCCACTTTTGAAGCTGACTGTGCTTATGCTGTGAGGGCATTACTTTTCCCCTTTTATTACACACACACAATCACGTCTTTTATGCACGAAGGGGTAGGCAGAAGAGCAACTAGTACACCCACTTTTCGCCATGTATATTCCGTCTCATGAGCATTTTCTGATTAAATACACCTAATAGTTGCTTCCATTTGATTTATGAAAATCGATACAAACGGCTTCAAACCAAAAAGGTGTATGCGTACAACCCTCACCTTTTATGAGCAATAAAGCTGAATAACTTTGTTCATAGGTTTATAGATGTATTTTCTGATTCAAGTAATATGCTCAATTAATATTTCTATGTTCTTAAGTCAAATTAAAATATTTTTTTTCTCTTTGACTCTACAATATTTAAACAAAAATGCAATTAAATTGTTGAAAAAAATATCCAAACCCTGTTAATATGTTGAATGCAAAATTATTAGTTTTTTTTTTGGATTACTTATTTGTTGTGATTTATTGTTAGTGTAATTTTATATTCCAATCGATATTTGTTATGAGTGTCATATTGTTAAAAACAAATAAAATTGGATAAATATAAAACAAAATGTATTTATCCCATTATGGTTTCTACTATGTCTATGCTTTCAACAGTTTGTAGGTAGACTTATTTCGCCAGTTAAAATATAAGATTTGATTACTTTTAAGATCTTTATAGGGTTGAAAAAATAATCAAATAATATCTTTTTTTTAATATAGTAATTTGATAACTTATGATAGCAGTAGTTTACCAAATTTAAGTTTACCTATATAGATACTGTGTCTTTATAATACCAAATCCAAACAGCACTATAAGAAAATAGTTTTTGAAAATATACACTTAATAACTGGACTATTTTTTATTGTTTACAGACAACTCACTGGAAAAGATGAGTCCTATAGAGAGTGTACCAGTAGCGGTATTGCATTGTGTTGATGATTATGTTGAGCTTCTGTACGATGATATTCCTGAGAAAATTAAAGGATCAGCACTCATACTGCAGCTAGCCAGAAATCCTGATAATTTGATTGAACTAGCTAGAAATGGTATTTAATTCACATTGTGTATTTCTTCATTTCCTGTTCACTATAGGTGTTTAAAATCCAAATATGACAAATGCGCACTGCCCGCGTCCAATTACTGCAACTGTCACTTATTTTCTTGCTTGAAAAAGGCATGGGCTTTGCGGGAGATGCACGCTCCTCATAGTTTTGATTCTTAATGTAAGGTTGCTGTTGATATTATGCCACGATAACATTGATGTGGCTTGCGAGCAGCACATGGTAACAGACAGTCAACAGGTTTAAATACTAATATTTTGCACACATGTTCCTTACACAATGTTGATGAGCAAAAAAAAGATTTTTTGAAACTTATGATAAACTTATGATATGAAAAAATGTATTTTACAGAAGCTCTGCTCAGTGCTCTTTCACGAGTTCTAAGAGAAGAATGGAAGAGAAGTATTGAACTGAGCACAAACATTGTTTACACATTTTTCTGCTTCTCAACATATAATGAATTCCATCCAGTTATTATACAATATAAAATTGGTTCACTGTGTATGGATGTTATTGATTACGAATTAAAAAGGTATGACCAATGGAAAGAAAAAGTAGAGGGAAAAAAACAAATAGTTACCCCAGATAAAGTAAGTATTCAACATTTTTATTTTTTTATTGCATTGAATGACGAGACGAGCATGCCGTTCGCCTGATGGTAAGCGATACGACTACCCATAAACAATAACACCATTCAGCACCTTGAGTGACAAAGTACTGTGTGGCATCTGACTAAATACTGCAAAACAAGAAACCAGTTTGACCACAATCAAAATAACATTAAAAAGAACTTAGAAAAATGTATACTTAAGTACTTGAACTTGTATAGGTATCATTAAACAGGGTTTTTATTAATTTAAGAAAAAAAATATACTTAAGTGAGTAGTTTTCTTGTTTTTATTTTATGTAAGTATATACAACTGCCTCGGTGGCGTAGTTGTATTGCTTACGCGTTACGAGTACGATTTACGCGCCGAGGTCCTGAATTCGAATCCCGGGTCGAGCCAAAAACATTGTGACTGGGTTTTTCCATCTTAAAAATTACTCAGTCGTAGCTCGGGGTCAGGAAGTTGGCGGTGTGATACCCCCGTGCCTCGGAAAGCACGTAAAGCCGTTGGTCCTGCGCCTGATCTCTCTCCGGTCATGTCGGATTACCGTCTCACCGGACTAAGAGAAAGAAGGAATCGCGAGTGCACCTGTGTAATGCGCACACACTTCGTGTCGACTGGCGAAGGATAATTATCTCTCGTCAGTTGAAACTCTAACTAGACCCTATTCCACCTTCCATCACGTGCAGTGGGGTGAATTTGCTATGCATATATACATAAAAAACAAAACGTACAACGCCTATCGCATGTTGCTATTTCTTGGTCAGCACTGCAATACCATTTAGTACTTGCATATAGTTCTCACTTTGCTGTGGACGGATTAAAAAAAATACTTTACATACATATATAATATCACGCCTCTATCCCATAGGGGTAGGCAGTGACTATGGATTGCCACTTTGCTCGATTCTGGCACACTTTTTTCGCTTCCTCTACCTTCATCAATCTTTTCATGCACTCCCGCCGGTTCAGATTACTTTTGACCTGGCCTTTATTTAGAATGTCAGATATCTGACATTCGAAGGTTCGGTGCGGTCGACCCCTGCCAGCCCTTCCATCCACACTCGCCTAATCATAGTCATTTTGACATTGCGTTACTAAATGAAACCATATACTTATCTCCTTGTAAATAACACTTTCCATTAAGTTATTTTAACCATAGATGTAAAATAAAAAAGTGCAAGTTTCGAACAAAATAAATATCAATAAAAAGTAACTTTAAGTTTACACGCCCTAATGCCACTAATACTACTCTAGAAGGATTCGCCGCTAGAGCAATATCACACTTTCAGTCAGAAAAACACCCACGCACACGCCATATTCGCACTAAATTACGAAATGATAAAAAAATCCGGAAAATAAAATTTTGATTTTTGATGAAAATATTCGTTTCTTATGGATCATTTTTGGCACGATGTTAGCAAAAGCAAAGACGAGTATGTGGTTTCATTTATTAACGCAAAGTCAAAATGACCCTGTACATATATCCTCTTTGTCATTCTCCTATCATCTATCCTTTCCAAATTCCCAAACCACCTTAGCTTACCCTTCTCAATTTTTGTCACTACATCCTCTGTCACTCCACACATGTCCATCACCATAGTATTCCGCACTCTATCACACACAGTCACCCCACACATGCTTCTTAACACTCTCATTTCCACTGCTTTAATAAAAAATACTTTTACAGAATGAATTACCTAAAAGTCGCATCCCAGAACCAAAACGTCGACCAAAGTCGGGTACGTGGGCAGTTGCTGATGTAAATATGCAAAAAACCAGATCTCTGGTGTCTAGTTACCATGAGGACCTTTGCAGTGCTTCTGATGAATGTTTGTCCAAGAATGATGAGGAACAGATGAAACGGAAACTCAAGACTCTATCCAAGAGGCAAGAACAACTACTGAGAGTAGCTTTTTATATGTTGCTGAATATAGCAGACAATGTCAAGGTTGAAGAGAAAATGCACAAAAAAGATATAGTTGGACTGTTGATGGGCGCCATGGAGAGGCATTCTAATATTGACTTGCTTATTCTCATTGTGTCATTTTTACAAAAGCTATCTATTTTTGTTGAAAATAAAAATAATATGGCATCGCGAGGAATAATAGAGAAACTGGCTCCATTGCTTGATTCTTCAAACGCTGATTTAGTTAATGTCACTTTGAAATTGTTATTCAATCTTACTTTTGATACTAAATTACGCAACAAGATCATTAAACTTGGTTTATTGCCAAAATTCATTCAATTTACAAGTGAGTGATTCAATAATGTCATGAAATATATAAATATGATCTATTTACATTATTTATTAATATATTCTATAATTACAGGTGACGACAAACACATTAATTTATCTATGAAAATTCTATACCACTTGAGCATGGATGATCGTGTCAAGTTGATGTTCACTCAATCAGATTGTGTAAAATTGGTAATTATTATTACACAACGTTTATGCGAGTATTCCGTTCGTGAAATTCCCATGTAAGTCCTGGTACTTACATGGGAATTTCAAGAACGGCAGTGAATGAAAAGTAGCAGAGGATACTTTGTTAGCGTGGGTGTATAAAAACGATGCAAGTAGAATTGATTAAGTATATTATATAATATCCGCCCGAGTGACAAAGCTTTTCCGGGATTAAAATATTTTCCCGGGATAAAAATTTGCCTATAGCACTCAGGAGTAGTGTAGCTTCCTATTAATGAAAGAATTTTCGAAATCGGTCCCGTAGTTTTTGAGTTTATCCTTTAAAAACAAACAATAAATCAAATCTTTCCTCTTTATAATATTAGTATAGATAAATAATCATCGCCCATCCTCGGTTGAGAACCTAAAGGGCCCCTAGCCTTGTTGCCATCGCAGGACTTTTTGAAGTGAAACTTCTTTATCGACGTACGAGAGAAATCTATGTTAAAAAAATCGTCACACGAAAATCATCACATTTTTTGTCACTTTGAACCGTCACGGCGCCGTCTTCTAGAGTCATTATTTTCATATCAATGCTACATCTATATTTTTATTTTTCTAATTATAAATAATATGAAATTTAGGTAGGTGTCGAAGCCACATTCGATCGGCGCATATCGAAATGCCTCCAGGCCAATATGACAATTAGTGTTGCATGCAAAATTGTGAGAGTAGTGCTTACGCTACTGTAATATGAATACTGAGTAGGTACAATGTGTGCATTGTCATTCATCCAGTCCAAAGGTCACTTATAGTAATTTAAATTAGAGTTTATTATTTATATTTAAATAAATAATAATAATAATGATTTGACCGTATTAATGGAATACAATAATTATTATAAGAACAGTCAAAAAAATAATTGATTGAAAAAGTTTCACTTCACATGTGTGTACATTCACACCCTTTTTTTTGTATTGGGACTAAAAAGGTGACTTTCGGTGATATAACTATGAATTCATCTAATGGGGCCCATTCAATGAATTTGCCACGGACCTTTACGGTCTAGTTACGCCACTGAAGATCCCATCATATTTGAGGGTGTGGGCGGTGTGGTTCAGTTGACAGACATGCTGCTGCTGAACGTGAACGCGGACACGTGGTCGGGGGGTGTCGGTGTTGTGGGTGGGGGTGGGGGCGGCACGGAGGTGCTGGTGGCGCTGTGCGTGAACCTGTCGTGGTGCGGACGGGCGGCGCAGCAGATGTCGTGCGAGGGGCGCCTGCGCGAGCTGCTCGCCCGCGCCTTCCGCTACCGCAACGCCATGCTCATGAAGCTCGTGCGCAACCTCTCGCACCATCAACACTGCAAACCGCTGTTTGTTGTAAGCTGGATAATATTACCTATTTTCTATTTGATGTAATTATGATATATTAGTTGCTGTTGTCCTAGAATGACTGGTGGTAGGTCTCTCATATGTAAGAGACCGTCTGGGTGGGTACCACCGCAATGTCTATTTCTACCGCCAAGCAGCAGTGTGCATACATTGTTGTGTTTCGGTTTGAAGGACATTGTAGCCAGTGTAACTACAGGACATAATGAGACTTAACATCTTATGTCTCAGGATGACGAGCGCACTGGAATGCCACACAGTACTTTGTAACTCAAGGTGCTGGATGGTGTTGCTACTGTTTATGGGTGGTCGTATCGCTTACCATCAGTCGAACGGCATGCTCGTCTCGTCATTCAATGCCATAAAAAAAATTAGGAAAGTTAGAAAGATTTTTTTCTTTGACTATTTTTAAATATACCTAATGAACTTACATTAATAAAATAACTTACCGGATCGTTGACCGGTAATATTTTTTTATTTGGATCGTTGAATTCCAGAAGCATGATACCCGCTAAGATATTTTATTTGAAAACAAATGTCTAATAAACTCTGTTCTTTTGCAGGAGTATGTCGGTGACATCGCTGGTGCAGTCACCAATGCCGACACAAACGAGGAGTTTCTAGTCGAGTGCATGGGCACACTCAGCAATATATTAAATCCGAACAATATCGACATTTACGCCGTCGTCGAGCGATACAACCTGATACCTTGCATCATGCAAATTTTAGATCCAGGTTGGTTCTAATTGCGAAAAAAATACACTTGATAGCATTGGAATTTGTCGATACTTATTAGTTGTCATATAATATGGTCGAAATAAGCATTGAAAGTGTATTATGTATTGATCATCATTTAAAGGCGATATCATGACCCTTCCATACTAAAGATTTATTAAGGCCTATTGGAAGGTATATTTCCTACGGTGTCACCGTGTTTGACATTCGAAATTGGCAAACAGAATACCATTCCACGCAAATTTGACTTCGACAACGCAACGCGGACGTGTTATGAGTGACCCCGTGCGTAGCTATAGCTTTCACATGGGGGTCCTACGATATAAAAATTTTAGTGGCGTGGGTTCTTGCCTTGCATGAAACCGTAAGTGATATATTAGAGTGTGGACATGTTTAGATGCTAGGGGGGGGGTCCGGATCCCCTGAACCCCCCCTTATATACGGCCATGGTACCGCGTACAGAGGGCGGTATGCCGCCGGAGCTGGTGCTGGAGGGCGTGGTGATGGCGGGCGCGCTGGCGGCGGAGCGCGGCGCGGCGGAGGCGCTGGTGCGCGCGGGCGGCGGCGCGGCGCTCGTGGCGCTGCTGCGGCTGCGGCAGGCCGACGACGAGCACGTGCTGCAGACCGTGTTCGCCTTCCGACAGCTGCTGGCGCACCCCAGCGCCGCCGACCACCTCGTCGAGCGCACCGGTCAGTGATGACATGCATATCACTCACTACACTCACTACGAATCACGACACATTTATAATAGGGTAGTTGATTACTTTTTTTAAATAACATTTATCAAAAATGTATGTCTTCCTAAATCTAGCGGAAAAATAATTTACTAACTACAAACAATAATAAACCTTTAAAGTTTGGTGGAAGGGGTGTCTGTCAGATAACAGCACCAGCAAAATGTGACGTCGTCGAGCGTCACCAGCCATAACACTGCGTGCGAGAGAAAAAGACAGCGCGATAAACCCACCACGCCCCCACTTTAACTTACAACATTTCAAATATGAATAACTGCTTTATTTTTTATCCAATTTTGATGCTGATTTCCCAGAAGAATTTGTTTTTCGTGTTAGTTTCTGTTACATATAAAATAATATACAAAATCAAACATAGGAAACTACCCTATTTGGTTGTTACAGGGTATTTGAGTCTGGGTCTCTGATTTACACCAGGAAACATGTTTGCTCGCGCTTGACTTGATGAATCGTAATAAACTACATATTGACAATACATAAATAACTTTTGATTATTGTGTGAAGTTTCAATAATTTATTGGTGTTTTCTCCATATTTAAATCCAGTTTTGCTTATCTAAATTAAGAGAAAGGTAACATTTCGATTTTTAGATAACTGTGTCCTTAGGAAAAGTGTTTTTTATGTTTGAGTTTGGACTACATTTTAGTTTTGCTACTTGAAGTATCGTTCACACCAGAAAGTTTTTTCCGCTACCTACTAGATATCATGAAAGATTTATGTCTTATAACTGTGCACGTTAATAAACATACAAAAATATACCGTGCCCATCTCAGAATGACGTGGCGCCCACACAAGAATGTTGGGACAGCCTAAGCCTTAGTTAAACTTAAAATATTAATTCTACATTATGATAAAACGGCGGTCTTTTTTTGTTTGGGGCACAGGTTGTCCCGATAAATAATCAGGATCGCTCGCGTTTCTATATTATTACGTTTTTGCCACGGGACGTATATTTATTCCTTTACGCCCTTATTTATAAATATCTGTAAATCATCAATACTTAATCTAATACTGCTTTGTTACTTTTTTACTTAGGCAAATTACTGGTGGTACCTCTGTCATATGTAAGAGTACGTCTGGGTAGGTACCACCGCAATGTCTATTTCTACCGCCAAGCAGCAGTGTGCATGCACTGTTGTGTTTCGGTTTGAAGGCATTGTAGCCAGTGTAACTACAGGACATAATGAGACTTAACATCTTATGTCTCAGGATGACGAGCGCAGTGGAATGCCACACAGTACTTTGTAACTCAAGGTGCTGGATGGTGTTGCTACTGTTTTATGGGTGGTCGTATCGTTTACCATCAGGCGAACAACACGCTCGTATCATCATTCAATGCAATTAAATGCAAAAAATTGGAAATTAATAAGTAATAAAGGAATTATTAATTTTACAGAGGCTCCTGCTTATCTTATTGACCTAATGCAAGATAAAAATGCGGAAATAAGGAAAATGTGCGACTCGTGTCTTGATATCATATCTCAAATGCAAAATGACTGGGCAGCTCGCATAAAGGTAACAATAATGAATGCGATGCCACTAATAAATATTCTACATTGTATTCTAAAGTGGTCCATTTACACTAAAATTGTGTAATGATTTTTACGACTATAAATCATAGTAATCAAGTATAAAAATATATATATATGTATGTTGCAGTCAAAACTACAAGTAAGTACTATTAACTGGAAAAAAACAGGCAAGAGTTATTTTGACTGAACAGGTGATCATAAATAGTGTAAAATCATTGGTTAACACGTTAAGTGCGAAGCGAGGCCTAAATCACCCCTGATGCAACTTCCCTGTGGTGCGGCAAGCAAAAAAGTGAATTTCTCTGTCGTGCGAATGGCATAGCTTTGGTTTGGTCCAGTGTAGGAAAGAGATAAATATATATTTGAGATCACTAATGGTTCCGGACTCGGTGGTGTACCTACCTTGGTACCGGATGTCTTAGGCCTCGTGCCGCACTGAATTAATATAATTTTAATGCAGTGCGGAACGAGGCTAAAACGTCCCATATCCCCCCTGACCTCGTACCGCACTCAACGCGAGCTTCCCGCGACCAGTGTTGTGCATCACGTCGATTGGAGAGCACGTCCTTTTACAGCGCATTACAACCTTATGCATAAACCGTAATCCATTATTTTCCAATAATAAGTCTGTAATAGGTGCCTCTTAATGGTATAGAATGGAACGCTTCGTGCGCGAGTCCGACTCGCACTTGGCCGGTTTTTTTTTTCTTTATGGCGCCTTCAAGCGCAATTTAGATTATTTAAAAAAAAATGTATCCTTTGATAGCTTTGTGTTGTTTTGCCAGGTTTTGCCCTTAAAACGATCTAATGAGATATAATTGATCAAAATCGGTCAAGTCGTTGCGTAGTTAAGACAGTTTAAAAACGTCGATATTATTTTTCCCATCACTAATCGCAGCGAAAATTTGCCCTATTTCAGTGCGTTACGAGGTGTATAAGATCCCATATTTTGTTTTGCTAATAATTCCTAAACTAGCCATCAGATCCCGGGGCGACGGTGGATTAGGGTTCATCAATTCACTGTCTATATCAATAAGGACCAAAATTCTCATTTATCTTTGATTTCGCGCCAGAAAATGGATTTTAGTCTGTAAAAGGAGGTGGGGTCTAATAGACCGCGTGTCGCCCTAACGTCTGGTCACGGTACGGGCCGATTATACCTCGTGCCGCAGGAACGGAAAGTATGCAAAAATTGGTGCCGCAGCTAACGTGTTAATAGTGCTTTTGATTGCAAAATTGCAGTTTAAAGTGGTTATAACCGACGCTCTTTTTTTTTTTTTTTTTTTTTTTTTGAGACCAAACGTAACTTAATGTTATAGACTATTACGTGACCGTAAAAAAATCGCAGGTGGAAAGGTTCCGTTGCCACAACGGGCAATGGCTGGCGGTGGTGGAGACGCTCGGGGCTGAGGGGGGCGAGGGCGCGGCGCGGGCGGGGGGCGCGGGGGACGCCACCGACGTCACCGACGACCTGCCGCCCTACCTCTCCGCGGAGTACCTCACCTCGCACCGGCTCACCACCTCCGGTATGTAGCCAATAGCCATTATTCACATTAACCGCAAGTTACGCTACTCACCATGGTCGCGGATTCCACCGGGTTCTAAGGTGCAAAGGTTGCATGCAAATAAAATGTTCATGTATTGTATACACATTTCTATTTGGACTTACTTACGTAAACGGGAACCAACCCACACCATATTTTTTTCTATTAGTTGATGTTTAAATAAAAAAAAATTACAAATAGTCAGTTGATATAAAACGTCTGGCATTTTATTAAGTAACTGCTATTAATTGTGTAATTCTTTTTATGACCATGGCAAATTTAAGAGCTTATAGGTAGGTTTCTGTTTGCGTAAATAGGCCCATTTATTAAGCCGCATTTTAAATTGCAATCTAAAGAGCAACCGGTATGTGTGACTCGACTCTTAGGCCTCATTTGCGGAGACGCGTGGCGTTGGGCGGGGCGGCACGCACTAATTTCAAACATATGGCGTTACATTAGGGTGTTTACGGAGAAGCGATTTTACACGCGTTTGCGCGATATTTTCGGCGGAGCCCGCGGATGGCAACGACTTGTCCCACATAACGGCAATCAATCAATTGCAGTAACCCCCGCGGCGCCGCTGCGCCTGACTCGGCGCCCGCCGCGTGCACCGACACTCCTCGCTTCCCGCATCTTTATACACTACATCGTACATTGCCACATGTTTGTGTTTACGCGTGCGATGACGAGGACCGCCGCACGCGCCGCCTCTTTATAAGCGGAAATATCGCCCGACGTGCCGCGAGAATCCACGCCATACGCGCCGCGCGACGCCCCGCGTCTCCGAAAACGAGGTCTCAGGTTTTGAAGTTGAAGCTCAAGAACATTAAATTTAAAAAATCTGCACCTATTTCCATATTCTTGGCTTTTGCTGTTTTCTACAATATTTTGCTTTGCGCTTACACTAACAGGTAACCTTAATTCTTATAGCTAGCGTTGACGTGGCTCGCTAAGTCTGACCAAATCAAGTTGCCCAAAATATACATTTGGGTCTCGCCGTAAGTTCTGTTACGTTAAAAAGTTGCAGATGCTAGCCGTGGAAATACGGTAAAAATTGTTTGAGGAAGATAACTTCTGCGAATTTTGTTGCTAATCTTTACCCCGCTTAAGGATGCTCTTGATGATGTGTCAAAATAACCAATATATTTGATCTATCGGTTTCCTAACGCAATTATTTTTTCAATTCGTGATTTCTGTATAAATAAATCGTCTGGTTGCAGTTAGAGCGTCGATTAATTGGAAAATTAACCCTGTATTTACGCCACTGAGGAAATCATACTCGAGATATATGGGACAAAAAGATTTTTTTCCAAAGGCAGACTCAATCTATATATTTACCTATCATTTATATTTTTGCAGATTCTCAAACTTCGCTTAATGATGATTCCGACAGTCTGTCGGACGAGGGTGATTTACATAAAGTAAAAGAAAATATACAACACAGGTAATAAGTAACTGCAATGATTTATCTACAAAATAATTATTTGCTAACTAAAAGATTATAGTAGGTATTCCTCAATCTTTGTAGTCGGGCGGAAGATATTAACGAGTGACGTGAAAAAAAATATTTGTTGTAATCTAACGGAAAACCTAACTTCAAGTTGGCTAATCGCCGATTTCAATAAATGATCGAAACAAAATAAGTATTTTTTGACATGCTTAAAAAGACTTATTTTAATTGGTTTATTGTTAGGATCGGAGCGAAGACGGGAACACTTATTGTAACAGGCCGTAAAAGGATTGAGGAATGGGGATATTTATTATCTGTGTGTGAAGATAAAATGCGCCGTCAGATAATCAGCTAGTATTTTTTTTTAAAAATATGCTTTTTATCAAATAATTTTACGGCCATAAAAAAGCCCTAAAATCCAAAACCATATTTTACAATATTTACGGGTTACTAATTTTGCAATCGGTGCCTTATTTACATTGTTCAATGTTCTATGCTAGCAATTTTGATAAGGCTCTCACTCCAAAAATTAGTAAGCCGTATATAATATCTGCTTTTGTTTTTAGTAGGTTTTAAGGCGCATTAATGTTTATTAAAAATATTTGATTATTTGCATTTTTGTCACAAAACAGATCTAATTGAACCCAATACAAAAATAATGATTCTCATCCTAATTGTGATTTTGAGTTCTATGCTGCATCTTCGAACTTCATGGTCCGATGCCTATTAATTTCATATGGATAATGGGACCACCATGAAACTATACCAATCACAAAACACAAATAATTTTCAAATTCTGTTCATAATAGGCAAACTGCGTAACACAGATATAGCAAAATCTGTCGAATTGAGAACGTCCTCCTTCTCTGAAATCAGTTCAAAGTTCTACTTCAACACGGAAATGGGTGTAATTCACTTGTAATGACTGGTGGCCGGCTCATGTCCAATTATAATTTAAATGTATATAATATTATAATGTAAAATAAATTAGCGAAATTAGCAAGTTTGGTGGTGGGGTATTTGCTATGCCTATAATTTATGTTGTAATATCCTATTCGATCTACAACTCGATAAAAACAAGAGGTTTTGTTTTTATTATAGCTTCCGACAAACAACTTGACCCATCACTTGTAGATGTCTGCTGGGATGGGTCGGCCTATTGATCGAATGATTGCTAGCTCAGGCAACTTTCGCCTCCAGCACTCCAGTCAGTCTAGTGGACGATAGCCTAGTTGGGAATGGAACGGTCTGCCGGGCAATGTACGGAGGTTCAAAACCCAAGTTCACACACCTCTGACTTTTCGAAGTTACGTGTGTATTGTTTATCAATTATCGTTCGCTTTGGCGGTGAAGGAAAACATCATGAGGAAACCAGCATACCTGAGAAGTTCGGTATAAGAATTTCGAAGATATGTGAAGTCTGGCAACCCGCACTAGGCCAGCTCGGTGGACTAAGGCCTAACCCCTCTCAGTAGTGGAGGAGGCCCGTGCTCAGCAGTGGGCAGTATATAATACAGGGCTGGTATGATGATGATGATGATGATGATTGCATTGCATTCTAGTCAGGCCCCGCCTACTGGGTCAAGTTGTTTGTCGACATATAAACTTAGATATAAAACAGAAGCGTTTCCAATAACAAGAAAAGAATCCCCTTATCCCGGAAACTAGGAACAACTTAATTAATCGAAATATCGAATAAAAAACCAGTAAGTTGTATAAGCCATTCCAATAGTTTCATGTATCAGTCAAATACCTAGTAATTAGTGATTACAATGTATTTATGCATGATTACATTAATAATGTTTTTTTCTTTATAGGAACTCAGCCGAATATCTTAAAGACGAATCGAATGAAATGATTAATTCTTCGTCAGGAAAAGTCGTGGAAAACACAAGCTTCAACAATGATCTCAGCGTTTTAACGTAATCTGATATTTTAAAACATTATAGCTTTCATAACCGTGGAGGATTCCAGTTGTGGTGGCATGGTTGGTAAAATAAAATAACTTTAGTGTAGGTATATAAAGGGTGTAAAAGACAGCCTACCGAAAACTGATACCAGGTGTTCAGTACATGATTCTGAAACCCCCTGCGTTTGAATTTTTCGTCGGTCTTTTCATGAATTTTTGTATTTTTTTTTCAATGATAACGCAATAAAATCGATACTATTCACTAACACAACCCCACTTCCATTAAAATAACAAGAAGTACATTATTTTCATAATAACAGAAATGTATGTAGAAAAGATAAAATGTACGCACGCGCCCCCAATCAGCTGTTTTGAAATAGGTATACAGCGCCACGCGCGCCGCGTGCAATGGCCTCGCTGCGCCGCGCCGGGCGGCCGGCCGCCGGCCCAAAGGCGCGTCGACGCGCGCGGCGTCCTTTGACTACGAGCGACGAGCGTTGCGAATTTCGGATTATAGAAAATGTGGATTGGACTTATTTAATTCCACTCGTCAATTCATTTGTTCACGCATGCTCACGCCTTTTATCCCCGAAGGGGTAGGCAGAGGCGCAACTAGTGCACCCACTTTTCGCCAAGCGTATTCCGTCCCATGATGTGATAGGGGGCGAGCCTATCGCCATACCGGGCACAAATTCCAGACTCCGGGCTGATACTGAATAGAAAAATCCAATATCACTTTGCCCGACCCGGGGATCGAACCCGAGACCTCAGCCTTGCAGTCGTACCGTAATACAACTACGCCACCGAGGCAGTCAATTCATTTGTATGAATGCGAAGTTGTGTTTTTTATGAAAGAATAATGAAATAACGATTTTTATTAGTACTAAAGTAAGCCTTCTTTTAATTATTTTTTTATTTAACATTAAAAAGTATTTACAATATCAGTTGTAGGAGTTTAAAAAAAAATAGCTTTGTTAGCTAGTATTAACGGTGAAGTAATATCATAATTTTCCAAAACTCGTAAATGTGATTAACTACCATACTTACCACATCATTACAAAACTTGGGTGCACTAAGCAATAAAATCTTTTAATTTGTGACGAAACAGGGAATCTTATTTAGTAAATGCCCAACTATGGATCCGGCAAATTATTCGTTATTAAGTACTTCAAGACGCAAATAAATTTAATGAAAATGACCGATCCAAATGCTATAGGTCTAGGTAATTTCTTTGAGCGACGCGTGCGACTCGCTAGTGCCTACTTTTGGCCCCTGGCGGGTGGCGCGGCGGTTTGTTTGTTAGTTCCGACGCACCTTTCGTCTTGTGCGGATCGTATTTTTTCGTGACGTTCTTATTAATGAGGATTTGTGGTTTTTGGGTTTGTTCTTTTCTCAAGATTTCCAGGAAGAACAAGTGTTTTTTTAATGTCTCGCGAGCGGAATAGTGAAATACCTTAACAGTTTCAGTGCACGTGAATATCGACAAATGATAATGTGTTACGGTGAAGCTCGAGGCAAAGAGCAACAAGCTCTTCGACTTTATGAAGAAAAGTATCCTTATAATCGGCACCCAATTGATAAGCGTGTAATAACTCGGGCGTATCAACGTACTTTGGATAACCAGCCGGTAGTACCCAGACAAGAAGGGTCTGGAAGACCCATGTAAAGTCGTACGGAAAACCACATTCTGGCGGTAATACGTGCAACCCCACGGTTGGGAACACGCAAGGCTGCTCGTGTGATACGCATCCGTTATGAATGTAGATTGTCGTATATGAATATGCATAAAGTGTTACGACTTACGGAAAGAGCAGCAGCGAGCGTATTACATTCGCAAGGTACAAGCACTGCTCTTCGCTGACAGAAGTCTACGTGTGTCGTACTGCCGTTGGTTCCAAGACCAGCGGCGCGCAATTCCCAACTTCGCTGCGAACGTGATATGGACTGAAGAGTCCACATTGACAAGATATGGGATGTGGAACAGACGCAATTCCCACATATGGGCACACGAAAATCCTTTTGCCATCCAAGAAAGAGGATTTCAGACTCGGTGGAGTGTAAATGTGTGGGCCAGTATTTACATAAAAGAAAGTGTATTTACTAGTGAGTGCAATACCGCAGAAGAAATGCGAGAACGTATTTTAGGAGTTTTTGAGTAAACTGCATACAGAGTGTGTTCGTGACCCTAACTTTATGTTCCGGCTTCATGCTGAGACACTACGACGGGCTCGTCTCTGCGAACGAGTTGGTGGCGGCCACTTCGAACCTTATCTCATTAGAAGCGAGCGGACTTGATGTATGTAAGCCCAATGAAATTGTGCTATTTTAATCGTAGAGTGGACAGTGCCGTCGATATTATTTTGTCGAGTTGAGTTGTATCGTATCACACCGCGGTGCTTTAACCTAAGAACGTATTCGCGCGGTGCCCCGCGCCGGCTACTGTAGAGTGTAGGTAGATTTCGATAACTACGCAATGGATCACATACATTTCTGGCCCAAGAATTACGAAATTGTTATGCACACATATCCGGTACCCGCGGACATCTTTATTTTAATATAGGCATATAATGCTATTTTACTTAAAAATTTTCGGTAGGCTGTCTTTTACACGCTGTATATTATTACTAGCTGACCCGGCAAACTTTGTTTTGCCATATAAATTCTTTTTAGAGATTATTATAGTAGAAAAAAATGAAAATGTAGGGTTGTATGTATATTTTAATGCCACATAATAAATAAAAAAAAAATATCCGAAAAAAAAAATTGGGGTGGGCCATCCTTATCACTCAGGGGGATGAAAATAGATAACAACCTATTCTCAGACCTACCAAGTGTGAATATAAAATTTCATCAAAATCAGTTCAGCCGTTTCGGAGGAGTATGTTAACACTGTGACACGAAATTTTTATATGTATAGATAGATTAACCTGCGTTTGTGAGGGCCATCATGTACGTCACCAGACATTTATCACTACGGCAATCTCTATTCCTATAAATTATAATGTTACCACAACTTGAACTTCATAAGGTTATATTTCGCTGAAGCTTTGTAATGCTTGTTTCGTATTATACCTCCTTGTATTAGTAATTATTTATTCCTAATAATATCGTATGTATATCTCATAGAAGTGCGTTTTTTTCACACCTTATAATATTTTAATATAGCATTTACCTAAATCGTTGGAAACAGTGTAATGTAATCTTCCAAACAGTGGCGTAACTATATCATCTGAGGCCCGTGGCAAATTCATTGGATGGGGCCCCAGTAAAAATTGTCACGTTCACGGGCGTAGGTATAGCTTTCACATAGAACCCCCGCCCTAGGAATCAAAATTTCACGTATACACACACAAATGCCCTCATAAAAATGGTATGTTATATCTGAGCTCGCGGACTTTCGGGTCGGGCGGCCGGGGGCCCGTGGCATTTTGCCACCTCTGCCACGCTATAGTTAGGGCTCATACATAAACACGACACGGCGTCGCGCCGTCCCACGACGCGACGCCGTGTCGTGGAAATCTACGACGACGGTTAATGTCGAAAATGGACCGCAATAGACGTATATTGTTATACTGGCGTAACGCCCCCTAAGACTCGTCTTGTGTGCGATGTCGCACTCGCTTCGCGCAGCCAAACGCCAGTGCCGAACAATGTAGCCAGCGTGTAGTGCGCCGCACACATGGAAAGTTCATTGTTTTGGCGCCGCAGCGAGTGTTAAAAGGATCATAAGACTATGGTACACATTAGAGGTTTGATTACTTTTAAGGTTTTTATGTTACGCTACGCTACTGACCGCTGACATTTTGGACAACAGGACCCCCCCCTTAGCTTCTAGAATGATTCGGGCTACCAAACATGTCCACACTCTAATATATTATGTGATAGGGGGACTATCCGGTGTCATGCAAGGCAAGAACCCAAGCCACTAATTTTTTTATATCGTAGGACCCCCCCAGTTGAAAGCAATAGCTACGCCCGAGAGCTTAGGATGAACCGTTTGTGTCTAGTTTGGCTCGAAATTGCTGGGTGTTGCCAACAACATTTATCTTATGGGGTGGTGCTGTTCACATTAAGAACCATATTTTCCTCCAAAAGCGAGCGACAAGATAAGAAAAGAAAGAAAGAAAAAGATCTATTTATTCGTTAAGTTCGAACTGTGGTTCCATGGACTCAGATTGCAGCTAATTTTCATACCACAATTGACAATACCCAGGGTATTGGGTCATTACGCATTGCAAGTGGAGTTCCTGAAGATCGGCGAGGGCCGAAAACGTGGATTTGTTACACGTGAATGTGCACACATGGGTTTCATGGCATTGAACTCAACCACATTGGATGTACCCCATTCAGAATTGAGGTCCTATTAAGTTCTACAAGTAGATTATCACACTGCCTATCGACAACTCCCTGGCTACCAGGATGCCCAGTGCAATATCGCCACATACTTTGCTGTGATCTGTATAGCAATGAATGTTACCAAGGAACATATCATTGATTTGCAGAGTAAACAAGGTGGACGAAAGTTCAGAGCCTTGTGGGAGCTGCAATACTTGTCTGTTGACGACGACACACATTCCATGCTCATGCAGTAAGCTCGGGATCCATTTACACAAGTTATCAGGGAGCCTATATGCCAGAAGCTTGGAAAGAATGTCACTTGGCCAACATCTTGAATTAACATAACAAAAAACAGCTTCAACAGTTTTATGTCATACTTTTTATGATAAATTGCAATGATCAATGAGTGTCATTATTAAAACCAAAGTATAAATATGTACAATAAATAATACTTTTAATGTTGATACATTTATCGTTTGGAATTTTATTTTTCTATATAATTACATAGGTACAGTTTAGCTGAATGTTATTTTCTCAATAATAATTATTTAGCTAAATTTTATAAATTACAATAACACATTTGCTTTTAATTATTTGCTGAACTCTCAATATTATTTTCATTCCGCATCTCTTGTCGAATTTCAATATTAGATTGCAACAGCTCTTTTAATTTTTCATGAATGTCATCATTTTTCCTCTCCAAATAATCCAATGCAGAATTTAGCTCATCTAAAGTGTTGTCCAGCATCTCATACTCTGAAATATTAAAGAATATGGATAATAATTATGGCCCTCATGACCCAGTCACCCATTAATAGTCATCATGATAATGCCAGAAATTCTTGACAAGTTCTTGGCAAGCATGAGATTATAATTTGTATATTTGCACACTGACTCAAAAGTGCACTACAAATGCCTTTTAAAGCCTTTGCCTAAAGGTGAGAAGTAAGATTCAGTTACTTCACCATTATATATCAAGCAATACTTATAGTTCTGACAATCCTATCTTGCTGGTATGACAATTAAATTTTTTCGTGACGCGATAACTTGGTGAGAACGTCTACCCAAATAGTACAAAATTCAACTATATAATTGCAAATGTTTACCATGTTCTCCATAAATTATAACAATGAGTATAATATTTATGTACCAACCTTGAATTCATATGGTAAAAATATACTGAAATAAAGAATTTAATCTTGACTTTCAAATCAACGCGACGCCTTTACAATGTTGTATCCTTCAGTTCACGGGCGTAGCGTTGGGAAAGTTTTAAATCGTTTGGAAACGAAATATAAACGATTACTGAGTAAAATCGAAACTTGGAAATTATATACAGGTTGTATCACGATAGAGTGTTCAAATGAAACAGGCCAATAGACCCTGTTTCTGTACATATATTTATTAAAAAATGTTTCAAGAGCATTCTTGAAACAGTCTAGTAAAATACATTCGATATATAATTTAATTCGACAATAATTGTAATTAATGTTTTTATTTTTTTAATACATCTTAGCGTAGCAAAATTCATATAGCATTTCTGATGTAATTTTAGTAAATATAAGTACCTAATGCTACTGAATACGCATTAAAACCGTCGCACCGAACTCTACTAGCATTTATTAGATACTAATTGGCCTAAAAGGGCTGGTTGATAAAATCAATGAAAAATAAAGTATATCATTGTAATTTAAACTTCAGATGTTTATCCACGTCCATCGTCATTGATTCGTCAATGCTTCATGTATTAACCACATAATCTCTCAGAAATTTTTGGTTTGTGCTTATATTTTTGATTCGGCTAGGCTGTTACTTTTAAACTGATTCTGTTATTTTTGTTTACTTTGGCTCGTTTATACCGGACTTGGAGTACGCATTACGTGATTTTTATGTATCTTGTTTTTATTGTGGTGTAATATTAGTATAGATGTAAGTTTAAATGAAGGATAAAGGGGTCGTCCATTCATCACATGATATTTTTTTGGCAACTTTTGTACCCCCTCCCCCTCCTGGTGATATTTCGTGATTTTTCCGAACCCCCTCCCCCCCCCCTTTCGTGCCTCACGTGATTAATGGACGACCCCAAAGGTGAAATTTTGGCCCGAGATAAAAAAAAAACGACTAAAATCACTGACTACCGTAATAGAAAGATTCATTATGTATGATTTAATTAAAAAAAATACCCTGTTGACTATCGATTATAAAGTCTCTGAACAAGAAATCGATATCACTTAAGAATCGGTTATTTAGGGCAACTGGTTTTTTGTTCTCTTCCCTACACATAGTATTCTGGGAAGTGTCAATAAATTGTCATACCAGCCAAATAGGATTGTCAGTTCTTAGTCGAGTAGATGAAATATTTTACTCAGAAGCCCTCAGAAACATCTGTGATTTGATGTTTTTAATGGCTGTATTTTTGAAGTGAAACTACTATATCGACCTACAGGAGAAATCTATGGTAAAAAAATCGTCGCATTTTCTGTCACTTTGGACCGTCACGGCACCGAAGTGTGTATTGTTTATCACTTATCGTTCGCTTTAACTGTGAAGAAAAACATTGTGAGGAAACCTGCATACCTGAGAAGTTCTCTATAAGAATTTCGAAGATATGTGAAGTTTCACTTCATACATGTGTACATAATGTACATTAATACACACACACATTTTTTTATATATTTTAAAGTCAGAAACGTTTTGAAGTGGGGACTGGTAATCTATTCCTATAGAAGTAACATAAAAAAGTAACAAAGATGTAACATGTAAAATCTTCACGGTCTTCAATACTGAAAGTGCAATTTCTGTTTTACAACACTTATATACTATGATTGATACAATTTAGCCCTGGATCCACACCTGTTTACCTTGTCCTTACTCAATCGTTAAAAAGAATGGCTGCACATTTTTTTTCATTTTGTATGTATTATCTCTATGATCTATCCAAAACTAGAAATACTTATAGGGTATTTAATTAAAAAATATATATTATACGGATCGAAACAATAAATCATTGAGTTATTCATATCATAATTTGAAAAATAGCAACGAAATGCAGCGAAAATGCTCTTTACCATATATGCATAATAATTATACAAAGTAAACATTTACCTTCGCTAATATTTTCTTCGTTTTGATCTCCTGTTGGCTCTATTTCATCCGCTGAGACATTGTCGTGTCCATTACAATTTTTATGCTCTTGGCCAGCCATAGTTTTAGACAGATTTAAATCAAATTATATGCCCAAATCTCAGTTTCTCCAATGTTATGATTTAAATATTTTAAAATAAAGTAATCCTAATCTCTAATCAATAATGTCACCAGTCATATGTCTACTGCCAAAGATAATGTAAACACTAGGTGGTAATCTACTGCCTTTAGTGCGTTTAATTTTATTTTACCTATGGCGTGATGTTGGCAGCAATGTATATACAGTGCTGCTACTTGACACACAATGTGTTGTTACCTTGAAATAAAGGATTTTTTTGTTGTAATGGGAGCATGTTTTGGTTAGTAACAAAACACTAATATTTTCAAATCAAATTTTAAAATCATATAAGCATAAATGATGTTCCCACTCTGCAAATAATTTATTAGAATCTTTGAATTCTGCCGTATGTACGTAATAATTAACTAGCTATGTAGTTTCCTATAAATGCTTATTTTTTTTCTAATATATGTGCATGTATATATATATATATGTATGGTGCAAAACTAAAAATATTTATGTCACGAAATTACACTATGAAATGAAACTGCAACTTACGGGAGTAAATCAAACACTATAAACATAATTGATGAGTGGGTAGATGTATAGCAGCTAAATAAACTTGAGTATGTTTATCTACTAAACCATCAATAACTACATTAATTTATATTTAACTACATATTTCTCTATCATAATGGAATGACATTGGTTTTTTAACCCATCAATATTCATAACGTGTTCCCCTGGGACCAAGACGTCACTTGCCATTAAGTGAAAGTCGTTTTTACGCGCCTACCCATAGGATTCTAATTAGAAATTTGAAATAAAAGCTGTCAAACTGACATGGAAACTGAAATGGCGGCAATACGAGCCTTAACACATATATAAGAAATAAATGGGGTTTCTTTACGTTTTTCAAACTCACACAGGTTTTCCACTTTCAACGCCGTGCGTCTTGCACCATTTCTTAATGTTCCGACACAGAACTAAATAAAATTTTTAAAATCTGCGTAGTTGTCTTCATAATGTCCATCGTCTTGTCAGGCAGGGGTGCCAACATCACGCCATCGGTAAAATAAACTGAAACGCACTATAGTTCTAATAGTACTATTCAAAGAGAATTTATTTTAAATACTACTGAAAGTACCAAATTTACTAGAATGTGTTTCAACTTTTAGTTCGGATGGCGTGATGCTGGTAGCAATGTATATGCAGTGCTACTATATGATAATTGATACATTACACAAAATGTATTACCTTGAAATAAAGGAAAGGAGACGGGGGAAATTGTGCTCGACTATACACTTATGAAACATTTATCAATATTCTTCTATTTTCATGTCTCCTATTTAAAAATATTAGATTGTATTACAATGGGAAAAAGAAAATCTATTATTTATGAATAAGTAACTAACTTCCTGTATCGGGATCATCAGGCTGTCCTCTACAATATTGCGAGTTATTAACACAAATTTAGTAGTATCGATTTAAAACTTATTTCGTCTCGGAATTTCTATTGCATTAATATTCATTTTATCATTAGTTATTCCATGTCACATACCAAGCATGTACAACCAGATAATATCGATATAAATTAATAACATTAATTAACCTTTGGGGAGACCTATGTTTAGTAGTGGACTTTTAAAGGCTGAAGAAGAAGAATTAATAACATGATATTTTAGAAATTAAACCATTACACTAAAAAGACATTTTCACTTTTTAGGATATTCGATACTGGTCGATATTACGTTATTTTACTGGCAACTCTGTACAGCGCTCCCGACGTAACGTCACATTGAAATACTTATTACTATGGCTCATTTATACTCTCACTTCGTAACCCACCTTGTGGATCGTATCTTGTTCGGCTCGCAGTTCGCATGATTCGAGTTTCGATTTATACTCACGCGGTGGGTTCATATGTTACACTCTCATGTCGTGGTTCGCCTAGCGCCTCGCCTAACCGCTCGTGCGAGAGTCTAAATGATCATCATTTATGCTTATATGATTATAAAATTTGATTTGAAAATATTTTTGTTTTGTTAATAAAAAAACCTTTATTTCAAGGTACAACACATTTTTCGTTGATTTAGCAGCATTGCATATACATTGCTGCCAGCATCACGCCATACGCATCAGAAGTATATGTTGAAACGAACTCTAGTTAGTTCGTGGTCGCATTGCGTGTGGCTAGTCTAATCTAGTTATTTTTTGTTTTATTTTGTGATCTGTGGTAAATTAAAAAGTCAAAAACGTCAAATAATCAATTGTCAAATAACAAATTGCAGTCAAATTCAGTCAAATTCTCTGGCCAAATTGGATAGATTTGGTTATTGTTTTTTTTTGTCGAATTCAATTTATTTGCACTTCGAATTTAAAACCATGCTTAGGTCTATTTCCCGTATAGTTTCTTGTCGAACGGTGCTCAGCAGGAATAATGCGGCTATCCTCAGTCGTACTCTGACCGATAAAAATGAAGATACTGGTATCCACACAGGCCAAGTGAGAATTTTCATTTTACAGTTTCGTGTTTAGTTGGTACATATTTTGGTTAAGATTTCCTTGGATTTGAATGGGTTAATTCATTTACCTTATGCTTGCTGCACTCAACATGTCAAATAACACTAATTTTGTTTGATATTCTCTTACATAATAACAAGGTACTTTGTACATTATTATGTAGGTTCTAAGTTAGCGTTAATTAAACTGTTGTACCAATCAAAAAAATGAAAAGTATGAATATTATCGTTACTTACATTTTCATTATGAACTGTTTAAGTAACGGCTAAATAAAAAGCCTTATAAGAGTTGCCACAACACAAACCTTATAATTTTGGAAAAGTAACAGTTACTTTGACTATCACTGCCAATGAAGAAACTGTCCGTTTAATAATCAATGTAATAAATTTATTAAAGATGATTAAAACACTGACCTGACTTTAATGAAAATAAAACCTTCAAATTTTGATAAAATAGATTTTAATTTTCTTTTTGTTCGCTCATATTTAAATATAAATTTACTATAATTATTGTTTCACTTTATATTGCTCTGCTAGTAATAGATTATATTTTTCACAGAAATGGGATACAGATGACTACAGAATGGTCAGATTTATGAATTCTCCAAAGCAAGTTAACCCTAACTGGGCTATCAACTTAATTGCAGAGGTACCACCGAAAGAAGTTACTGAGAGAGTAGTCTGGTGCGATGGGGGAAGTGGTCCTGAGGGACATCCCCGGGTTTATATCAATCTGGTAAATATTTTCACAATATTTTTGGACCATATTGTACCACCTGCTAGAGCCCTACTGAAGACATTTGTCTACAGTGAAAGAGCCAGCTCAACTGTACCGCTACTCATAGGATGCTGTGGTAAAGACAGACTGGTGTTTCATTTCCTATGGTAACTATTTGAAAGCCCATTGACAGATCTTAACTTAATCTATAATTAACTTAAAAACCCCTGACAACATGGAATTCTTACTGCTATGCCCCATTCAATCTCAAAGTTAAACCATTACCCACTCTTACCATGCAGTAAACCCTCGCAACTATTAGTCTAAATTCTAAAATTATTAGACTGGTATAGATTAGCATGGTTGAAAAATGCATGTAACTAGCTGGTTTCATTATAGAAGGAGAGGTTGGAGTATAACAATTCATGTTGGTAAATTGTTAAAGATGAAATTAAATTTCAATATACATACATAAATGATGGGATATTTTTTTTTCACATTAGTAGGTACATGACGCGCCCTATGTAGACAGTCTTAGATATCAAAATTAAAATATTACAAGCTAGCATGTTGTTATCTAGTTTTCAACAGGCTGGCATAATTATTTTGACTAACAAAGGATTCGATCTCTGGTCAGCTGATACTCTATTTTATAGAGTATTAACTGAGTAAGTAGGGTCTGTATGGAGGCCACCCCACTTACCACCAGGTGCAGTGCAGTCACTTTGCTATACCCACATAAAAAATGACAAAAAAAAATCTGCAAATGCACATGATTTTTTAACAAACTTCAAAATTGGTAACCAGTATATATAAGTAATGTTATTGTATATTCATTCACGTATTTATCTAGCTTAGCTAGCAATTGAAACTAATCACGGAATTTAGGGAATGTTAAATTATTTTCGGTTTTTAGTGATTTTTTTAGTTGTTTTTGAAGGCGGTTTTATTTTTTGTTAAAAAGGTTTTTCATACACAATATAATGAAAGTATTTTGATCACATTCATGATTAATGATCATCTCATCTCTTAGCAAAATAAAAAGTGGCTAAATTACAGCTATAATGAATACTAGCATTACGAACTAAAACAAAAAAACTATAACACCTCTAGAATTAGGATGACAAATGAAAAAGAGAAAGAATAAATGCATGCAATTAATGCTATTAAAATACATTCACAATGTACATTTTCAATTTTCGCGCTTAAATAGATGAAATCGCTAGACGCCATAGTGTAACGTCAGCTCGTTGGTAACAAATGCAGCTGTGCATTGTTGCATACTTATTTAAGGCCATCCCCCGAGTAAACGGGCCTGAGCATTCGTTCCATACATTTCAGCGCACGATTTACGGGCGGGAATAATCAAATCAATTTGAGGTCTTATCGAAAATTTAAAACTACAATAATATTCCGTATTAAATTTTCTATCTAATAATGTTCGTTGCAAATTAACATGATGTGTAAAGGGAAGAGATCCACGAAATCAATAGTTTCAATGGTAATTTAATTACGAAATAAATGAAACGCTATCCACACTACGAAAACATTTTAACAACCAAAGTAAGGACAATAAAATACGTAATGTGTAGTAATTTTTTTCTACGTGTATTTATAAATTATAGATAGCTTCTAAAAATACGGCTAGCGTGCCGTTTTTCTGGGGGCACCACAAAGAGAATTATAATACTACTGAAATAGAGAACCTACTTGTACCCTTTTTCTGCCAATCAACAACTGTCAAGTTATGGCATGTCTTCAAAAATTACCAACAGAGGCCACTGATGATGTTTTATTGCTGCTAAAATCCTGCAGGTGGCACCACAATCTCTTGCTTAATATTTTTGTTTACAGTTATTGTTAAATACACTGCAAAATAAGGGTTCTAAAAGTAGATAACATGACAGCAAGCCAAAGAAAATTATATTTCCAGTTAACATTAATTTAAGCAATCTGTATCTGCCGCGCCATCGTAATGAAATCTCTTAGATCCCTTATTTACAGTATATCACTATCACTAACCATACATACACTTTTGAGAGTAATAGGGTGGTTAGTTAAACAAAGCTTGATTACTATCAAACTGTTTTTACGCGACTGCGTTTAATGGCGTGTTTTTATAAAATAATAATAAATTATGAACAAAATGTAACTCAAAGAAGCAATATCAGCATGATAATCATACGTTTACGTTTTATT
Organism: Sphinx pinastri; assembly: GCA_947568825.1. NCBI lineage: Eukaryota > Metazoa > Arthropoda > Insecta > Lepidoptera > Sphingidae > Sphinx > Sphinx pinastri. The sequence continues at coordinate 11,410,752 of OX387618.1, read as the reverse complement.
TATTTATACGATGAATACAAACGTCTTAACCACAAACTTACTGTATTTTAATTTTATTATCGGCTTATGCGTAGATTGCCATATGTTGTCAAAAAAGAAACCTATTAGGTATAAAATTTTGATGAACGAAATAAATGAATGGCATAAATTGGCATTGATTTAAGTTAATTCTTACAACTAAAAATCTTTATTATGAGTTTTATAATATAAAAATATAACTTATAAAATTCCTAAACGATAATTCAAATATAAATTAAATTTTAGCTTAATTTTAATATGTTTATCTAGCACCTCCGCCTGGCGCCGATATATTACTTAATATATATACTTAAAAGGGTTGTTTTTATTATACATCAATGACTTACAATCATAAGACATAAAATTATATCTTTTTAATCCTTTGGTTGGAAGAATGTTCGTCAATATGTTATTCAATGTTTGATATGCTCTATTTGGCACAAAAAATCGGATTCCCACACAGTCTAAAGATTTATTCTAGTTTTATCCACAACGAAGTTACAGGGGGCCGAAAATGCCCTGAACTGCTTCGAGAAAAGGATGGTACGGCCGTGTCGCTTTTTTGCTCGACTTGGTGGGGGCACTGCCATACCCCCAGATTCAAACTGAGTGCAGGATTAACTCATAACCATATATTCTGGTGCACTCGTGGTAGTTTTTTACTGTATCAAACACTTTTTCTGTATTATTATCCACATATTTGCGCCAAAATTCTATTTTATTTTAGGGTTAAGAGAATGGATGGGCATCTGTGCCTGTAATAAAATGAAACAAATTTGTTAAAATTTTAAAATAAATGCAATTTAAAATAATAAAACTTACATATAAAGAAATATATCAATAATAATTAAGGTATTGCAAATAAAATGTAATCGTATTTTTCGACATATTTACTTAGAATAATAATACAATTATATTTAGCGATAACGTGAAAATCAAATGCATGAAAAGAAAACAGGAGTTTATTTTAACTGACATAATATTATACCTATTAAATTTAAGCAAAAAATAATTTACTTACCGTAATATTTAATACACGCAAAATATGTTTGTAATTTCCATTTCAAATAATATTATTTTTTATTACAACAAAATATGTAAAATAAATTAATTGACTGACGGTGTCAATTTGGCGCACACAAACAAAAGAAAAGAATTTAAAAAATGTCAAAACCGGAAAACTAAACAAGGTTGCAACAAAAGAGATTTTACTGTTTTGAACTATTTTGAAATTGAAATAAAACTATTTTGCGGATTTTATCGCGGTTTTTTAATTAATATTTTCTCCCGACGTTTCGAAGGCTTTGCAGCACTTCGTGGTCACGGTCACATTTTGAAATGTAAGTTTAGTGCTATCTTCAGGTAATTTAAAGAAACTATATTTAAATATGACAAGCATCTGACAGATCACTTTGACTGTCATGCCCCTGGGGCACCACCTCCCAGTGACATACATATAAGTAAGTGACATACATATAAAAATGTTTTTTTTAATCCCGTAACTCGATGAAACAAAATTCTGCAAAGAATTTTCCATCACTAAAGAGATTATTCTTGTTACTTTTGCATTAGTCGCCAAAAAAAAACATTTTTCCAGAATAAATAAAAAAAGAAGTCTTATTCGACAATTAAGAAACAGTAACGCGAATTTAAACTTCTTTGTTCAGTCAATTGATGATGTATTATCATGGCGGCATTCGTTTATCATATTTGTAAAATATGATAAAGCGAAAAAAGTAAAATAAGTATTTCATAATTTTATGATCTAAGAATAGCCAGGGCCGGATTAGCCTAAAGGCAAATTAGCACATTGACTGCCATCCCCGCCTTAGAGCGAGGTGTGGGGATTCCTTTGCCGCACTTTTCGGGGACTTTTTTTTTTTTTTTTTATTATTTTTATTGATTTATTTTACAAAAGAGTTTTGGCGGGAACTTGGAAGTGTCATGAGGTGCTCTTGTTTTAATTCATTATTTTGGTGATACTTAGTGTTATTTTGCATAATTATGGTGGTATATTATCCAATATAGTTCTATTAAAGAGCTCAAATGAAGTGAATTAAAATAATTGTGCTAATCAAGTGATTTTTTGTTGCCGCCAAAACTCCTCGATAAAGTCTTGGTAAGGTAGCCACTGCTTTACTTCGACATACTACAGATAATAAAATAGACAAACCTAACTTGACATTGGCAAAATGTGAACACAAATGCCAAAAAAAATAAATGTAATTTTTTTATTTTTTTTATAGCATTGAATGGTGAGACGAGCATGCCGTTCGCCTGATGGTAAGCGATACGACCACCCATAAACAGTAGCAACACCATCCAGCACCTTGACTTACAAAGTACTGTGTGGCATTCCACTGCGCTCGTCATCCTGAGACATAAGATGTTAAGTCTCATTATGTCCAGTAGTTATACTGGCTACAATGTCCTTCAAACCAAAACACAACAGTGCATGCACACTGTTGCTTGGCGGTAGAAATAGACATTGCGGTGGTACCCACCCAGACGGCCTCTTACATAATGAGAGACCTACCACCAGTATGGTGTAAAATAACATTTTTGATTTGCCTAGGCAATAAAAAAGTAAAAATTAATAAACTTAAAAATCGGCTCTCGTGACGCACTTATACCCAGATACAGTAGCAGTCAACTTATAGTCAGTTTAGTTCCTAAAACCGTTCAGGCACAGCATACATATTATCTATACAGTAGCATATCTTCATACAAACGGTCGGACCGCGAGTGATACCTACGCGCCTCGAGTTAGGTACACATTAACTATGAAGTACACAAACAATCGCGAGTGCGCCGCAATGACGAAAGAACGGTGTGATGGTTTTGTTTGCAGTAAGCGTGCATTTTGTAAATATTTGAATTAAATAAGTACAAGTACTTACTTAATATGACAAAGAGCAATTATAGACTATATTGTGCTGTTTTTGGTTGCTTGAATTCTTGTCCATGTTTCTCAAAAGTATATTTAATGAAACATTTTATCCGAATCCGATTTTTTTATACAATTAAACTTAACTATAAAGCTTTTCGTACGTCTCAGTCGAGGCGCAAATATTTTTCAGTTAGTTTTTTTTATTATATCTACTAATAAAAAAACACAACATGTATTTTAATTAAACACTTCTTATTTCATTCACAAAGAATTTCATTTTTTAAATAATATCTTTTAAAATCTCAAAACTAGAAAGAAATTCAAGTATCTTAGAATTAAAATACCGTAGACGGGCAGCCCTGAGCCCTATCGCGTGTTTACGTACCGTGCGGCTGTAGGTAATTATTTCAAGGATACGGACGAGTCAGAGTACTTGTAAATAGCTTTACTTTGGTACAGGTGTGATGTTACATAGAATGGTGTAAACATTAAACAATACATAAATATACATAGCAGCAATCGCAGGTAATTTGCTGTTGGTTATTGAAGAGTTCCATGATTTATCTCGGAATATATTCATCATAATATCCTAATATATTATCTATATTAAAATCTTCCCGAAAACCGTATTCTAATTGGATCAGTAGTTTTTGAGAAAAACCTGTACTTACAAATATACATGTATGTTTGTCAAAGACTTCTAAGATTATATAGAGCGGACATTGGGAAAATTTAATACAAACATTTTGAGCCTTTTCATCAGTAAGTCAATCTACCGTGAAATAGCAAAACACCTATGTAAAATGCATTAAAACACACTTCGACATGATCGTAAAGTGCAAATTGGTATATTTTCTTCCAAAATATTGTTTTCTTTACAAAATATAAAATATAAGCATGCCGAGACATCTTGTCACATGGACGTGTCAGATAAGACAGCGACTTATTACCAACGAGCTTTTGCCCGCGGAACCGCCCGCGTGAATGAGATTTTCCGGGTCAACCGCGGTATAGGTCCCGCTTTATATTTTCCCGGGGTAAAAAGTAGCCTATGTGTTAATCCAGAACATGATCTACCATGGTGTGCCAAATTTCATCGAAATCCGTTCAGTAGATTTTGTGTGAAAGAGTATCAAACATCCATACTTATAAACTTTCGCGTTTATAATATTAATAGGATGGGTAATAACTTTTGGACGTTTTTTTTTTTGTTATAGACCGGAGTCTATAACTACATATACTGTTTAATGTCTTTGATGTTTGTAAATCCGGGATCCGTATACAGGGTAATTTTTACATTGCATTACTAAATGAAACCACATATTCGTCTTTACCTCTTCTAACATCGTGCCAAAAATCATCCATGAATAACGAATATTATTGCCAAAAATCCCGGTAGTAGTTTTCAAATTTTTTGAACATTTCGTAGTTTAGTGCGAATATGGTTTGTGCGAATGTGTATTTCTGAATGAAAGTATAATGTTGCCGCTGCGACGAATTATCTTAGAGCAGTAGTAGTGGCATAAGGTCGTGTAAACTTAAAGTTACTTTTTATTAATATTTATTTTGTTCGAAACTTACACTATTTTATTTTACATCTATGGTTAAAATAACTTAATGGAAAGCGTTATTTTCGACGAGATAAGTATGTGATTTCATTTATTAACGCAATGTCAAAATGACCCTGTATATACCGGGTGGAACGCAGAATATTTTTTTGAAGTTGGTTAAAAATATTGTCGATAACTCAAATTGATAATTAATATCACATCTCTAATTGCTATAGCTATTCAACAACAGATGCCGTTTTTAACAATTTTACCATTTATTCTAGAATCATCGAAGCGGTATTGTCACACGGACTTGTCAGATATGACAGCGACTTATTACCCATATTACCCATGGGTAACAACTTTTGGACGAAAAATTTGGGCCTGATGTCCGGTCTATAACTATACTGTTTAATGTCTTTGGCATATTTGTATAACGTTATTATAGTTATGTGAAAATCCACAAAATCTTCAAATTTATTTCAATTGTACTTATATATAAATAAGTAAAAGTAAAAATATGTTTCTTTTTTCAGGACAAGCCAGGCGACCATTCATGTGGATACTGCGGCCTCCGTTTCATTAAGAAAGATCATCATTAAATAATTTCTAGTCAGTTGTTACAATGAAATATAGCTAAACGATGTTATGTTATAAAGTTATGGAATACCTTTATGCCTTTCATTACACAACATAAGGACATTAAGCTCAAATTTCATAAGTATTTATGGGTGCACTAGTTGCGTATTTATCCCCTTTATGATTCACGGTAACTTGAAGTCCATCTCTAATTAAATTAGTTAAATCACGACATAATTGATAACACACAAGTAACTAAAATAAATTCACATTCCACCTTAAAATACATTTAGGGCCCTCGCCCACGGCGACTTTTTGCAGCGATGTAGTCGCGCGTTTCGTAAACGCGCGACAATGTCGCTACTAACGCGCTTTAGTCGCATTTGCAGCGCGCTACAGAAGCTATTTATTCTGAGTGCAACACACCAAAGACAAAATTGCCTCAACAGAGTCCATCTTGAAACTGTAGCGATCACAGGCATTTTTGTGCTGTTACTGAATCGCGACAGTAATATATAATATAAAGCCGCTTGATTTTACCCCATATTTCCCTGAATCTCTTTTTTTTTTTTTTTTTTTTTCTCTTTGGCAAGGCGCGGTTTGCGCATCTGCCAGTGTCAAAGTTTTTGGAAGTTACATATATAATATTGTTTCTTTTTTATCCTCAGTAGTAGTAGTACTATGTCGAAGTAAAGCAGTGGCTACCTTACCAAGACTTTATCGAGGAGTTTTGGCGGCAACAAAACAAACACTTGACTAGCACAGTTATTTCAATTCACTTCATTTGAGCCCTTTAATAGAACTATATTGGATAATATACCAACATAATTATGCAATATAACACTAAGTATCACCAAAATAATGAATTAAAACAAGAGCACTTCATGACACTTCCAAGTTCCCGCCAAAACTCCCCTGAATCTCTTACTATGGCAAAAAATCCATACAAAATGAGCTCATTTCGCTCCAAAAAAGGGATAAATCCCTCAAAGCGGAAACGCAAAAATGCTCGCCGCATTGTTGCGGTCCAACCCGCCTATAATGATACTTAGCATAACAGCCTGTCCCTTATAATAACATATGTTATCTCTTTTTTACTAATAGGAATGCCGCAAGTAAGACTAGAGAGAAGCTTGTGACAAAGAAATGAACGTTTGGTTAACATAACCAAATGGAACTGACTATAACAGATTGTCACTATGGTGTGTTTCATTTTATAACCCATGGCGTGATGTTGGCACTACTGTCTGACAAGATGGTGCACATTATGAAGACAGCTATGCAGATTTTTAAATTTTAAATGATTTGTGCTTTTTGTGCTGACTTGTCATAATTGCTTGTTACAATTATTTACCTCCATGACTCATTAAAAAACTGATGTCACTCCATTATGATAAAGAAATATTCGTCTTCTTCTATTTATTGATATATTATCCTAAATCTATAAATGTGTTAGTATAAATGGTTTAGTAGATAAACATACTAAAGTTTATTTAGCTGCTAAACATCTACCCACTCATCAATTATGTTTATAGTGTTTGATGTACTTCCGTAAGTTGCAGTTTAATTTCATAGCCTAATTTCGTGACACAACTATTTGTAGTTTGCACCATACCTCTTAGAAAAAATAAATTAAAAAAATCAAAAAAACCCGACTGCGTCAATATCTGGGTCTTTGGTTACCCGAATAAACAAATATCTGCCATCTTTATTAAATTCATTGAAGAATTAAAAAGATAGAAACAAGATTTTAATTTGAATATTTTATTTTGGTTTTGAATAATCTTAGTTGACAGTGTTCACAAACGCAGTCGGAGGTATCTGCTCACTCTGAGTTTTTTTTTTGATGATATAGGGGGCAAACGAGCATACGGTTCACCTGATGGTAAGTGATCACCGCCACCCATGAACATCTGCAAACCAGGGAGCACAGAGATGCGTTGCCGGCCTTTTAGGTGGGAATACGCTCTTTTTTTGAAGGTTTTGTTGCTCTACCTATTTTCTTTTTTTGAATGGACTTACCTGCCAGTAGCCTGACGCGAGTTGGCTTTTCTGGCCACATCGGACTTTCAGGTAAACGCTTTAGGCGCTCGCAACCCTTGATTAAAGTAACCATGTTGAGGGCAACCCACTAACGGGTTACGAACCTCGGCTCAGGACGGTCACTGGGAGAGGATGAGACATCAACAATTAGTGGGGAAGATTGGTGTTTAACCTAATCCTATCCATTTATTTCGTCGGCACGCTGGCCGGAACTGTTAGGGGGGTTGCGGGGGCGACGGAGAACTCGGCGAGGACGGAACTGCGGTTGTGTGGAGTGTAGGAGTTTTAGGAACTCGTTCTTACTGCGAATGGCCAGAGTGATATCGTCCTCTGGATCGGTTAGAACCTGAACGCGGCCGTCTCCATTTGGCGCGGTTGAATGAAGTGTATATTGACGCTTTGCAGACCAACTTATTTGGGTGATTTACCGCCCGATCGAAGTAGCGTTTGCTGGTCATTTGCATGAAATGCCTGATGGTCGGCATGTTGGTATTCACATGGAGGTTGCGATTGCGAACGTACCACGGGGCACCAAGAGCGTTTCGAAGAAAAATGATTTGCAATACCTGCATACGCTTAAGACGAGCAGGCGGTAAATGGTCCAACACGGGCGACGCGTATGTCAGGATCGGTCTAATACACGTGGTTTTTTGGAACGAAGTTCCTTATCGCGCGTTGTGAAAGGGGGCTGGACGGAAAGTTGTCACGACACTTTTTTCTATTATCTTACTAATATGAACCTTAAATACAATGCGTAGAAGCTATAATTCTTGAAACGAGTATATTTTTATTTATTTTATTTATTAAAGTCATTAAAACCGTTTCTTACTAATCTAATATGAACCTTAAATACATTGCGTAGAAGCTATTTCCCCAGCGTTGGCACGGCACGAGTACAAAAGAATCGAACGTAACATTCTTTTTTCAAATTTTGTTGATTTATTCTACTTTGGTTACTGACATTAATCAATAACAAGACTAAACGTGCTTTGCTCGCGTTTAAAAATCTACTTTATGTGGTAAGCGTAAGATCGAATTTGTGTTTAGTCAATCAAAAATTGTGATAAAAATGCTATGCAATAGCTTTACCGCGGTAGTCTCCGAGTGCCACACGTATTTATTTGTTTTTTCTTTAGAAACTTATGTATTGGAACGGAAATAGGAAAATATTTATTTATTGGAACGAAGTTCCTTATTTATATATATACACACTCTGTTATATAAATAAAATTTTATTACAATTCCTTCACTAATTAATCGAACGGAACTTCGTTCTATCCGGGTGTCCCTTGACACCTCTCATTGCTTTTTTTTTTTATTGGACCTATCGGCCAGTAGCCTGACGCGAGTCGGCTTGTCTAGCCACACCGGACTTTCGGGTGAACGCTTCAAGCGCTCGCAACACTCGTGGGAAAGATCCTAATCTTGTTGCGGACCAAGAAGCTTATACCCAAACTTCTTGTTGCGGACCGATATCACCAACCAAATTATAAGAAGTGAGCGTGTTATGCCTACAGATAAAAAAAGACAACCAAAAATATCACTTATGACTTGGCAGCATCGTCGTTGACCTTAGCCGGTTCCTTGAGGTCAAATAAAAAAAACTACCTACAATAAAATATAAATATAAAAAATATAAAAAAAAATTCTACATATCTATCTAGTTTATTTGTCTCTGACATAGATTACCTATCTATACCTACTGTATGCTTTAGTACCTTATATACGACAATAGGTCAGTGTTGCCAACCGTACGATTTAAATCGTATTCATACGACCTTTTTGGCTTTGATACGATGTACGATCGTAAATTAGAAATCGTACGCAAATATACGATCTTTTCAAATCTTTTAATACCTACTCACAGCAAAAAAAAAACGTATTAACGTCATTTTTTCTTATAAAAAATCAATAGCAACCAACAGATTTGAACGAGCCTTAAACTTCTTATAACGTATAATCTTGTAAAATATCTGGTACACCTGTCATCCGCCTACAACGTAATCCTCCTAGCCAGTTTCAGCCACGGCGGCCAATCTCAATGGAGATCAGCCAGGTACGCAGGAGATATTATAGTCCACAAGCGTGGGCGCAATACTCAGGTGCACTCGCTATTCCTTCACTCTCATAGTCCGGTGAGACGGCAATCCGATATGACCGGAGAGAGATCAGGCGCAGGACCAACGGCTTTACGTGCTTTCCGAGGCACGGGGGTATCATACCGCCAACTTCCAGACTCCGAGCTGCCGAAAAACCCAGTCACAATGTTTTTGGCTCGACCCGGTATTCGAACCAAGGACCTCAGCGCGCAAATCATATTCGTAACGCGTACGCAATACAACTACGCGGCCGAGGCAGTTCGCCTACAAATTCGTGATTTTAAGCTATATCTGTATGGAAATGTTACATGTCATAGGTATTTTCCTATATTTTAGAAGAGTTGTTATAACCAAGGTGAAAAAAGTCACTACTTGTTATCTTTGTTAATCTATTATAGATAGATTATCTACATGCCAAATATTAATTGTTAAATTAAATTTCGGATTTAATTCATTTACTTTTGTTGTATTGAAATTTTAATGCGTACTATTTTTTTTCAAAAATTCTTGGTAAAATACGATTTTTCTTAGTTTCTGGTACGATCATCTAAAAAATAAAGTTGGCAACACTGCAATAGGTGGAAAAAGAACAAAAAGCTTTGTTTGCCATAGAAGTTGTGGAAATAATTTGTGTAGTGAATTTATTGTAGTGCAAGAGAAAAAGTGCTTGTAATACACTTTTTATATCATATTTTTTACATTTAACTACGTGGAAGATTAATTAGCTATAAAGGATTTACACCTGTCAAATGTCTTAACATTGTGTTACGAAAACTACAATATTATTTGTCTTTATCTAAACAATAGCTGCACTTCGAAATCTATTGCTACACAAAATTGTTGTAGTGAGCACTGGCAACTGTGTATTTATGACGATTATCGCCAATTAATCAATGTAGTGACTCATGGGCATCTTTATTTTTTTTCCTCGAATAATTTCATTTATATTAATATATCCTACCTGAACTACATATACTATATTAGTTTATGATAAATCTAATCCACAACATTGTATAAAATTATTTAAGGATATTTAATTATTTGTAAATATTTGTTATCATTATATTTTAAAGCATCCCACCCCTGGTGGAGGACCTCCCAAATTCGTGTCATGCATCCGAGTCCATACCATATTCTACCAGTTTTATGGAAAGCGTCTAGCAAATCTTGATTTTCTTGTGTGACTGGATGAATTTATTTGTTTCATGTTTTACTTTATTTTTTACAGTGATTTTGTGTAACACTTTTGCTTTGTTTTTAGCTGTAAAAATGACGTCAGGACCATACAACTATTCATATATATTCAAATACATCATTATTGGAGACATGGGTGTTGGCAAATCCTGTCTACTACATCAGTTTACTGATAAAAAATGTAAGTTTATATTATACTTGTGATTTGTGAGTTTCTGCAATCCAGGTAAGGGAACATACCCATGCCTCATGTAGTAATTCATTAATATGGTTTATAATAATTTTTTGCTAACAGAAAGGTAAAATGAAACATACCTACTCTAGTTTTGAATCAGCTGACAGATACAAAATACAGATAATTTTGAATTTTGGATATATTGTGTTACTTTATTCAAATATTTGTGTTTATGTACACAGGGTCATTTTGACATTGCATTAATAAATGTAACCACATACTCGTGCCGATGATTGCCTCGGTGGCATAGTTGTATTACAATACAACTGCAATGATGATGTTTTGGGTTCGATCCCTGGGTTAGGCAAAGTGATATTGGGTTTTACTATTCAATATTGGCCCGGAGTCTAGAATTTGAGCCCAATATGGCGATAAGCTCGCCCTTATCACATCATGGGATGGAATATCCACAGCGAAAAGTGGGTGCATTAGTTGCGCCTCTGCCTTCCCCTTTGGGGATAAAAGGTGTGAGTATGTTTATATGTACACATACTCGTCTTTACCTTTGCTAACATTGTGCCAAAAATTATCCAAGAAATTACAAATATTTTCAACAACAATCCCATTTTGAGTTTTTTGAATTTTTATCATTTAGTTATTTAGTGGTAACATGGCGAGTGTGTGAGTGTATTTCAAGGGGATTCCAAAGGAGGGGGGGGGGGGCTGTCATTGGGGTCATGACCCTGGATATTATTTCTTTTGTTATTAAATTCATTATTGTAATTGTTTTGTAATCTGTCCTGACTAGACCTATATGACCCCCAGTGGCGTAGCAGGGGGTGGCAAAATGCGGAAAATAATTCATTTGCACTTGTGACTTTACGCCACTGCAACCCCCCCTGACTTGAAAGCTGGATTTGCCCTTGCAGCTTATATTTCTGACTGAACATGTGATGTTGCTGCTGCCACGAATTATCTTAGAGCATAAGTAGTGGCATTAGGGCATATTCATATTCATTATTGATAGTATTAATTCTAGTAGGTCTGTTAGGTTGTATTATATACTTTCAATAGTATGACTTAGCCCTATATATTTCACCGTTAATCAGATGCTGCTATATTATCATGTTGACTGCTTACAATACTGTTGGCACAATGTGCATGTGACTAGCACACGACTGGAGTGTACTTAATCACTCTCTTAATATTAAACGCGCTTAACTTTTATATATATATGTAATTGGTTTCTCGGAAACGACTCGTCCGATTTGGATGAAATTTTGGATTTGGCTAGTATGAGCTCCAAAAATGAAATTGTGGTATTCAGTTTTTTTATCAACCTCAAACTTGTGGGGTTAGAGGGGGGAGATGGTAAACCGCTGAACTGGTTGTAATGAAATTTGATATGGGGATATATTAACTGCTACTTAAGGGGGGCAAAAAGAGGGCGAAATTAAACCGTTGAACCAATTGTAATTAAATTTGGTATGGGGATATCTTGAGCCTGGAGAATAAATATGCGATGTTAACTGGTATGGAGATACCTAGAACCTTAAATATAACTATGGGATATTAATTTTTATTACCCTCTAACATAGGGCAGTTAAAGGGGGGAGAAACTAAACCGCAAAACACATTAAGACGAAATTTGGTGTAGATATAATTATCTTAAACCATGATAATAAATATAGGACAATTGTCTTTTATCAATTTGTAAGTAAGTGAGACAATGGATTAGAACTGAACTCTTCTTCTGTCCTCCATGGAAATGGGCCATTTATCTGCTCGTGAATAATCGTAATATGTAATGGTAAAATTATGAAACCGGAGAAATAATATGTGATAGGTATTAATTTTTTAATCAACCCTTAACAATATGTAGGGGGTATAATTTAAACCACTAAACAGATTTTTTTGAAATTAGTGGATGTAACTGTAGATATCGACTCATTTGACTGACAGTCGTAAATATTTTCTTAAATTGGAAAATATAGTAGGAACTACTGTAAAGTAATAAATGAATAGTATTAAAGAATCACCCGAGCAAGGCTCGGTCACCCAGGTACTACCTATTTAAGAGTGTCTCACTCACTCGCGTCGCGCAGTCAAACGCCAGTGCAGGACAACTCCGTGCGTTGCGGCTGCACTGGTCGATAGTTCATTGTTATGGCACCGCAGCAATGTGGTTTTTGGAGGCGGATTTCTGGTAAAAAAAATATTTTAATGTAGTTTTTTTTTTTCAACTGGGACAGTATAGGGTGCACCTAAACTATAGGAGATACAGGAAAACTGTCTTAGGAACTATTTGTTCTTTTTTGAGAATACAATTTTGGCTTAGTAATCTTTTTGAACAAGCGTGAGTTTCCATAAAAAAAAAAAAATATAAAAAAAAATTTTGATGCGGATCTACTCAGTTTTGTGTAGTGTGTAGTCAAATTTAATGTCTCGAGAAGTGCCCAGCTTGGGATCTAGCCGTGATGTTTGCCATGGTCGGTGGCTGGAGGTAATGGCGAGCGATGGCATCGAGTGCGTCATTTCGCGAAAGGAGAGCGCCGGGCGGGATCGTGAGCTGGACGATCCCGCCCGCAGCCAGATGAGACGTAGGAGGCACCGGGTGGATCACTGACCGGCGTCTCGTACTCTGTTTATTAAAGGCTTTGTCGCACAGAAAGGATAACTGGGTGTGAAGTCAGCATGGCGTGATGAAAGCGTAGCGCGACGTTCATACACATCACGTCGCGTGTTGTGGGGCTGGGTTGGCGGGAACCATCACGCCCAGCTAAGCGTGGCAGTTCCTATATGGCGTCTGCCATACATTGTCAAAGTAATTGGCACGCCCAGCCCTGTTCCCTGCGGGGCGAATCTTTTAGAAAAGGCAATTTTAGGATGATAAAGGGTGAACTATGGTGGTGGGTGAGCTTCGCTCATTTTGGTAGATATGGTAGACAATATGAAAGTTATATTCCATTATTGGCAAGTGAGTGCAGGTGAATGGGGCATTACACTCTTTTACAGACAGACGGAAGGTGTCAAAAAATTTACAACCAACTGAAAGAGTTATCGTCGACTCTTATATGTGGGAGAAGGAGCATAAAAATTAAATTAAAGCAGTGAAAATGAAAGCATTATTATGAAGCACGTGTGGGTAACTGTGAATGATAGAGTACGGAATAGGTACTGTGGTGATTGGTAGATCAGGCAACTTTTACCTCCCGAACCCCGCTCAAGCCCCGTCTGTTGGGTCAAGTTTTTTGACAGCATCTTAGATACACCTAATGTCGGCACATGTCAAACAATGTTTTGTTCCATTTTCAGTTATGGCTGATTGTCCTCATACTATTGGTGTAGAGTTTGGAACACGCATTATTGAAGTAGCGGGACAAAAGATCAAACTGCAAATATGGGACACGGCTGGACAAGAGAGGTTCAGAGCCGTCACCCGCTCATATTACAGAGGTGCGGCTGGCGCACTCATGGTATATGACATTACTAGAAGGTACGTAAATATACTTAATTAAATAAGTCACAGTATATTAGTGAAGTGTGTGTGTGTGTGTGTGTGTTTCTGAGGAAGCGCGGGTGCGAGTGCGGCATGCGTGTGTTAGAAACAGATAAACGTATATATAAAATATATACTTTTTATGGAATTTAAGTATTTATTATTGCATTTGTTCATGATAATTTTATAAGACACCACATTATTATAATAATTGTATTCAATCAATATTATTCCAATATCTATATTTTATATATTTATGTATCTTCTATATATCCATATATAATATTCCATTTAAAGTGTTGTATGTATTGTATCGATATAAATTAACAACAATACATATCTAATAAGGAAAGGTACTCAGAGCCAGATAATACCGACGGGGGGCAGAGTACCGTTCTCCTTGGCGACTGGGACACAACTGACTCACTACAGTGTTTTTTTTTTTTTTTTTATCGCGGACCTAACGGCCTGTAGCCTGACGAGAATCAGCTTTTCTGGCCACACCGGACTTTAGGGTGAGCGCTTTTGGCACTCGCAACCCTTTAATTAAGGTGACCATGCTGAGGGCAACCCACTAACGGGTTACGGACCTCGGCTCAGGACGGTCACTGGGAGAGGATGAGACATTAGCGATTAATGGGGAAGATTGGTTTTTAACCTAATCCTATCCGTTGCTTACGTCGGCACGCGGGCCGGAGCTGTTAGGGGGGTCGGAGGGGGGGGGGGGGGCGATGGGGAACGCGGCGAGGTCCTCGACGGCGAGGACGGAACTGCGGTCTTGTGCAGTGTATGAGTTTCAAGAACTCGTTCTTACGGCGGATGGCCAGAATTATATCGTCCTCTGGATCGGTTAAAACTGAACGCGGCCGTCTCCATTTGGCACGGTCGAATGGAGTGTAAACGGACGCTTTGCGGATTAACGTACTTGGGTGATTTACCGCCCGATCGAAATAGCGTCTGCTGGTCGTTTGCATAAAATGCCTGATTGTCGGCATGTTGGTGTCCACGTGGAGGTTGCGATTGCGAACGTACCACGGGGCACCAAGAGCGTGTCGGAGAAATTTATTTTGCAATACCTGCATACGCTTAAGACGAGCAGGCGGTGTATGGGCGAACACGGGCGACGCGTACGTCATTATCGGTCTAATGCACGTAGTGAAGATCCTAATCTTGTGGCGGATGGACATCTTACTATTTTTGTTTATGAGCCAATGCAGTTGACTCATCGCGAATGCGGCTCGCGCGCGTACCGCATTTACGTGTGGGATGAAGGTCTAACTCTGATCAAGGGTCACTCCTAAATACTTGGCTTTGGCCGTCCAGGGATAACCTGGTTGGACATGCGGACTGAGTAGTGAGGCACATGGACTTTCCTTTTCAAAGTGAACTCACTACAGACAACGCTAGCCTTTTTATACCGAATAGTAAACAACCCTACCCTGCCCCACTTCTGACTACCTGCACAACAATTCTTATTTTTATTAAAATGGTAAACTTATAATGTGAAATCACGTTTACAATATTTATGTAAAATGTAATCTTTGTATATTATATATCTTTTAATCAGCTACATCACACACGTGCATTTCAAATAACGTGCTAAAGTTATTATTATCACGACATTTTTACTAAGGTTAAAGTCAACAGCGACTACCATAATAAGGCTGTTATCGTGAGTTCGAGGCTGCTCAGAGTCTAATAAAGTAACTGTCCTTCGTCAGCTTGCGTGTTGGCTTTTATGTCTCCACCAGCTGTCATTCTAAACAATTTGTCTTTCTCTCAGTGTTTGTTGAGAATACTTATATGACTAAGTGAATTACCCAACTACACGTATCATATTATATTCTCAACAAAGATTAATTTGAATATTATACGCTGCAAATTCTTGTATACAGGGTCATTTTAACATTGCTTTACTAAATAAAACCACATACTTATCTCCTTGAAAATAACACTTTCCAATAATTTATTTTAACCGTAGGTGTAAAATAAAAAAGTGTAAGTTTCGAACAAAATAAATATTAATAAAAAGTAGCTTTAAGTTTACACGACCTAATGGCACTACTACTATTCTAAGAGGATTCGCCGCAGCGGTAACATTACACTTTCAGTCAGAAAAACACTCACGCACACGCCATATTCCCACTAAACTACAAAATGAAAAAAAATGAGGGAAGTAAAATTGAGATTTTTGGTGAAAATATTCATTTTTCATGGATGATTTTTGGCATAATGTTAGAAGAGGTAAAGACGAGTACCTATGTGGTTTCATTTATTAACGCAATGTAAAAATAACCCTGTATACATTGAATAATGGCTGCTGAAACCACAGACTAGAAAAAAAGAAGTTCATTGAAATTAATCTATGTTTTTGCGCATGAGTACTTGTTTTTATCTGTAACTTGAGAGTTGAGGGATATGTTTAACGATAAGAATAAAATTTTCCGCGTCATTTTGCGTAGACTTTCCAAATACGCACATAATATATTATGTTAAATTGGAAAAACTATTTTCAGATCTACTTACAATCATCTCAGTAGCTGGCTAACAGACACTCGTAACCTGACCAACCCGAGCACCGTGATATTTTTAATCGGTAACAAATCGGATCTGGACGGACAGAGGGATGTAACATATGAAGAGGCTAAGCAATTTGCTGACGAAAACGGACTTATGTTTGTTGAAGCCAGTGCTAAAACGTATGTCATTGCACTAAATGAAAAGTATCTTTCGTTAACTACATTTACTTAACGAATGGTGTTGCAAAATGTTTTCAGGGGTCAAAATGTAGAAGAAGCGTTTCTGGAGACAGCTAAGAAGATATATCAAAGCATTCAAGACGGAAGATTGGATCTGAACGCGGCGGAGTCGGGCGTGCAGCACAAGCCGGCGTCGCCCGGCCGCCCGCTCGCCGCGCCGCCCGCCGCGCGCGACCACTGCGCCTGCTAACCGCACCTCACACTCGCATATTCAAACTATATACCTACTTAATCTTTAAGAATCATCATGTTAGCTATATTTAAATATGGTCATATTCTATTTTGTTTTAGTAATTAGTGCAATATAAGCACGAGTATTATAAAATGTGAATAATATTCTAAATTATTTTATAAATACACATAACCTTTGCACATAACCTCGACGCCACATAAAAGTTAGTTTACACACAAACAGTTTCGCTTACGCATGTAGCTGACTTTTCCATTTATAATTACAAAGGCAATTATCACTTTTTCTGGTTTTCACTTTACTGCTGCGGAAACTGACAATGTTACGTTAACGCTTTTATGTTAAGCGGCCCTTTTGGCAGGGGAACATGCAAATTTTGCATACTGATATTGGAGACTATGAAGACCGGCTCCCACAGTATCTACACGTACTCGAAACGAAAATAAATCCCGCAGTTAGAATATAATACCCGGCCTCTTGGTTCACTACCGGCCTTGTGTTTGAAATACTGTGTTATCTATAATTGAGATTGAAAACAATTAGACCCATATTACAGGATTTTTTTAAATAGTTGGAGGGATATTTGGAAGATGTAATGTGTAGAGGAAGCTTTGGCACATTTTTTTATATCGAAGCAATGAATTAGATGTCCAAAGCTTGTTTTTTTATTTGTGACTAGGCGTTGATCGAGACTTCACGCATGAATTTATTATAGTTTTATTATTTACTAGTATTGCTCGTGGCTCCGCCCGCGTGAAAGTCTTTCCGGGATAAAAAGCTTACAGCCTATAGCACTGCGGAGTATTGTAGCTTCCTATTAGTGATATAATTTTCAAAATCGGTTCAGTAATTCCTGAGATTAGCGCGTTCAACCAAACAAACAAATAAACTCTTCAGCTTTATAATATTATATAGTATAGATTTATTTCATGTCCTGTAGCGATCCTCAGCGCCATCTGAAGCCAGCGCCATCTATTTAAAAATATGTATATTTCCTACGGGAGCAAATTAATGGGATAAAAGTAAGATATGTGAATCCAGAACATGATATATCCTTGTGCGAAATTTCATTCAAATCCGTTCCATGGTTACTTCGTTTACTTGTAACTAATATACAAACATTGTCACAAACATTCGCATTTATAATATTAGTCAGATTAGTGAGGGAAATTAAACTATGGAAAATTACGGACTTTTTCGTAGTCAACATTAGTACATATTTTTGGGTGTATTAAATAGTTGCCGGTTCTTAGCTAAATGTAAAAAACGAAAGTAACATTAGCTTGTGGATTGTATTTGGCACACATATTAACAGATAGGTAGGCTATTGTTTGTTATAAAAATATGTAGGTAGGTACAGTGGGCATGTTATTTTTGACACAAAATCACATGCAGATGGAGTCACAGCGAAAAGATTTTTCACTCAATAGCCACGTAAAATATCGTAAGATTTTTGTGATAAATCGTCAAAATCGCCTCCATGCATCGCTATTCGCTTGATGGTAACGCGAGTATTGCATGTGAAAAAAATATTTAATTTACAAATGATTTTAAATTATGAAGAACATAATATATTATGTGGAAATTGATGTCTCACTTTTAATAAAATTTAAAATATACAACCCATTTTTATTGTTCGGTAATTGTTGTTTTTGTTCACATTTTATAATATTTATCTCAGTACAGTGTACATTCCATATAAAACTTAATGTTTGCATTAAGATGACCAAACGTGTTATTATTTCAGAGATTTTTAATTATATTTGAAACAGTAATCCCGCTTGCAGACTTAGTACTAGAAATGAAATTGTAAGGAAAAATACGAGAGATCACAAGGCAAGAGACACGCTAAAAACATGGCACTTATGACTAATTATAATTAAGTTACACTGCATTTACCGAGGAGCAGAACAGTGGATGTGTCGAGCCGAATACCGACTTTGGCAATGTCAATCATTTACAAAACATTATCTGTAATAAACGGTTTTATCTTAATAATATTTGCAATTTTTCACATTCAGCTATGGAAGCATACTTGAAAAATTTACCTATAGGTATATTCAGGAAAATCTAGGATTCCGTAGGATAAAAATCTTAAAATACATAAAATAATACAAATAGTTCATATCCACGATTTTATCTACGTATTAAAGTTACGCGCAAAATTTTAAATTACGATAAATATAGACTTACAAAATTGATTTAAATTAATTTACATTATAAAAATATGTAAATATGTTATTAGACCAAACACTGGAATTAAGTTACTTACTATTAAAAACTGAATAAGTACTTAAGTACATGAAAAAAATGCTGTTTCTGGTCTCGCTAAAAATTTAACGTCAATAGCTAAGGTTACTTTATGAAAATGGACCCTTTTCTTATAATATATGAGTATAATATTATATTCGATATTTTGTATTATGGTATCAAGGTTTTTGTTTAGCAGTAAAAAAAATGATGATGATGAATAATAATAATAACAACTACCTTCTCACAAACGCATATACAATGGTCGTTTATCTGTATTGGAGTGTTATTGGTGGCTTTTCTACAATATCCGCTTTCATATTTAAACGCATCCGCCCTTCCATATCTTCTATTTTCAACAAGCTGTCTGAAGTCGATATATATACCTATTTAGTTATATAATTTGCACGCCGTGATCGATTTCACGAACACTAATATTCCAGTCCGTTCGTCACCCCCAGCGCCAACGAAGCGTTGAAACTGAACAACATACTGTATCATCGTATAAACATTTAACCAATGGTTACAATTTAACGGTCTTACTACGGAACCCAGTTCTTGCGTGGTTATGGCACGCGATACAAACACAATATTATCTCGTTACGATGCAAAAATTGCACCTCGCTTTATTGTTTGTATAGATAATAATCAGTTTAGAAATAGCGAGCAAAAAATATTTGTTGTGTATAATTGTGTAAGGAAAGCTAAAGTATTTAGGTAATATTTTACGCCTGGCAGCGGTTGTAACACTGAGTGTGGTGTTATCGTTTTATTATTTTAATGCAGTTTAATAATAGATACGGTAAAATCTGTGCAAGAAACGATTTTTTTCGGATATAGGTGATGGTGTTTCTTTCAAACCTAAAAGAAAACAATCCAGTTCAAACCCGTTCATTTTGACCACAATTTTTTGTCGTCCTTCCAAATTCGCTTACGTGAATTATGGTTTTTGGACAACCAAGATTGCGATACCTACATTTCGATATAGGAACGCTTAAGTTTTCACAGTTGACGTTATGTTCTTGTACCTGTACTATGAACGTGGAGTGCTACTTGTACAGGACTAATAGGGTTCCTTATGAAATTCATTCAGTTACATTACTTGTGCTGTCACGAAATTATGCTAACAGAGGCGATAGCATGCGGGAATGTATAAGTTGCAACTTTCTCATGTAATTTTACCTGGTAGGTAATTTGAACCCTTGGTTTGGTATTTTTACAATATTTTGAATTTATTTTAATTGACTGTTAATTTGTTTTGTCTTTACATACAATAATCTGGTAATACACAAGTCTATTGTTAAATCACCATTACCATGTATTATAAAAAGTGATGACGGTGCATATTCAGAATAAAAAATGGTTTTATTTTACAGTCTATATTTTAATAACATCAAAAGTTTACAATCGTTATATATAACCAGTTGAGAAAATTAAATTGGCCCCTCACCAGATTAAATAAAAAAAAAATTAATATTATTTTGTAGTATAATGATAAATAGTATAATAGATAATATTGTATTATTATTTATTTTGTATCAATATGTTTAAGTAAACGTTTGTACAGTCTCAAAAATGTTTTTATTATAATGTAATTAGAATAAGTATCAAAATTCCCATATTTAACTGAAGCAAAGCAATGTGCGAAGAAATGAATGAATGTGAGGTTTTATTTTAAAGACCAACCAAACAGATGGTGTATGGTTAAACCAGGTGATATTGTAAAATTCAATAATCAAATGGCGTGGCGCAATGGAGTTCTATCCATTTGTATTTCTAAGTAAGTTTTTAAAAACGGCTTCCGACTTTGATATGCCAGAATTTGAAATGAAGCCGGGCCTTTTGGACGGCTCGAAGGCTTATCAGTGCGCTCTATGAGAAGCTGACTTACACACTATTAGAATTCTCAGATTATATTTTTAAAAATTATATATTTATTATCAGACAAGCAGTTATAAGAAACTGATAAGCGTCTGTATTCTGTAAATCTGTATTTTTTTTAAGTTGCAATGTATCTATCTAGTCTGTTCTTGAATATATTGGTATTCTGAGCTCACGCAACATCTTCAGGTAGTTCCTATCTTCTTGTTCCAACGTTGTTTAAATTATTTTAAGCCGTCCCAAGGAAAATTTGTTTGCCAATTACTAGCAAGAGAAGGTCATAATAAATTGTGTATTTTTAAAATGTGGTATGAAAACTGACATATGTATAAAATTTTATATTGGCTATCAATAACTACATTATTTAGGATAAGTTACAAAATTTAATAACTATTTCGCATGATTATAAAAACAATAATAAGAGACGCTATTTATAATTCATCTCTAAAAATATATAAAAAAACACGAATACTCTTTAAAAAATAACAATGTAAAATACTGTTTCCATTCACTTATATGTATAATAATAGAAATTGATTTCCTTAATCACATATTTTAGATTTAATTTTTACTTACTTTATAAATTCTAAATTCAGTTATAACATTTACAAATTCTAATACAAATACAAACTATACAATGATTAAACACTATACTAAATATAAAAATATCACAATATATAAGAAAGGCAAATAGTAAAGGCATTTGAGCATAAGTAAATACTTCTAAATGGGTAATGTGCATTATAAGTAAGCGAGTATGTTACTTTTATTACCACCACCAATATTTAACAAATAACAAGGCAGTATTGAGTATTATAAAACTTTTGGGCCTGTTTCATGATGTTAAAGTTTATGTTAATCGGCAGTTAACGCAAATAGTACCATTTGTTTACCATTCATTGGGAGCTTGGCTTTTGTATTTGATCGCACTACATTATATTCAAAAATTAACGTTCACTCAGACATCGGGAAACAAGCCCTTAATTAATTTTAACTAACCATTTTTTTTATCACAATGTTTTTTTTTAAAGGAAGAGACAATACAGTAGTTGTTTCAAACAATGGTTATAGAATATAAGTGAATCGTTTAAAGCTTAGACTGTGTAGTGAGCAGTAGGACGTCGTGCATGTCCTGCAACGAGTTCTCGAGTGCGGCGCGGTACCGCGCGGCGCTAGTGGCGCTAGTGTCGCGGTGCTGCGCGAACGACGCCGCGGCGATGTTCACGTCCGCGTCGCGCGGGTTGTAGCACGTCGCGTACCCGTCCGCCACCAGCGGCCCGTAGCACATGAACCCGTCGCACTTGCACGCCACCTGAACACGGTTACTTTTATTTTTATATAAGCATAGTAAAGAAACTCCGCTGAACCTAATGATATATTAGCCGGCAAACAACTTGAGCACGCTACTTTGTGGCCTTTGTCAGTCGCGGAACAGATTATAGGTTACTACGCAAAGGACGGGATTAAACACCGCGAGGCCGGGAGCTAAAAATAAAAATGGTCCCCGATTACAATTATCGTAGGTAAGATCCTTAAGATGCGAAGGTAATCAAGGTGGCAACCAAAAAAAGTCTTCAGGTGGAGGTGCGATGCCCCGGTTCGGCGCCAAAGACCGCCTCTGCTTGTTTGAAACCGGATATACACTGGCTGATCCGGGAGCGCTAAACACTTACGTGGACCACTATGGCGGGTTTACACCTTGTGTACGGTGAGAACTATCCGGATGTAAACAAATATTCCACCAAAGCAGGTAGGTCTCTCATATGTAAGAGTCCGTCTGGGTGGGTACCACCGCAATGTCTATTGCTACCGCCAAGCAGTAGTGTGCATGCACTGTTGTGTTTCGGTTTGAAGGACATTGTAGCCAGTGTAACTACAGGACATAGTGAGACTTAACATCTTATGTCTCAAGATGACGCGCGCACTGGAATGCCACACAGTACTTTGTAACTCAAGGTGCTGGATGGTGTTGCTACTGTTTATGGGTGGTCGTATCGCTTACCATCAGGCGAACGGCATGCTCGTCTCGTCATTCACTGCAATAAAAAAAATAAAAAAATAACACCATCATAAACCCCCCTTAGCTCACACAAAATCTCATAGCTACTGAAAAGTGTGAGATTCCAGTTTTTTAACGGTAAAACTCTAAAAAAAATGGTAGACAAATACGCAATACGTTTTTATTGTAGAAATATAATATTGTCGCGGCGTGTGTGCGAAGTGTACCTAGTTGTACTTCTGAGTACCTCGTCGGGGCAGGTAAAAAAAAAAGCAAACACGACATTAATTACACTGCTCGTAAACTAAACAAGATTATTATATGATAAAAGTTAAGCTCAAGCGTACGGGCCGTGCCCGCGCGCACCTCCACCGCGGAAGATAATTAAATTGGCACTGCGGAAGCGCGGGGCGGTGGACGTGGGCGCAACGCGTAGGCTTTCGAGCGGGGCGCGAGGGGTGGCGGCACGGGAGGCCGCCGTGCACTAGGGCAGCGCGCTATAATATTCAATATTTTGTTAGTAAAGTATGTACACGCACCTGACTGGTAGAAATCCTCATATGCGCACTACGAGTGAATCCTGCGTCCGAGTACAATTTAGGCAATGGAATACCATTTTCTATGGCGGTGAGTTTCAAGCCAAGTAGGTGACGATCGACACCCAGTCCTTGGAGAGCCTAAATAAATAAACAAATACATTTAACATCTGAGTATAATGTAAGCAGTATGCATAAACATTTATTTTACAGAAAAGTATAATATCGATTATAATCTATACTATTATAAAGAGAATGTTTATGAGTTTGTTTGTAGGAAGTAATCTCCGGAACTACTGAACCGATTTTGAAAATTCTTTCACTAATGGGACGCTGCGTTACTCCCGAGTGCTATAGTACTTTTAATAGCGCAAGAGAGCCGCGAACAAAGCTAGTTCATTAATATAGTTAATAAGGACATCATTTTAATTAACACACACACTCACGCCTTTTATCCCCGAAGGGGTAGGCAGAGGCGCAACTAATGCACCCACTTTTTGCCGTGTGTATTCTGTCCCATGATGTGATGGGGGCGAGCCTATCGCCATATCGGGCACAATTTCCCGACTCCGGGCTGATACTGAATGGAAAATCCAATATCAGTTTGCCCGACTCGGGGATCGAACCCGAGACCTCAGCATTGCAGTCGTACCGTAATACGTCTACGCCATCGAGGATTTTAATAAAAAAAAATTATATGTCTAGTACATAGTCTCGTTTGACAAGGGTGTGCGACAGGGATGCATTGTGTCCCCGATTCTTTTCAACATCTACGGAGAGTACATCATACGTCAGACCTGTGAAGATTGGGATGGTGGAATTACCATCAACGGCGCCAAAATTCTAAATCTACGCTACGCCGACGACACCATACTCTTTGCAACTGACGAGGCTGAAATGTACAACCTTCTGAATAAAATGGAGCAACACAGCTTGGAGATGGGACTGGCTATAAATCGCTCGAAAACCAAGATCATGGTAGTGGATCGAGCTTCTAAGCTAGAACTCAATGGAATACTCAATCTAGATAGAAACCGTTGATCACTTCATTTACCTGGGTTCTAGCATTAGCAACAAGGGTTCTTGTGAGGCTGAAGTTCGCAGGCGAATCGGAATGGCCAAATCTGCAATGTCTCAGCTCGATAGGATATGGAGGGGTCGTAGCATCAGCAATAAGACAAAAATGACACACGTCAATACTTTAGTCTTCTCCATTTTCCTATATGGGGCAGAGACGTGGACTTTAAAGGCTAGAGACCGCCAACGCATAGACGCCTTTGAAATGTGGTGCTGGAGGAAGATGCTGCGAATCCCGTGGATGGCCTTTAGCTCCAGCTTGATGCAAAGCCAAGGCTTTCCAACATATGCCTTCGGAGAATGCTTTGGTCATATCGCCGCAAACCCGGTGATAATCTCCAAAAAATTATAATCATCGGGAAAATGGATGGCAAAAGACCGAGAGGCAGGAACCCAACGCGCTGGACTGATCAAATCCGCACCACACTCAACATAAATGCCGCTGCAGCTATACATGTCGCTGAAAGTCGGAGTAGTTGGCACAACATCGTACGCAAAAAGTTAATTCCTCGATGACTCACGACCCCCAGCATTGGGGAATCGACGCAAGGGGAGGAGGTCTATTACATAAGTAATGTAAATTAAGTAGTGTGCCAGAATCGAGCAAAGTGGCAATCCATAGTCTCTGCCTACCCCTATGGGATAGAGGCGTGATATTATGTATGTATGTATAAGTAATAATGCCATAAGTATACGAGAGTTCGTGACACCACAATAAAATCAAGAAGAGACAACTAAGCATTAAATACTCACTTGAACTGTGTAATCCTTGTGCGCTTTAATGGCTTTTTGCAAAGCGGCCACCTTTTCTTTAGCGGAGCTTTTCGTGTTCAACATTGTTTTGGCGAAGTCTATCGACTCTATGGAACAGGAGCGTATGGTCTCCGTGCGCCCGCCCACGTACATCCTAGTTGCGGCAGATTCATAATGGGCACCAGGCGTGTTGTGCAATCTAAGGTCCAAAATAATTACTATAATTCTCATCAATGTTCTAGTTATTGCTTTCTTGAGTTACCGATCGTATATATTCTGAATTAGGATCACATAACGAGATGTTAATAAGAATGAAGACCAATTGTGACTCTGCTACTCGGGAGGAGATGTTTCGTAAAAATATTTACTTACCAATATTTTGGTGTTGGTAATTTACCTACCTATAAAAGGCCAACTGCATCGCCATCTGCAGATAGCTATCAGGACTCAGTTTTTGAGACTTAATAAAGTTTTTGCCGTATTTGTCATATTGGAAACAATTCAGCTCAAGATTTTGGACTAACCTGAAAAGAAAATAAATTCATTAAACATAGGTACATAAAAAAAAGCGACGATAGCGTAAATGGGAATGAAACGGTCTGCCGAGACAATGTCCGGAGGTTCAAAACCCAAGGTACACACCTCTGACTTTTTGAAGTTACGTGTGTATTGTTATCAATTATTGTTCGCTTTAACGGTGAAGGAAAACATCGTGAGGAAACGTGCATACCTGAGAAGTTCTCTGAATTTCAAAGGTATGTGAAGTCCGCCAACCCGCACTAGGCCAGCGTGGTGGACTAAGGCTAAAACTCTCTCAGTAGTAGAGGAGGTCCGTGCTAAGCAGTGGGCAGTATATAATACAGGGCTGATTGCATTGCATTGCATAGGTACATAAAATAGTATTTATAGACTTAAATCAATTAACTAGATGAACTTACTTGTCTAAGTTTTTGCGTGCCGTCTTCATCATTTCATCGACTTTAGAAGTAACGTTGAACTTGAGCAACACAGGCGGTTTCGGATTTGCAGACGTTTTCGAGTTTTCTTTACCACGTTCTCTGGAAGTAAATAAATTATTATGTATTGTGGACCTACGTGTGGTATCTACGTTTAAAAGTTTATTCTACTTATGATCGTTACGTTTATAATCTATGGCACAATAATATTATTTTTCCTTAAACCCCTAAAGAAATAAAGCATGTCATAGTATAACTGCCGGCAGACAACTAGAATCACTAGCGCGTGGTTGGGGATTTTTTGTACGTAGTAGTGGTTCAAATTGTTAACCGGCAGTTATACTTACAATAGAACTGTATAACACAAAAAGCAACAAAAAAAAACAAAATATGCATACATAAAATTAATTATGAAATCCGTCATTACAGCAATAGGTTGGCCTTCGGCGGGTGAATGTTCGTACGTTAACCCAGTAACACCGTCAGCCCCAACAATGAACTGAAAATTTATCCAAATTAATATACAAATAGCCATTCCCATGCTAGATTTCTTTATTTCATACACTTCATCTGCACAAAAAGTAAACAGGAGCACTTACAGCTAACTTTTGAGTTGTGCATAAATAATAGCAGGTAGGTGCGTAACAAAAAAAAAAGATGTAAGTTTATGATTATTATAGGCTTCATAATATTATGGGCATTTGCAAGTACAAAGCTAGGCGCTGTAGCCAGCTAGCTAGGAACATAACTATGTCTAAAGAATACTTGCAGATGCTGACTTCCGCGAGTATTTTTACCGTGTTAACTAGCTGACTTCAGCAAATTACGAAGTTTGCAGGACTGGCGGCAAGTAGCATGTATATAGAACTGCTAAAATATTGTCGCCAGTGTAATCGGAACTTTCCCGGGTCGGGCAAATTGATATTGGATTTTTCTATTCAGTATCAGCCCGGAGTCTGGAACTTGTGCCCGATATGGCGATAGGCTCGCCCCCTATCACATCATGGGACGGAATACGCACGGCGAAAAGTGGGTGCACTAGTCGCACCTCTGCCTACACCTTCGGGGATAAAAGGCGTGAGTGTATGTGTAGCACTGTTTTAAAGTACCTGAATGGTTTTGTCGAACCACCTGTTGCCTCCGTTGGCGGGCGAGCCTCCGCCGTGGATGGTCTGCGCGCCGGCGACGTTGCGCCGAGCGTTATCGTCAGCACATTCCCACAAACCGACCGGCGAATCCAAACATAGCACAGCAAGACTCTTTTCTATATCCTCCAAAGAATCCTTGTTTGTTTTATCTGCAATTAAACCCATAATGATTGCATAACTGATATTAGTTTTTAGTCGATAATGTTGATTGTCAAATATATTTTACGATCTACGTGCTGCTAGTATTGCTTAAATCGACTTGATGAAAAGGCTACATGTGCCGCCCATAAACCACCAGTTGTGGTAGCTCATTCATATTGAAGATGTTTGTTATTATTTAGTATTACGTATGTTTATAGTTTATACTAACAAATTGTATCACCTCTATCCGTAACGACAGCCGCGATCGTTTTTCAAAACAATACTATGTAGTTTCGGCTGAAATTTTCACAGAATATGTGTTAATATGGCGGATATCTTTAGAAATAGTATAAAGATAAATAGTGTTCGGGGTGCGAAACACTCGTTTGAGTGATTCCGGGTCGTATTAAATACGTTTTTATGTCCAGCTCATGTTCCACGACCTTGTTTGATTTGATTATAATGTATTAAATGTCACTGTTTCAGTGGCGTAGTTGTGTTGCGGTCTCCGATTCGATCCCGTGTAGAGAAAATTGATTAAATTTTTCTTCTGAATACCTATCAGGCCATAATCTGGAATTTATGTCCGATAAGGCCCCCCTTTCATATCATACGAGACGAGGAAAGTTGGTGCACTAATTGCGCCTCCACGTACCCTTCCGGGGATAAAAGGCGCGAGTATGCGTATTGTTCACATTTATTTACATTTCAGGAACTAAGCTACTGAATAGGTCTGCGTTCTACACATTTGGTGTGTAAAAGTTTCTTACCTTCTATCAGCAGTCGATAGGCCGCCGCCCAATTATCCCGATTGTCTGAGGTAAGTATACCGATTCCTTGGCTCGTGGGAGTGCTCGATTCTTTTATAACCTCCTCTAGCTGTGAGACGATTTGATCTTCGCTTAAAATTATATTGTCTTGACCCCAGAGGTCAACATGGAAAATCTACAAAATAACATTAGCAAAAATGAATTGTGAACGACGTCATGTTATAATGGAAAACAGGAAATTGAAAATGGAGAGTAGTCACATTAATCAAATACTTTTTAAGGCGGCTTTTCTAGTGGCGGCGTATATGAGCACCGGCTGTATGCCGGGAGATCGTGGGTTCAAACCCAGGGCATGCAAAGCTTTGTGTGGATTTGTCAAACGAGATTCCATTGGGATAGATCCCGCAGTGGGCAATCACATTAAGCAGGCGACCAGCCGTAAATTCTATGGCCATTATTTTCTGCAACAAGTTTAAAAAGTGAAATGAGGGCAACACCATATTGAAATGGAATAAGGGCAAGGAGAATAAGAAGAGTTATTTCGCGATATTACCA
The DNA here is from genome assembly GCA_947568825.1 of Sphinx pinastri. NCBI lineage: Eukaryota > Metazoa > Arthropoda > Insecta > Lepidoptera > Sphingidae > Sphinx > Sphinx pinastri. Next base: position 11,381,690 of record OX387618.1, on the reverse strand, counting down.
CATAGTATACCGAGTTATTTACACGCCTACTTTTTAAAACCTGGACTTCGTACTCACGTGGTTATTATGGAATACAGTCACATGGTTTCCATTATTATATGACAACTTATCACGTTTTTCCCAAGGTATTCTGCATGTTCCAAAGATTTTTTTGTATTGTTGCATATCTAGTGGGCTTTTACCCATCATTTCTACAGGAATCTTCTCACTGAAATGTAACATACAGTTCATAATGCACTTGAAAGAAAATTTAAGGGATTACCGCACAGTAATCTAGAACCCTTAATCAATATTATTACCTATGCCTAATTCCTGAGTTGGTTAAACGAGTTTTTAACGAGCCATCTCTCCCGGGAACTCAACACACACACGCCGTTTATCCTCGAAGGGTAGGCAACTAGTGCACCCACTTTTCGCCGTGCGTATTCCGTGCCATGATGTGATAGGGGGCAAGCATATCGCCATATCGGGCATAATTCCGGACTCCGGCTTATAGTGAAAAACCCAATATCACTTTGCCCGACCCTGGAGTCGAACCCGAGACTTCAGCACTGCAGTCGTACCGTAATACAACTACGCCACCGAGACAGTCTCGGGAACATCCGAAAGAGAAGGCAGTTACTTCACAAAAAATACGAGGTAGGTATATTATAAATATTCTGTAATAATAATTTCTTTTCCATTATTTTCTGTATATTCAGTTTAATTAAATATTGTTTTGTTTTTATTCATAATGATAGTTTTAATTCCATTACCTCCCAAAAAAGCTATGGCAATCACCCCCGAACTTACTTATACCTTATTAGGTACTTGTTTTTGCCCGCGGCTCCGCCCGCGTGAATGAGTGTTCCCGGGAAAAAAAGTAGCCTATGTGTTAATCCAAGACATAATCTACCCGTGTGCCAAATTTCATCGAAATCCGTTCAGTAGTTTTTGCATGAAAGAGTAACAAACATCCATACATCCATACTTACAAACTTTCGCGTTTATAATATTAGTAGGATAAGTAAGTTCAACTTACAGCGAACTACTGCTGATTAAGACTATATTAATAACTTATTAATATTACTCAATAAACACACATGAACCTTACTCATCTATTAATTTTTTATAATCAACAGCCGCCAATAATGTTTTGGCGGCATATCGCAGTTGTTCTTTTTGATTTTTGAACTGACGGAACGGAAACACTAGGCCGGGACTGGAATAAACTACCACCGGATCGCGATACTCCAAGTAAGCTGTGTTCAACCACCATTCTTCGAGCCAGTTTAGATGTTTTTCAGCTCTCTTCTCAAGCAAGCTCTGAAAATTAGTCAATACAAAATATAAATTATTAATTTAAATATTATTTTTACAGGACTATTATTCTATGGGACTATTGATATCAAGTTAACTACTGCAATATAAATTAAAATCAGTTTCAAGATATTTAAGAAACCAATCTATTGTAATAATTTTAAGAATAAATATCACTGAATACAATTTTTGGTATTTAGTAATCAAGGTTCTGCTCGGTAGCAAATCTTTAAGAGAAATTATGACAAAACCAGAAAGCCATGAAAACTTTATTTTGCAATGTTTAAATACATTGATTTTTTATAAACGAAACTGTACCTATATTAGAAATCTATCACGAATAATTATAGTTTCCGTATAATATACTACACCTGTAGCTTTCTTCCAACACCCCCTTCAGAAACAAAGTCTTTTACTATGGATGTTGTAACAGCAAATTCTTCATCATTTAAGTGTGGTCTGACTGTTTTCAAATATTTAGTCAATGTGTCTTCTAGTTTCGGAACTGGTAAACTTGGCAAATTTTGGACATTTGCCTTGGTACTTGTATAATTGCTTAAAACTTGGTAAGAACTAGCGTACGGCTCCAAGAAAAAGGTCCGGTATCCAACCTGTAATAATATTATAATCATAAGATCAACGATAATATAGTAAGTATGCATAGATAATTTAATTTATTATATCAAGGCACGCAAACATTGTATCTTGTAAATATGTTATTTATCAAAACAAATTTTCTTTTAATAAGTTAATTGTTTCTCAAAACAAGGACATTATAAAGTATAGATTTAAGTACGATACTTTTGTTTGTGGCTCTGCACGTGTATATTTTTTTTTTTTCGTTAAGTATAAAAAATTGCCTACGCATATAATAATATGGAAATTATGTATCTGTGTACTGAATTTCATCCAAGTCTTGAAATCTGAATAACACACACTCACACTCTCACGCCTTTTATCCCCGAAGGCGTAGGCAGAGGTGTAACTAATGCACCCAATTTTCGCCGTGCGTATTCCGTCCCATGATGTGATAGGGGGCGAACCTATCGCCATATCGGGCACAAATCCGGATAACTTTCACATTTATTATACTATTAAAGTGAATTACCATTTTAGCAATGCTGCGTAGCATTATAACCCTGTAACAAACATTCAAGTTAACAAAAAAAAACTTACGCTTATTAAATTATAAGTAATTAATTGATATACACACGCACACACTCACACACACACACACACATACTCTCATGCCTTTTATCCCCGAGCGGTAGAGGCGCAACTAGTGCACCACCTTTTCGCCTTCGTATTCCGTCCCATGATATGATAGGGAGCCTAATATCGCCATATCGGGCACAAATTCGAGATTCCAAGCTGATACTGATTAGTAAAACCCGATTTTGCTCGCCCCGGGGATCGAACCAGAGACTTCAGCATTGTCGTACCGTACATACATGATACAACTTTGCCAACATATCTCAAAAGTAAAAAAAATTGGGTTGTATTGATGAATACGTTTAATATATGTTGGTAACACCATAATCTCTTACACATTTTATAGAAAAATATATTTTATACTATGTTCGTCATAATGTTTTTGTGTCTTCAGCGATTATTTTTAACTCCGTGGCATTGGCGTAGCTACCGCTCTAGGAGCCGTATCAATGATACGGCCTACGGGGCCCCCGAACTCTAGGGGCCCCTCTTAGCGCGTATGCTAAACTTAAGCGGTCACTCAAAAGCTCGGAGACCTCCTTTTTGTTCCCGCTTTATAGGCCCCCAGATGTGGGACATGGCATGTACTTAAAAACGGTATAAATTTGGCGTTGGAAGGGCCCCCAACAAAATATTGATATAGGGCTCCTATATGGTAAGCTACGCAACTGCCCATGGTCTAATTAAAAGGCTTTTTATGAATTCGATTGCGTATAGTTTCGGAATAGTCCCATTTTGATTTCATTGGTATAGAACCTCGGACCTCGAAGATGCCGAGAGGAGAACTCCTCAAATCAAATATGATTTTGATGATTTTTTGGTTGGGTTCAATATAGCACCATAATACTACGATATTAAGAATATAGTTGTAGGTAAGACCTGGCACTTCGAATATGCAGAGGGGACCTTCTCAAAATAAAATAGAATGATAATGATTCTTTTGGGTTCAATTATATGTGTTTTATTTTTTGTAACTAACAAACAAGGAATAAATAAAAATGTTTTATGCTGATAAATATTTAATTTAAACTATTACAAACTGGGTATTTTTATACATCAATGTACAGTCAGCAGCATAAGTATCACTCTATAAAATATACAAAACACAATTAACAAAGAATATTACATTTTTATGTTTATTTATGGCATTGAATGACGAGACGAGCATGCCGTTCACCTGATGGTAAGCGATACGACCGCCCATAAACAGTAGCAACACCATACAGCACCGTGAGTTACAAAGTACTGTGTGGCATTCCACTGCGCTCGTCATCCTGAGACATAAGATGTTAAGTCTCATCATGTCCAGTAGTTACACTGGCTACAATGTCCTTCAAACCGAAACACAACAGTGCATGCACATTGCTGCTGGGCGGTAAAAATAGACATTGAGGTGGTACCCACCCAGACGGACTCTAACATATGAGAGACCTACCATCAGTGTTTTATAAAACCTACCTATTCTTATTAACCTGTATATAAAGTTCACAATTTTTTGGAGTGTAGTGTTTTTGGAGTCGCTTTTCTTTTTTGTTAAATATTATAGTTTTAATTAAGTAAGTACTTTTTCCTTTCCAGATCCTTGCTCAACACCAATAAGTTGTACCTACATTCTACAGAATTGTTCACTCTTTACTGGACACACATTATATAGCACTGTAAAGTTTAATGAATATTGTGCTTGGTTACATTAATTGTATAATATTATAGTTATGACAAATTAAGCTGGCCGGTATGACAGTTCAATTTCTTCGGGACGTGATAACTTTGTGAGAAAGTCAAAATTTTTTTTTTAGTCGACTACATAATTACACATACTTATGATGTTTTCCATACATTATGACAAAGAGCTTCACTTACGTAACATATTTGAATTAATATTGTAAAAATATACTGAAATAAAGAATATAATCTTAATCGTTATATCAAAGCGACGCTTTTTACTGCAGTTTATGAGCGTAGTGTTGGGAAAGTTTTAAATCGCTTGGCAACCAAACGTAACCGATTACTGAATAAAATCGAAGCTTTAGAGGAAATAAAGACACTGCTCTGAATTAAAAAATTATATTTAATGTATATTTTACAAACAGTTTCTAACAATGCGCTAGATATATTTAAAAAAATAACAAATTTTATACTCGGAGTCAGAAAACTAAGATCTCCAAAGTAAATCATTTAAACCGTAGCACTATATTTGTTATTTTATTTTCAGAACACACTCGTGATTATCTCTTTGTAATGACTAATAACCAACTTAAAAGTTATGAAAGGATAGTGAAATTTTATCGGAAAATCAAAATAAACGACTAACAATAACTAACTACTACTGCAATAACAAAAAAACTTCTGGTTGTAATAGTATGTAAGACTTAATTATAATCTTAACTCTTTTTACTAACGATAATAAACTCCTTGAATAAAAAATCGAAAATATTCAAGAATCGGTTATTTGGAGCAACCGATAGGGAATATGCAAGTGATTTAAATTAACTTGATTATTTTATCCCCGATACACTGTGGTCCTGATGTTACACCTAAACCATTATTTTATTATTTAGTTTGTATTTAGTTGGAGAAAACTTTATTAAAAAAGCGTAAGTTATGCGCGCGAAATTTAAATTCCCGAAACGCATCACCATTGCTCGAAACGAAACGTGACGTCAAAGAGCGCGTTATGGGATTTATATTCATACTTTGCTAGCTTAGAGCATTTAGGTTTGCTAGTCGTATTTGAAAGAAAAATTGATTTTATATGTATTCTGTAGCGTTTTCTATTACCTAGTGCGATTTTGATACATAGTGATGCTAGGAATTATAAAGAACAGTGACAGAAAGTGGTTTTGTAAAAGCACAACCGAATACCACCACCACCATACCAGCCCTGTATTGTATACTGCCCACTGCTGAGCACGGGCCTCCTCTACAACTGACAGGGTTTAGGCCTTAGTCCACCACGCTGGCCTGGTGCGGGTTGGCAGACTTCACATACCTTCGACATTCCTATAGAGAACTCAGATATGCAGGTTTCCTCACGATGTTTTCCTTCACCGTTAAAGCGAGCGATAATTCACAAAGAATACACACATAACTTTTTAAAAAAGTCAGAGGTGCGTGCCCTTAGGTTTTGAACCTGCGGAGATTTGTCTCGGCAGTCCGTTCCACTCCCAATTAGGCTATCGCCGCTTCTACAGCCGAATAATCTACGAAAATATATCCTTTTATGATGGCAGCATATTTTGCATCAAATCCAGATTTGACGTCCACCTTGGTCAAAAGAGTAAAATTGGAAACGTAATTATTGTAATAAGTATGTGATATTAGTTATTAGTTATTTTGCACATGTGCACACAGTAATACTTAGCTAAGCATAACCTCAAATGTTGTTAACATTCACCTAGCTTTATTACTAGAGTTTAATGAATGTTATGTGTGAAGTGTTAAATTATTTGATGGAGAAATAGATACCTAACGAAATAGATGACAAAGCGAATCTTTTTTCTGTGTTATGCTCTACTGAGTTTTCTTCCGCCTTTTATGCCTACAAAATGTACAAAACTTACTTCCAATTCACACCATGTTAACTGTCAAAATATAATATACTTAGGTACAGTCAGCCACAAAAGTCACTGAACAAAACAAACCCACGAAAATGGTTCAACACCTCAAAAATATAATGTCGTTGATCACTTCTCGCCACATATGTCACTGATACATTCAAATCAAAAATATTGATGAACAACCTACAAATCAAAATGGCTGAATACGCACATACTATTCGTATATTTCCGGCAACATCACGACTGGCATGTTTCTAAATTCGTTAAATAGAAGAGCAGCAATGTTATTTCGTCTTTGTCATTTCGTGCGTGACGTAAGAGGGGTGTCATTTGTTTTAAGGTTGAACAATGACAGTTGCAGAATCATATAAATAAAATTTTGATTTATTGATACTAAAGAAATCTATACAAATAAGTCAGACTGGCATATCTGTCTGTAATTTAGAAATAACTAAATATTTATGGTGTTTCATATTCTAAATTTTAATTGCAGTCTACATTAATTTACTGCAATTTGATAGTACCGAACCCAAAAATACACAATGATGGGGGTTTCGTAAGCATGTAGTCAACTTTTCTAGCTGAAATACAAGCTATTATAAGGAAATAAAAGGTATCGGGTGACCGTAGCCATATAACATTAAAACATTCCATAGGTTTACGTCGTCATACATTAGTGAAATATAAACTTCATAATTGGCTGACCTGACCTGAATGCAGATCTTTTCAACAAATTAAACCGACTTCCCAATAACTGCATTCGATTCGTCTTTAACCTTCGTAAATATGATCATGTCTCTGCTTGTCATTCTGATCTCAAATGGTTGCCCATTCGCGAGCGCCGTAATTTGCGTGCTCTTACTACTCTCTTTTCTTTACTTATGTCTACCACTACGCCTTCCTACTTAACCGCATACTTTCAATACCTTAACTCAAACCATGTGAGAAATCTACGTTCTTCAAATAATCTTTTACTACTTTGTCCCTCTCACACCTCTGACTTCGTTCATTCTTCTTTTCCCGTCCAAAGTGTCCTACTCTGGAATTCACTCCCCCTGGGAATAAGAACATCTACAAATCGTTATGTGTTCAAAAAGAAGGTTCGAGAACTACTATCAGCAAAATTGGCGTGATTATCATCACTTATATAGTATATATTGTATAATATTTATGTATATGTTATTTATTATCTATTTATACGTATATTTATTAGTATTTTGTTAGTTTGTTTTATTCGTATTTTTTTCATTTTATTCATAGGTTTATTCAGTAGTATGTATATTTTGAAGACATTTTATCCCATAATTTACGCACCTGCCTTCTTGTATCTCTGCACCACTTTAGGTTGACTGGTAGAAAATGCCTATGGCATTAAGTCCGCCTTTACTCCATGTATAAAGTGTAAATAAATAAATAATTTATATTTTTTATAAAATATGTATTACCTAGATACTTTTCATGTAAATGAACACGGCAATGCCTATTTAACATCCGATTAGAGTAGGTTTGTTACGTGTTTGCGTTCGACTTGGCAAAAATCCCACGACTTTCGTATGGTATCGCGTCGCCAGTGATTAATCGGCTTTATATTCAATAGCGTTTTTAGCGATATTTTTAATTTTTGACAGCATTGTAGTGCAGTAGACGATGAACTGGCTGTAGTATGTGGCTGGCTGTGGCTGGTCATGGCCATCTCTAGTCCTTTAAAACTCAAATAAAAAAAAAATAAAAAAAAATGAAGGTTATGAAAAATTGCAGGCTCACTACGGCGGCTACTTTATCCACATTTAAAGTGGACTTCTGCCATGTCCGGGGTCTACATAGCAACATCGACGCCGTCCACTACCACCTTGAGACGGCGCGGCCTGCCCTGCTCTTTTTAACGGAGACTCAAATATTGACCCCTGATGACGTTTCGTACCTAAACTACCCCGGCTATGTGCTAGAGCACTGTTTCCTACGTAAAGCCGGGGTGTGCGTCTTCATCAGGGGAGATATTTGCTGTCGCCGCCTTCAGGACCTCGAGCATCGGGATCTGTCAATTTTATGGCTATGCGTAAATCAAGGAGGTCGTACCCGCGTCTACGCATGCCTCTACAGGTCCCATGCCAGTGAAGCGGGATCTGCTCATCTAATTGAGAACGTCCAAGTGGGGACTGACCGTGCTCTCGAACAGTACCCATCCGCGGAGGTGGTGGTCCTTGGTGACTTCAACGCTCATCATAAAGAGTGGTTGGGGTCTCGGACTACCGACCTCTGGGGTAGGTCTGTTTACGAGTTGGCCTTGGCATATGGCTTTTCACAGCTGGTGACACAGCCCACCCGTGTGCCAGACATTGAGGGCCATGAGCCCTCTCTTTTGGATCTGCTGCTGACCACAAACCCCGATGGATACAGTGTCATGGTCGATGCCCCTATAGGTTTATCTGACCACTGCCTGATCCGGACGTCGGCCCCTGTGGATCATACTAGCCGCCCACAAGCGTCTGGTTCCCGCAGGGTCTGGCGGTATGGGTCAGCGGATTGGGATGGACTCCGTGAATTCTTTGCGTCCTTCCCATGGAGGCGATACTGTTTCTCCTCCGATGATCCCGACACCTGTGCGGACTGCGTCAGGGATGTGGTGATATTGAGGATGGAAATGTTCATTCCCAACACCACAATACCGATGGGGCGCCGTAGTCGGCCTTGGTACAATAGTGCCTGTGCCACCACTGCGCGCCTCAAACAGTCCGCATACTTGTCTTGGCAAGTCGCCAGTAGGTTTCGGGCTCCTAACACCAAAGAGGAGAAGCGGAAGTTCAATATCGCCTCCAGATTCAACAAGAGGGCTATCGCTAAGGCCAAGGCAGACCACATTTGCCGGTTTGGTGAGCGTCTAGAGAGCTATCCGACAGGTAGTCGAGCTTTTTGGTCGCTTGCCAAGTCCGTACAAGGCAATTTCTGCCAGCCCAGTCTCCCGCCACTGCGGAAGTCTGACAACAGTCTGGCTCATAGTGCAAAGGAGAAAGCCGATGTGTTGGCTGAATCCTTTGCCTTAAACTCGACTTTGGACGACGGTGGAGCCGCACCACCGGAAATTCCCAGATGTGAGTGCTCCCTGCCTAAAATCCGCATCACCCAGCGTGCTGTCAGGCGGGAGCTCCGGCTCCTTGATGTCCATAAGTCGAGTGGGCCTGACTGTATTCCCGCAGTGGTTCTTAAGACGTGCGCCCCTGAGTTGACTCCCGTTCTAACGCGTCTATACCGTCTATCTTACGACACCAGCCAGGTTCCATCTTCGTGGAAGACTGCTCGTGTCCATCCAATCCCCAAAAAGGGTGACCGGTCGGACCCTGCTAATTACAGGCCGATAGCGATCACGTCCTTGCTCTCTAAGGTCATGGAGCGAGTTGTTAATGCTCAGCTCCCGAGGTACCTTGAGGATCACCAGCTGATTAGCGATCGTCAATACGGTTTTCGCAGTGGTCGTTCGGCTGGTGATCTCCTTGTGTACCACACGCACCGCTGGGCGGAGGCCGTGGAGAGCAAGGGCGAGGCTATAGCTGTCGGTCTGGATATAGCGAAGGCGTTCGACAGGGTATGGCACAGAGCTCTTCTAGCGAAGTTACCATCTTATAGAATACCCGAGGGACTCTGTAAGTGGATTGCCAGCTTCCTGGATGGTCGGAGTATTACAGTCGTCGTCGACGGCTGCAGCTCTATGACCAAATCCGTTAATGCTGGTGTTCCACAAGGCTCGGTGCTATCGCCCACGCTCTTCATTCTGCATATCAATGACTTGTTGGATTCCATTGACAACATGCATTGCTATGCAGATGATAGTACGTGTCATGCGCGATACATCGGCAAACAGAATATCCCTCGGCGCACAGTCGAAGAAAGACGGTCACAACTTGTGTCTGAAGTCGGAAGCTCTCTGGGGCGGGCTTCCGAATGGGGTGAAAGGAATCTCGTCCAATTCAACCCGTCGAAGACACAAGTTTGCGCGTTCACTGCCAAGAAGGACCCATTCGTCATGGCGCCACAGTTCCAAGGAGTTACTCTCCATATGTCGAATAGCATTGGGATCCTCGGCGTCGAAACTGCGAGTGACGTCCAGTTTAGGAGTCATTTGGAGGACAAAGCCAAATTGGCTAGCAAAAACTTGGGGATCCTGAACAGAGCCAAGCGATACTTCACGTGCGGCCACAGACTGGCGCTTTATAAAGCGCAAGTCCGGCCGCACGTGGAGTACTGCTCACACCTCTGGGCAGGGGCACCCAAACACATGCTTAACCCACTTGACTCCTTACAACGACGGGCACTTCGCATCGTCGATGATCCCAACCTCACGGACAGAGTTGAGGCGCTGAGTATGCGGAGGGACATTGGTTCTCTCTGTGTATTTTACCGCCTCTTCCATGGGGAGTGCTCTGAGGAACTGTTTAATATGGTGCCCGCCTCGCCTTTTTACCATCGAACCACTCGCCATCGCAGTGGAGTTCATCCATACTACGTTGAATCCATCCGTAGTAGCACGGTGCGTTTTCAACGGTCTTTCCTGCCGCGCACGTGCAAGCTTTGGAATGAACTCCCTGCATCGGTGTTTCCCGAGCGCTATGACTTGTCCTTATTCAAACGAGGTTTAAAAAGAGTGCTCACCTCCCGGTAGGCAACGGTTTGGCTGTGCCTCTGGCATTGCTTTAGTCCATGGGCGGCGGATGCTGCTTACCATCAGGCGGACCACTCGCTCGTTTGCCTACTAAGGCATTAAAAAAAAAAAAAAATACGAGATGCCATGGGTTCGATTCCTGCACTGAGAACTATTGTTTCGTTTATTTATTTATTATTATGTATTAATTCACAGCGTCGGTGGCGTAGTTGTATTACGGTATGACTGCAATGCTGAGGTCTTGGATTCGATTCCCGGGTCGGGCAAAGTGATATTGGTTTTTTTAAATTCAGTATTAGCCCGGAGTTTGGTATTTGTGCCCGATATGGCGATAGGCTCGCCCCCTATCACATCATGGGACGAAATCCGCACGGCGAAAACAGGGTGCACTAGTTGCACCTCTGCCTACCCCTTCGGGGATCAAAGGCGTGAGTGTGTGTGTGTGTGTGTGTGTGTGTGTGTGTGTGTGTGTGTGTGTGTGTGTGTGTGTGTGTGTGTGTGCGTATTATGTATTGATCGCGGCACGAGATGTTAATCTAGGACATAGTCCAAATTTATTTGGTACTAGCTTTAAAAATTTAAAAAGTTTTTACGGGATAAAAGTCCCGCTTTATATTTTCCGGGATAAAAAGTAGCCTATGTGTTAATCCAGGACATGATCTACCCGTGTGCCAAATTTCATCGAAATCCGATTGGTAGTTTTTGTGTGAAAGAGTAACAAACATCCATACATCCATACTTACTAATTTTCGCGTTTATATTATTAGTAGGATGTCTAACATCAACAGTATGCGTTTAAAACGAATTTTAAGAAAAATATTTTGCGTGCGCAAAAATAATTAGAACGCTTTGATGTAGCACAATATAATTTGTAAAAAAATGGTTTGTTGGATAAAAATCTCTATTTAGAAAAATCTACACTTGTAAGAAATGCATCAAAGAATCTTACAATAAAACTTTGTGAAGATAATAAAATCTAATTCAATTCGTATTTTATAAAAGTTAATCGCGTGTTCATCTTTTTTTGTGTCCATGGTGGTCACCGATATTTACACTGTGAGTGTGTTCAGTCACTTTTATTTCCCCGTTATTCAACAATATTTTTGATTTTAACGTGTTCAGACACTTATTTGGCGGTAACTGATCAACGACATTTGATGTTAAGGGTGTCTTATATTTCTGTGGTTTTGTTTTTGTTAAGTGACTTTTGTGGCTGACTGTACATTAAAATGATCTTCACGACAGCGTAAACGCGATATTGAGGATTCTTTATCTCTTCTCATAAAATAACACCATTGTTTACGTATTTTCGCATCTCTTAGAACAGAAAAAAGCATTTTATCTGTGCTTATAATAGTGTTTTGCACATTGGTACCAGGCAATATCTATAAAATGGTTTTTTAGCTTCTTCTATAACTTATCAGCGATTTAAACTGAAAAACCTTCAATCATTACCTTCTATGCATACAATAAATAACACTGAACGTGCTCTGTGACGTCATCCGAAGCGCGCGAAAAATGGGGGCGTTCGAACATGTCAAATTTAATCGACATTTTATATATTATTTAAAAAAATAATTACTACACTTCCAACAATATTTATATTTTTTACTTTATTATAACGAAGAAAAAACTGGATTAAACAAATAAAAAAAAATATGCATATTCCCTAGGGTTTTCCGTGAAGTGTCAATAAATTGTCATAGCGGCCAGCTTAGTTTGTCTAAACTATACTAGACTTCTGCTCGCGGCTTCGCCCGCGTGAAAAAGTTTTTCCGGGATAAAAAGTAGCCTATGTGTTAATCCAGGACATGATCTACCCGTGTGCCAAATTTCATCGAAATCTGTCCAGTAGTTTTTTAGTTTATTCGTTACAAACATACTAACATACAAATCTTTTCTCTTTATAATATTAGTATAGATAATTATGTTAAGACATATATATTTATATATATATATTTATTGTAAAGGTAATTGTGACGTTACCTACAATTTTTGCTATAAATGCACAGAGCGTTTGACAATTTGAGGAGTTCCGGCCCGCGTGCCGACGAAAGCAACGGATAGGATTAGGTTAAACACCAATCTTCCGCACTAATCGCTAATGTCTCATCCTCTCCCAGTGACCGTCCTGAGTCGAGGTCCGTAACACGTTAGTGGGTTGCCCTCAGCATGGTCACTTAAATTAACGGGTTACGAGCGCCTATTGCACTCACCCTAAAGTCCGGTGTGGCCAGAAAAGCTGACCTTTGTCAGGCTACTGGCAGATTAACCCGCGATAAAATAAACAATTCGGGGCAGTTGATCATTGACTTTTGTGCTGGTCGGATGTTTGGTGAAATCTTTGTGAAAGTATTTCTGTAAATCAGTGGAGGTGATGGTGGCTATTTTTATTTAAATCAAAACCATTGCAGTTTCTAATTATTAGTTATAATATAAGTTTCTTTGTATTTCAGTATGAGATCATTAAATATAGTACACTAACCCACTAACCCAACCCAACCCAATCAATATTGATAATCGATCATTATCAGCAAAAAGTTATTTTACTTGTCTAAATTACTTTTTTATCTGTATTATTATCACCACTGTTACTATCAAAACGAAATTATAAAAACAACAAAGCTATCAGGTAACAGACAAACTGGCTTTTGCATACCCTATCTATACTAATATTATAAAGAGGAAAGATTTGTATTTCTGTATGTTTGCAACGAATAAACTCAAACACTACTGGACCGATTTTAAAAATTATTTCGCCATTGGAATGCTACATTATTCCTGAGTAACATAGGCTACTTTATATCCCGGAAAAGCTTAAACCGGGACTTTTATCCCGGATTTTCTTTTCTCTCGAGTGGAGCCGTCAGGGCCAAACCACATAGCCGATTTCAATGAAATTTGGTATGGAGATAGTTTAAGACCCTGGGTAGGACCTAGGCTACTTTTCATCCCGGGAAAATATAAACCGGGCATTTTATCCCGGAAAATCGTATTCTGTGAGTGGAACCGCAAGAAAATAAATATGGAGATAGTTTGAGATCCAGAGGAGAACATAGGCTACTTTTATCCTAGAAAAACAAACCGGGAATTTTTCCCAGATTTTATTTATTTATTTTTTAAGGAACAAAAAACAGTTAAATACACATTGAGAATTGTAGAACTATAGTATGGACAATCTTAGCTGGCCGGTATGACAATTTATTGACACTTCACGGAATACTATGTGTAGGGAAGAGAACAAAAAATCGGTTGCTCCAAATAACCGATTCTTGAATGCAATCAATTTTTTATTCAAGGAGTTTATAATCGTATGTAAAAAGAGTTAGATAATTCAATCTTACACATTACAATCAGTTTAAAGCTCTAAGCAATCAGGTGTATTTGTATTACAATAGTTAGTTATTGTTATAGTTCGGACAAACTAAGCTGGCCGGTATGACAATTCATTTTTTTCCCGACGCCATAACTGTGAGAACGTCTACCCAAAAAATTCAAAACCGTGTCATGTCATACCGGCCATATTAGTTTGTCCCTACTATAGTCGTTTTGATTTTCCGATATATTTTCACAATTATCCTTTCTTAAATTTTAAATTGGTTATTAGTTATTATAAAAAAATAATAACGAGTGTGTACTGTGTACTGAAAATAAAATAACAAATATAGAGCTACGGTTTAATTATTTACTTTGGAGATCTTCGTTTTCTTTCTTTGAGTCTGAAATGTGTAATTTTTTAAAAATATCTAACGCATTGTTCAAAACTGTTTGTAAAATGTACTTAAAACATAATTTTTAAATTAACAGCAGTGTTTTTCGAAAGTTTCGATTTCTTTCTGAAATCGGTTACGTTTGGTTGCAAAGCGATTTAAAACTTTCTCAAAACTACACTAATAAACTGCAATATACAACATTGTAAAAGCGTCGCGTTGATATAAGACTCAACATTATATTCTTTATTTCAGTATATTTTTACAATATTAATTCAAATATGTTCCATAAGTATGATACTCTTTGTTATAATATATGGAGTATATGATAAGTATTTATAATTATGTAGTTGACTTTTGAATTTTTGGGTTTTTTTTGGTTCTCACAAAGTTATCGCGTCGCGAAATATTTGAATTGTCATACCAAATATTTATATTTATTTATTGTCCCCTTTAGTCAGGAGTATAAGAATTAACATCCCATATTTATTTTCCAGGCTTAAGATATTCCCATACCAAATTTATTGACAATCAGTTCAGCGGTTTAGTTTCTCCCTCCTTTTACTCCCTTAAATAGGAGTTAATAAAAAAATTAACATCCAATATTTGTTTTCAAAGTTCAATATATCCCAATACCGAATTTCATTGCAATCGGTTCAACGGTTTAGCATCTCCCCCCTTCTCTAACCCCACAAGTTTGGCGTTGCTAAAAAAACTGAATACCCCAATTTCATTTTTAGAGCTCATACTATACAAATCCAAAATTTCATCCAAATCGGACGAGCCGTTGCCGAGAAACCATAATATCGGCTAACGAAGCATTTCTAAGTAGTTTATATCTTTTAAACGGGCTTCTTGAAGGTCAAGGTCAAAAGTCATATAAGGTCTTTAGCTAACGTATAACAATACCAGGATAGCTAATTTCAGACAAATAGTTGCTAGATGTATTTATGCCCATGTGTCATTATGGTCAAAATACGCACTTTTCATTAATTAATATCTTTGGAACGGTTTCCTTCAAGGTCAAGGTAAAAAGTAGTTTGGAATCTTTAACTATCGTATAATAATGCTGCATAGAAAAAAATTACAAATTAATTTATTTAAGGTATATTATAGCCTGTGTCAAAGTATGGGCTAAACATTCACTTTTACTTACCTTATATCTTCTAAACGGGCACGGCCGGGGTCAAAGTCAAATGTCATATGGCTTGGGTAGGGCCTAAGTTACAATACCTGAAAGTTTCAGCTTTACATCTTAATATGGAAAAAAGTTATGAGGCAAACAAAAGTCGTTTTCATACATTGAAAACCTTCAAAGTCCATTTTCTTCATTTTTTGAGATAAAAACTGTCCAAAATTACAATAATATTTAATGTTCCAATGATATTCACAATACTGCATACTCAGATTTGAGAAACCTCGTAATTTTTTTTTCGAAATTCCTATGAAAGGGAGACCCGTTTTCCCGCCCACTAGCCGATGCGTCCGCGTATAACGGTGTTGATACATGCCTAATTATATTTATAAGTTCGTCTACTATAACACTAACTTGTAAACCCTACTTAGCTGTAATAGTTTTCCTTTTAACTTCGTTCAGTGTACACTTGATTTTAACAAAAATTTGGCCTTTAAAACTTAATATTTCACAAACGAATCTATAATAGAAAAATAATGTTCACACACCCACAAGTTTTGAAAGACCTATCTAACGACAACCCACGCAATGGGATAGACGAGAGAAAATAATCTAGATTTCTGTAGGTTAGTACTATTTTTTTTCTTTAACGCGTTAGTTATTTAATATCTCTGAAATACAAAATAGTAAAGAAAATCTGAAATAATATACAAATACCCACTTTATACAGTATTCATCAATATTTAGTAGTCAATTTTAAAGCGTCAAAACTTCTTGATCGTCGTATACCGTTCGCTTGGTTCGCCGCAACATTCAGCAAAAAAAAACGGACAAAAAAATTTAATTCCAACCGAATTAAAAAAATCAAAGTCGTAATTTCATAAAACTGAATACGCCATATAGCGCAGCGATAGCCTAGTTGGGAGTGGAACGGACTGCCGAGACGAATGTCTGCAGGTTCAAAACCCAAGGGCACACACCTCTGACTTTTCTAAAAAAAAAGTCATGTGTGGATTCTTTGTGATTTAGCTCGCGTTAACGGTGAACGAAAAAAACATCGTGAAGAAACCTGCATACCTGAGAAGTTCTCTGAATTTCGAAGGTATGTGAAGTCCGCCAACCCGCACTAGGCCAGCGTGGTGGACTAAGGCTAAAACTCTCTCAGTTGTAGAGGAGGTCCGTGCTCAGCAGTGGGCAGTATATAATACTGGGCTGATTTTATTGTATCCAAATTGACGTTTCATCTCATGACTTGAAATAAATAAAAACGATGAAGTATTAATTGTTTCACTCACTCTCTTACAGAAGCTGAATTGAAGAATGATCTGATTGAAGAATTATCCGCGATGCATAATATGATGTTTTCCAACTTTTAATTTAGTTCGATATAGTTATTATAATTAACTTGAGCTATTTGCCAAATTTTCTCCAAAGATACCTGGTACCTACTAATTTTTTGCATTTTTTGAGATGTGATGAATGAGTGAAACACACTACGTGTTTTTGGAGAATACGTGGCAAATAGTAATTTTATGCCATAAAAATGTAATGTAGGATGCTACATTACTCCTGAGTGCTATAGGCTTTTAATCCCGGGAATACTTTTTCACACGGGCGAAGCCGCGAGCATCACCTACTTCATATATATTTTAGAGTGGACGATAGCCTAGTTGGGAATGGAACGGTCTACCGAGACAATGTCCGGAGGTTCAAAACCCAGGGCACACACCTCTAACTTTTCGAAATTACGTATGTATTGTTTATCGATTATCGTTCGCTTTAAAGGTAACGGAAAATATTGTGAGGAAACCTACATACCTGAGAATTCTCCATAAGCATCTCGAGAGTGTGTGAAGTCTGCCAACCCGCACTAGGCCAGCGTGGTGGACTAAGGCCTAACCCCTCTCAGTACTGGAGGAGGTCCGAGCTCAGCAGTGGGCAGTATATAATACAGGGCTGATTGCATTGCGTTACATTGAAATTTATATATTATTCTTTTTATGTTTTAGTTTTCCTCGTGACCCAATACGATTTCAAGAATGGACATCAATCGTCTCCCAACAAAGATGTGAAGATTTTTTAAGCCAAATCAATCAAGCATCGTTTGTTCGGTACATTTTTCTGACGAAGACGTGTATGTCACTACAAAAGTACGGTGCAACTCGTGTAGCCACAGTTAGGGCGAGCAAGGATAGCTTTAGAATTATTATTATAAATTATTAATTTAGCTTTGTGCTCCCTGTGGTTCAACTGTACGTGATACCCAGTCAATACTTATAACCCATGGTTGCTCGTAGGCCTAGGATACCTAGCGGCTGTGGTTATTAGATTCACAGCCGATGTCCAGAACCCCGTGGGCGTAGTTCTTTGTCTAATTTGCATATATCGTTTAATTTTGCTCAACCCGCTCATGTCAGATAGGACAGAAGGTAGGCGTAACTCGCTTGATTCTTTTTCTCTTAATAGTAGATTTGCTTTAACGGTGAAAAAAAAAAACATCGTGAGGAAACCTGCATACCTCAGAAGTTCTCCATAAGAATTTCGAAGGTATGTGAAGTTTGCCAACCCGCACTAAATATTGTTGTTGACAACGAAATTCCTGACAAAAGTTTAGCATGGGCATAAGGGTCGATATTCAATGATTATTGCAAAATACGGAAATTCGTGTTTGTTTGGTTTTTAACACGCTTTTATTAGCTTCAGACGTATGTGTGTATGCAATGGAAACTTTGAACATGATTTTGACCCAATAAAATATTTATGACTATTGACACCATGCACCCCACGCTTTTATTACAATTTTTTTTTCTTATTCACATTATTCTTAAACCGTCAACGCCCGCTTATATATAGATATAAGCGTATTTTCCTACATACTCGGACACCGGTGTTCACCGCGGGCGTTGACGGGTTAATTCAAATTTATTATTTTTAATTCTAATGATATTTGATCATCAATCTTATCTTATCTTAATCTTAATCTTATCTTAATAATATATATAAATCTCGTGTCACAATGTTTGTCCTCAATGGACTCCTAAACCACTTAACCGATTATAATAAAATTCGCACACCATGTGCAGTTCGATCCAACTTGAGAGATAGGATAGTTTAAATCTCAAATTATACTCGCAATTTTAATTTATTGCTAATTATTTGTCTGTTATTATTTGACAGTCACAATTATCTGTTAACTCCAAATGATTCTAACAGATGTCGATACCTTTCGACTGGGTTGAGTAAGTAATCAATAGATGGCGCTGCTATGGTAAATCTACGAACGTGTCATATAAGCTACGGGTAGATTATGTATACTTTTTATACCGGGAAAATATAAAGCGGGACTCTTATACCGGGAAAACTCATTCACGCGGGCGGAGCCGCGGGCAAAAGCTAGTATAGATATATAATTATCATTTATAATATTGCCAATCTCTAAAGATTATACTATCGGAGCAGAAAGGATTGTATGATCTTTCTTTCTGTCAAAACAAATGCTCATGTTGTGAAACAGACAAGCGTTTAAAATTTATTTATATGTGCGTTCATAACAAAATGGTATTGAATGTATTAAATGGTATAATATAATGTGTGTTGTACTGCATATGTAGTAGTTACGCAATTCTACATATGAATTCAGCACACGGCACGTCCCACCTAGATAGTCTAAGCCTACTTCTGTACGAAACTAACTTTAAAATTCTGAGTTACCATTGCATTTCTGACATTTATGAAAAACCAGACTAAACGTGCCTTGCTCGCGTTTAAAAACCTACTTTATGTGGTAGGCGTAAGATCGAATTTGTGTTTAGACAATAAAAAATTGTAATTGTTTGTTTCTTTTTTTAGTTTGACTTATCGACGACACTTATTGATGTCTTATTGTGATTACTTATTGATGTATTGACCTACTCGTCTTAATTTTTATCAGCAGCCCTGAGCCTACTCTGTATATTTTCCAGTAAATCTGCAAATGATGACAAATTCCGATGACACAGATAGGTCATAGAGGTAAGAAATTTTCGCTGTACTTTCTCTAGATTTTCCACATACTTATTGTAGTGAGGATTCCACGCTACCGCAGCATACAGCAATTGGGGTCTAACTAGGGACTTGTAAAGGTGGATATAGGTGCTCACTTGTTTAAAATCAATTGTGTACATCATTACAAATCCATACATACAATAAGCGTTATTAATTACTAACATTGCGCGCGGCTTCGCCCACGTGAAAAAGTTTTTCCGGGATAAAAAGTAGCCTATAGCACTCAGGAGTGATGTAGCTTCCTATTAGTGAAAGAATTTTCAAAATCAGTCCAGTAGCTCCTGAGATTAGCACGTTCAAACAAACAAACAAACTCTTCAGCTTTATAAGGACTTTTATCCGGGAAAACCGTTTCTTTCAGGTGGATCTGTGAGAAAATAAGAATGAACATAGTTTGAGGTCCAGGGGAGGACATAGGCTACATTTTATCTCGGAAAAATATAAACTGGGACTTTTATCCCGGAAAATATTTTCTTGCAGGTGGAACCAGGAAAGAATAAGTATGGAGATAGTTTGAGATCCAAAGAAGGGCAGGCTAGTAACCTATAAGAATAAATGGAAATCCATGATTGAGTATGACATAGGTATGTAGTACATAACAAAATTGATGATTTGGCAAGAATTACAAAGTTATGTTGTATTTCATTATGACTTTGATATCGTTAACTACATTCACACTGTGACATTTAAAACATAAAAATAAATTGGTTGCTTCACATTCATTTTTTATTTTATTTACAGCTTAGGTCAGATTATATTACCTTCCTACTTAATTAAGCACATTATTATAAAGACAGGGCACCTATGGCTATTACTATTTAACATGACGAACAGGTAGACTTATTTGTAAAAAAAAACTAGCATTTAAATTAATTCACATTCCACAATTCACATTGGAGAGCGAGTGTCGTTTAGCATAATAATTTATTTATGATTCTTAAACAACCCAAAGTTATAATGTAATAAAATTAAATAGTTTTATCACAAAGCAGCCTCTTTTTTCTTGCATTTAAAAAAAATATATCAAACTTTGTACCTTCTCTTCCAAATAATGAACTAACCGCCGCACCCGTCTCCTTTCCAACGTTGTACTTTCAACCAGACTTTCAACTTTGATATCAGACACAGTGACAGTATAGCAAAGAGTATTATTATAATGCAGTATCTGTATAGGTCAACAACTTGTAGGCAAGTCGAAAAGCAGTGTTGCCAACAAGATGTTAAAAAATCCGCCAATTTCGTTGTATATTTCCGTCAAAAACCGTTAAAATTTTTATTCGTCAATAATAGCCCTAAATTTCTATAGTTCTATGTACACGGGCGTAGATATAGCTTTGACATGGGGGGGGGGGGGGGGCGCGTAGCGTGAGTTCTCGCCACCTAAAAAACCTCCCTTTCAAAAAAAAAGTCACGTATACCAAACCCCTCCCCCCTCATATACATTTGAGAAATTTAAAAGGCCATATTTCGCTAAAGGTAGATGTCCCGTTAAAATTCCGTTAGCCGTTAGAATCAATTATTATCGTTTTCAACGTATCCAAATCCGCTAGATATGACGGGAAATCAGTTAATTTGGCAACGCTGGCGACGTCAAAGTGCATTATACATTAAAATAGTGTTGCAGAACCATCGATAGTTTGACTATCGATGGTTGAACTCGAAAACTATTCAGGATATCGATTGTATCGCCTTAAGTCAATACTGTCGATACTATCGATGGTATCGATAGCTCTCTATCGGCTATAATATTGATAAGAGTAATACTATCAATATTATCGATAATAGTACATATAATAGTATCGATAGTATTGCAAAAACCATTAGTTTTTACCAAAACCTATCGATACTATCGAAAGCAGTAGTATCGAATATTACTGGCTATCAATAGTACAATATCATCGATACTATCGATAGGTTTTGGTTAAAACTAATGGTTTTCGCAATACTATCAATACGATCGATACTATTTAATTAATTACTATCAATAGTATCGATATTATCGCCGTTATCAATAGTATTGCACATGGAGAGCTATCGACATGTGACACTAATGTCGATAGACTATCGATACTATTGCTTTCACTTGTAAATTGTGCGCTCATTTCAATTCATAATGAAAACAAATTAGCTTAGATTAATTATGTATAATTAATCTAAGCTAATTTGTTTTCATTATTCACTCGTCAATCATGAGTAATGGAATTGAATGCCGGTTGTGTGAGCATGTAATGGGCGCCTATTGCCTAAGGAATTGTGTTTCGGCTAATGAAGTATCGATGTCGCAATAACAGCCGCTTATTCAGTTTTGTTTTTTGAAATGGGCCAAAGGAAATCGTTTTTTTTTTATAGTGATGAAGAAATACGTCTACATAAATGCTAGTACTTTTATACTGATAAATAAAGCAATTCGTTCGAAATTATTCCCTAACCATGCCAAAATATTCAAAAATGCACAACGTTAATGTTCAAGTTTTCACTTCTGCCGGCACTCCCAGAGTGCAACCCATTCTTTTTTTTTTCTTTTAAACAAGTCTAATAACCCTAATAATGTCCATAAACTTGTCACTTCTGAATGCTGGGTGTGTATGGGATTCAAAATAAATAAAACAAAGTTAGCTGTGTCTACTTATGATTAAAAACATTGCAAGACATTTCGGTATTTGTACGTCTACACACAAAATTACACTGATAATTTAGATCTTACCTATTTGGAATACACTGAAATGTTTACATGGAATGAAAAACTATATAAATGCTTAGTTATAAGCAACCTTATAGTATTTCAATATTAATATACTGCATCATACCAACCAGATAAAAGTGAGATGAGCAGAGAATATTTATTTATATTAATTATGGTTTTCTACTAAACATTAATAATTTATCAATGAGAAATGTAAATTTTCACACTCATTAAGCTAATAATCCTTATTGGAATGTAAAAATTGTTAACTATTATATAAAAGGAAAAATTGTCATTGCTTTTATATTTTACATGCTAAACATAATTAAATACACTGAAATATACTAAAAGAGCTACAATTTTAACTCACTACTTGTAAATGATGGGTAAATGTTGAATTAAGTGTTAAGCAGTGGCGGCTGTACAAGTTGAGAATAATGTAAACACAACTTTAGTTCTATGTTAATAGAATACTGTGTAGGGTATACATTTTTGGTGTCACATTTCAGCATGAACTATTTTCTTTCTTTATTCAGCCAAATCATTGCTAACTTTGTCGTAGATGATGTCCCTGAGTTACAACTAACATGAAAACATTACAATTCAATTTCATGGTTATAAAAATTCTAAAAAGTTCGATGAGTTAAAATGAAAGGTTAGCCACTGGTATGTAGTACCTGATGTGAAACTCAAAGAAAACATTTTGTATTTACCCAGTAAGAGAAAAATATTTTATTTTAAATTTGGTGTTAGTATGAACATCTGAGTATAGTTCAAATGCCAATTGCTAGATAATGTTGTTTTCTTTTGTTAATGAATTTGTTCACATGGGGTACAAAGTAGACATTTCACCAGTAGACCAAACTTACATGACTTGATACTAGATAATTCAAAATTGTTAATTCCATTTTCTTAGGATAATTGATAGCTAGTTTTCCTAGCACTTTTTTTACAATTAAGAAGCTTATTTTAAACATCATCTATTGTAGGTAACCAAAACGCCATGTTGGTACAAGCAGATGCTAACATCATGAATTTTGGATTAAATTGTACACACTGAATAGGTGCCGGGTGATCTCCATTCAGTACACAGACTTTGTATCCGGTATCTGCATTCCACACATGTACTCTGCCATCTGTTGACCCACTGAAGATATACTGTGAGTCTGGGCTAAATGATGCCTCTATAGGAATACCTTTGTTGTTTAAGTGGCCTGTGAATGTTTGAAGAGGTGTGCCATGGTATGCATCCACTAATCTTATAATAGATCCATTTGTACTAATCAGCATAGTTTTGCCATCACGGGAAAATTTTAGTCCAGTCCAATCACATTCCTTTTCTTGGTTTAATTTAAATGTGACAAAAGGCCCTTTATCAAATGATCGTAAATCATACAATTTAATGCTTTCAGAATTAACTCCCGCTGCGAATATGAGGCCTTCAGGGTCGTAAGCTGCTACAGGTCTACCGGACAAGTGCATTAAGCCCTGACAATTTGGCGAACGGAGATCCCATAACCTCAGTGTTTTGTCAAGTGACCCTGATAGAAAGGTGTCTTCCACTGGTGATAAGCATAAAGTCACCACTTTTTTCGTATGACCCGGAAAATATCTTATGTATTTGTTGTCATGTAAAGACAAATATCTTATTGTATCATCAACTTTAGTTGAGCTATGAATCGCAGTGTTCTTGGCATGTGTGAAGTGAATTAGATCGACGCCGTATTTTTTACTGTTCACAGTTATCATTTGTGTCCCTTTTTCACAATCATAAATTACAATTTGATCATCTTCACTGCAGGATATTAGCGTTTCGCCACTAGGAGAAAAGTCTATACTGTTAATTTTGTCTGTATTTTCTCGAAAAACCTTTGCTACTTTAAAGCTCCTTACAACTTGGTCGACCAATTTCATCATTTTAATCTCATATATAAGTACTCTTATGGATATATCAATAAATCCAGCGGTTTAAGTGAACTTGTTCGATTTGGTTTTTACAAGGTATTTTATTTGACAAGAAGTCGAACACACCAAACCAGAACCACAACCAAACATACTTATGTTATACAGATTAAAAAATTATGGATATATTTAAAATATGTTCTATATTTACTCTGTGCTAAGGCCGGACTTATACATCCTTTTTTACTATATCTGAATTCAGAATCTAAAGCCAGGTAGGTCAAATCATAGAGTAGGTTTATAAATAGAGGGTCAAATCCTATAGTCCTATACACAATGGCGCGGACGCTTTCTGAATTTTCTGTGAGGGAATAATTATAATTAATGATTATTAGAAAAATAAATATATAATATATTATGCAATATTCTCAGATTGATCTGGAAGAACCCCCCCCCATACTCACGCCTTTTATCCCCGAAGGGGTAGGCAGAGGCGCAAATAATGCACCCACTTTTCGCCATTTTTATTCCGTCCCATGATGTGATAGGGGGCGAGCCTATCGCCATATCGGGCACAAATTCCAGACTCCGGGCTGATACTGAATAGAAAAACCCAATATCACTTTGCCCGACCCGGGGATCGAACCCGAGACCTCAGCATTGCAGTCGTACCGCAATACAACTACGCCACCGAGGCAGTCTGGAAGAACACCGTGTGAATATTTTGGCCGGTCTTGTACATCAGGAACGATATTATGTTGAATTAAGAAATGGAATTCTGAATCTGAAAAGCAGATGCCTCTTGCCTTTGCGTGTTACACATTTTTGTTCGATACTAGCGACCAATCCCGGTTTCGCACGGATAGCCTCTGCTATCCGTGCGAAACCGGCCGAAACCGTATTATATGCTTATATTTTGTTCTGACGC
The DNA here is from genome assembly GCA_947568825.1 of Sphinx pinastri. Lineage (NCBI taxonomy): Eukaryota > Metazoa > Arthropoda > Insecta > Lepidoptera > Sphingidae > Sphinx > Sphinx pinastri. Next base: position 11,356,566 of record OX387618.1, on the reverse strand, counting down.
AGTGTCTCTCAGGCTGATGGTCTCAGCCGTCAGCGCGCTTCTTCACTCAGATTACATCCTACTAATAATATAAACGCGAAAATTGTATGTTTGTTACTCTTCCACACAAAAAATACTAAACGGATTTCGATGAAATTTAACACACGTAGATTATATTCTGGGTTCACACTTAGGCTACTTTTATACCGGGAAAATATAAAGGGGTAATTTAATCCTGGAAAAACTCATTCACGTGGGTGGAGCCGCGGACAATTATAGTATGTAGCCACAGCGGGCTATCGCGGACGGCTTATTTTGTCGTGCAATTACTCTTGAGATAATAATTTAAAAGTACCTGGGTGACCGAGCCTTGCTCAGGTGATTTTTTAATACTATACATGGTATTTATTTCTTTAAAGTAGGGCTTAATAATAATTTCCATTTCAAGAAAATATTCACGACTGAAGTCAAATGAGTCGACACCTACAGTTACCCTATTAATTAAAAAAATAGATTCTTTAGCGGTTCAGATTCTCAGGTTTCATAATTTTTCCATATTGAATTACACCACGAGCAGATTAATGGTACATTTCTCATCTCTTCTCTCACTTAGTTACGAATTGATAAAACACGAATGTCCTATATTTATTATCATGGTTTTAGATAATTATGTCCGCACCAAATTTTGGTCTTAATAATATGTTTTGCGGTTTAGTTTCTCCCCCTTTGACTGCCCTAAGCTAGTGGTTAATAAATATGAATATCCCATATTTATACTCAAGGTACATCTATATTAAAATTTACCATAATTGGTTCAACGGTTTATTTTCTTCCCCCTTTAACGTTCTTATTTAAAGGTTAATAAAAAAACTGAATATATCATATTTATTTTTAAGTTTCAAGAGATCCCCAAACCAAATTTAAATAGAATTGGTTCAGCGGTTTAATTTCTCTCCCCTTTTACCCCTCTCATTTTGGGGCTAGTGAAAAATAATATCTCATATTAGTTTTCAAGGTTTGAGATATCCCCAATCCCCATACTGTGCAACATGTTTCCGCTCTTTCAACCCCCTTAGTTAAGGGTTAAAAAAATATATCCCATAGTTATCTGTAAGGTATTAGATATCCCCGTACCAAATTTCATTACAATCGGTGCAGGAGTTTAGTTTCTCCCCCTTTTATCTCCTTTAATCAGGAGTATAAGAAAAGAATTAACATCCCATACTTATTTTCCAGGCTTAAAATATTCCCATACCATATTTTATTGCAATCAGTTCCTCTGTTTAATTTCTCCCCCTTTTACCCTCTTAATTATGGGCTAATAAAATAAATAATATCTTGTGTTTGTTTTCTAGGTTTGAGATATCCCCACACAAAATTTCATTACAATCAGTTCGGCGGTTTTGTTTCTCCCTCCTTTTACCCCCCTTAAATAGGAGTTAATAAAGAACTTTATATCCCATATTTGTTTTAGTTTCTCCCTCCTTTAACCACCTTAAATAGGCGTTAATGAAAAAATGAACATCCCATATTTTTTTTCAACGTTCAAGATATCCCAATACCGAATTTCATAACAATCGGTTCAACGGTTTAGCATCTCCCCCTTCTAACCCCACAAGTTTGGGGTTGATATAAAAACTGAATACCCCAATTTCATTTTTAGAGCTCATACTATCCATACATATCCAAAACCATGTTTTCATCCAAATCGGACGAGCCGTTTCCGAGAAAACAATTACATATATATAATATACAAGTTTAGCGCGTTTAAATAAGAGAGTAATAAAACTGAGGTGTTGTGAGGGGCCGTCTGGGTAGGTACCATCGCAGTTTGTATCAGAACTAGAGTTTGTATTTCTACCGCCAAGTATAACTTAGTGTAATTTTGGTAAGTCCAGACCCCTGAACCCCCCCCCCCCCCCCTTATATACGCCCATGGAAATAACGGATGTATAAGCCCTGCCTTATAGTAAAATATTTATCTTGTTTTCTATATTTGTCAAAAAAACACAGATCACAACACAAAAACTAGAATATTATAATTTTTAAATTGTTTGTTTTTCTTTCAACTTTACGTCATTTAATTTTCAAGTGTGAACAGCCTTGTGAAGTAGACAATGATGCCTATGGTAAAAAAAATTAGCTCATTTGGGTAACAAAATGGACGGATCACGGAGTGTAATGGCGCTTCTTGTGATTCCAAGTGTTGTGAGATATGCTTAATTCTGCATTGAATCTCGTTAGTACGGTGGACGAATGGTAAAATTTCTCTTTACCGCCGGTTACATCAAGAGAACGTGACTTTATTTGATCAGTAATATCGAGGGACCTAGATTTTTAGATTATGGTATCCATTTTGTGAACAACCTTGTTGGTGTGGCGTTTTAGTGAGTATCGTTATCTTATTTTCTTATAAGTGGAAGTTATATACCATGTACCGATATCTTAACAATGAATAATCTTACAATCTGGTAGCCTATCACTTTATTATGTACATACTTGAACTTTTTGTATAACTTTTCTTTGCCAACGCTATACCTGCTCTTCGTGAACTCTCTCTTGAAATGTGTTACGGCACCTACATGTACCTGTTATAAGTAGATAAATACGCAAAGACTTTTTGTATTTAATTTGAATAAGTGTATTTCAAATACGCCAGTCTGGAAAACCATTTTATGGTAGCATTTCAGGTCAAGCATTGTATATAATGTCATAACAATAGCCACCGTTTTGGACCTTACTTATTTAATTATTGAAACCATTTCACATGTGGCTAAATATTTATGACATTATTTCGTACAATGACAATTTTATATAACTTGTGTTGTCTCTTTGGTGATACTAATAAAATTGTTGAAACAGTATTTTTACAACTTGCAGAGAGTGTCAACAATATTTTTTTTGATAGTGAGTAACATAATCAATTTGGACTATAATATCTAGAATTAGTGCAATTTATAAAAATTTCAAGACCTATTTCATTTGTTGATGAGTTTTGTAAAAAAAATGTGATGCTAGGTACATTTAAATTGGCCACAGAACTTTAATGTTGTTTCGGTAATTGCAGAAAATATTATAATTTGATACTATAGTCCTATTATATTTGTATGATTTCATGTATTTTGTTTGGTTTACTACTTTTGTTATAATATATGAAGGTAAAATGTTACAATTTAAGATGAATTGGCCCAGGTATGGCAGCTTTATCTATAATCTATATAATGTTAGTTTCATTGGATGACATGTTTGTAGAAGGAGGAATAGTATCTTTAGAATAATATCTTTTAGGGTTGCTGTGATTAATTGGTTTGGTTTTAAGATGTATTCAATAGCCTAGTCTCAGAAGTGTAAAAAGATTGTCAGTAACATACCTGTTTGTCAAGTGTCTATTTCCCATTTTAGGACTTGTTAATTCTAAGTCATTTGTATACATGGTTATGGTTGTCAAAGAATTACACCAAATACAATAGATATAATTGATAAACTGAAGAATAAAGCTTGTAAATAGTAAATACATGTTAGATGAACTACTGTTATAATTTAATGATAATATTATAATCATAATCAATAATGTCAAGGTAAATAAACAAGTTATTTAAAAAATGTTATATGTTATCTGAGATTACAGTAAAATCTGTGTACAAAGACATTGAAGGGAAATGAAAATCACTATAAACTTAACAGACATCATTCAAAACATAAAGACTTTTTCATAATAAATTTTTCATTCCCAAATCATTTACAACAAAAGCCATTGAGCCAACATAAATATTTGAATAAAGCAAGCAAATATATGACTTGCACATTGCAGAGGATGAGTAAAGAGAAAGAGATTGTAGGCCTGAGTATTGATTGGATATAAATTTCAACTTCATATCTCTTAAGTGTTCCTGAGAAAAAGGGTCTGGACAGACAGAAGGACAACAAACTGATCCTATCAGGGTTCCTTTTTTCCTTTTGAGGTACAGAACTGAGAACCCTAAAGGAGGGTAAGCCATTCAAATTATGAACCACAATTTTGCCTTCCAACTTAATGGAAGGGGCTTTTTATTATGTAGGGTAGTTATCCTCAGCTTTTAAGGTATATTGAGGAGAACAACATTTCCTGGAAGATTTGAACACGGATGTCAGTTTATTCATATTTTTAGAGCAAATCCTTTAATTTTATATCAATATTATAGAAATGCGTTAACTAGTTCGCCATCTTGGGCCACCTACCGTATTGGATTTAGAATGACTTTACTTAGGTAACAATGCATTGTCATCCAAAGTAAATGTATGCAAGATTTCATTTCAATCAGTTGAGAATAACTGCTTTAAATTTCAGTTGCAAGATTTGACCTGAACATACATACATACAAAAAGCAAGTTAAAAGCTTATAAAAAGAACACTATCAGCTAAAAACAGTCTGAAAAAAGGAATAATACTCCTATTTAGGGTTCAGAACCGGAAAATCCCGGTACCGAAAGTCCCAGGATTTCACGGTTCTTTTGATGGTTAAAAATACCAAGAATTTAAAATTTGATTCCCGGTTCTTTCGGTACTCAATATTGCCATTTAAAAAATGTTTATAATGCGGTTTAATGTAACTTTTATACTTTATTTCACACTAATTTTGTAATTGCTGTGTGTTGAGTGTATAAAGCACATCATTCGCTTTATTGGGTTTTTCTATTCAGTATCAACTTTTAGCCCAGAGTAGAATTTGTGGCCGATATGGCGATAGGCTTGCCCCCTATCACATCACGGGACGGAATACGCACGGCGAAAAGTTGGTACACTAGTTGCGCGTCTGCCTACCTCTTCGGGGATAAAGGCATGTGTATGTATTATTCAGCATTTTTATTGCGTTTTTCTAGCTGTGGTTTGTTAAAGTTGTTAAGAATCAAGAATCAAAGCATTTATTTCAATATTCGAATTGACTGGATATTTGATTTGACTGGAGCAGCACACTGGTCGTAGGTCTCTCATATGTAAGAGGCTGTCTGGGTGTGTACCACCGCAATGTCTATTTCTACCCCCAAGCAGCAGTGTGCATGCACTGTTGTGTTTCGGTTTGAAGGACATTGTAGCTAGTGTAACGACATAATGAGACTTAAAATCTTATGTATCAGGATGACGAGCGCAGTGGAATGCCACACAGTACTTTGTAACTCAAGGTGCTGGATGGTGTTGCTACTTGTTATGGGTGGTCGTATCGATTACCATCAGGCGAACGGCATGCTCGTCACGTCATTCAATTGCGATAAAAAAAAAGCTCAAACCTAATCCATTTTGTCCTCAAGGTAGTCTTTTACAGTATAATAGGGTTGTTGACCAGAGATTTGAGTTCCGGATTCCGTAGTAGTGCTGTTTTCTGATTAATGTCTCATGGAAAACAAAATCAAATGTCTTGGAAAAATCGCAAAAAATGCTTAAAGCATCGCATTTGTCTTTCCATGGATTATATAGTAAGGTTTTAAGGAGATGTTCATCTATTGTAGTCATCCAATATTATCTATACTTCTATACTAATATACTAGCATTTGCGCGCGGCTCCGCCCGCGTGGAAAAGTTCCGGGATAAAAAGTAATTCTTCTTAATCGTTTTCTTCATCCCTGAAGGGCGTGTCCGTCCTGAAATATTTTGATGCGAGTCGAAGAAGAGCCGTCTCCATGCCCCCCTATCTTCGGCTTTCCTCCTGTATAGATTTAAGTACCTAAGATATATTTGTAAAAAAAAAAACATTTTACTGACCAAAATTTCTGAATAATTTCGCATTCGAATTTTTATTTCTTATGAATTAAACATAAAAAGTTTTTTTTTCTAGTAACTATTTTCCTAAGCATCTTTTTGGTTAGATAATAATTTTTTGTTATGCTGTTTAGTGATTTAAGATATTTAGAGCTTCTAAATTGCCGCTCGAAGCGAAAATAAGAAAACCTCTGTTCAGTAATCATTATAGAATTCACAAATGCTCTATAAATCTAAAAATCTTCTCTATTAACTATTTAAACAACATTTTCTAAATGATTAGTAATTAATATGTTTTTAAAATAATGTTTTAATGTATTTTGGTTTGTAAAATACTGTTTTTGAACCATACTGCGCACGGATAGCGTATACGCTCTTAAGATTTATTGAATCTATACACATAATAAATGTAATCTGTCTGTAAATTGAAAGAAATGTGATAAAAAGTATGGGGGTGACTAAAGAAGAGTAATGGAAAACAAATCAGCGATTTTTATAATTCTTTTCCGTCTGTCTGTTTTTGTATTTGTTTGTTATTACACATCTCCGAAACTACTGAACGGATTTCGATTAAATTTGGTATGGCGATAGTATTGAGACCCTGGAAAGGACATAGGCTGCTTTCATACTGGGAAAATATAACGCGGGACTTTTATCCCGGAAAAAAATTAGGCTGCTTTCATACTGGGAAAATATAACGCGGGACTTTTATCCCGGAAAAAAATTATCACGCGGGCGGAGCCGCAAGCAAAAGCTAGTTAAATAATAAAAAAAGTACTGAATGGGATAGGGTTTTTCGCTGTTTTCTAGTAAATAACATTCTAGGCTTCCAAAATAATCAATAAAATGTTTAAAAGTTACGATAAGTCTGAAATGATGGCCTTAAATCTATTAAATTCGTATTTAATTCAACTAAGTTTAAGTGCTTTATCTCAAAATTTAATAAACCTGAAATTGATCGAAAACTATTGCGTTCCTGATGGGGTTTCATGGGACAAAATCAATTGATTTTGACCCAATCTACATGCTCTTAACGGGAATACGTCATATTACCAGTCACCTGTATAAAAAGTATCTTGGTTAAAATTTTAACCCCTTTTTGGGCATGTCCTTTTACGAGAAACCGAAGAGCAAAACACCTGCATATAATTCTAAAAATTATAAATAATTTTTGGTAGCCACAATAAACAACCTGTTGTTATATAAAAAGTACTTGAGTCAATTAGTACCGTATTAATAGATGCAACTCAATTTCGATCTCAAGTGCGATATCAGCTGAGACGCTGTCAAGCATCAGCATCTTAAGGCAGTCGCTATTTAATAAACTCATATTAATATCAGCTCAAATGACATCATAAGTTACAGTATGTGACTGATTTTGACAGCTAAGTTTTGTTTATGAAACAGCGCTTACTCAGCTGAGGACAAGCTCTTAAATGACAGCTAAAGCTTGGTTTATTAAATAGTTCAATACATTATATGTCTACTTGAGATTTTACTCAAAGTTGTCATCGATTTATTAATACCGCTTAGGCCGGGTTGTTTCATCCTTGGTCAGTTAAAGTGACGGCTCTAATCATACTGGCGAATTGCCATCGAAGACACAGCAAGGAGAAGGCGTTGCGCGCTTGTCCAGTGTAATAAGACCAGACTTATTATTATGACGTATTTTAAAAAGATGTATCCCATTGTGCATTTTTGAATATTTTGGAATGGTTAGGGAATAATTTCGCACGAATTGCTTTATTTGTCAGTATAAAAGTACTAGCATTTATGTGATTAAATACAATATTTATTTACTGCGCTATCGTACACAAAAATGACAACCTCCGCCTTACGAATTTTAATATGAACCGTCTTTATGTTAATAGATACTACTCAAAACAATTTTTTTTATTTTGTTTTTTTAGGTAGTCGATCCTGCAGTCAACACCGGGGGAAACCTGCGGATGGGATACTGGAGTCCCCCGGCTTGACGACTGCAGGGGCCTGGGAGTGGAGGAGTAATATAGAAGGGAAGGTGGGGGGAAGGGAGGAAGGTTCCCAGGATGGGTGGAAAGAGAGGGTGCCAGGAAATGTTCGCGGGCCCTTTTAGGCCTCAATGTGTTTTTTAACCAAGAGGTATACGCACTGAACTGTGTGCCTCGGCCCGCGACTAATGTCCCCCCGCGCATGGGGGCGTGCATTGGGTGTGAAGACCCATCGCACAAGAATTGCCTCGGGGGGCTACTCAAAACAATTAGAGGAACAAGATTTTGGTCCTTTCTATTGTTTAAACTACAACTGGTGGTAGGTCTCTCATTATGTAAGAGGCCGTCTGGGTGGGTACCACCACAATGTCTATTTCTACCGCCAAGCAACAGTGTGCATGCACTGTTGTGTTTCGGTTTGAAGGACATTGTAGCCAGTATAACTACTGGACATAATGAGACTTAACATCTTATGTCTCAGGATGACGAGCGCAGTGGAATGCCACACAGTACTTTGTAAGTCAAGGTGCTGGATGGTGTTGCTACTGTTTATGGGTGGTCGTATCGCTTACCATCAGGCGAACGGCTTGCTCGTCTCGTCATTCAATGCAATAAAAAAAATATAGGTTTAAAATAAATCTTATGTAAATTTTTTTATTGCTACAATTAATAAAAACACTAATTTTGTTTTTTGATAAAAATTATGTATAATGTTGGCGAAAAACTAATTGGTGATAAAAAAAGGTCAGACAAAGAATTTATATTCTTATATCGATTCATCAATATTCGTTTTAAGTGACTTTAGTAACGTGTGGCCCCCATGATCCCTAATCACAGCTTGACAACGGCGCGGTATGCTTCATTAGAAGCTTCGAATATCTTCTTATCCTATGTACCCACGTTACGTTGCAAATGAGTAAGTAATTGACAACTACTTTCACTGCAAGCAAAATGTAAACAAGGCAACCCGCAGTATTTACCTACCAGTATTTTTTTCTACTTGGCCACATATTTAGCTTAATAAAATCAAAGTATCATAATTTCACTTATATCTATATTAGATATAAGCGAAATAAAAATCCAAAAGAAATTAAATGACATTATGTGCTCGTGCGCGCGTATAAAATACGTCTTGTACGCATAGGGTTCAAATATGATATAATATTATCACAATTTTATATTTTGTGTAAACTTGACAACCACATTTAAATTTACATGTAATTAATATTTTAAGCAAATTGTAATAAATACTGTATATGAAGTTATTCCACTTAAATTATAAAATTTAATTTTATAATTATTAATATAGGTACAATTTAGCTGGGACAGTAGTTTGAATTTACCTGCATAACTAAACGGGAAAAGTTGTATGCTGTATGTCAATGTGTATATCATAAGCGTATAGCTTTTCCCCTTAGTCATGTCAGTAAAAATCTACATCAAAGGAAGAAGGAATTTTGAAGATAACATTTTTCAAGGCTGCAGTCAAGAGTTTGCAAATTGTGAATTATATTTTTTTCCCATGTGATCAAACAGTATGCATGCAGTAGTTATTGTTGAATTTTAATTTATTATGTATGATGCGTTACATATTTGTTAAAAAAAATCTTTCATACCTTTGTCAATATTTTTTTTTCTTTACAGAATAAAATGGGAATATCACATTTTGTTTGGATTCTTCTTGAAAGACACCCTGTGTTAATTCACTCTTAATAGAGTGATGGACTCATATAACTTATTTGGTGATGATGGAAGCGGTATGTTGGAAGGACTCACTGATCTTGGTGGAACCGACAGCTTTGCTGGTAGCACATCATCTGGAGTAGCAGGAGACAATAAAGATGCAACTGAAAACAGGTACAATTAAACACTACAAAAGTTAAGAATAATTATTGGATACTATTATTATAGTAAAGTTTGTAACTCTGCGACTCCGACTCCGACCCCTTTAGGCGCGATTTTGACCCACTTTAAATGGTCAGATTTTATTCAAACTTTGTAGGTTTGTCGAGGACCGATAACAATACACTAATTTGATAAGATTATGTCATTATTCAATTTGCAAAATGAGATTTTTGTCAATTTATATATTTTGTTAGTGACATTTGTTGGACAATAGTAGAACAGAACTAAAAAATTAAAAATAAATAATAGTTTAAAAAAAACTAAAAAACACGCTTTATAGAAAATCCAACTAAAAAATAGAAAATAAATTTTAATTAAGAATAGTGTAAATAAGAAAAAAATGTATTTTATTGTAAAAAAAGCGTGGGGTGGATGGTGACAAGAGTTATAAATATTTTATTGACAGATAATATGAGTAGAAGTATTATATATCATTTTGATAATATCTTAAAAAGCACCCCACGCTTTTTTTACAATAAAATAATTTTTTTTCTTATTTACACTATTCTTAATTCAAATTTATTTTCTATTTTTTAGTTGGATTTTCTATATTTACTCGTACCATCATAGTTAGGTGTTCGTCTTGATGCCTTTTTATCGTCACTTTCAAGAACACCTGTATATATTCATTATTATATACTTATTATAATAATTTCCATGGTAAAGTTACAGACAGCCCTACAGTCAGAGTGGGGTGGCTCCGGAAGGAGGGATTCAAAAATTGACTTCATTTGGAGGCGCACCTGGAGGTATAAGCACAAGTGCTCAACCAGTGGCAAATCCCAGTACTGGTCCGCCAGCTCCTGATTACCATGACTATGGCGGGTATCCTCCAAGACCAAGATTACCACAACCGCCCCATGCTTCTCTACATCCAACTCATCATGTGCACCCTTCTCACTCATATCCGGGATATCATCCTGGACCAGATGCGATGTATGCTATGTCAGATCAGCCAGGTATGTTATTTCTTATATATGGTATTAAAATTTCTTATGCTAAAACTTTTTAACATTAAATAAACCAACTTCAAATCCACTACCAACCAAAAAAGAATTTAACTTTATATACGTATATTTGGAGTCGGTGCCTAATTTACATTTTTCTATATTTGTTCGTGTATTTCCTAAGCTTAGCTGGCAATTTAAATTAAGTTTCAATTCAAGGAAGTAATCTCTGCAACTACTGAACCAATTTCGATGAAATTTTATTATGGAGACTGTTTGAGTTTGTTAGAGATCCTGGAAAAATGTTAAGCGGGACTTTTATCCCAGAAAACCTTTTTCACGTTAATGTAGCCCCGAGCAAAAGCTAGTTTTGCAAAAAAAAATAACGCTAGTTTTATCATCGGATAGTGTTCACAATAAGGATCAAACTCTGTGAATTATTGCAAATTGCTTGTAATCCAGAATAAGTAAGAAGTTGATATACTTTTCATATGCATGTAATTATCATCTACTTCTTTTATTTACATTAAAATCAAACAAATTACAGGTATTGGAGATATGGGTGTGTGGCCTGGGCCAACAGGCGCGAATAGATATTCTCCAATTACTCCAAGTTACAGACACTCATATGAGCACCAACAAAAAATGCACCAGTATCCTCCTCAGCAGGCAAGTTGTATTAGCAAAATTGCTGCTTCCCGAAATATGTTGCGCTGTACTGTAATAGCTATCGAAAAATCCATTCCTCAATTTTTACAATTCTTTGATGTCGCATTAATTCATATCTAGGAAAAAAAATGAAAAATAATTACGTACATTTATTCAGGTCCCATAGAAATCCAATAGATCCAATTATGAACAAAATCCAGAAACTGAAATTTTTACTGGTGGTAGGTCTCTCATATGCAAGAGTCCGTCTGGGTGGGTACCACCGCAATGTCTATTTCTACCGGCAAGCAGCAGTGTGCATGCACTGTTGTGTTTCGGTTTGAAGGACATTGTAGCCAGTGTAACTACTGGACATACTGACACTTAACATCTCATGTCTCAGGATGACGAGCGCAGTGGAATGCCACACAGTACTTCGTAACTCAAGTTGCTGGATGGTGTTACTACTGTTTATGGGTGGTCGTATCGCTTACCATCAGGCGAACGGCATGCTCGTCTCGTCATTCGATGCAATAAAAAGAAAAAAAAATCCACTTAGCATGAAATGATCCTATAATGAGTGGATTTTGTGTGATACGACCACTAATATACAAAAGTTCTTGATTTTATTATATCTTTAGGTAGATTACGAATGATGAATTGATGGCTGTTACAAAATATTTTGGTTATCAGGGTGCTGGTATAGGGGCTCTTCAACCACAAACCGCTACATATTTGCCACGGCAGCCTCATTTCTCGCAACCCACATCACAACAACTTTATGGCCAACAACAGGTAAGTGTTGCGAAACTATTATTTAGGTCTGAAGCACAAATTTATTGAAATATTGTATATCCAAAATTTTATATTCTTGTTATTAGGCTTATTCGTCTTAATTGTTTTATTCTGTTTTAATTAGAGAACAAAAGGAAATTAGCCTATTATAATTGTCTGTGAACAAAATAAGTCTACTTTCTGCAATTAGTATATACATATTTCATGAATTAGACAAAATATGGGCAATAAGGACAAAAGGTCCATCCACTATTTATGTAAGTAAATGACGACCACAACCGAGGCAGTCTTCAATTGATCTAATGGAATCAGTATACATTTTTACCCCACTGTGAATAAACTTTTGCCGTTCAGTGGCACTGATTACTCACTATTTTCTTAACATAAATAGCACATACTATAGAGTATAGACTACTATAGTGCTGGTATTAAAATGTGGAAGTTTTGCAAAGTTATATGTTGTGGAAAACAATTATTATAGGCTGTATTGGGTTGATTGTGCATAAACAAATCTCGCGTCGCAAATATCTTTTGATATTTTAAAATAAACATTGAGCAATCGTTGGTCCGATCCCGAGTCCCTAAAGCTATATACAATCTCCAGCGACAAACCAACCAAAACCCCGCGGTGGCCTCTAGCACATTAGGGACGGCTTCTGGTTTCTCTGGCAAGTGCTTAAGTAATCAATGTAAATGTCTACGCAGTGTCGCCTTGTGGCCCATCTCTACTTATGAGAGCTCAGTAACGCCCCGCCCACCTTAGGCGTCGCCCTGGGTACTGTGGTATAAGGCCAATACCTTTTACAAAATATTAAAAGCCTACATAGGGTACTAATACAGCCTTTAACGTGCACGCAACTTAACCCATCGCCTCTTGTGACCCATACTAGTATTAGCAGAGGAAACCACAGTGAAATCCAATCCACAGAATAGGGTAGTTGACTACTTTCTTTTAATACATTTCGCACCTTTAGAAAGAAAACGACACAATTCAAAACAATCGAAAATTGAGTTATCGTCATAAAATGAATAACTAATCATTGAAATTAAACTATTATAACGGATCCGTTATAATAGTTTTATTCCCATGTCTAACATTCGCGTAAACATAAGGAATCAGTAGTATTAGTATTAATACTTTAATAGAAAGTTACTGATAGTCATAAAGTGAGTTTTTTTTTACAGAACTACCCTAGTTATACCCAGATGCACCCACCGGCTACGTCTAGGATTAGCCAACATCCAACATATCATCAACAAATGGACGTAAATCCACATCAGTATGGTATACCTCATGGTCAACAAACTCACAATTCAATACCTCAACATCAACCTCACCAAAGTATGGCGAGTCACACGGGTGGTATAGGTTCAACAATACAGAGCCACCCAAATGTTCATTTACATCACGCGGGTGCTCCTCCGATACATCATGTTCCACGGCAGTCGCCAGTGCCTCCAGCATCGGTTACACCATCACATTCTGTACCGACTCAGATGCCGTATGCATCACCGCATCATTCCGTGCCTATGAGCTATCAACCACACCAAATACAACATCCTCTTGATGTTAATGTAACTAATCAATATACTGTAAAGCCTGGAAGTATTGAATCAGGAAGTCCACAATACAGGCCACCATTTCCACAGCTTTCTCCACAAATGTCGCCCCGTGCACAAATTTCTCCACGCCAGCAGACACAATCCCAGTTGTCTCCTCGGCCCGTGATGTCCCCTGTAAAAGGACCAAGTGCTTCACCGCATTCGCGAAACTTAGTGCAGTCGCCGGTCTCTGCGGGACCGCCACCAGTTACTTCCTCGTTTTCATCACAAAATACTTTGCAAGCTCTTGAACAATTAGTTTTGCCAGCTGGGACCGACTATCCATATCAACGTAACCCTGCATCTCCGGCTGTGGGTCATGTAGGATCATCGCCCTCACAATGGAATCAAAATAAAATTTCTGCTCCTGTAAATAGTATTACACAAATGGAAAATAATGACCAACCACCTAAAAGTTCAGAAGTAAGCTTATCTGTCAAAACACTGAAGCCAGAAATAACTAAAACTGTAAGTGTTCCTGCTTCAGTACCAGATAATATTGCTGCCGATAAAACTGAAATTGAAAACGAAGAAGAATCTCACAAGTTTATCCCACCAGCTAATGTTAGTGCCAATATAATCAGCGTACAGAAGGATACAACACCAAGTAATTCCCTTGGAAATACCACAATATCAACTAATAATTTACACTCCACGGCATCTTCTGTTTCTCTTGAAAGCGTGGACAAGACTGCTAAGGTTATTCCTGGAAATGAAACAAGTGAAAGTAATACTGATTCAAATAGTGACGAGAATAAAACTGACAGTAAATCAAAGGATGAACGGAAGGAACATGAGAGCGAATCATTTCCTTCAAAATCATCGGATAGTACAGGCAATCAAGACCAGACAGCAAATCAGAACCTTCCAAACCAATTGCCAACAGTTACAAATGCTAGCACTGCCTCCATGGCTCATGCTCACATGCCGAAATCACAAGCGCATTTACCTTTGAATCGTCCTCCTGCCTTAACTAAACCTAGTAGTAACACACCAACTCAGTATGAAAATGTTCCACCTGTAAGTGTGAATAGAAATCAAGGGTATCAAAGTAACAATACCCAAAACTTGACAGCACCTAATATGATGCCACCTATGATTCCTGCAAATGTGTCAGCGAATATACCTACATCTATACACTTAAACATTCCTGCGTCTACGTCGAATGTTATTCCTGCTACTTTTCAAAATAATTCAGGCGCTGGACCACCGGCAACTTCCAATGTTCAGACTAATGTATCTGCCCCTCATACCATACCACATCAAAACCTTCCGAATCCAGTCTCTTCTAGTATACCAATTCATAATCCTCAGAGTAATATACCATGTATTCCACCGCCACAGGGTATACCCTTACCAAATATACAAACAAATGCTCCATCGCCTATACCAAATGTGACCAGTGTCGCAATTGGCCAAGCAAATGTTACTACAAATGTTTCAAATGTTCCTGTAGGATTACCAATGAATGTTCAAAATATGCACCCTATTTCGAACAATCAGACAAATATTATGACTAATATGCCTCCCCATAATATGAATCCAAATATGATGATTATTGGAACTAACGCAATGTCGCATTCGAATATGCCAAATATATACACCGCTTCGCATCATCAAGAAAGATTATCATTACAACAACAAATTCAGGAAATATACTGTTTGCCACCTTCGAACGAAAATCAAGAGAAAGTTAGGTGTCTTCAAGAGCGATTAGCTTTATTGCAGCAACATGAAACAAATGACAAATGTACTGGAGGACCTAATTGCATACTACAAAATCCTGTCTATGGCACAAAAATGGTAGAGAGCCCACAGGTTACTAGCACGACAGGTCGCGGACGCGGAAAGGGCCCTGCTAAACCGAGAAAACCTCGAGCGAAAAAGGATAAAAATAGTTCTACAGTACAATCCTTAGATCATTTGCCTGTTTCGGAGGATTGTGTAACAGCTGGTACAGGATTACAAAGTCATTCAGAGATTGACTTGGATTTAGGCGAAGATGTTATCAATTTAGATAGCAGCGCGATATCCGTAGATGATATTAACGGAGGAAAAATAAGAAAACCTAGAGGACCCCGAAAAAATAAGGAGAGAAAACCGAGAGCTCCAAAGGAACCCAAAGAATTAGGCGAAAAAGTCGTTAAAGAACGCAAAAAACGTGAGCCAAAAGATCCAAACGCGCCTAAAAGAAAAAGAAATACTAAGAAAGACACAAGCGAAGTTTTAGCTGACACTACTACAACCTATGAATTTTTAGAACCAAGTAAAGAATCTAAACCTCTGGATGTGGCAAAGAATACTTATGAAATTGATATGGATAAATCAAATAAAAGTGTTCCCGAAATTTCCTTGGATGACACGAATGTCACTGATTTTGATGATATCCCAGTTTCAAAAATAGCAATAAAAGATTTATTAGAGGAAGCTGAGGCCAAGCGAGATTTGTGTGAAAAAGATGAAGATCTCGAATTGTGCAGTCAGAGAAAAAAATCATCAAAGAAAAGAGCAAGTGGTAGTGGTAGTTGTAAAAAAATTACATTAAAACGATCTTTATCAGGCAAAAGAAAAAAACGAGGTGGCTTAATACCCGACTCAGATGGAGAACCTGACGATATGATGTCGACACCACCACCGTCACCACCACCAGAAGCGGATGATAGCTTAAAACGTCGTTCTGCCAGAAACACTCAAAGAAAAAAATATACAGATGACGTCATGTTGCGTCTGTCTGACGATGAATATACATTGGCTACTCCTAAAAGTGAAAAAGAACTCAAGACTGAAGACATTATTAATGAAACCAAAGATATCAACAGGCTCGATGGTACGCCTAAACCGAACTATATTTATGTCAATACTACAGAAGAGGACTCAATGATTGTTCAACATGTTCTTGCGTGCAGAATGGGAAAAAGAGAATTGAAAAATGAGTTACCTCTCCCCGAGATCGAAGCAAAATTAGAAAGTGACGTAATTACGGTTGAAAAACCAATTGATACATCTATGGAGATGCATCCCGCTGAACCCTGTTCAAGTGCAGATCCAAATGATAATATTTCCGAAAATCAATCCTGCAGTGATAAGCAGACTGAACCTGAACCTCTACAAGACGTAATTAAACAAGAAAACAAACCTGTTTTAGTAGTAGTAGATAATACAGATTCAAAAACAAAAAAACCTATATTGGTAGATGTCGAAGAGTATTTTGTAAAGTACAGAAACTTTTCATACTTACATTGTGAATGGAAAACTGAGGAAGAATTGTATAAAGGAGACAAACGAATATTTTCAAAAATTAAGCGATTTAAACAAAAGCAAGCTCAACAAACAAACATTTTCGAGCTACTGGATGATGAACCATTCAATCCAGATTATATTGAAGTGGAAAGAATTCTAGATATGTCTGAAAATCAAGACCCAGCTAATGATACCGTAGTGAAACACTATTTAGTTAAATGGAAAAGTTTGCAATATGAAGACAGTACTTGGGAATTGGAAGAAGATGTTGATGTGGACAAAATAAAACAGTATCGGACATTTAGTGAAATTCCGACTAAAGAAAATTGGCGCTACAAGAAAAGACCATCGGCCGAGCAGTGGGTACAATTAAAAGAATCTCCACTTTACAAAGGAGGAAATAATCTAAGACCTTATCAATTAGAAGGTTTGAACTGGTTGCTATTTTCTTGGCATAACAACCGTAATTGCATTTTAGCGGATGAAATGGGACTTGGAAAAACTATTCAAAGTTTAACATTTGTAAATTCAGTTTGGGAACATGGAATAAGAGGTCCATTTCTTATTATAGCACCATTGTCTACTATTCCGAACTGGCAAAGGGAATTCGAAGCTTGGACTGAAATGAATGTTATTGTTTACCATGGGTCACAACAAAGCAAAAGTATGATTCAAGAGTATGAATTTTACTATAAAAATGAGAAAAGTGAACCTATAAAAGATATTACAAAATTTAATGTACTCATAACAACATTTGAGATCATTGTTACGGATTTTCAAGAGCTTAAATCATTCAATTGGAGAATATGTGTTATAGATGAAGCACATAGACTAAAAAATAGAAATTGCAAATTATTAGAAGGATTACGGCAGCTTCATTTGGAACATAGAGTTTTATTATCAGGCACTCCATTACAAAATAATGTTAATGAGCTCTTTTCCTTGCTTAATTTCTTAGAACCATCACAATTTTCAAGCAGTGAAGCATTCCTAAATGAATTTGGTCAATTAAAAACCGAGTCTGAGGTGCAGAAATTACAGGCACTGTTGAAGCCTATGATGCTAAGAAGATTAAAAGAGGACGTCGAAAAAACTTTGGCACCTAAAGAGGAAACAATAATTGAGGTAGAACTAACAAATATACAGAAAAAATACTACAGAGCTATACTTGAGCGAAACTTCAGTTTTTTACAAAAAGGAACAGCATCGGCAGCTAATATTCCAAATTTAATGAATACTATGATGGAATTAAGAAAGTGTTGTATTCATCCTTATTTATTAAATGGTGCAGAAGATCAGATACAATTTGATTACAAACAAGCAAATGGTGAAGACAAGGAAGCTTATTATAAAGCACTAATTCAATCATCTGGCAAGATGGTATTGGTTGACAAATTACTGCCGAAATTGAAAGCTGGCGGACACCGGGTTTTAATATTTAGTCAGATGGTGAGATGTTTGGATATTTTAGAAGACTATCTTTTATTTAGAAAATATCCCTTTGAGAGAATAGATGGCCGGATACGAGGTAATTTAAGACAAGAGGCAATTGACAGGTTTTCTAAACCAGATTCTGATAGATTTGTGTTCTTACTGTGTACGAAAGCTGGCGGTTTGGGTATTAACCTAACAGCAGCTGATACAGTTATTATTTACGATAGTGATTGGAATCCTCAAAATGATTTACAAGCACAAGCCAGGTGTCACCGTATCGGACAGCAAAAGATGGTGAAAATTTACCGACTTATATGTCGCAATACATACGAAAGAGAAATGTTTGATAAAGCGTCTTTAAAATTAGGCCTGGATAAGGCTATATTACAAAGTATGAATACTTCACAAGGAAAAGAAACAGGTATAAAACAGCTGTCGAAGAAAGAAATAGAAGATTTGCTTAAAAAAGGTGCATACGGAGCAGTTATGGATGAAGATAATGCCGGCGACAAATTCTGTGAGGAAGATATAGAGATGATTCTTGCGCGCCGAACCCAAGTAATTCAAATGGAATCCGAAAAGGGTTCTACATTTTCGAAAGCTAGTTTCGCTGCCACCGACCAAAGATCAGATATCGATATTAGAGATCCTGATTTTTGGAATAAGTGGGCAAAGAAAGCCGAAATTGATACAACAGAAAAAAAGGAAGATGAAGACTTAATAGTCACGGAACCTAGAAAAAGGACTGTTATTAAACGCTATGGCCATGACGATGGTCCAGTTGAAATGTCTGATATGGAAGTAACACCCGATTCAGACGACGACGAAGAAGGTGAGTGACACTGGTTTTATCCTTCAATTCATACAGATATTACGAAACTATAATTTTAACGCTTAACAAATTCTGGAAGAAATTTTTCATGTTTAAGATCAAAACAAAATTCTGCATATTATATTCATAATAAAATTCTGCATATTATATTTAATGAATTATATGCATTTTAGGAATAGGTCTGAGAAGTAAAAGAAAGAAAGAAAAGCTTGGCAAAAAAGGAAGGAGATATGGTAGCGACGACTACATTCCCCGACACGAAGGTGTACCTGTTGACGAGGAAGTAGTATACGGCTCATGGACGCGGTCAGAATGCTTCAAAATAGAAAGAGGATTATTAACTTTCGGGTATGTTTAAATAATACATACGGCATACACATTATTTTGAATACAGGATTGTTATAGAACTGAAGAGTTAAAAAAATAATGGAAAATATTTCGTAAATAAAAATGCCATGTTCTTTCCTTACATTGGGGCTACAGTAAGATTTCTGTCGACACCCATAAATAAATGAGGCGTACAAATACTGCGTTAAACCAAAATTAAATATCAATTGTAAAATATCTAACATTGTTGTCGAATTATTGCAATGAGTCGTCACTAGGCTTTGTCTCAATTCATGCGATAAAAGCAAGTCTCGTATTAAATTTAATAAACATAAACAGTTAGTTTGGCATATAACAGTTCGAAAAACAATAATTTGTATAAAATTACTGCTTTTTTGGCAGTTTCGCTATTAATTAATTATTCGCCTTATTATTACGTTATATTATGTACCTGATGGAATTTCTTTATAGATGGGCCAGGTGGGAAGAGATAGTTGACAAAAATCAATTAAGGAAGGGTTGGACACTACCTGTGATTGAAGACTGTGCAAGAATAATTGTAAGTGGAGTAATAACCGTACATCTTGACTCAGTGTGATTAGCTCTCATAGCTCTGGATGTATGGAATATCTATATTATATTTTCTGGTCACATAATTTGATTAATATTGGGTTCCATTTTTGCAATGATGACTTGCCATGCTAATACCGAGAAAGTTTTAGATTTTCACTGAGTTAACTGCACTTTCTGATTCATTAAACATTTATGGAATATAATCAACCTAATAATATGATATACTAATATTGAAAATCCATCTACAGGTTTTATATTGTTTACGACATTATAAAGGTGATGAAAAAATTAGAAATTTCATTTGGGATCTTATTGAACCATGTGAAAATGGTGAAGTGACAATTTCTCGAAACCATAGTGGATTACATAATCCAGTGCCACGCGGTAGAAATGCAAAAAAGAAAAATCGACCAAAGGATATACCTAAATCTAACGATCTTCAAAAATGGGAAGACTCTAATCACTGGAGCTCTACCGAAAAATACGATTGTGAGGTATATCTTGAAAGCAGTTACAAAAAACATTTATTCAGGCATGCAAACAAGTAAGTAATTAATAAAAAAACCTATATTATATTTATTGCTTTAATTAAGACATTCATAATGTGCAAATAGTCGCTTTGTGTATACTGATTTCGCTAAAATTAATTATGGATAAAAAGGTAGTTTTACCGAAATCTATTGTTATTTTTAACTACTTGGGAATGAAATTAGCATATACCTTGGGCGAAGTTCTTGCTAGCAATACAAAATTTTAAGTGTAGGTTTCCAGTTATGGGGTGTTGAAAGCTGTCTGAATTGGTTTATGCAAATAAAAAAAACATTTGACAGGTGTCGCTCGTTTGCTTCGCGAACTTTGGCGGACACATTGCCATTGTATCTAGATCGGGAGTCAATAATTCGGATTTGTATCACTACCTTCAAAGCGCTTGTTGTAAACATTCTACATCCAAATTTTACTTTGCCCTAAACACAAGATGTTCTCAGTGTTTGATTATCTATAAATATAGATCCTTATTCTAAGGCGAAATAGCCTGTTTTATTCAAATAATTTATGATTTTCAGGGTTTTACTGCGAGTTCGCATGATGTACTACATCAAGCACGAAGTAATAGGCGAGTATGCAACCCAAATAGAAAGTGGGATACATGCCAGGTAAGATATTTATATACTTTTAGACTAATTGTCATAAAAAAATTAGACACTCATAAGATAAGAATCTCAGTGCACTAATTTATTCCTCATGCTTACACTACCGGTTCTTACTTCTTACATGGTCAAAAGAGTTATTATTTATTTTGTGATCTCTTAAAGATCAACTTAGTGTTTAACACTTTGTAACTGAGGCTAAACTATTAAGTTTAGTTATTTATTTGTTAGCGTTAGCTGTAGTTACCACATACATAAAATGGACAGCATTATTCGCATAAAATACTCTTTAGAGAAAGACAAGGCTACTTAGGCTAATACCGTTATGATCATAAAACTGAACGAATGACGAAACCAACATTCCGCTCGTCTGTAATTGACACGACTGCCCACTTTAGGTCGATTACCGAAAGCTGACACGTTTACAGCACTCACTAATAAAATTTATTCAAAATGTTTTAGATTATTATAATTGAAGGAGTTCAGACACATAGATATCTCTACATAACATTTTTTTTTACTTTGATGATGCGTGAGCTATTGGTTGTCATGGCGACTGTCGTACTATATTCATTCACAGAAATTTCACACGCGTAGTTTGGGAATGTGATACATGCGCCAGCTTTCGGTAATCAACCTGTAGCAATACCTCTCGTAGTATGAATCACTAAGCATTGCGTGATATGCACTGCGGTGCTCATTCATCTTAACACTTAACATCTAATGTCTTACATTAGATGTTATGTCCCATAACCCCCAGAGATTAGACTGTCTATAATGTCTCTCCAACTAAAACACAAAAGTGTCTGCTTAATATTGGGCAGCAGAAGTATATATTGCGGTGGAAGTGGATCGACCCAAGTCTAGCATTTGAGAAACCTATGACTTACTTCTTGTGCTGTACTGTCTTGTATTGTATTTTATTTAGTTTAGCCAAATTTAACACATTTTTAGCTCTTTGGGTATGCGAGTTCCGAGAGGCGTCGATAGCACGCCCCCGCGGCTATGGTGGGACAGCGAATGCGACGTATCCCTATTGGTGGGCACGTATATTCACGGGTATGAGAATTACCTCGCCATGCGAACCGACCCGCAGCTATGTTTCATAGACAAATTGGGACCTCCTGATGATGCAGAGTGTACCGACATAAAGTAAGTTAGACGATGGCGCGTTTTAGTGTGGTCCCGTAGGAACCTGAGGATATAAGGTTGTGGTGTTGTGTGTGCAGGAGCGAGGAGCGCAAGGTGCTGAGCGGCGGCGCGGGCGACGAGGACTGCACGGACGAGGTGTCGAGCGGCGCGGGCGCCACGTCGCCGGGCGGCTCGCCGCGGCCCGAGGGCGCGCACCGCTGGCCCTCCATGCAGGACCTCAACACGCGACTGCGCCGCCTCATCACCGCCTACCAGCGCAACTACAAGCGCGAGGAACTCAAAATGCAACAGAAGGCAAAGGTAAACACACATACACACCTCATACCACTTTCATTCTTTATTGACATTTTTAAAATATCGTTAACGTTAAATCTAATCGTATTTTAAAAAGATGGAGCGAAGAGAGCGGATGGACCAGCTTGCGAGAGATGAAGCAAATCAATGGCGGTGGACTCGCGCTGATGAAGAAGCGTTCCGACGTACTGTGGCTTCATATGGTGTCGAATTCGATCCGGCAACAAAGAGCTTACGTTGGAGTCGGTTTAGAACATTGGCTCGATTGGATTCCAAAAGTGATGACGCTCTCACCGACTATTTAAAAGCGTTTATGGCTATGTGTAAACGTCAATGTGGTCTGTCTGTGGGAGAAGCTGAATTACCAACAAGGGTAGATTTGAAAGCGGAGCCTATTGGCGAAGAAAGAGCTATCGCCACATTAGAAAGGTTACTTCTTTTTTTTATGTAAACTCCACTCTGGATTTTTAAATGGGGCAGTGAGTGCAATTATCTTAACTGCCCCAACTACAAGAAAAGTGTCCTAGGAGACTGTCAATCTTTTTTAAAGATATGAAGTTCTACATTCACGGATTGGGAAAAATGTATAGTGGGCAAAAAAATATGCAATACAATAAAGAAAATAAGATATTAAAAATGCTCTAAGCTCTTACGATCCCATAAAGTCTTGATCCTTATAAGCAACAAGATCGGTTGGCAGCTACAAAGGTTTTTGTTAAAATTGCCAATTTTTTGCTGATTGCATCTTTTCTAATATCTGTGAATTCAAATCTTAATAACTTAAAAAATTATGGACAATTAACAAATTTTTTTTTCTTGTAGCTATAGCATTTAAGATAGCTGTGCACTTAGTAGCCTGTGACAACAATCGAACCTGTATATAACTACATCAAAGAAAATTATTTCTTTACCTTGCTTCGAGTCATTATGAAAGATCTAAGACTTTTTTTCTTGTAACTATATTTATGAGAGCCATGCAAATTTAATGAATGATTAACATAATTTTAAAGAAATAAAAATGGCTTAATTTTACTTACAAGAACAATTTTTCCATTAAATTTTAAAGACTGGTGGTAGGGCTCTCATATGTAAGAGTCCGTCTGAGTGGATACCACCGCAATGTCTATTTCTACCGCCAAGCAGCAGTGTGCATGCACTGTTGTGTTTCGGTTTGAAGGACATTGTAGCCAGTGTAACTACTGGACATAATGAGGCTTAACATCTTATGTCTCAGGATGACGAGCGCAGTGGAATGACAGACAGTACTTTGTAACTCAAGGTGCTGGATGGTGTTGGTACTGTTTATGGGTGGTCGTATCGCTTACCATCAGACGAACGGCATGCTCAAAATGACGAGATCGTCATTGAAAGGAATAAAAAAAAAGACAGTTACAAAATTTCTAGGTACTATGAAATAATTAATGATAAATTATTGTAATGTGTAATATTCTATTATTTCCCAGGATTGACCTGTTACGAGTATTACGCGAAGAAGTAGCGCCACACCCCGCTTTAGATGCTAGACTAGCACTATGTGAACGCTCACCAGATACACCACCTTGGTGGCAGCCAGCTAGACATGACAAATTGCTTATTTTAGGAGTATGCAAGTAAGTAAATTTTGTTTCATTAAGTGCCTGTTTCGCATTTTCAAGTAAATGTTAAACTCCAATTATCGAATTATATACAAGGTGTCCCAGAAAGTGACTATAAAAAGGCATCAGGAAGAAAATGTTACCATGATGGCACGAATAATAAAAAAAATTAGAGCCCTACCTATCATAGTTCTCAAGTTAGTCTTTTTAGAGAAAGTTCAAAAATCTCTACCCTAACCGATGTTATAGGGTCTACCGATGTTATAGGGATAATCCATAGTTTCATCCGAGAGTTTGGACTTTTTGCTTCTGGGTTTGGCGGAATTTATTACCTTTGCCCTATCTACATCTTCACTGGGTTTCAAATTCCAATGTAGCGAGTCCGAGCATTCCAAGCATCCTCTGGAACTTTTCAGAGCCGGCCACGATTTGGATTGGATTAGGTCGGAGCATCGACTTCATTAGACAGTTTCTTATTCATAGAGCTTCGTACAAGTCGGTGATCGAATGCAGTTTATTTTACAATTAAACTGTTTGATCACAGACATTTCTGAATATGAGCCTATTGCCCGTTAGGATGGAGTCGATCTCGTTTTTCCATTACCTTTGGGGTTTCTTATTGAAGAATTAATTCATCATAAAGAGCCCCTCTTTCTCAAGGAAGTAGACGAGCATTTTTCACCTGTGATACCGACGTCCAAAACCATGAGGTCTTACTCTGAATCCCCTGTGGCTCTGAACTTCCACTTTAGCGTTGAAGTCCCCCAAGACAACGCTGAAGTGGGCTTTGGTGGTAATATTCAAAGCTTTTGATATGTTTTTGTACATATCCTCAGTGAGGAGGTCGGTGCATAGACTTGATTGTTATTCATGGTAGATCGCTTGGATAACCGAAAAATCGAATCCGTTACCTGGTCGATACGCTAGAAAATTCTTCAACGTGTTTAGTGACAGTCCTATTGATATAAAAGCCTACCACCTTGAGATTTCTGATCGGTTACAATTTGTTATTATTTTATTAGTTATTGGGAACTTAATTGGAAGCAAAAGTAATAATAAAAAAATGTGATTAGATTACCATTCAAATTTGTTTTTTCATTCCCCTAGAATAACTTCATTCCCAAAAATTTGATTTTCATTCCCGTAGCGAAATACATCACTACCCCAAAAAACTCAAAATATAAATGGGAATATCTTTTTAGTTATTTGGCAGATTTAAGTGTATTTAACACCAAAACATTTGCTTTTTAATTCTATTTTTTCTAATATAATTAGACGGAAAAAATCGATTGAAAAAATTAAATTCGCAAAATCACCAAATTTTACGTGTGCGATGCGAATCACTCGGGTACGATTATGACTTGTGTCACGCCCCGCAAAGACTAGCTTGGCGAGTTTAACCCAACCGTGACGTGTGTGAACATCGCGCCACACTTCCGCCACGCTTTCATCCCGCCATGCCGCCAAAACACCCAACCACGCATTCTATGTGGCGAAGTCTTTAAAAATCAAAATAAAATTAATTGAAATAATTATTTTAAATTAAATATTTACCTGTACAACCAAACACTTTAAACGAATAAAAACATACAATATATTACTGCTGTGGTCTTAGAATGTGGCAAAAAAACGCAAATCGTAAGACGATGTCGTTTATAGTTGTGACAAACTTAGCTGGCCGGTATGACAATTAAATTTTATTGCGAAGCGATAACTTTGTGAGAACGTCGTAACAAAAAATTTAAAAGTCAACTACATAATTACAAATACTTATGATGTTCTCCATACATTATAACAAAGAGTATCATACTTATATAACATATTTGAATTAACCGGTCATTATTCGCTTGGCCAGATTGTAAAATTATACTGAAATAACTCTTAACTTGACTCTTATATCAACGCGACGCTTTTACGATGTTGTATACTGCAGTTTATGAGCGTAGTGTTGGGAAAGTTTTAAATCGCTTGGTAAACATACGTAACTGATTACTGAAAAAATCGAAACTTTGGATGTAAATAAAAAAACTGCTGTTAATTTAAAAATTAAGTTTAAAGTATAGATATTTGAAAAAAAATTACACAGTTTATACTCGAAGAAAGAAAACGAAGATCTCCAAAGTAAATAATTTGAACCGTAGCACTATATTTGGTATTTTATTTTCAGTACACACTCGTAATTATTTTTTTGTAATGACTAATAACTAATTTAAAAGTTATGAAAGGATAATCGTGAAATTTTATCGGAAAATCTAAATAAACGACTAACAATAACTAACTACTGTAATAAAAATCTCCTAATTGTAATATGTAAGATTTAATTATAATTTAACTCTTTTTACATACGATAATAAACCCCTTGAATTAAAAACAGATTGCATTCAAGAATCGGTTATTTGGAGCAACCGATTTTTTGTTATCTTCGCTACACATAGTATTCCGTGAAGGGTCAATAAATTGTCATACCAGCCTAGTTTGTCCAACTATAATTTTTATGTTTTTGATTGATCGAGGGACCAATACGTCAGTCACATCTTAGTCAACCAATCCCAATAAAACGAAACGGAGTCGTGGTGTTTTTTTGCCACATTCTAAACCCAGTGGTTACTTTTTTACTACTATTAATTATAGACCTAAACATTTTTAAATCGATGTAAATTGTAACAATAATCGATACTAATCCAATCACCAACATGTTACATTAACAGCTGTCACTATGACAAAAGTATAGCTGTGCCCACAACTTCGCTGTGGGCTTAGATTTATTTGTCTTAGCTTGTTTTACCCTCGGATACTCGTAACACACCACGCGCGACGTGGCGGTGCGCGGTGGCGTAGTATTATAGATTCAATTTTAATGAAAGAAACAATAATATGTAATAAAAAATAAAGGTTAATGTTTTTCAGTAATTATATTTTGAATGCAGTGATTGGCTTTTATGTGATACGCCAACAAACATAGAAAAAAAAACAGACCAAAATAGGGTGGTTGACTACTTTTCTTAAATACTATTATCAGAAATTCATGTCTTCTAAATTCTAGAGGATGAAGAATTTTTAAAATGCAAGCAATAATAAATAAGTTATAAAGCTTTGAAGTTTGATGGAAGGGGCATCTGTCAGATAACGGAAACAGCAGAATGTGACCGAACAGAGTGTCCCCAGCCATAACGCTGCGTGCGTGCGAAAGAGATGACGCGATATCCCCACTACGCCCCCTCTCTTGCTCACAACAATATTTCAAATATGAAACTGCTTTAATTGTGAACCAATTTTGATTATGATTTCACAGAAAAAAATATTTTGTCGTATTATTTTCTGTTACATATAAAATAATGTACAAAATCAAACATAAGAAACTACCCTATTGCAATATATATTTTTTTACTGAAAATGACCTGTCGACGTCTACTGAAGTTACTAGCCAGAATTTTCATTGACAAATGCGTTTACTTTCTTTATTCCTTCAAGTTCCGGGTTTTTACAGAGAACATGGAATATGCCACGGACCTTTCATATATTTTTCTAAACACGCCTAACTTATTAAACTATTAAAATTAGACATACACCATCACGCCTTTATCCTCGAAGGGGTAGTCAGAGTTGTAACTTGGGCTCCCACTTTCGCCTTTTGTTTTCCGTCCTGTGTTGTCGTTGAGGGCGAGCCTATCGCCAAATTGGGCATAAATTCCAAACTCTGGGCTGATACTGAGCAGAAAAACCCAATATCACTTTGCTCGCCCGGGATTCAAATCCGGGACCTCAGAGCAGTGGCGTACTGCGGACGCAAAACAACTACGCCTCTGACGTAGTCTACTGAAATTAGGACAATCCGATGTCTAGTTATTATGTTCCTATATTAAAAGTTATTGTTAAAAAGTAATTATTTTTTTAGGCATGGATTGGGCGATACATACAATAAGCTCTTCTGTGATCCAAAATTACCTTTCGCCGATTGTGCAAGGAAGTGGTATGCAAATCAAAAAGGAACAAAGAAGGAATCGCAAAAGATGTCATCAGACGAAGAAGATACAAACAATTCTGAAAAATCAGGGGCTGAATCTCGAATGTCTCTAAGACGCAGCAAACGTACTTCTAACGTTTGCGAACGCGACAACGACGACGACACGGACGCGCTGTCCGAGCTGGAAACACTTGCCAAGTTGGGACGCGCCGACGAGACCCTCGCGCCAGAACGTTGGTTTTCCGAGCGCGCTCTCGAGACCCGGCTGCATCACATCGCACATGCCGTGCAGAACCGCGAGTGGCCCGCGGCGGCGCCTTCTGTCTCTGACGGCTCGCGCGGCCACATGCCCGACAAGCACGCCCAGAAGCGACACATCGCTATTGATGTGGAGACCGATCGTGCGAAGTTGCATGCTTTGCTATCGTCTCCGGCGGCTGCACACCAAGCGGCTGGCGGCGGGGGCGGGGCGGGCACTGGTGGCGGCGGTGGCGGTGAGGCGGACGGGGCCCCGCCGCCCGCGCACCAGCGCGCGCCCGCCGCACACGCCACGCACACGTCGCACGCCTCGCACACGTCGCACACGTCGCACGCCTCACACACGTCGCACGCCTCGCACGCCGCCGGCTCGGCGTCGGCCACGACCACCTCCTCTACGGCACCAGTTGACCTTTCTGCGCCGCTCGACCTTAGCGAAGTGCAGGACTTCTCGGTGGGTCGTCGGACGCCCCCGGCGGTATCCTCTCGAAGTAGACTTGATGATACGTTATCAAGACTTATGAAGAGGAAAAATGCTGTAAGTGTTAACGAAAATGGTTTGCGGTATTAGCCTTAAAACAAATAGTCGGCCGTTTTATTTGAAAGCGGTTTATTTTTAAACTTGCTACGTAAATAGGTATAATATATAAATCTAAGAATTAGTTTTTTAATTATGCTTTATTATATTTTTAGTTCTTTTACGAATGCTTAATGTGCTATTTTGTTTCACAGCCCGCTCCGGAGCAAATCGTCGGTAAGGAGAAGAGAAGGAAAAAGTTAGATGAAATTGTACTAGGTCTTTCGGCCGCTAAAAGCGGAGGCTCAAGTCTTACTGGTCCGTCGGAGTCGTCTAGAGGTCGAGTAACGTCGATTCCACCTGATGTAACTGTGACACCCGCGGCACCACCGTCGTGTTCGTCATCGTCATCACTGCAGAAGCCGTTTTCGGTGACCGTAACCAGTGTTCCGTCTCCTCAGACTTCAAACAAGGAATTGTCGTCCTTTTTGCAGCAATCTTTAGAACAGACCAAAATGCCAAAAACATCAAGCACCGCTCCAATGAAATCGTACTCTCATGAAGCTAAAGTTAATAAATGGCTAGCTGAACAAGCTAGTGTAGAAACACGACGAAGAAGCTTGACCCCTCGCCTGTCACCTGAAGAACATGTACCAGTGGTACATCGTGTCACTGGAAAGCGGATCGTCGGACATAAAGCTCCTCAACTAAAACACCTTGCACAATGGATAGCCGAAAACCCCATGTATGACATTGATTCCAAGTGGACCGAAAGTATAAAAGAACACGTGAAATTGCCTCAAGACGTGCGAAGTCAAAGACATTCTCCAATGCAGTCTAGTAGTTCTGTTAACGAACGTAAAAAAGGACGTCCCCCCACGCTTGACTCGCCAACAACTAACATGTTATCCTCAAGTGCCCATTTAAACCAATCCTTAACAGGTTTAAATCCAGCCCTATTGGCTAGTTTATCGAGTTTGAGTGCTTTTGACCCGAAAACTATAGCAGCAACACTGTCAAATTTGACAGGATTTGATCCCAAATTACTTAACACTTTCGATCCTAAGCTGTTATCTAGTTTAAGTAGTTTTGATCCCAAAAACAACCCATTATTGAATTCCTTTAATAGTATGCCAAACTTATTAGGAAATATAACTGGCGGAAATATTTTTGCCAACTTGGCGGGTTTGGGTCTCTCCGGATTTTCGTCACTTGATATGAACAATCTAACCGGAGCAAATGTACCAGGTGATAGTAAATCGAAATCCCGAAAACCCACAGAAAGTAATAACCCAACTTCATCAAAATCCGCAAATTCGCAGTTTCCATTTGTGTTTCCTAATCCTAGCATGCTGTATCCTCAATTGGGACTGAGTAGTCTCAATCCTTTTGGTATGCATTCCGGTATGTCATCAGCATATGATGCTCTTGGGATTTTGGGTAATAACATGGCTGTTAGCTCTGGTACAACTACACTACAAGGTCCAAGCCACAGCTCTGCGCGGACAAGTACAAAAACGACTACACCTCGTTCTTCAACAATGGTAACAAACTCATCAAGCTCTCGGCAACAAAAAGTTACTGATCGTCAACAATCGAGCCAATTACCTCAGATTCTTTTACCTCCAGATCCTTACTTGCTAGAATCTCTTTCCAAACAAACCTTGAATTATGATTCTATTATGAGACCAGAAAAAAGATCTCGAGATAATGATGACGCTACTGCAACTGATTTATCTAAGACAGAAAAAAAGAAACTATCTTATGATACTTTACGATCCCAAGTTCCACCAGAATTTGCTGCTGTTCAAGAAAAACTGTTAAAAGGTGACAAAAAGGATATAGATATTAGTAAAATGTTACTAGAACAAATGGCCTCGGGCGCTTTGAGCGCCAGCCTTGTTAGTTCCGCAGAAACTAAAAAGTCTAAAGACAGTGAAAAGGATGCGTATGAAAAACTAAACAAAAGTTCTTCGGAATATATATCAAAAACATTATCATCTGAAGATGGATCTTCTGGAATTTCTTTAACTCATAAACGAACTCATGATGAAATTAGCAATGAACCAGAAAACTTAGCTTTGCAGTCAACAGATTTAAATCCCCCCAAAAAAATTAGAGAGACTACACCCACAGAATCTCTTTCAAATACTATAGAAAAAGCAACAGACCACTCTGCACATACGGGTGAAATGGACCTGGAAGACCTAATAGCACCATCCACAGTTATAAAAACTGGTATGAAAGCTAGTGACTTCGACACAAACTCTGCAAAAGTTATAAAGGAGTCTGTTCAGAATAGTCTTGAAAGAGAAGAAAAATCTCAATCGAAATTATTAGCAATGTACCATGAAGATGCAAATGTACAAACTTGTAATGAAAATATTGAAAGCGTCGATTTTTCTATGAAATTAGAAAGTGAAAATAAGGATCTGGTAACAGATGTCGATGAAGCTAATCCAGACGCTTCTCCGGCAGATGTTGGTCGAAAAGGAAACAGAAAAAAAGTTCGTAAGTCATCTGAAGAAGCAGTCGCTGCTTGCCCACGTCGTGAGCTCAGGTCAAGTTCTGGAAGGCAGTCAACTGAGACAATGACCTCAAATCATTAATTATATCAAACAGTGATGGGTCACGCGAATCAATAACTAGATATGAAACGGATATACGGTAACAGTATTGGGCCAGTCTGGTCTAGTTTTTTTTACAATTCGGCTGCAAGCCGTATAGTATTCGGGAGCATGCTCATTATACTGTAGGAAAATCAATAAATTATTTAATGCATTTTGTGAACATTTAAAAAAAATATGCTAAATTAATAGGTCACATGGTTTTCATTCGCTCGAAAACAAACTTATTTGAAAACAGGAGTACCTTTCTTAATGTATTGTTTTATTCCGGATTCGCTGCTGTGCAAAATACTCGTACGCACCTAACTAAAGGTCCAAAATAATGTAATTCAAGAGCCTTCGATTGCAAGCTATTTGTAACATAAACGGTCATTACAAACTGCGTGGTTCGAAAACCCTTATGACTTAGGCCCTTATGGTCTCTGTAAATACAGTTTCACAATTCATGTTAAATTGCTGTTCGTATGTATTTCATTCACGGAGGCTAATAGCCAACGGCAATAAAACGCGTAGCTATTACTTTTTTTTTGACACACAAAGTATTGGTGATGAATAATTACTATAAAATGCAAAGATAAAATTCACGAAAAGAATAAATTAGTGTTAGATTTATTTTTATGTTTAAGTTTGAAGTATTTGATTTACTAGATTTAGTCAGCAATATACGACATACCACCCGAAAAACATATTCGGCACTGCTAATTCCATTTTGTACAAATATAAAATAGTACGGTGTTTTTTTTTAAGTTTTGAATTTTGGGACATATGTTATTTTTTCGAAATTCATACGCAATAAGTACCTATTTATATATAACTACTTTAAAAAAAATAGAGCAGCTTCTGAAAATTATCGCACGTTACCTATTTTGCGAAGCTTTAATAGCCGTTGGACGACTTCCTTCCTATAGAATATCCGGCAATGCAGCAAAATTACCATCCGTTTCATCTCTATCAATAACTCGTGACCAATTTCTCTTCAACCACAATCGTAATTTATGTATAGTCTTATTAATCTCAAGTTTCTTGTTATGTTACTAATAATGCCAGGACTATTTTAGGTCTTAGGTTTGATATAAGTAAAATAGCGTTGTTATTATTACTGACAGAAGACTGTATTATCCACATTTATGAGTACTTCGAGCTTTTTAAGCAAAATCAATGTCGTTATTCTTAAATGAAATAAATGGATTAGTGAAATAATATGTCAACGGAGTGTCAAAATGGGCAATAGAAACCAAACAATGTAATATTTATGGATTGTGGAGTAAATGTTTTCTACAAAATAAGATAAGAAATTGCATTCAATTGCTAATTAAACAGACTAATTTGTTTTTCTAGCAAATAGTATTTATATAATATATTTGGGCCAATTATATGCACTCACTTTCTTGACAAAAATATTTTTAACTGAATAAACTCAAGATAGTCTATGTCAAATTTAAAATTAAGCATGATTGTTAAGTGTACGCATCTATGATTGGCCCCATTATATTATTAAAATATTGATATTTCTTAAATAATTGATATTACATTATGAAATGTAATTTAAATATACACATGAAATATCGACATTATAGAGATCTCTTGAATCGTTCAGTCGATTTCATTTTTACGTAGATATTGTTTATAGTAGTATACGTAAGTACCTATTGTGCAGAATGTTAATAAAATTGTAGCACAAGCTTAAAGGATTGTTAAACGTTCGAGACATATTTAATTCTATTATTACAAATTTATATGAATACCTGACATTCAACGGATTGTGATTAGCCACATACCTTTCTATGAATTTATGGTCTCTTTTAATGTTTACGACCTTTTGCTTACTCTACTTTTTTATTAACACCCAGTATTACGATAATAAGTGAATAATTAATACCAGGTTAATCGATTTCTAAAGTATGCCTGAATCATTTTTATTTGAATTTATTTTATAATTTATGATTAAGTTGAACACTGAATGTGATAAAATTTTATTTATTACATGTATTCTTAATTTTTTGCATTGCTATATTAATAATTGTATCATAATTACACGATGAATCATAAATAAATATAAAACTGATATTTTATACTTTATTTATTTTCTACCTTTTAAAAGACGCGATATTCCTATATATACGTTCAAAAAGTTTTAAAATTGATTTTATTTATTTTTAAGTCCCAGCGACTCTACTGATAAAGGCATCAGGTAGAAAACCAAACAATGATGGCACGAAAATTAAAAAAAATTACAGCCCTACCTAAGATAGTTCAAAATAATTTCAATTGTCCCCATTGGTTTTTTTGGCGGGAACTTGGAAGTGTCATGAGGTGCTCTTGTTTTAATTCATTATTTTGGTGATATACATATATATATATATAATTTTATAATACCATCCCTGTATTAAATACTGCCCACTGCTGAGCACGGGCCTCCTCTACTACTGAGAGGGGTTAGGCCTTAGTCCACCACGCTGGCCTAGTGCGGATTGGCAGACTTCACATACCCTCGAAATTCTTATCGAGAATTCTCAGGTATGTAGGTTTCCTCACGATGTTTTCCTTCACCGTTAAAGCGAACGATAATTGATAAACAATACACACATAACTTCGAAAAATCAGAGGTGTGTGCCTTGGGTTTTGAACCGCCGGACATTGTCTCGGCAGACCGTTCCATTCCCAACTAGGCTATCGTCCACTTACGATACGTACTTTTCTTCGATACGTATTGTTATATTGCATAATTATGGTGGTATATTATCCAATATAGTTCTATTTAAAGAGCTCAAATGAAGTGAATTGAAATAATTGTGCTAATCAAGTGTTTTTTTTTGTTACCGTCAAAACTCCTCGATATAGTCTTGGTAAGGTAGCCACTGCTTTACTTCGACATACCACAGATAATAAAATAGACAAACCAAACTTGACATTGGCAAAATGTGAATACAAATGCCATTATAAAAAAAAAAAAATAAGAAAGTCCGTGACAGCATGTCTTAGGCGCCCATCAGACAGTACGTTTTGCTGTCAGTTTTACCACAGTCACGTCTGTGAGTGACGAATAACGTATCGTCTAATATGGTGATTGAGGGTTGAATGGCGGTGATTGACGAATATCTGGATTTTTTTATTTGCGCGTCATGCAACCATCTATCATGGCTTTTGCGCGATCGTCTAATGGCATTTCTTCCGGCAAACGAACAGCGGTGGAGTCGGACATGTGTTGCGTCGGAGAGGCGCCCGCGCACCCGCGCGGCCAATCACCTTCCCTGAACTAACATTATGCTACAGTCGGAGAAAGAGTTTATTTTAAGTTTTAAAACAATCCCTGAGTTGTCGTATATACCATGAATCTTTAATAGTTAGTAAGATAATAAAGAAAATAGTTGTCATAGTCCTTATCTTCTTTTGTATCTCGTATATCAGGCTAAATTAATCTATGTTAATATTATAAATGCGGAAACTTTGATGTTTTTTACTCAATCACACCGTTCTGGTGCTGAACATCTAAATCGGATGTTTGGCACAGAGATAGATTATAGTATAGAATAACACATAGGCTACTTTATCCCTCGAAAATATATAGTGATACTTTTATCCCGGAATCTTTTTTCACGCGGGCGTAACCGCTGTAAAAAGCTGGGTAAAACAAAAGTATGGCTATAAAACTTTCTTTTTTACAGCGCATATTTTTCCCAACGCTTTCTTATTACACGTTTTTTGCTCTAAACTCTAATTTATTTTCCAACTATTCATACTAAGACGATTGAAAACGTGTGTTCTCCGTGAAATCTTGAGTATGACAAGGTTATTTTGAGTGATTGTGTAATGCCAATTTGTTTTCATCAGCCACCATTATTCACTCGTCAATCATGAGTAATGGAAATGAATGCCGGTTCTGTGAGCGTGTAATGGGCGCCTTATGGCTGACTCACTATAACCTTTTTTATTGTAGATAGAGGAAGTATAGATTGCTTTATAGATCCTATTCAGTCCCATAGACAGGGATGGTACTATAGAGGTATTAAATGTGAGAGAAAGGTATAGAATGATACTATTGCCGTCCACACAGATAACTATATCGCACCTTTAGGACGAAAACGACACAATTCAATAAAATCGAAAATTGAGTTATCGTCATAAAATTACTTAAAACGAAATTTTCAATACAACAATAGTTCAAACACCGCCATATTCAAGCAGGAAAGGACAAAACTATTATATTGGTCCCTTTTTATTATATTTTCATAAAAAGGGACCAGTTTTAAGTCATTTTATAACGATAAACCAATTTTTTATTTTTTTGAATTGCGTCGTTTTCGTCCTAAAGGTGCGATATATTAGTCAGAGTCCCGCAGTGCGCGTCGGTAGTTTCAAGGCCCGGAACTTTAGTCCCTCATAATTTTTGTTGCAAGTTTTGGATTGAAGCATTATCCTAACTTTACCTATTAATGATACTGACTACGTCAACATATAATGCGACTATTGCGCATCGTCGAGGGGAAAACATGCATCATATTAATATTATAATATGCGTCTCGACTTATCGTGCGGGAATGTGGGTATGTTTTAGGTAATAGGTATAGTTATATAAAATGTACAAATAATTTAATTAATATTTAAATATCTCAAAATTAAGAATATTATAAAGGCATTAAATATAAAAACAGGATGTGGGAGCATTATAGTGTATAGGTAGGTTATGTATAGATTAACTTCTGTTTCATGTGAACACACCTACTGATAATCTATTGTTAGGATAAAACGTTTTGTGAGGGTATTTGTGATAAAAAACTAGTATCGACGTATCGACGTATCGACGTGCACGCTCAAAAGACGAAAAGCCCCCGGGGGCGACAGGATCCCTACCCGTATGATTAAGATGCTTCCGGAGCATCTGGTCCTAACGCTCACCGCGATATTCAATGCTGCTTTTCAAAACTGCCTCTTCCCAGAGGTCTGGAAGGAGGCAGTTGTGATAGGTACCCATAAGCCGGGGAAACCCGCATCCGAACCGTCCTCTTACAGGCCAATCAGTCTGCTCAGTACTCTGGGCAAAATTTACGAGCGGATCGTCCTCGACTGCCTCAAAATAGTCGCTCACAACAACAATCTGATCCCTCCGGAACAGTTTGGTTTTCGTGCTAGGCACAGTTGCGTAAATCAGGTGCTCCGCATCACGGAGCACGTTTACGACAAATTCAAGATAGGCATGCCCACCGGTGCTCTCTTCTTCGATATTGAAAAAGCATTCGACAGGGTGTGGCACAACGGCTTACGTTACAAGCTGTACACTCTCAACGTGCCCACTCAACTCGTGCACATCATACGAGATTTTTTGTCGAATCGCGGTTTCAAATATCGCGTGGAGGGTACTCTCTCTTCCCGTCACGCCATCACGGCTGGAGTCCCGCAAGGCTCCGCCCTCTCACCTTTTCTTTTCTCGCTGTACACCAGCGATATCCCTAAACCGAAAAACGCCCATCTGGCGCTCTTTGCCGATGACACCGCAATGTACGCCTCACGTAGAGACCCCGGCAATGTGGTGCGCACTTTGCAGGCCGCCGCCGACAAGCTCGGTGAACGGTTCCGCAAATGGCGAATCACCGTCAATCCTACAAAGAGCCAGGCTATCCTGTTCACTTTGAAAAGGAGAGTCCATGTGCCTCACAACTCAGTCCGCATGTCCAACCAGGTAATCCCCTAGACGGACAAAGCCAAATATTTAGGAGTGACCCTTGATCAGAAGTTGACCTTCATCCCACACGTAAATGCGGTACGCACGAGAGCCGCATTCGCGATGAGCCAACTGCATTGGGTCATAAATAGGAAAAGCAAAACATCCATCCGCAACAAGATTAGGATCTTTACCACGTGTACTAGACCGATCATGACATACGCGTCGCCCGTGTTCGCCCATATACCGCCTGCTCGTCTTAAGCGTATGCAGGTATTGCAAAACATATTTCTTCGACACGCTCTTGGTGCCCCGTGGTACGTTCGTAATCGCAACCTCCACGTGGATACCAACATGCCGACCATCAGGCATTTCATTCAAATTAATAAACATGTAGCTGGTTATTTGACTTAGGTACTCTCCGTTAATTTTCGCATTTCATATCCATCTTTGAAATTGAATATTTATTGTTACTAGCAATTTGTAAAATACATATATAAAAAAAAATATGAACATTAAAAGACCTACGCTGAGTTTCTTGGTGCTTCTTCTCAGGTCAGTGGGCTTTTCCGAAGCACTGGTAGAATCTTTTAGATGATAAAAACATTGTAAAAAATGACGTGTAAAAGTGCCCTTAGGGGCCTAATTACTTAATAAATGATTTGATTTGAAATGACCAGGAAACGCTACTTCGACCGGGCGGTTAAACACCCAAATACGTTAGTCCGCAAAGCGTCAATATACACTCCATTCGACCGCGCCAAATGGAGACGGCCGCATTCAGTCCTAACCGATCCAGAGGACGATATCACTCTGGCCATTCGCAGTAAGAACGAGTTCCTAAAACTCCTACACTCCACACGACCGCAGTTCCGTCCTCGCCGCCGAGGACCTCGCCACGTTCCCCGTCGCCCCCCCAACCCTCCTAACAGTTCCGGCCCGCGTGCCGATGAAATAAATGGATAGGATTAGGTTAAACACCAACCTTCCTCACTAATCGTTGATGTCTCATCCTCTCCCAGTGACCGTCCTGAGCCGAGGTTCGTAACCCGTTAGTGGGTTGCCCGCAGCATGGTTACTTAAATCAAGGGTTACGAGCGCCTAAAGCGTTCACCCGAAAGTCCGGTGTGGCCAGAAAAGCCGACTCGCTTCAGACTACTGGCCGGTTGCCTAGGGCCAATCAAAAACAAAAAAAAAAAACGACGTGCAGTCTCATTCGCACTCTCTTCGGTCTCAGTCTTGGCTCAGTCGTAGTCTTTTATATCTTTGTGAAATTATTTCTATAAAATCAGTGGTGGATATTTTTTTATTTAAATCAAAATCGCTTCAGGTTCTAACACTATATACCTAATTCTATATCTATGTTTTTTATGGTTACCACATGTTATTATTCTAAGGGTAATCAAATTTGTTCTTAAAAAAAATAATTATTGGCGAAGGCATTTTTATAAGCATGGTATTAATCCTTATCCAAATAGATACGTTATTCATGAAAAAAAAAAAATGCTTTTTTTTTTGGCCCTAACGGGAAAAAAATTTTTTTTTATTATTTTTTATTTTTATATTTTTTATTTTGATAAAATAATGATCAAGTACCACGGGTGCATTTATGAACGCGATAATCTCAGGAACTACTGAACCGATTTTGAAAATTCTTTCACTGAAAGTAAGCTCCATTATTCCCGAGTGTTATAGGCTTTTTATCCCCGGAAAATATTTTCATCCCGGGAAAACTTTAACGCGGGCGACGCTGCGAGAAAATGCTATAATTTATAAAGAGGTATTGTGAGTTTGTATGTAGGAAGTAATCTCTGAAACTACTGAAGCGATTTTGATGTAATTTGGATAAGATGTGATAGTGTAAGATCTTAGAAAGGATCGAGGCTACGTTTTATCCCGGGAAAATGTATAAAGCGGGACTTTTATCCTGGAATTTCTTTTAACGCGGGCGAAGCCCCTACCGAAAGCTATTATTTATAAATATTACGTGCTAACGACACGCGCGCTCGATGCGAAATGCATTACATGCGAGTGTGTAGCCGGCTAATCGCGCTCGTATCGCCGCTACTTTTGACTCCCGTTAAAAGACCAACAAAACATTAATAAATCAATCTCAAGTTTGAGTTACATCTCAAGTAGACATAATGTATTGAACTATTCATACATTATGTCTACTTGAGATGTAACTGAAACTTGAGATTGATTTATTAATACCGCCCTTAGTGACTTGAAGAGACATTTTTTGCGGAATCGCCGAAAAAGAATAGGCCACACTGTTGTCTGTTAATGACAATTGACATTTTTTAATTGACAATTCCTGAATCCTGATAAGATTTTGCTTACGTTTTATTTTATCTTTTACTGAGTTTCACGAGTCTTGAATTATCTAGTTATAAAGAGAATTTTACCGGAGAAAAATAGAATTTGTACAATGGATGACAGAGCTGCTAAATTGGCTTTAGCTAGGAAAAAGGTAATACCAGTGTGACTTCTGTGATTTGGCTATTTGTTCCATAACTGTAATTTCTATAAAATAATGAATCCTAATTATCCAATACGATATAAAGTAGACAATTAATTGTAGACTTTATGGTGTAAGCAATTACTTTTAGCTGAGGAGGTAATGCGATAATTGTTATTTAAGGTGAACTCTCTGAACAATGTGTAGGTTAATATACCTATTTTGTATTAATTAAGCATGGATGATAATCCCGACCAGTGGCGGCTTATGAAAACATAAAGCTAAAGAGGCTGACGCCCAGGACCTCTTCTGCAAGGTTCACAAATAAAATATTGCATTATGTACCTTCGGTGATTGGGTAAAAAAGCCTCGCATCACTTAAGTTCGCCACTGATCGCGGTCATAAGTACATGACATACATACATACCATGCTTCAGGATAGTTCATAAATAATTATAATATCCTTAGGAGTTGCTTTTATTTGAGGTAAGAGTAGGCATTGGACAATCATCTACACTATCCATACTCAACCTTTCTTTACAGAACACAAGTGTTTTAGTTGTAGTGCCTTATATTAGATGTAAATTCATTGAACTGCTTGTGGCTAAAAACATAAATAAGGTTCCTTTAAATTTGGTTTATAAGGAGTGCTTGTTTAGTGCTGAGGATAGGCAGCGGCTTGGCCCTGCTTCTCAACATTAATGTCAGTTTGACAGCAGTCATTACAAATTTCTTATTAGAATCTATGGGTAGGCGCGTAAGAACATCTTCTGCTTATTTGACAAGTAACATCATGTTCCCCCGCGAACATGTTAATAGCCAAAAGTTAACATCCTATTTATATTAACAAAAAGTAGTGACAGTTAACTGAATAATCTTATTCTTATAGCATACTAATGCTTTATTATATACTAATACATCTTATTTATTTTAAAATGTATATTATTTATTTATTTAAGATATGGAAGACTTACAGCTATATAAACCTTAATATATAAGCTTTCTTTACTTTTAGATAGTTTTTTGAAATTAGGTGAGCCACAAGTTGATTATGGCTGATCTACATCCTGTGCCTAGAGCCTCATAGCAAAAATGTGTAGTTTTGGGAAAAAGGAGGTTCAATGTATAAATTGGACCTCCTTAAATAATTTGGTATACCAAATTATTTAAATTTTTTAAATTATTTACCAAATAATTTGGTATACCAAATTATTTAAAAATTATGATGTGTCCATTAACTTATTTGAACTCATGGACCAAATAAACAGTTTGTACTGAATAAAAAAAATTAACAATGAGCTAAGATTATGTATATTGAAATTGACAATGTTGTAGACTCATCTTTAATCCAATTTTTTATTTTAAAATATGAAAAGAATACAGAACTTCATGTCGATCACACACCATGACTGGTCATAGTTTAATTAAGCTTCATAAGATTTAACATATCTATAACTTTTTAAGTCTTCAGTTACTCTACCTGTACTTTTCATTAACTCACTAAACAATTGTGTTTTTTGAGGCACCACTTATCTTAGTCTGTCTCATTCACTTGCATTGCGCAGCC
The DNA here is from genome assembly GCA_947568825.1 of Sphinx pinastri. Classification (NCBI taxonomy): domain Eukaryota; kingdom Metazoa; phylum Arthropoda; class Insecta; order Lepidoptera; family Sphingidae; genus Sphinx; species Sphinx pinastri. Next base: position 11,315,338 of record OX387618.1, on the reverse strand, counting down.
TAATGCCAGTGTGAGACAACACACTCTGCGCATGCAGCACCACACTGGTGGATAGTTCATTGTTTTAACGCTGCTATCAACTTGTTACCTTTAAATATTTTATGGCACTACCTTGTGCTCATTATCCTGAAAGCTTGTAGGTTTGTTAAGAGTCCGTATACGATATTGCCGCGCATGAAAATAGTATTTATCGAGCGGCGGGAGTTTCACGAGTCACAACACGGACAGCCGATGCGTCCGCGTATAACGGTGTTGATACTTGCCTTATTATATTTATAAGTTCGTCGACTATAATACTAACTTGTAAACCCTAATTAGCTGTAATAGTTCTCCTTTTAACTACGTTCAGTGTACACTTGATTTTAACAAAAATTGGCCTTTAAAAGTTAATATTTCACAAACGTATCTATAATAGAAAAATAATGTTCACACGCCCACAAGTTTTGAAAGACCTATCCAACGACAACCCACACAATGGGATAGACGAGAGAAAAAGAATCTAGATTTCTGTAGTTCAGTACAATTTTTTTTTAACGCCTAGTTATTTAATATCTCTGAAATACAAAATAGCAACGAAAATCTGAAATAACATACAAATACCCACTTTATACAGTATTCATCAATATTTAGTAGTCAATTTTAAAGCGTCAAAACTCCTTGATCGTCGTATACCGTTCGCTTGGTTCGCCGCACCTTGGGTCCATTCAGCAAAAACAAAAACGGACAAAAAAATTAAATTTCAAGTGAATAAAAAAAATCAAAGTCGTAATTTCATAAAACTGAAAACGCCATTTGATTGCTACATTAAATAGTAACTAAAATATTATTTCGTTATTTTATGTTGAGTAGTAAATCGGCTACAACCGTTTTTCTTGTATGGAAAGCTACACATACAGGAAAACTACGTATGAATATCTCTTCATTTCCCTTCTGACATTTTTATGGCATAATCTTATTACTATTTGCCTCAGAACAATAAATAGTCATAGAAGCCATACTAAAATAGCCACTAAATATACATATATATGTATATGAATACTATTTTATCTTATAGCTTTGATAAGGTGTCAGAAAGAGATGCATACTCATTCATGTATTCGAATTTTTTTGGTTGTGACAAGTTTTAACTTAACTTTTCGGACAAAGTCGAATTTAAAAATATCGATAAATACAAACGTTTTTCACGTACAGTACGTAATTCATATAATTGCGACTTATATAATTGCTTTTTTAACAAAGATGATTAACAATATGCTTTAATGGCGGGTTCAAAATAAAACCACACTTTTAATGACAATTTTTTTTAATAGTTTAAGACTAAATAAAAAAATATAATTTTTTAGTCCCCTGAATGAATTCAGATAAAAATGGTGTAGGTTTCAGGTTTTGATGGAACACAAATTAATAATAATAATGTATTAAACACTGCCCACTGCTGAGCACGGACCTTCTCTACAACTGAAAGGGGTTAGACCTTCGTCCATCACGCTGGCCTAGTGCGGGTTGGCAGACTTCACATACCCTCGAAATTCTTATGGAGAATTCTCAGGTATACAGGTTTCCTCACGATGTTTTCCTTCATCGTTAAAGGGGACGATAATTGATAATTTATTATTATTATACTATTATTATAATTAACTTGAGCTATTTGCCAAATTTTCTCCAAAGATACCCGGTACCTAAAAATTTTTTGCACTTTTTGAGATATGATGAAAAGTAGTGAAACACACTACGTGTTTTTGGAGAATACGTGGCAAGTAGTAATCTTATGCCATAAAAAAGTTAGAACGAAAATGGACAAAAATTACAAGATATTCTTATGCATGTTATGTAGCTTTCCAAACAATAAAAAAGGTTGTAGTCTATTTAATCTTAAATCAATCTTAAAATACCTAAAGATAATTTTAGTTACTAGGTATATAATGAAAATATATAATCGAATGGCGTATTTAGTTTTATGAACTTCGACATTGATTTTTATAACTTCCTTTGTCCGAAATTTTTGTCGCATGACACAACGTGCGCTGTCGGATCGTCGGTCGTTGCCGCGGTGACGCTAAAACAAAAAGCGATACGTCCTCCCTCTGGCAGCGCGTGGCGCGGTCTGGCGAGCGCGCGAAGTGCATCTCCTAATATACCGCAAGATTTGCGTATTTTTACGACTCTGATTAGTTATTTATTTGCTAATATATTAATTAAATTTAACGCACACCAATAGTATAAGATGTATAGTTTATAGTGCTATTTTTAGAAAATATCACTGATTTTACTTACATTCGGCGTTACTTTTGGACGTATATTCTCGAAAATTTCACGACTAACACTTTAATTTTGTATGATTTTACATTGAAAACTAAGAAATTGTCTCGTTTATTTATTAGGCGACTTTTATAACAATAAACAGTAATTTTCGTTAGTTACTTTAAAGCACGATTTTGGTTGAAAACGGCAACAAGTTTGAGTCTCCGAACAACAAAATTTCTGAAACAGACGTTGGAACTTGGTGAATAGAATGAAATTAAAGAAAGATATGAAAAATGTGGCTCGTTTATTTTATTAGCGTTGAAATAGTCTTTCCGATGATGTATTAGAAATTAATCAGATCAGTTTATTTTTTGAATAATCACGATGAAAAGTTGACTGACATAGTTGAAATTTCGTATACGGCCTCTTAAATCTTATAACATATAAAAAATATACCGGCTCCAATTTCCACTAACATAAATATAGTACCTGGCGAGTATGGTGGCAGAATAGATAAAGAGAATAGTGTCAACTACGCTGTTGTACTGGACACTCGTTAACAAAATGTTTTCTTTTACTAAATGTGCAATAAATTCATTGTTTTATTTTCTATATTTGCAGTTAAAAGATCACCAAGAAAAAAAATCATCTACTCAACAAAAAGATTTAAATTGTCATAATATTTCAAATGTTAAATCTAACCAGGAGAATGTTATGCCACATATAACAATACATGAGGAACAGGTCCCACGAATGTTTCCAACTGAAAATCATAATGAGAATATTGTACAAAATATTAATATACATACAGAAATTGCTGACACAAACCAGACAATCGTAAATTCGCAAACTCTAACAGACAGCATAAATCCCACAGAATTTCTACTCTCAAGCAAGAGAAATCTCGAAATACAGGTTGACAATTTACATTCTAAATTAGCAGATTTGCAGGAACAATACACATTAGCAATAACAAACTATAATGCATCCAATCAAACTATTCAAAGTTTAGAGAAAGACCTCAGAAATATTGAAGATAAATATAATCAGATTAGCAATGAACTTTTAGAGAAAAATGACACTATAAAGGAACTTCACACAATGAAAACATTGTTGTCAGATGAAAATAGCAACTACCAAGAACAGTTGGAATTCACAAAGAGCATTTTGACTGCCAAAGAGGTAGAAAACAACTCCCTCCATAGCCAATTATTTAATCTTCAAAATCAATTGGAGGCAACCCAGCTTCAACTGCAGCAATTGACCAATGGAACAGTTTTTAATGTATCCAAAAACAAAACTGACGAGTTTCAACAAAATGAACTTTTAATGCAAAAAATAATAATATTAGAACAACAACTTAAAGACTTACAAAAGGAGAGGAATCAAATCAGTTTACATTATGAACATTATGTGAGTGAATTGAATGAACAGTTAAAATCGGTATTGAAGAAAAATGAAGATCTCACTGGCGAAATTCAATACTTATCAAACAGAGAAAATAGTTTGATTGAACAGATAAGTGATATGGAAATAAGATTACAAAATTATCATATCCAACCAAAAGCCACAGTTGATGTTAAACCTGACAGCAATGATGAATTACAAGAGTTACAAAATAAATATGAAGAAATTCAAGTAAGTAGAGTAGAATAGTGTTATGATGCAAGACGAGGAAGATGTGAAAAGTACACTATACCTAACTAAATAATTAATAATGAAGACTACCTCGGTGGCGTAGTTGTTTTACGATACGAATGTCGTGCTGAGGTGTCGGGTTCGATCCCCGGGTCGGGCAAAGTGATATTGTATTTTTCTATTCAATATCAGCCCAGAGTCTAGAATTTGTGCCCGATATGGCGATAGTATTAAGATTCCATCTGAAGGACTTGTACCAATGAACAAGAATAAAAAAATATAAAAAAACAAATACCCGTGGAATTAAACTACAGTATAGTTGTGTGGAATTTTCCTCATCCTTAACTCGGCGAAATTTAGTGCCATGAATTATTAATATTTATTACATATTTTTTATTCTTACACTCTACTTTACATTCTTCTTCTTGAAGTAAGTTTGGCTTGTAAGAAAGGAGACGGGCGAAACTTCATAGAACCTTGGCCTTAGGGTTACAGAGATAATTTATGCATTATTTTATAGGTATAATAGAACCATTTTCAAAAGAGAAAATAAATCTGTCTGTGCAATGGGAGTAAAGAAATAATCACTATAGAGTATAGCGTAAAAATATTTTTCTGTGAATAACTTTCTATTTAACTGATAACACAAGATGTTCACAGTACCTAATCATAGCCCATTGGATTGCCGCGCCGTATTGACTACAGGTCGGCCAATCTTAGCTGGCCAGTATGACAATTTATTGACACTTCACGGAATACTATGTGTAGGGAAGAAAACACAAAATCGGTTGCTGTAAATAACCGATTCTTGAATGCAATCGTTTTTTTAACACGCTTTTATTAGCTTCATACGTATGTATGTAACGGAAACGTTGAACTTGGTTTTGACCCCCTTCAAAACGTCGGATTAAATCGAAATTTGGCATACTTATAAAGGACCGAGGACAATTCAATATTTTAAACTAAAACACGCTTTTATAGAAAATCCAACTAAAAAGATGAATATTTTCGTAATAAATACATGGGGTTCTTGTCACTACGGTATAGCTGCAGCTTACCTCAGGGCGCAGTCGTAGTAGTGTCTTATCGCTACGGTATAGCCACGGTTTACCTCAGAGCGTGGTCATAGTGGGCTCTCTTTCGCATATAAGTTTTAACAAATTTGAATTAACAATAGTGTATATAAGAAAAAAAAATATTTTCGTTTATTTTTTAGATACATCCGTTGGACTATAGTAGAACTACAAAAAAAATAATTAATAAATAGTTTCATAAAACTAATAAACACAATTTATGGAAAATCCACTAAAAAATGGAAAAAATTTAATAAATTTGAATTAACAATAGTGTAAATAAGAAAAAAAATATTTTATTGTAAAAAAAAGCGTGGGGTGCTGTTTAAGATTTTATCAAAATGATAATCCTTCTACTCATATTATCTGTCAATAAAATATTTATAACCATGCACTCCACGCTTTTATTACAATAAACTATTTATTTTTTCTTATTTACACTATTGTTAATTCAAATTTATTAAAAATGATTTTCCATGTTTTAGTGGGATTTTCTATAAAGCTTGTTTTTTTTTATTCAAGTAGTTTATTATTGTATGTAAATAGAGTTAGATTATTATTATATCTTACACATTACAATTAGGAGTTTTTTTTATTTCAATAGTTATTGTTTGTCGTTCGTCTTGATTTTTCCGATAAAATTTCACGATTATCCTTTCATAACTTTTAAATTGGTTATTAGTCATTGCAAAGAAATAATTACGAGTGTGTACTGAAAATAAAATAACAAATACCGTGTTACGGTTTAATTATTTACTTTGGAGATCTTTGTTTTCTTTCTTCGAGTATAAAATGTGTAATTTTTTAAAAATATCTAATGCATTGTTCATAACTGTTTGTAAAATGTACTTGTAAACATAATTTTTAAATTAACAGCAGTGTTTTTATTTACATCCAAAGTTTCGATTTTTTTCAGTAATCGGTTACGTTTGGTTGCCAAGCGATTTAAAACTTTCCCAAGACTACGCTCATAAACTTCAATATACACAGCATTGCAAAAGCGTCGCGTTAATATAAGACTCAAGAATATATATATATTTTTCAGTATATTTTTAACCCCCGACAAAAAGCGTGGTGTTATAAGTTTAGGGTGTGTATCGATATGTCTGTCTGTGGCATCGTAGCTCTCAAACGAATGGACCAATCTTGACGCGGTTTTTTTTGTTTGAAAGCTGATATGATCGCGATGGTTCTTAGCTATAATTTATGAAGATTTGTTCTGGCGTTTGAAGACTATCAGCTCATATCCAATTTAAAAAGCCCGATTGAATTTAAATTTGGTGTACTGTGACTGGCAATATTTTTAAACATGGGCTGATGCTGCAGCATCAAGTAGTCTGCGGGATACCCAACTCCTTAGCAACTTATAGCAGATATAGCGTGTTTGGGCTTATAAGGATGGATTTGTTTTACGCATACCCTCTACTTTTTTTCTATTTGACCCTAATAACTGAAATATTAAATATTATGGCAATCGGAAAACAATAACCCGTGCCGACTTGATCTCGAACTTTAACATAAAAGTTAGTATGGAAACCAAAGAGGAATTGTAGAACTTAATCTTTGTTCAGTAAATAAAACCCTGTTTTACCTGTATTTTATATTAATTGAGCATTTATCATTAGAATTTAAAATTATTCATTCAATTATATATTCAAAGTTTGCTTTTTACAGTCAGGATATATTTGTTTGTGTTCTTGTAAGCAACGTAATAAAAATTGCTTTTGTTCGAAAATCTTGCATTAACTTAACCACTCTTTCAGCCGCATCCTAAACTGCTCTGAATATATGTACCTTCTGTTTAGCCTGTTGAAACGAAGCATCATTTGACCATGAAGTAGGACACTCATTGAGAAAACTGTCATCAATTTTAAGTCGATTGAACAAAGACTTGCTTTTGATTAAAACAATGTCATCGATGTTTTTCTCTGAAATTAAAAATTAGGTCACAAACTAATTAAAGAAAACAAAGGAATTAATATTTTACTTGTCAGACTAAATATAAAATGGGCCACAAAGTTCTTCCTTAGATGGGATGTAGCGTTTACAGTGAGCTTATGGATTTTCTTTGGCTAAATTAGCAACCATTTTTACTTTACTCGCTTGGTCCCCATCATCGTAAAATAGAGACAAGATTGACACTTCCTCTATCAAATACCATAAATACTGGAAGAACTTCTTTAAAACTGCTTTTGAGATGCTTTTGTTGATTGTTTCGTAACCCTTCATGGTCTTCAAAAAGCACAAATCCTGGAAATGTGCTTTTACCGCTAAAATACATTGCAGCCCAGGCTTCACGTAGGATGTCACGATGAACAGACAAGTGCCTAACAGAGCTGCCTTATCCTTCTTTGTAATCCTGAATTAAGAACTTAGTACTGATATTTTTGATAAAAATGGCACTCGCCATCCACCGCTTGGTGCATTATAGCGCCTGGGGGCCGAATCTTAAATTTCTTCTCCGTATCTCTGCCAAGAAATACTATTGTAAGCTCTATCAATTCTCGATAGTTATCTCTAACAACTTATTTAGTCAATTCAGTTAGGTAAAATTCTATTAGTTTGTAAATTTGTGAAACATTTAGGCATGATAGCTTTTCTTATTTAGGCCTGAAACTTGGTATAAGATATCTAGTCTCTTAACAAAATTAGGTAAAGATTTAGCCGGTATACATGTCTTTTCCCAATAAATAATGCACTCATGCTTAGCAAGATTTGCACTTTTATTGACACTTAAATTCACTTCACGAATATTATAGAACAGAACTGCTAGTACTTATCCATTACAGGGAAGTTTTGAACTGGTCATTTTTGTTTTACGTCCCCTATTAAAAAAAACGGTTTTTAGAACTGCGTAACTTCACTGACATGTTGACTAAACGAAAACAATGGCTTACTAATAAAACAAACAAGTAAAAATAAGCACATTGATATATTAGCTCCCCCGCGCCTTAGTATCTAAGTACTGAGATCTTTCGATCCAAGTCGGCACGGGTTGCCGTGGTTCTAAGTACACGAAATTTTACGTACAATCATTTTGACATCATTCAAACAAAATTAGAGGGTATGCATTAAAAAAAACATACTTTTATTTTTTGGGACAGCCTAGTGGGCAGTATATAATACAGGGCTAGTATGGTATGGTATGTCCATATTATCCTTGTTATACATGCTTGGTACCTATATGACATCACTGATGATGAAATAAATATTAATGCAATAGAAATTCCGAGACGAAATTGAAATCGATACAACTAAATTCGTGTTAAATAACTAGCAACATTGTAGGGGACAGCCTGATGATCCCGATACAGGAAGTCAGTTACTTATTCATAAATAATTGTTTTTCTTAACCCCGTTGTAATACAATCGTAATATTTTTAAATGGGAGATATAAGAATAGAAGAAGAATATTGATAAATGTTTCATAAGTTGACTGTCAAGCCCAATTTCGCCCGTCTCTTTTATTATGCTATTTTTTTAAATAAAAGCCCTCTTATATTTTACACTGAGCCAATTCATATCTATAATGTATGTGTTATGTACACCGCTGCCCTATCCGATATACACGATACGCCAAATAGGACACCTAATGTGATTTGCATGTATTTGATGTGGTTATGCTATAATAAATAAAATAATGACTTGGCACCAAAGTAAAAGTTCATTGTATTAAAAGTTTTTATGATTATTCATGTTTATCTACTATATTTTTAGAGGCATTTTCAAGCATTGAATATCAAGTATAATGAGCTTGAAAAACAATGTATCGAAAGTAATGAGAAAATCAAAGAGTTAAGTCAACACAAGGATACCAATAATGAACAGAACACTATCAGCATTTCAAAATTAAATGCAGATATAGAAAGTGATAAAATTGCAGCCCAAAGAGCAACCGAACAGAATAAAAAACTCAAGCAAGACATGCAAGGATTAGAAGATGCATTTGTTAAAATGGTAAAGAGAACTCGAGCATATTTTTTTAAAACATTACCAATAAAGTTACAAACATAAGTTTATTTTAAATGCCCAATATATTTACATAGTCATTGCGTTACTGCCCATTTTAATTATTGGCAGAAGTTATTCTTTCAAAATCATGCAAAAGATTTCACTGCCTCGGTGGCGTAGTTGTATTACGGTGCGACTGCAATGCCGAGGTCTCGGGTTCGATCCTCGGGTCGGACAAAGTGATATTGGATTTTTATATTAAGTATCAGCCCGGAGTCTAGAATTTGTGCCCAATATAACGATAGACGCGCCATCACATCACGGGAAGGAATAGGCACGGCGAAAAGTGGATGCACTAGTAGCACCTCTGCCTATCCCTTCGGGGATAAGGGGCGTGAGTGTGTGTGTGTGTGAAAAAGATTTGTTTTGTCAAATTTATTTAGTTTTGACGCCGCACCGAAGCCATTGAAAGGGCTATCGAAATAGTTCAATTTGTCACGATATCGATAATAATATATTTTGTAATCCAAATAACATTTATTATAATGTCCTTTTAGTATTGCTTTGTTATATTTTTATACTAACATCCGTAATTCTTCTGAAGCCGTTATGACCTCGATAGGTATATAAAAAGTATAAGTAGGTATATGTCAAAGTATACTATACATATAAATATCACAAAACAGTAAAAAATATAATAAAAATCATTATTACAGAGTAAAGATAAATTGGAATTAACGGAAAAGTTGACAGCCGAAAAATATTTAAACAGGCAACTTACTATCAAATTAGCTGAAATAGAAGAAAAGACTAAAGATATGCAAGTCAAATTAAAAGCGAAAGATGAAGAAATGATAAGATTACAGGCTAGTTACAGACATTTAGAAAAGTATGAAAATTCTCAAATGGATAAACTCGTAGATACCTATACTGATAATGTTATAGAATATGATATACTGAATGAGACCCATACTCATAACGAAGAATGTGTCGGTAATCATTCAGAAGGCAGCGAGGAAAAAATACAACCCTCTGACGTTGTTACGCCAGAACTCTTGTGTAAACCCACTGCAAGACAAAGTCCAAATATTCCGAGAGAAGACGCCATGCAAAAACTTCAACATCGCTTTTTAAAAATCATGGAGGAAGTAGCAGACTTATCGGATGAGAAACACAGGCTAGAGCACATAATACTGCAGTTACAAAATGAAACTGAAACAATATGTGAATATGTAGCTTTGTATCAACAACAACGTAGTTTATTAAAGAGGAGAGATGAAGAAAGAAGTGCTCAAATAAAAATATTTGAAGCCGAATCTGACAAACTCAGAAGGGAAATAGATGAGTTGACTTCTATACTCGTAAAGTTATCACAAGATAAGGATCTGTCGCACTTATTAAAAACGGATTCTAAAAATAATGATATTCAAAGAATAATGAATTTACTTTCCCATTTACAAAGCAATTCTTTGATTGACCCCGCAAAAAAAAATGTAGACTTTAAAAATTTTTACCCTTGCAATTGTTGCTCAGGGAAACTTATCGAGATATAAGAAATATTTAATTCATAATACTATGTAGCATTATTTTTATGGTCCTAATAAATGTTTGTTACAACGTTCGGAGTTTTAATCTCGCTATCTCGATCATATAGTTACTTATATAAAAAAAACCTTGATCATTTGTCTCAATATAAATGTTTATTTCATTTTCAAAAACAATTTCACAACAGACCGACCAGAATATTATAACAGTTTGAACCATTTGGTCTCCTTTAAAGTGAGAAATAGGCAGGAGCGTGATGTGTATCTATAGTTATAACCATCAAATCGGTATTGTCTTTGTTTATCCACAACTAGCATTGCGCGCGGCTCCGCCCTCGTGGAAAGTTTTTCCGGGATAAAAAGTAGCCTATAGCACTCAGGAGTAATGTAGCTTCCTATTAGTGAAAGAATTTTCAAAATCGGTTCAGTTGTTCCTGAGATTAGCGCGTTCAAACAAACAAACTCTTCAGCTTTATAATATTAGTATAGATAAGTAGTAACTACAGCGTATCAAAACATATTGGCAACTTTCATGATGAAATTTAGGATTAGGGCGCTTCTTCGTGGTTGACATTATCTATAGCATCTTTTTTAATTTATCTGTTTTGTGTGTTTTCCTTTTTCAGTGATATCGTTATCTAGATTCTAGGTGTAACGTATTCAGCTCTTATTATGTCCAATGTGATATAATTTCACAGTACGGATTGATACTGAGCAGAAAACCCACTACGTCTTTACCAAATTCGGAATCAAAACTGAGAGTGCAGCAAAACTCGCACGGTTTAGGTACGTTATATGCAGAGATGTGATTTATCTAGATACAAGTATATGAAAAACAGATACAAGATACAAAATACGTATTTAGTATCTTTTATCTAAGATACTTTTTTTATTTTTATTTTGTATCTTGTATTTAGATAAAAATTTTAAGTATCTTAGTATTTTATAAATACTTAATTTGCTAAAATACTTTTACTAATTACCTATGCATTTTTAAAATTAACGTCTCATCTAAGGCCCATATACACGTTGCCAGTTTCTTGCCTGTTGCATACAATTAAATTGAAACAATATTTAACTTGCATGGTTTAAATAATCAACACGTAACATTCTTGATTTGTTTGTGTAAAAACTATGGCACATGCTATAATTGGTTAACCAAACATTCTATTCAACTGGTTTCTCTCTTCTTTTGAAAACATAAGGGCAGTGAGTCTTATAATTTTGATTTTCAGCAGAACCTAATTTTAATACGTTTTACTCATATTTTTACGCTACCACAAATTGCCTAAACATTGCGCATATTCAGACAGGGTGACTTGATAAGCAATAATTGCGTACGAATATTGCATGCAATAATTGATACATCTGAATAAGGCTTAAGGCTGTTTATACCTACATACAAATCTGAACGTACCGTTAAAAAAATATTTTATTAACATCTGTATTCAAAAGACTAATCCATATATATAAAATGCTTTGTCCTGAATGACTGACTGACGGATAAACGCACAGCCTAAACCGCTGATCGTAGAGATCTGAAACTTGGAGGATATGTTCTTCGTATGATGTGGGCAACCGATAAGAAAGGATTTTCCGAAATTTTATCCCTAAGGGGGTGAAAAGGGGGGGCAAAGTTTGTATGGGACAACGTGATTCTTTGGTCCAATCTACTTAAAAACATTTTTTAACAGAATTGATGGAAGACGTGTTTCGTATTTCATTGAAATTCATCCCTAAACGGGGTTAAAAACGGGTAGAAAGTTATTATTAGATACATTGACAAAGTGACTGCACCTCGCCTGATGGTAAGCGCGATGCCGTCCAGATAGAGTATCGAATGGCAGTAGACGGTTATCTAATGCCATTCGACACAATCATGCCGGCCTACTAAGCTGCTTCTTCACGCTACGGCGGAAGGACCCAGGATTAGGTATAGGAAGGAGGGAACACGTGCGCCGGTAAACTATTCCAAAGCCTGATGGTGCGGCAAAGAAAAGATTTAGCGAACCTATTGGTTCGGGCCGAGATGGTTTTAACCATCAAGCTGTGGCTTCGCATGCCAGCACGCGTGGTTCTGCTGAGGAAAGGAGAGGAAGGGATCAGATTAAATAATTCCTCAGAGCATTCGCCATGATACAGACGGTAGAACACGCTTAGAGAAGCGACATCCCTCCGCAACTGTAGCGACTCCAAGTTGCTCGTCACTTCTGCATCATTCACAATGCGGATGGCCCGCCGCTGCAATCCATCCAAGGCATCGAGCAAGTATTGGGTGGAACCGTCCCAGAGGTGCGAACAGTATTCCATACCCGGCCGTACCTGTGCTTTATACAAGCGGTAGATTTGACCGGGCGTGAAAAACCGACGCACCTTGACTCTGAATAGAAAAACCCAATATCACTTTGCCCGACCCGGGGAACGAACCCGAGACCTCAGCAATGCAGTTTAAGTAACTTTTTGTATGGAACAGCACCCCGGAGAGCGTATTTGGAACTAAAATAATATGGTAGTATGAACATTGCACGTAAACTAATAAAAAACTGACTGTTATACGTATTCATTATCGCAATTTTAAAACCGCTTGAAAAGTTGTCAAAATTAATGAAAATATATTTCATTTCAAAATGTATCTTATTTGAAAAAAGTATTTAGAAGATACATATTTTGTATCTAGTATTTAGATACCATTTTCAAAAGTATCTTGTATCTGGTATCTCAAATCCTTTATTTACAAGTAACTTGTATTTCAGATACTTTTATGAGGTATCTTGAACATCTCTGGTTATATGTAACGCAACTACGCATAATGGTGTAGGTAGGTATTGATAAAAAAAATTACATTGTTTCAATATATTAATTCAAACTCGTTAGTTAACAAATACGTTAACATTTAAGATAAAGACCTTGGATAATAATTATGTTTTATTTATATACATTTCCTATCAGTATGCACATAAATACAACTAGACTCGGCGAATAAAATATTTCTATTTTCTAATTCGAGTGCCATGACAAAATGCTATTATACTATTAACAAAAATTCACTACCTAATAGGACACAACATTTAAGAAATTGTCTGGAAAGTCAGGCCTCCTTACACTCTTGAAGCAATATTTGACCTGCAAAAATAAAAGTTGTCGTTAAAAACTTACCCGTAGAGCGCATCACACACGGCAGCAATGATGCAAATTGCAAAGATGTATATCATAGCACGATATATTTCAATACATTTTTAAAATCATCAGAGACCATATACGATAGCTATAATGTAGGTATATTTTTACAGCTTCGTCCATTGCATTATATAATCAGTGCCGGATTAACTACGTAGCAAGAGTAGCAATTGCTACGGGCCCCGCGCGAAAGGGGGCCCCGCTTGTTTAAACCCACTCATCTCTGTCTGAGCGTAATTTTTTGAGTGAAACTTGTTAAGATGTGGTACGTTGAATTTTTTTGATGTCACAAAACAAGATACTCGGTACCCGATTATTTCCTTGGCGTAAATAATTTAAATAATATCATACAGTAAACGCACAAGTTCTACAAAAAGTTGCTTGTATAAACGTGAAGAATTTCAGTCGGCCTGATAATCAGCTCTACAAAAAGTCTGCCGCATATGCAAGCACTCTTACCCGACACTTAGTGTGGATGTGTAGCAGAATTGAAATGGCTCGATTTAAATTGTTAAAATTATCTATTGATTTGTAAAGTTAACAGTCTACATTATTTTTAGTATAATTTAGTAACCATATACCAAAAATCTATTTTCTAGAATATAAGTATATTAAGTTATAGAAGTTATGACTAAAAAAATATTTTTATTACTTCAAGAGAGATTTCCTCCAATTTATATTTTCATAAACATTTCGTAATCCTGATATAGTAGGATCATTACCAAATGCATAAACAGCAATGCATTCAACAAACTATTTCCAGAACAAAAGAAGTTTAAATTCTAGACGCGAGAGTCTCTCGCGTGTTTTTTTTAAACTAATGATAGGTATCGAAATTATTCTAAATTGCCAGGAAATCTCATCTCACGCTTTTTGTAATTGTCCGAGCCTAACAGCGCCTATAGTAATTTACTACACTATTCATTACCCACAAAATTGTAACCTATAGATAGTAAATAAATGTATTGAGTATTGAATTGTATTTTTACCACTCTATACTTAAGAACTCATAGCAGATCAAGGACTTTTTGAAAGAATTTGCTACGGGCCCCGCGCTTGCTTAATCCGGCACTGTATATAATGCATGTTGCTGACAGACGACGCGCAAGCGACTTATTTAGAACCTAAGGTGGTCGAGCATACGTACACTTTACCGACTGTACCTTCATAGTTTAGGAAAAGAAGCTCTGCTAAAGTCATTACCTTTTTATGGTTTTAAAACACAATACCTAATAATTAAAATGAATAAAAAAAAATCATTTATGATTTAATTTTAAAAATTTACGAACCCTACTTCGCTTGGGAATTGTCATTTTTTATTTGAGTACTTTTACAAGGTTCCAACCATGGAGGGTTCCAACCCATTCTCATTGCGAGCGCATTGTACCTTTTTAATTGCTTCTGAATGAAGAGACGATTAAGGGGGGGGGGGGGGGGTGAATCCGATTATTATAATAACTATCTTCTTAATCGGTTTAGAAATGACTAAGTTCTGAGCTAACAAATATAATTGAAATTAAACTATTATAACAGATTTTATCGCGGTTTTTATTTAATTTTTCTCCCGACGTTTCGAAGGCTTTGCAGCACTTCGTGGTCACGGGGCGGACTAAATATAAATTTAAAAAAACACGTCGAATTGATAACCTCCTCCTTTTTTGAACACGGTCGGAGTGTGTCGTGTCGCATTGCTTTCGTATATTATAGCTCCGATACAACACAGTGTATCTAAGCGTACTAAAATGTTTTTCCTTCACCGTTAAAACGAGCGATAATTCACTAAGAATATACACATAACTTTCTAGAAAAGTCAGAGGTGCGTGTTCTTGGTTTTGGAATCTGCGGACATTCGTCTCGGTAGTGTTCCCCTCCCAACTAGGCTATCACGGCTTTTTTAATTTATATATATCAATGAGTCATAAAAAAATTCAGTAGTCACTTAGACCCAACCCTGGGGAAGGGGGGGGATGTTAGGACCCCAATGACCTCCCCTCTGGATCCGCCCTTGCCTCGGAACCCCCTATATAAAACCTATAGCTACGCCCGTGAACAGTACAATAATTATGTTGGCTTCTATGTCCTTCAAACCAGAACAAAACAGTACATGTACACTGTTGCTATTGACGTACGACTAGTTAGCTGTTAGTTACCTGCTGTGTGTGTGATACTCATATATAAATGATTATCTATACATATAATAAAGCAGTAGAACCGGTGTGTCTGTACATTTAAAGATATATGATAAAAAAGAAAGGGGAGTGACTAAAGAAGAGTATTGAAACACAAATCAGCGATTTTTGAAATTTTTCCTGTCTGTCTGTTTTGCTGTTTGTTTTATTACTGTTACATTTCTTTCAATGTACGGACACACCGGATTCTGCTGCTTTATTATTGTATAGATGTAACGGTACTCGTAAAAAAGGCGGTTTCAACTTACCCAACATTTATTTAACTGTCTTTCTTTGGACTTTCAGTTGCAGAATCCACATTGGGCTGAAAAAATATGTAACAATTACCACATTTTTTTATACGCACCTAATATCTACTTCTTATTTTAAATCAGATTAAAATAGTCCAAACAGCTAAAACTACGCCGCAACGAGCAGCGTACGATATAATATACTAGACTTCTGCTCGCGGCTTCGCCCGCGTGAAAAAGTTTTTCCGGAATAAAAATGTTTTCCCGGGATAAAAAGTAGCCTATGTGTTAATCCAGGACACGATCTACCCGTGTGCCGATTTCATCGAAATCCGTTCAGTAGTGTTTGAGTTTATTCGTTACAAACATACTTACATACAAATCTTTCTGCTTTATAAAATTGGTATAGATTTACACAATAACAAATGAATTAATCGAAAAGTAAATATATTATGATAATGATGATGATATGTATCAATTTCGAAAGATATGCAATATTATTATGCAGTTCTTACCTCAAAATATCGATGGTATAAAACTACGCCATACACACATCCTATTGATACTAATATTTGAATGACTAGCCATACGATAACGTTACAGACTTGAGCTTGACCGAAAAGTTCTTTTCCGTTTTTAATGCACAACATCGATTCTGTTACCATTATTGCTCCATATACCCAGCATTGAGTACCAACTCGTTTACAATATGGATCAGTGACATACGTATAATATTGCCTGTAATAAAGAGAATAGGTATAACAATATATAACAAACTATAATATACCTACCGTAACATTAAATAAACCGGCACATTTTTATTCAAAAATAGATAAATTATTGTAATAGACAAATTTAATCATGCAAATTACATTATACTCATAATATTACAATTTCTTCGCCATAATAAAATATTTAACCACCAGAAATAATGCATACTAGTGAAAAAGATCACGCGTACAATGTGTCTTCCCCTTAGTAGAGACAATAAGAAAAGTGTTATTGGACTTGTTCTTAATCATAGTCTCATTAGAAGTTTAAGTTGAATTTAAATTACTTATTGGTCTATAACGCTAGATTGTTATCAAAATGATGTATAGCTCATAGTCGGTACCTATATCATAAAAAAAATGCATGTCCCACTCAAAATGAATGTTCCACAAAAGTACGAATTAATACCTATTAATAATTGAACCATAATTTAGACCTGTATTACTATATAAATAAAACTACATATTAAGCGCTTCTGCTAAATTCAGATTTTATAGAAATGAGCAGTTTAAAAACACTAGACTGGTGGTAGGTCTCTCATTATGTAAGAGGCTGTCTGGGTGGGTACCACCGCAATGTCTATTTCTACCGCCAAGCAACAGTGTGCATGCACTGTTGTGTTTCGGTTTGAAGGAAATTGTAGCCAGTATAACTACTGGACATAATGGGACTTAACATCTTATGTCTCAGGATGACGAGCGCAGTGGAATGCCACACAGTACTTTGTAATTCAAGGTGCTGGATGGTGTTGCTACTGTTTATGGGCGGTCGTATCGCTTACCATCAGGCGAACGGCATGCTCGTCTCGTCATCCAATGCAATAAAAAAAAAATATAGTAATGTGAAGTCATCAAAATCATAAAGTTGTGCATTTTAGATAATCACGGCAAGTTGTTACGTTCCTTCGAGTTTATATCACAGTTTACTTTAGGAAGAAGCTATTAAAGCTCTCCCCCTAAACTAATTAAACTATCTCGCCATACAAAATATGCAATTCTTCATAAAAGTATACTGACCTCTACAAGGTCTCTAATCTCTATGCTAGTCTTCTGCCACTTCCCTAATTCCACTCCAATCATTGACACAAAATAATATTGCCCGACCTGGGATTCGCACCCAGGATCCTCCAGTCCATAGCACATAAACGCTGCCGGCAGATCAGTGCTTCGTCCTTTTGAATGCGCGACCCATTTACAAGTAACATAAATGTGGCGTAGACGATAATCAATGTCGGCCACTGACCAATGTTTTTATATTATTTATTTGGATTCAAAAGTAGCATAATGATTAAATAAATTAGAAAATAAACATTGGCCTGATTTATATTGTAATGGTAAATAAAATAAAATAGGTACGTTGATTTGTCGTGTAGACACATCAATACAATAAAATAAGAAAAAAAAGCGGAGATCAAATCAACAATTAATGAAAACATACCTGACAGACGGAGCTACAATGACTCCGACGAGACACAGGCGAGCTATGACGAGAGGATGAGACGGTGGCATTTCAAATATATGCTTAAGGAAAAAAGTATTTAGTTCTGATATCTGCCAGAACACAACAAGTTGACTCAATGCGAAAAACCTCATGTATGTACTGGTTGGATCTAACCAACGCACTGGGGTCCACTGGACGGGCGTGAACTGTAGTATTGCTCTTTTTATTTTTCCTGTAGTTGAAGATATATCCCTGAAAATAAATTCAAAGGATATAACAAACTTCTTCAGCCGCTATCATATAGCAATTTAAATCAACGGCACTATAATTATAGATAAAATAAAATTAAAGATGCATATTTAACTATTATATTGTTATTCAAAATATTGAGCGAGGCGCGAGGCACTAGGTGAATGTTAAATGGTTACTATCCAGAGATTTTTTATACAGGAGAAAAAAAACGGTGTGAACGGGTTTTGTTCTTAAAGTAGAATAATTAATTTTGAACACACATCAGTAAACAAATATAAAGTATTAGTATAAAGATAAAATCAATTTGCAAATGTAGATACTTGGAACTCGTAAGTTCTTACAGCCCCAAAAGGAATTATTTGTGTTGACACAGACATTCCATGTTAGGAATTACCGTCTTTGTATATACATTTACTTAAGGCTGACTGTTCTGGCTGATAGTTGATAGGGTTAAGTAATTTAAATCCTCACCTTATACTAACCCATTTGTACTCCCTCATTTCTAAGGCTTTACATATTTTAAGTCCGCACCATATACCGAAGCCATTGCAAATAAGGACATCTAATATTAGCGAGTCCCACCAACACTCTTTGAAATTTGGAAGCAAATGAGCAAATGCGATTTCTGTAATTTCCCACATTATAGATATAGCCCAGAGTAAGCCAGCATGCCTAAAGAGAATAGCTTTAAACGCCCATCCAAGGAAGTGGCCCCATGCAAATACATCAACGTGAGACCAAACTTTTGCGAATGTTATATCAGAACAATTTACAGCATATTCCTGAAAAATAATTTATATTGGTTATAAGCTGTACGGCGCTGTAATGCTACGGCTGTTTATTTGCATTATACGTTATTTCAAATAAAAGAAAGAAATGCTAGTGCAATTGAAAATGAATCCTGCTACCTGATAAATGCTATGAGGTTTATAAAGTTACACATTTTATTGTAATTAATACAATCGTAATTTCGCCGATATTGAGCGCTCACCGCAAATACACGCTTGTGATTCACACAGAGCTCCTTTTTTTAACGTACATAATTAGCTTTAGCTCGCGGTTCATCCTCGTATATGTTTGTAGCCAAAACAGATTACAAAAGTAACCTTTTGCGTTCAGGACAAATATAGCTCCTTACAGGTGAATTTTTGTAATTAGACTTCCAAAGTAAAAGCGAATGTTACTTATTGAAATAAAACCATTGAACCAATTTTGTGAATTTTATAGCGACGTGTTGACAGATATTTTCGATTTGTTTCGATAGGTTTTCAGATTCCAGGGACTCTCCGCCTCATGACTAATACTTAGCATTTTTTTATTTCAGTAGCTGCAGGGACAGATACTAATTACGATAGAATTGACACTAAGATATTATTCAGGATTATCATTAGGGTACCATTTAGTCTATTCGCATTATTATGTCGAAAATTTTGTTCTTTAATCTATACTTAGTATTATAAAGAGGAAATATTTGTATTTTTTGTTTGTTAGTTTTAATGGGTAAACTCAAAAACTACTGGACCGATTTAAAAAAATCTTTCACCTATAAAAAGCTACATTATCAGCGAGTACTTTTTATCCTGAGAAAATATAAAGCGGAACTTATATTTCCAATAAATACCTTATCCATGTCAATGTGAAAATTTCGCAAGTTTGGGTCAATCCAATACATTATTGCATAAACCGTGGAGTAGCTTTGGAAAAGCAGGAACAGTAGAGCAAGCAAATATAATACTGACATTCCAAACACAATTCGCCAGATCGCTGGATGTGGCCTTGTAAATGGGCCATTTGGGAATGTGAGGACTGACACTATAAGAAAAAAAAATACTACACAGCATATCCCTGACCATATATTTTCTTGAATATCTCTTTCGTCTCTGAAATATAAAAAAAGAATTATTATTTAATTAATTGACCAACATAATATATTAAAGTTATATTAATTGTAACATAAAATTACTGCCTCGGTGGCGTAGTTGTATCACGGCACGACTGCAGTGCTGAAGTCTCGGGTTCGATCCCCGGGTCAGGCTACGGGATATTGGGTTTTTCTAATCAGTATCAAAATTCCAGACTCCGAGCGTCTGGAATTTGTGCCCGATATGGCGATAGGTACGCCACTTATCACATCATGGGACGGAATACGCACGGCGAAAAGTGGATGCACTAATTGCGCCTCTGCCTACACCGTCGCGTATAAAAAGCGTGAAGGGTATATATGTATTATAATATTTACTAAATAATGCAATAAAATAAATACTTATTAAGTGAGTGGCAAACAATTGATGGTAAAATTCATTTTTCCTGACACAAAATAAATAGACATATAATATTGAACCAGAGGCGTAGCTACCGCTGTATCATCCGTATCAATGATACGGGGCCCCTCTTAGCCCATCAGCTAAAGCTTAAGCGGTCACCCAAAAGTTTGGAGACCTTTTTTTGCCCCCGAATAATAGGCCTCCGGACTCGAGATATGCGGAGCGACAAAAACTGAATGGCCTAGGTATACTTAAGGAAACTATAAATCTGGCGCTGGAAGTGCCCCTAACAAAATTTTGATATAGGGCCCCTCTATCGCAAGCTACTCCACTGTATTGAACAATATGGGTTTTAAACACTGAACAAAAAAAACAGTGGAAGCAGTACGTGGTCGTAACCTACTACAAGTGAGTACTGGAGCACGAATCTACGCGTTATAGCAGCGTAAACTGAATGATTTGTATTAAGTGGATTTTTCAGTGTAAATAAACTCAGGCCCAATTTCTGAATTAACGAACGTTTGTTAATCGGGCATCAAAATTAACACGGATGATAAATTATTGGGCATCCCATAAAAGCAATGTAAAAGTCTTTTATTAAAACAATAATTACGGGATGATTTGCAAACTATTAACTCATAATTTAAAATGACCAACCCAAAATTTCACCACTGCACTGGTCGTATTATTATTTCGGACCATGTGTCACCATGTTCCATTGGAGCATAATAGATGAACAATCGGACAGAAAACTAGCTAAACATAATGTTGAAAACGCTTAATCGCGTGATGTTTTTTTTAGCAACTTTTGTACCCTCTCCCCCCTCCTGGTGATATGTTTTAGACTAACCGCCCCCCCATCCCTTACCAGAGATCACGTGCATTATTTTGTACAAAGTATCTTAAAAATGTTAGTGTATTATCTTCAAATACCTACAGGTTAAAGTAAACCTAATTGGAATCGCGCGAGACAAAATAAATACACTACACCGAAATATCACAGGGCACTGTGATATTTCGTGATTTATGACGACCCCCCCCCCCCCCCCGTTCAAGTCTCACGTGATCAGCTATTTCTGTGGCTGATTGTACATGTCCTAATTCTTATATTACCGAGACCACAGTATACACATATACAGTAGAATATCTTCATACAAACGGTCGGAACGCGAGTGATACCTACCCGCCTCGATTTTGGGCGCCGCAGTGACGAACGAACGGTGTGATGATGTTTTGTAAGCAGTAAGCGTGCATTTTGTGAATATTTGAATTAAATAAGTACAAGTAGTTACTTAATATGGCAAAGAGCAATTATAGACTATATTGTGCTGTTTTTGGTTGCTTGAATTCTTGTCCATGTTTCCCAAATCATATTTAAATAAACTTTTTTCGAACGTCTCAGTCGAGGCGCAAATATTTTTCAGTCTTACATTTATAAAGGTGTTTTTTTCATTTTACTTTTATTAAATCTACTACTTAAAAAACACATGCATTTTAATCGAACACTTCTTATTTCAATCACAAACAATTGCATTTATTAATAATATCATTTACAATCTCAAAACTTGACTGCCTCGGTGGCGTACGCTGCAATGCTGAGGTCTCGGGTTCAAATCCCGCGGCGGGCAAAGTAATATTTGATTTTTCTATTCAGTATCAGTCCGGTGTCTGGAATTTGTGCCCGATATGGCAATAGGCTCGCCCCCTGTCACATCATGGGACGGAATACGCACGGCGAAAAGTGGGTTCACTAGTTGCGCCTCTGCCTACCTTTTCGGGGATAAAAAGCGTGAGTGTGTATGTATGTACAATCTCAAAACTAGAAAAAGAAACAAGTATCTTAGATTAAATTAGAATACTTTAGACAGGCAGCCCTATGGCGTGTTTACATACCGCGCGGCTGCAGGTAATTATTTCAAGGACACGGCCGAGGGAGGGTACTTTTAGTTAGGTTTACTATGCCGAGACGTTAACTTTTTTAACCGGTTGATTGAAATGCCATTAAGTCAAAAAATTACAGATAAGGTGGGTGTTTGTTGAAATTACATTTTTATGGTGCCTCGGGGCGGCAAGAAATTACGATACACCGGCAGGGGGTACCATACCATACCATACCAGCCCTGTATTATATACTGCCCACTGCTGAGCACAGGCCTCCTCTACAACTGAGAGGGTTTAGGCTTTAGTCCACCACGCTGGCCTAGTGGGGGTCTGCGGACTTCACATACCTTCGAAATTCAGAGAACTTCTCAGGTATGCAGGTTTCCTCGCGATGTTTTCCTTCACCGTTAAAGCGAGCGATAATTTACAAAGAAAACACACATAACTTTTTTAGAAAAGTCAGAGGTGTGTGCCCTTGGGTTATGAACCTGCGGACATTTGTCTCGACAGTCTGTTCCACTCCCAACTAGGCTATCGCCGCTTCAAGCAGGGTAGTTCTTCTTTAATTTTGTATTATCTTTTAGTACATTGTTGCGATCTTAGTGATGGAAGACAGCGTGGAAAGTAGGCCTCACGCTGCCGATGACGCCGATTTTTTCAACTCCTCCCTATGTTTCTATTTGATTGATTTCGTTGCGGGTTAAAGACAGATTAGTGTTCCCTGAGGTTCGCCGAGCTTCACCGCTCGGTATCATAAAATACGTGCCACTGCTGATCCTGGCTTGCAGTGGCGGGTGTGAGGGCGGGATAGTTACTGCCATTGATGTCGAAAGCGTAGTTCGGTGCTTGGGGGAAGGCTGCGGGCTTCCTCTGACGGAAGTGTCTAAGTTGTCATCCGCAACCGCCCCTTTGCGGTGCCGCCTAGTACGGCTGCCATGCTGCCGTTCATCACAGGGATCGCAACAATGTGCTAAAAAACACAAAACTAAAGACGGACAGCCCCCTGCCGCCCGCCTGTGACCCCGCCGCCTTTTACGATAGGCCAATCATAGTCAAAGGATGGTATGTGTATGAATGTGTCAGTTTATGTAACACTGGCTTTCTGAGTAAATTGGTAAAATGCTACTTCCACTGTTTTTCTGCTCTATGGGTTTAAACTTAGTTTGGAGATGCAATATTATATGGACATATTTTTTTAATTGATATGTAATAGTACTTATTAATCAAACTAGCTATTGCTGGCGGCTCCACCCGCGTGAAAAAGATTTTCCGGGATAAAAGTCCCGCTTTATATTTCCCGGGATAAAAAGTACCTTATGTGTTAATCCAGAACAAAATCTACCCATGTGCCAAATTTCAACAAAATCCGTTCAGTAATTTCGGAGATGTGCAGTAACAAACAGACAGACAAGAATTATAAAAATTGCTGAATTGTTTTCCATTACTCTTCTTTAGTCACCCCCTTTCTTTTTTATCACATTTCTTTAAATGTACAGACACACCGGTTCTATTGCTTTATTAATTATGTATAGATAAGCATTTAAATGTGTTCAATATTTTTTAAACCAATCCTGTGTAGTGAAATGGGTAAAAATAATAAAAAGGACAAATAATAAATTGAGAAATCACTTTAGGTGTGGATAATAAAAATTCCTTTAATTTTGAAGACTGAGATGGTGAAAAGTCAGATAGTTGACACTTCAGAGGGTGAATAAGGGTTCATACTTTTATGGCGTAACAATATTAATTTACTTCATCTAAAGGGGGTTTCCTGCACAATTGAAGTCAAATGTACATAATATTATATCAACTGTGTCTAAAGATATATATATTTTATACACAAATTTTTAATCTATACTAATATTATAAAGAGGAAAGATTTGTATGTAAGTATGTTTGTAACGAATAAACTCAAAAACTACTGAACGGATTTCGATGAAATTTGGCACACGGGTAGATCATGTCCTAGATTAACACATAGGCTACTTTTTATACCGGGAAAATATTTTTATCCCGGAAAAACTTTTTCATGCAGGCTAAGCCACAAGCAGAAGTCTATACTTCATAATTTAATGAAAATACATATACTTGTCTTTTCTAACACTCAAGAATTTAACGCAAATTGTTTGAGTTTAAATAATTAAATAGATTTTATTTATGAAAGGATGCAAGACAATGGACATCAGTAATTTTATTCATAGGCTTTGGTCAAGGTATTAAAATTTACACAGGGCTCTTGTCCAAGTCAACAGGAACCGATCATGGAAACTGGAGATATTTACATTATTTTAGTTTAGTAAACTGAGAATGTTTTAATGAAAAGTAGCACAAGTTAAATAAAGCCAATTAAGGCCCAATTGGGACAGAAATTTTACTTTAAGCATTCCTTTAATTATGGTTTACTTGTTTGCAATACTACTATGCAAACAAATCTGTACAATATAACTACAATATAAAATCTTCTTTATAGTATAAGTAGAAAAGAAAAATAAAAGAAAAATCGTTACACAAAAAATAATAGCTGTATAAAATTATGGTTACTAATACTGTGCCAAATATTTATTTTATAATTAATTATTTTTATTTATACATAAGCACGGAAGCTGTAATGATATGTTTCATGCAAATTTTTTCAGAAATGATTACTGATAAGTAGAAAATATTATATCAATTGTAATCACGTTTTAAAGAAAGATTTACCCCTTTAAGAAGCCTTCACAAGTGACGAATAATCGCAACAGAAGGTTACATTACATTATGAATAAGGTTACATCATTCGTGAAATATATTATAATAAAATTGTAATATAAAATAAAGGAAAGTACCTGACGAACGCTGTATAGATTACTGATGCAATAGAAACTGCTAGAAGCGTTATTGTATGCGGTTTGTAAAAAAACTCCAACGATATATCGTCCACCGGTCGTTCATTAATTGAACTAAAAGCATCCATGTATTCATTCTGCAGCGACGAACCGCTCCCCGACATCGTCCTTTCTTTTTGTTCTTTCATGAAAGCTATATAATTGTCTTAAAACAAATTAAATAAACTTTTAAAATCCATCCATACACCTTAAAATCTACAAGACCAGAGACAAATAAACTAGAGAGACGGTTAACTTCATACATATTTTTTAACACGATAAGGAAACCCTCACATGCATGCATTTTATGTCTATAGTCTGTTATACAATTAATTCATGAATAGTTGGGTCTCTCTTTCTTTCCCGCGTCAATTGCCTTATGTGCTGTTTTTTCTCTTTCGCACGAAGGTTATGTTTAAAAATAAATATGGCCGTAACACTAGAGATGTAACCGTATTAAAAATCGACTCTGCGGAAAATAGTAAACTTTAAATAATTAGGGATGTCCTTAAGGCCAGGTTCATACTATCACCTAAAATTAAATTTTCTCTATAATGAGTATATGGCTTAATCGTGGTTCCGACACATGTAATATTGACTCAAATAAAACAAAATATTTTTCTTGAATTATAAATATTTATTTTTATTATACTATTTATGTAAATTTTGTTTTCACGCCCAATTTATAATTATTTCCGAACCTACCAATAACCCGCGAAATTCAATTATTATAATTGCAGCTTTATAATAGGCATCTTGAAAAATTGCATTTTCTGTACGATAAAATATACCTGAACAAAGCTACAAAAATACGTAAATACGTAAAAAAAATAGATAATTTTATTATTACTATTACAATTAAATCACTACATACATTTAAAATTGCGAATAAAATTTATATATAAAAATATAAAAGCCAGCTCGGGCTGGCCAATAACAATGCTTTTATTTAAATAGGCCCTAACCTAGCTAACCCACCAGCCTTTCCCTAGCTACCTAAGTGATGACTACCCGAAGAAGAAAGGCAGAAAGAAACTCCGGGCTTATTTTTTTGTCATCAATTACTGTTCTTTTTTTTAAGCATATTGTGTACATAGTAGTCAGATAGCTTACATAAGCTGGTGCACGCACAGCACCGATAAAATCGGATGAATTCAAGGATTGCAGGATCAATACAGGGATTAAAAACCTGGACATGCATAAGCAAATACCAAAAAAGAGGAAATGAATAAATAAATGGTGTACAGCGTGCAGTCGCCTACATTTACAAACGTTATTTTAATTTTCATCTTTACAATTCGGTATTATAAAGGCAAAATGCAATGAAATGATCTTTTACTAGTCTTCCGCTAAATGATATTATGTCATATAAATCAAGACCAACATACAAAACCCAACACTGGATTGTGAATATTTTGCAATACCCGATTAATTACATGCGATGTGACATGATTCAATGAATGATTTAAAAGCGGAGCTATCAAAGAGGTGCAATTTTATTTTTCCCGAACTTATCGACACTATGCAACACTGCGGCGTGTTTGATGTTTTATTCAATTGTATTGTACGGTATTAGAAATAATTTAAATCTAAAATCTATTCCCAAGAGCGTAATAACAAATTTTACATCTGTACTGGCGCCAAATAGGGAGCACAAAAACGGGAGCCCCCATTAAAGTTAAATATGCATTTACAAATTAACTAGTGCTTCACAAAAAGCATTCCATGCATAATGTTATATTTTGCAATATCATGTTAATGGCACACTTGCAAGTAAAAATGCTACAAAAAATTGTTGCGATCCACTATAATGAAAATATAATATTAAACAAAAAGGTAAAATTAAGAATTTCTGCACATTGTAAATCAATAAAAATATGAACAATTGTGGAAACACACAAAAAATACTACTTTTGTAGAAAGGTGATTATTCGACAATAATATAGATTCTAGTAGGCTAATTTTGATAATTACTTATTTATTTAACGGCATGCAAACTTATAGGTAACAAATAATATTTATAGTCCTACACACACACACTCACGCCTTTTATCCCAGAAGGCGTAGGCAGAGGCGCAACTAGCACACCCAATTTTCGCCGTGCGTATTCTGTCCTATGATGTGATAGGTGGCGAGCCTATCGTCATATTGGGCACAAATTCTAAACTCCGAGCTGATACTGATTAACAAAACCCAATATCACTTCCCTCAACCCAGGGATCCGACACCTCATCATTGTCGTCGAGCCTTAATACACTAGTGCTTAAATAACATTGCAATGTTACTATTATTTTTAATAAATAATCTTATTTTTCCAGTAAGTAGTCTTAATATTATGTCTTACTCATCTAATAGTAATTACAAGTAACAATTTTATAGTTATTGTCTACCTCTTTTTTATCTATAATAATATAATGTTATCTATACATATAATAAATCAGTAGTACCGGTGTCTGTACATTTAAAGAAATGTGATATAAAGAATGGGGGCGACTAAAGAAGAGTAATGAAAACAAATCAGCGATTTTTATAATTCTTTTCTGTCCGTCTGTTTTTGTTTGTTTGTTACAGGACATCTCCGAAACTACTGAACGGATTTCTATAAAATTTGGCATACGGGTAGATCATATCCTGGATTAACACATAGGCTACTTTTATCCCGGAAAAACTTTGTCGAACGGGCGGAGCCGCGAGCAAAAGCTAGTAATATAATACAGTAATAGTAAAAGGTAAGATTCTAATTTTAACATCTTTTTCTATACAATAACGTTTAAGGTAATGTTAATTACTTTTTAGTTGAAAAAGTCATCTAATACGTAAAATGAATTAGGGTGTAGGAGCATAATAATGCATATAGGATTTAAAAAAATGAATGCTCAACACTCAGCAAAAGGTTAATTAATAATTTTAAAGACTACCACAATGATTTTATACAATACAAGTGGTCACACTTAGCCTACTATACAGTATGCACATAAACTAATTTAAACACACAAAAAAACATAACATGCTTAATTATACTTAAATATACATTTACAAATTATTCCCTCACGAAAAGCATTCCATGCATAATGTTATATTTCGCAATATCATATAATGGCACATTTGCAAGTAAAAATGCTATAAAAATTAAAAAAAAATGTTGGATACACTATAATGAATATATAATTCTAATAAAAAGGTAAATTTACTGTTTATAAATGAATAGAAATATAAACAATTTCAGATACACTCAAATATACAACTTTATACATACAATTATCTGGTAGGTGCATTTTAAGGTGTAAGAGCATAACTATGCACATAGGATTTAAAAAAAAACAAATCCTTAACAGTCAGCAAAATAATAATAAATTTGAAGACTACCACTATGACTTTACACAATACAAGGAGCCACCCTTAACCTACTATACTATACACTATAGACATTAACTAATTTAAAACCATAAAAATGTGGCTAATACACTTTCAAGAAAGAACAATTTAATTTGCAATAATTGTAATAATCGTAGACAAAATACTATGAAGAAAAAACATACTACAATTAAGTGTGATTAGGTACTACGCCTTCTTACTGATCTATAACTCAATCCTTTTGTGACTTTTTCACGGATTAGAGTTTCCATTTCTACATCTTTAGGCCTAGAATCAACATTATTCATTCTATTATTAAAATTAATACACCATTGCTTAACTTGCATTCTAATCATGTATACCCAAAAAGCTTTAATAAGAGCTGTTTTATGTGAATTACAATTGTACCACGCAGTGTCAATTTTTTTTTTTAAAGTACCTATTAAATCAGAATAAACATAAACACTGCAAATAGATGGCATCATTTTGTCAATAATATAAATACTCTGCCAGACTATTTGACTAAAATTATCAGAAGGATAATATAACCTGTCTATATTAGAGCTATACTCTCTTAAATGAATTAGTTCGTGAAATGACTCTCTCTGAGTTAATAGTGCTTTTGTACAATTATCACAATCTTTGCAGTTCAAATTGGACATCAAAAAACGACAAACTGCACCAGCAATATATGGTACAGCCTTATGTTGGAATATATTCTCGTTAGGTATAGTATTTGCTATAAAGTTAGATTCATCACAATGAATATTTTCAGTGTATGAACCATATTTTTGGTGGCTGACTAAATGTTTTAATGTACCCAACATTTTGTCATCATCATTAGAACAATTAGTATATAAAGATTTACCAGTAGTAATGTTGTTAATTAGCAAGGTTTTAAAAGCCGATACAAAGTGAGTACAATTAGGATTTGTACTGAAATTACCATGTGCCCTTATTTGACCGAAAAAGTTTTCTATTGGATCTTGATTAAGACGTCTAAGACTTAAAAATTTTACACCATCAATTCTCAGTAGATCTGACCATAAATGTCTTATTGTTTTAATATTATGCAAAAAATGCTTTAGTGATAAAGGCTTCCCTTCCCTTTCATTGGAAGCGTCAAAACGCATTGAAGATAGCTTTTTCACAGCATCATTCCAGAATGCAATGTGATCAGAATTACATGAAAGAGCATGTTTTAACTTATTCCCATAATGGCCAAAACCATTTAAACTATCAAACAAATTATTTATGAATAGAACCATTTCTGCTGTGAATAAACCATTTTCAATGTCTGCATTTAAACTTATGTAATCATGATCCTGGAGAAATAGCAGAGACTTCATGTGGATTTCTAGTGATGAAGCCACTTGCCTGCTAAAAACTTGGGCTGCAAATTTGACCTGAAATGTTTATAATATACATATTAGTTCATAAATAAATAGACAATTTTAATTAATGGTATGATTATTTTATCTGTCATGATATTTTATTAAATGGCATAAAGAAATCTATATAAAACACACAGCACTTTCACAAGAATATGGTAATTAAACATATACTGAGTGTACTATTATTTACAAGCGGCGCTAGCCTAGTTGAGAGTGGAACGGACTGTCTAGACGAATGTCCGCAGGCTCAAAACCTAAGGGCACGCACCTCTGACTTTTCTAAAAAACTATGTGTGTATTCTTTGTGAATTATCGCTCGCTTTAACGGTGAAGGAAAACATCGCGAGGAAACCTGCATATCTGAGAAGTTCTCTATAGGAATTTCGAAGGTATGTGAAGTCTGCCAACCCGCACTAGGCCAGCGTGGTGGACTAAGGCCTAAACCCTCTCAGTTGTAGAGGAGGCCCGTGCTCAGCAGCGGACAGTATATAATACAGGGCTGGTATGGTATATGCTGAGTTTAGTAAATCGTATTATTTTCTATTCCATATAAAGTAATTTACAAAATCAAATACAGGAAACTACCCTATTCTCTTTGCATTGGATTCAAGAAGATGTCTTTTATAACTAACAAAAAAGCAAAAAATAAAAAAAAACAGAACCTTTTAACAAAAGAAAAACTGACTCCAAAAGCCACCACAATCCAAAAAAACAATAATGTACAGACATTGGCCTGTTACAATTTTATTATGTACTAGCATTGCGCGCGGCTCCGCCCGCATGGAAAAGTTTTCCGGGATAAAAAGTAGCCTATAGCACTCAGGAGTAATGTAGCTTCCTATTAGTGAAAGAATTTTCAAAATCGGTTCAGCAGTTCCTGAGATAAGCGCGTTCAAACAAACAAACAAACTGTTCAGCTTTATATATTAGTATAACGCATACTCACGCCTTTCATCCCCGAAGGGGTAGGCAGAGGCGCAACTAAGGCACCCACTTTTCGCCTCGTGTATTCCGTCCCATGATGTGATAGGGGGCGAGCCTATCGCCATATCGGGCACAAATTCCAGACTCCGGGCTGATATACTGAATAGAAAAATCCATAATACTTTGCCCGACCCGGGGATCGAACCCAAGACCTCAGCATTGCAGCCGTACCGTAATACAACAACGCCACTGAGGCAGTCGCACCGATATATTAGTATAGATAATACATATATGTAGAGATTAATGAAATCTGTTTCAACGTAGAATCCAACATGTTCCTATTGCACACCTTCTGTCAATCAGTCAAGACTTATAAACAGAACTGTAATAGAATAATGTATATTTAATTACCTTCATTTTGTCATATGAAGTTGGATTTATGTGTTTCTCAGTAAGTTTGGTGCTTCTTGCTCTGCCACCAAAACCATCCACTTTATAAAGGGTCTCAATATATTCCCACTTTGCCCTTTGGTTGCCAATGAGAAGATGTTTTTTCTGAAAATTATTTCGAAAACATTTCAATAAATGAGGTACGTCATATCGATATGGTATAATTGGTTGGGGCCTATTTTATAACAGTTATCATTTGTACATTTGTTACTACGTAAGAGTTCAGCATTAGAATCTGATATTAATGACTTAATAGCAGCAACATTGGCAGAACCTTGATCACTGATTGTAGCTCTTACTACAAATCCTGATTTAAAAACTGCAAATACTATTTCTTTGATAATATTCTTTAGAACAAATGTTTTAACCCCATCTCGAGCAAAATAAAATGCAATTGGAATTTTCCAAGGAGAAAACAAACCCCGTAACATGAAAACTAAAGCTTTATCAGCCACATTGCTAGTACGTTTACCAGAACCTATATCTTCAAAACCTTCAATTACCCCAGTAAAGAAATTAAAATTTAAATGTTTTTTAATGGACATCTCATCAAACATTAATGTGCATTGCCTGTCTATTTCGGGTTTATCCAAGGCAGCGTCTGCCAAATGTTTAAATATAAAGTCATTAATACCAGGCCTCAAAGGAATATTGCTGAGGAGAGAATTTATTCGAGATTTACATGGTAATGCTAAATGTTTTCGTAAAAATCCATAGCACTTAGGGCTTAACTTATATAATGACAAAGCAAAGACTTTTTCTGCATCTGTATAACGGCGACCTTTTAATGAATTACCAGACAAACGTAATTGTGAATCTACTAATAACTTCCCATATGTACTTAAAATGTTATATTTTTTCAAAAACATCTTTGTTTTTGGTGCATGAAGGTCAAATCTAGTCTTTAATTTTTTATACCTTGATTGCAAGAGACGTAATTTATTTTTTAAAATGTTAATTGAAGTGCGTAAAATTTGTTTACGAGGGGTAGCTTCACCAGGATTTAATCTAATACGATTAACTAATCTACGTTTTACTCGGCTGTGAGTTTTTAGTTTTTGTTCATTACATACAGCAGTGGTGGTTGATGTGGATGGGGTTATACATATTGGAAGATGTTCCGTATTGTGAGGTATAATAGGAGTGAGTTGAGATGGAGTACTACTATTTGCTTCATTCAATGAGGCATGAATTGATTTTTCATTACACACAGCAGTGGTGGTTGATGTGGATGGGGTTATACATATTGGAAAATATTCCGTACTCTGAGGTAAATTAGCGGTGAGTTGAGGGGGAGTACTACTATTTGCTTCATTCAATGAAGCATGAATTGATTTTACCGCGCTAGATAGCTCAGAATCTATTTGTACACTAGTACAATTTTGTTCTATAGTAGGTCGAGTAACTTCAGAAGGATAAACGACTTTAAAAATAAAGGGTTCAGTAACGCTACTAGTGGGTGAAATTTCTAATATCAAACCTGGGTTTATTTGTTTATCAGAAGGTTCTAAGTTTAATAAGGGAATCGCATTGGGTGTTAATTTTAGATTCTGGTTAATATGTTCGGCAAGAAAATGCTTATGACAAAAACGGATCCCTTCACGTTTAGTGGGAGGATACTTTTGTAAAAAGGGACATAACCTCAACCACACTTCCCACCTTGTTTTATTTGTGAAAGGCACACAAAAATATTTAAAACACCGGCCTCGAGTACTGCACCCGGGAACACAGCACTTATAACCCATTATATTATCAAAATAAATCGAACTATACGAAGAAAACAATTACACGTTTGAACTGGTAAACACTAAGATTGCTTTTATAAAGTACTGTTTACAAAAACATTCGCACACAATAAACGAGATTAATAAGATAACGAATAAATGAAAACCGCCTTTAAATCGAAATTGCGAATTGCAACACAAATTTGCACGCCACGGACAGCAACTCAGAGCAGCGGTTAACCACAATATAAAATGGCGGTGTACGCATTGTTTCAAAACTATCTGACGTTTATTTCTTATCGAATGACAGCTTTTACTATAACACACACACTAATAAAGGTCAGAGTGTAGAAAGAGATGCACGAGTTTACTATTTATAAAATGTATGGAAAAATTGTGAAAAGTGCGATAGTTGCGTAACGCTATTGTGTTACTTTTTTTCGCTGAGTTAAACGGGCCTGCTACAAGACATTTGAAAATGTCAAAATATGACAAATGACATTTTTTTTTTAAATTTTCCCTTTATTTTGGGAAGGCAAAGGGTTCAAGCCCATACAGCCTCGTCATAAGTAGTATTGAGTATTGACAAATGACAATTGGCATATAATATATTTTTTTTGTAATTTTTTTATGGCATTGAATGACGAGACGAGCATGCCGTTGGCCTGATGGTAAGCGATACGACCACCCATAAACAGTAGCAACACCATCCAGCAGTTCCAGCACCTTGATTTACAAAGTACTGTGTGGCACTCCACTGCGCTCCTCATCCTGAAACATAAGATGTTAAGTCTCATTATGTCCAGTAGTTACACTGGCTACAATGTCCTTCAAACCGAAACACAACAGTGCATGCACACTGCTGCTTGGCGGTAGAAATAGATATTGCGGTGGTACCTACCCAGACGGACTCTTACATATGAGAGACCTACCACCAGTTCCGACAGCAGACATTGCGATGACGTCGCAGCATTACTAACTTGTGGTTGTGTGATGTGTCTTCAATTTCGATTTTCAGTTATGAATACTCAAATGTTGCAATTATATTGCAAGAAGAAGACGACGATAATTTATTATTGTACTAGCATTTGTCCGCGGCTTCGCCCGCACTAAAGTATTTTTCCTGGATAAAAGTCCCGCTACACATTTTCCCTCGATAAAAGTAGTCTAAAATCTTCCAGAGTCTCTAACTATCTCCATACCAAATACCATCGAAATCCACTGGGGAGTTTTTCGAATTTATCGCATACAACTCTTTTTACCCCCTTAGGGGTTGAATTTCGCAAAATCCCGTCTTAGTGAGCACCTACGGCCTAGAAGGAACCCCCATGCAAAATTTGAGACTCCTAGCTTTTGTAGTTTCTGAGATTTCGTGATGATTGAGTGAGTGAGTGAATGACCTTTGCTTTTATATATATAAATAGACTAGAAGAAGGCTCATAGAACTTTTATGAAAACACACCAGTGAAAATAATAAAAAAAATCGCTTTCTTCGTCTGTCATCACGTCAGTAGTATTATAATTCTCTTTGGGTCAAATCAAGTGACGTCCTGCCGCGCGTCATTTGCAGTCGTGTGTCGGAAAAGGTCTCATACAATTTCATACTGCATAGTAGTGCCATCTGCCGTCGCGGCATATGCTATTGCCCTCAGACCAATAACTAAAGCAACGATTGCCGTCTGCCGTCTGCCGCGTTTGGCGGAATCACAGCTCAAAATAATGAGTTAAAACAAGAGCACCTCATGACACTTCCAAATTCCCGCCAAAACTCCGGAAACACAGGTGTCAACAGCTGTGGCCTGGCCAGCGTCGCCAACTTAACGGATTTCCCGTCGTATCTAGCGGATTTGGATGCGTTGAAAACGGGAAAATTCTTTCTAACAGCTGACGGGATATTTTCTAACTATTGTCAGCTAAATATGCCTTATTTCATTGAACACAATTTATGCGATAGGGGGGGGGAGGATACGTATTATATTATATATTATATAATTAAAAATCCGCCAAGTATAATTTAATTATTATAATTGGCAGTACTGGCTGTCGCCTCGTAGGCAGTGTTGCAAAAGTTCCCGATTTACTGGGAGACCTACCGATTTTGGTTGTAGTCTCCCGATATACCGATGTTACTAACATATCTCCTGATTTATTGTACTAGCGATATAATGGTATGAAAAATGCTACAACATGAAGTAAGAATGATTTTTTTCCAAATTTCCTCGTTGCTTCGCGAGCCTAGGGCTTTAAACTACTTCTTATAATTAGTGTACGGAATATACTGTTTTAAACAGGAAAGAAAGCTTGAAAACCTAAAGGAAAGAAAGTATTTTAAAGTGACTTGACAGAACATTTGGTCTTACAAAACTTTAAACTGAAATTATTTTTTATGAAATAGTAAATTTCATATTATTGAAATAATATGTTATATTCAACTATATAAAATAATCATTTTCAATGGCATGAACAGATTTTCTTAAGTAATTACTCATAGTTGAGGTATTCTTTAATAGATTAATCTTTTCACACCTTTTTGTTTATCTCAGGGATTGTAAATGAATAAATAATTGTTAATATTCTATAATAAATTCAGCGGCGTAGCGTGGTTGGGACAGGTATGGTGGGGCGGCAGTTTTAAAGGGGCGGCAAATGTGTAAAATAAAAGCTTTTAAAAAATAGGTGCACGCGTGACTTTTATTTGTAGAAATTACCGCTGTTTGGTTCCTTGGGGGCGGCATATTTCAGGTCCGCCCTGCGTGGCACAAACCCACGCTACAGATAATAATAAAAACTATTCTCAGTTTTAAACTTAAAACAAATATCTCACGATTTCTCCTGCTATTTATCTTGAATTTTCCCCTATTTTTAAAATCTCATTTTTGCAACACTGGTGACTGCTCGAAGCAGTGTTGCCAACCCTACTGTTTAAACAGTAGATTTACTGGTTTTGATAATATGTCATCCCTGTTTTCTGTTTAGAGTCGGAATTTTACTGTTTTTTATTTTATTGATCGTTACATGCATTCTCACAGGTTTTGTGCAGAGGTTATTAAATTACTTCGTAATAAAATGCTGCAGGAGCTTTTTTTTTATAGGTCACCACCCTATCCTCCTTCCCTTACTTCTTAGATGATACCGACGGAAACGTCGAAATCGAGGACCTTTTTTTTTGTTTGTTTTCGCTAAAAATCCCCGATATTACTGTTTTCTCCTGTTTTTTATTAGTGAACTGTTGTTTTTTAGGTTTTTGGGGCTGGCAACACTGGCTCGAAGGCAGTTCTTTGATCTTTGCAGTTTATTTGTCTCTGATGACTGATCTTTGCGTCAGAAATCAGAATAAATAGGATAAATAGTGTACCAATAAATGATAATTATATTATGTGAATTTTGAAGTTAGTGTTAATATTACTGTTTATATGGTAAAATGGAATTGTTGTCTTAACATATAAAACGCGCAATAATTAAAATAGGGATTAATGCCGAATTTTTAGTAATATTTAATAATAGTTCATTACGTCTGAATATCAATAATTTAACAAAGCGAGTTATGGCTTTGCCGTTACCAATACCTCCTTGTGCTAAACGGGATGGTCTCAGCGTCTTAGGTTGTGACCGGTTCGAATATGCAAGCACTATGGCTACAACTTTATTAGCACCGGTTAAAACTGAACGTCAGATCCTTGAACATTCTATGTCCGAAGATGATCCAAACGCCAATACTCAGCTTCCAAGCGAGGTTGGTAAGCAACCTCGATGGGGCCCGCGACACCGAGGAGCTCAGGAACTAGCCGAATTATATAGCCCAGGTTAGTACTATTGACATGATATGGATGGAAAATATTATAAACGATATAAAATATTATCATTACTTTATAATATTAAGACATTAATAACTAGAGCGCACTTTATCATTTTGACAGGCAAAAGATTACAAGAATGGGTATGCGTGGTGGTTTGTTGCACATTATGTGCCTGCGCGGGCATCTTAATGGCCAGATACATCCGAGCTGATGCTTCATTGTTATTGGCGGCGATAGCTGGTGTCTTAACAGCAGATTTCGCTTCAGGAGTAGTGCACTGGGCTGCTGACACTTGGGGAGCAGTTGATCTACCTCTTATAGGCAAAGTAATGACAGATTATCACATATATAGACTATTTGTTTGTACCATCAGAAAATGTCAGCTTTGCATCATCAAATGTACTTATTTTTCAAATTCATGCCTTAACCATTTTCTTAAAGTTGCACTGACTATTCCCTATTGCCTATTTTCACATTGCAGCCTTGCATGTTCAACCTTTAGAATTATTAAATTTCTTTGTATGAAGTGGATATACATAATGTTTTATCTCTTTGTTTATCATGTGATAATCAAAGAGTATGATAAGAATTTAGTAAAATTGTAGATAAAGTTGAATTCAAACACCCAAAATGTAAAAAACACATCATAATAATATTATCCTATCATGCTTTATATAATTCACTATGCCATTATATTCAAAAAATATTTCTTTTTTGGTGAAGCATTTCAATTTTGTTATCACATCTGGGTACCTGTCTTTGTATTGGCATGGGGACAAGGGCCTCTTACCATGGTAAAGCCTCATCTGGAATAGCAGATGTGCATGTAAACCAAAGTGTTTTCATGAGGAAAATAAGATGAATGTTGTTGCCCTGTCCTGGAGAAGGTAGGAGAGTTCTGATTGGTTTTGATAAATTTACAATACTTAAGGGCAAATAATATATATAATCACTCCTTGCCAGAGTTGCAATCCAAGTCCAATGTGGGTTTTTTATGATACATTAAGGTTGGCTGTGGCATAAAACACATTCTACTGGACCTGTTTTGCATTGCACCTTAAAAGTTTCTCCTTACCTCTATGTTTATTTAGAAGTGAACAAAATATTTGGTGTGTGAATATTTTTTACAAAAGTTGTTAACAAAGCCCCCATTGTGCTTGCTCTCAGTATTATCGACAAATCCTTTAATCCTTGGACACCCGTGGGCGACACCGGTGTCCATTTATATAAGGAAATTAGCTTATAGCTATAAGCGGGTGTTGACGGGTTAATATTATCTTATGACGAACAGTGATTATTGTGGTGAATTTCACCTAATTTCACCTAAATAAGCTATAAAGGTTGAAATAATCATCTGTCATCAGTAGACATGTAGATTGTAGAGCGCATCTGATGGTAAGCAGAGTAAGGTCCAGATAGACTGGACTCTACTCTGCTTACCATGAGATGCAGTGGGGCAGGGTCAGATTAGCCTAAAGGCGAACTAGGTAACTGCCAAGGGACCCAGCATCAGCCTGGGCCATTTGCCTGAGAAAAAATAATTAACAATTTGTTTTTATAAACCCGTTACCTGATGACAATATTATTGCCTTGATTGTATTTTACGTTATATTTCAATAAATGTTGGGACATATTTTAAATAAAAAAAAAAAAACATTTTTTTTTGCTGTCGCTTAATTAGGTTGTAGTAGAAATAATATATTTTAGGAAGTAAGAAATAGGAAAAGGGGTCCCCAAAAGGTCCATGTCTAGGGGCCCCGTCATTCGTAATCCGGCCCTGCAGTGGGGTCGAGCACAATAGTGGTGGCGCATATAAGCTACTAGCATTGCGCGCGGCTCCGCCTGCGTGGAAAAGTTTTTCTGGGATAAAAAGTAGCCTATAGCACTCAAGAGTAATGTAGCTTCCTATTTGTGAAAGAATTTCTAAATCGGTCATTAGTTCCTGAGATTAGCGCGTTCAAACAAACAAACAAACTCTTCAGCTTTATAATATTAGTATAGATAACCTGGTGGTAGTTCTCTCATATGTAAGAGTCCGTCTGGGTGGGTATCACCTCAATGTCTATTTCTACGGCTAAGCAGCAGTGTGCATGCTCTGTTGTGTTTCGGTTTGAAGGACATTGTAGCCAGTGTAACTACTGGACATAATGAGACTTAACAGCGCAATGGAATGCCACACAGTACTTTGTAACTCAAGGTGTCGTACGGTGTTGCTACTGTTTATGGGTGGTCGTATCGCTTACCATTAGGCGAACGGCATGCTCGTCTCGTCATTCAATGCAATAAAAAAAAACCTGTTGCATCATGCATTGTAATAGTGAAGATTTGCCGAAATTTTATATTGCTATATATGCGTTAAGTTAAACTGAAACTTTTTTTTCTTCATTTGAAGTAAATCTCTTTTATACGATTTTTGTGAAGAGAAAAAAAGACTAGTAAGAACACTAAAGTATGTAGGCAATTTGAAATGTTGAATTTGTTCAGCTACTTATGCTGCTGACTGTACATCAATCAACATACCGTCAGGGGTTGTGTATTTCTTGCCAGTTAACATATTTTAGGGCTTCTTTTCACTTACCATCAGGTACAGTGAGGCCATATTGCCAAGCAGGCGTAAAAAAACAGTTATAGGCGTGTCGGATTACAGGGGTGCCGGATCAGACAGGGGCCAGATTATCGGGAGACCACTGTACTACTATGTTAAAAATAACGTTGTTGACCGTGAACTTTGAAGATGTACAAGGAAACTCCTCAAAATCAAATTGGATTTTGATTATTCTTTTTGTTTTGGGTTCAATATAGCTTCAACATACTACCATATAAAAATATGATTGTTTCACCTTGAACATCGAAAATGCAGCAATTCCACAAAATAAAATAGGATGAGAATTATTCTTTATGTATTGGGTTCAATTGGAAGAGTTTTATAACTAACAAAAAAGCAAAAAATAAAAATTTATGGACATAAAGGAACGTACCCATACTACGTGACTAGAGGGGGGTTCGCACCATATTTGGATATAGGTCGAAAAAGGGCGAGATTTCCTTTAGAGGATATTGACTACGTGACGAAAACCTAAACAGCACCCTCTTCCCTGTGACCAAGCGTAGTATTTTGAAGAACCCCCCCCCCCCCCCCCCCCTGAAAGAGTCACGTAGTATGAGTACGTTCCCTTACTGCTATAGGCTACTTTTTATCCCGGGAAAACATTTGTTCCGGAAAAACTTTTTCACGTGGGTGTAGCCGCGGGCAAAAGCTATCATCGCATATAAAGTTCAATTATTTCTTGGATTGTAGTAGTGGTTTTTTGGTGGCGGTTCAAATAATATATAAAGAATACTCTTTGTTTTTATTTTGAAAATAATCTATTCAGACAAGTAGTCGTTTTCTAGAGGTGGTCGCGAAACCGGCGTAATGAAAGTATGTCATTGAAATTGATAAATGTGCAAAACCCTTCGGTTTCTAGACTTTAGCACTCGGGCCGCGCAAGGCCCATTTTAGTAGGGTAGTCACAAACGTAATTGCCGTCTCATTAGATAAGTTCTACGTGAACCTTTATTTTTATTTATTAAGGTCCTTGTCTTACAGGGACCTTAATATTGCTTTGTGTAATAGGGGTTCAATAATCACTTAGCGATTGTAGTTAACCTTCATCAAAAATCATTCTTGGTGGCTTGTACGTACCTAATAAAGATAATAACATTTAAAATTATCAAATTGCTTTGAATTGGTATGGCTTATAAAAATGACATATTATTGTAGGTATGTCCTATTGTACCTACCAAGTTGATCTTATCTTTGTTATAAAATTATGACTTATACTCATGAAATAATGAAATGAAACAAAGATAATATAAACTAAAAATCCCGTAATCGAAAATATTGTAGTCTTGATTTTTCAATCGTTACTTAATTTTATCGGTTAATTACCTTTTTTACACTTTTCTGGATTTATATTAAATTGACCATAATATATCAACACTATCACAGTTGATACGGCCACTCACCTTTTACCTTTAAAGACAATTGAAGAATCAGCCGTTAAATAATATAATATGCTTATATGGGTAAAAATAACACAGTTCTTGCACTTGATGCACCTTAGTTATTAAAAAAATAGTATTTTCAGACATGTATCATCTATTAATTACTAGCTATTATATTTTAAAAAGTTTGTTTGTTTTGACAAAATATGTATCCTACGTTGAATTATTGGTTGTGTATTCTGCGTGGTACGGCCACTGCTGAGGTCCCGGGCTCGAATCCCGAGTCGAGCAAAGTGATATTGAGTTTTCTGCTCGGTACCATTAGCTCGGAGTCCGTAATTTGGCGATAGGTTCGCCCCCCGTGTACAATATGCGACGAAGCACACATGGCGAAAAGTGGGTGCACTATTTGTACCTCTGCCCACCTTTCGGGGTTAAAAGGCGTAAAGTGTGCATTTTGTCTTGTTTTGGTATAATTGCAAATGTATAACTACCGACTGTAGAGTGGTTATATAAAGTTAATAATATTATTATAACCCTATCAACAATCTGCATAGAAATATTGTGCAAACTGAGCAATTACAAATTAAATTAGAATAATATTATAATTTTGTTAGTATTCCGCATTCCCACGTTTGTAATTGCGCATTGTTACTAAATAAACCAACATTATAAATTCCAAGTAACAGTTTCCTTTAACATGCGATAAATGAATGATATTACTTTAATTTTACGTTACAGAATTTCCTGCGACCATTCCGAGAGCATCACATTGATCCTACATCAATAACTCGCCACGATTTCATTGAAACAAATGGTGATAATTTTGCTATCACAATACCAGTTCTCGCACGAATTGTCTGGCAATTAGTCACGTACGATAATGAAAAAGTTGAAGAACAGTTTCATTGGATTGCCTATTGGTACTTGTGTTGTATCTTCGTGGCGATGACCAATCAGGTATGATATTGTTTTAATCACAATCCAAATTTAATTTTCTCGTAAGACACGTAATAGAAGGCGAAATAAATAACATCAGCTTACAAAAAAAATTGTCCTTGAAATTTAAGAAATTATATTATCAACGTAAGCTCTAGACGTCAGTTTCTAGTCAACCTTAGGGTGGTGCAGGTATACATAAGGTAGGTGCATCAGGTACTTAACGTGAAATTAGAGATACGAATAAACGTACATAAAAGTAAACAAAATAATCAATGATAAATAACCTATTTACATTATTTTGGATTTCTGGTGTCAAATCAAGACATAAATTGGGTTCCTCATGTGATTTTCAGTAACTGTAGATTGATCCGTAGCTCCTGGTATTGAGGTAAAATAGACCATTGAAATTTGGTAAATCAATGATAACGGAGAGATTCTACTAACCACGTAACCGATTGTTACTTTTGTTAAACAAAAACTTTGTGTTGACTAACGGCCTTATTCATAAACCAATTTTAGTTATCGAACGTTTTGTCTTCTTCGAAAGAATTTTAAATTGAGCTTGAAGGAAGATGGTTTTAAACTTAGGTTTAAAACTATTTATGGATAAGGTCGTAAAATAAATATATAAAATATGCAAATATTCCGCCGTGACGAGGCCTGTCCTTCATTCAGATAATTACCAGTTCCCACACCACCTGGCATAAGTAACCAAAGTCCCACAGTTACATCAAATATTATCAAAGCTTTTGATAAGTCCAAGCCAGCCTTTGAATATCTGCTCTGTATTTACGAATCTTTTTGCGGTTAAACTAAAGGAATATTTGTGGGTCCTCAAATCAGGAAAATATTGGACGATGCGAAGATGACGACACTACTGGTTATAAAATCGATGTCTAGATATTTATCATGGATGTGCTGCCGGCCTTAAATTGGCCAATATTTATTTATGTCTATGCATATACTTTTGTCATCTGCTTAGTAGAGCATTGCAGTCAGTGTAATAACTGGACATTATAAGACAAGACACAGCATGACGAAATTTTTAGATCCTATCTCTATTATGCTAGGGTGGTCGTGTCTTACTATTAGGCGAGAGGCTACCTAGTCTTGGCATAAACCATTTCTATTAATTGTATAGGCGTCCGCTGTCCAACTGGTGCTCTCATCGCTGTCCTCTCCCAAGTCCCACCACATGAAGAACACACTTG
The DNA here is from genome assembly GCA_947568825.1 of Sphinx pinastri. Lineage (NCBI taxonomy): Eukaryota > Metazoa > Arthropoda > Insecta > Lepidoptera > Sphingidae > Sphinx > Sphinx pinastri. The sequence goes on along the minus strand of OX387618.1, from coordinate 11,272,037 downwards.
TACTTGCTTGATATGATAACTTAAAAATTTTCCTTAATGTTTTTAGATTCACAAATGGTCACATACATATTTTGGATTGCCGACGTGGGTCGTGTGGCTGCAGGAGTGGCACATAGTGCTGCCGCGCCGCCACCACAGAATACATCACGTCGCGCCGCACGAGACTTACTTTTGTATCACTACGGGTTGGCTCAACTGGCCTTTAGAAAAGCTTCACTTTTGGTCCACTTTAGAGGCAATCATTGAAGCGTTGACTGGGTGTAAACCCCGAGCTGATGATATGAAGTGGGCACAGAAACGTTCCTAGAACACGCCTCTATCCAACATCAGGTTTTTATACTTACACTCGTCCACATCAACCAAATCAATTAAAAAATGTAGGTTAAATATTTTGCTATAATGCTTGAGTCACACGCCGAGCACTTGACGGTTGTTCGTCCGCTACTTAGTTATTGATTTTTGTATGTAGTGGGATTATCATATTGTTATATCATTTTTCATTAACTCACAGCCTCCTAAAAAGGTGAATTACAGACTAGTCAAACTATTTTATAGTCAGACTAACAGCTGAGGTCTGTTTTTGGCCTGTCTTGAAGTATTTATAATTGTGTTATACGTATTTCGCGCTACCTTTAAACTGTAAGTCATGTAATTATACCTATAATTACTTTTTTCGTACTCGAAATAAGCACAAGTCATCGGACTGAGTAGCAAAGCTGAAAATGTAAATTTAGCAAAAAATCTCGGAAGCATATTATTATATATGTATAACTAGAGTATAGCAGATGTAGAATAACCATCATAAAAATAGTGCTTTTCAATGTAAAACTTTATTACCGACGAAGCTGCAGGTAAAAGTAATAGCTATAGGTTTCAAATTTCATTAGTTATGTTGTGGTACAAAACTTTTTAACTCAGACATAATAGTTTGGTAATATAATGTTGTTACTCCAGCTATTTATCGATTACGCGCGGAAACCCTCAAAAACACTGGTGACTGGTTTGTGCGACAACCACATCTAATGGATATCGCACTGCTTCGCGAACCAAATCAAATGTCGTCGATGTTAAAAAAGCCACAAAGTGGGCAAAAATTTTTGCGGGTTTCTGGAGACTTAGCAAGAGGCCGTACTGACACGCGCGCGCTTTTAAGGGCGGTATTAACAAATCAATCTCAGGTTTGAGTAAAGTCTCAAGTAGACATTTAATGTATTGAACTATTTCATAAACGAAGCTTATGCTGTTGTTTAAGAGCTTGTTCTTAGCTGAGTAAGCACTGTTAAATAAAAGCTGCCTGACTGCCTCGGTGGCGTAGTTGTATTACGGTATGACTGTAATGCTGAGGTTAGGGTTCGATTTCCGGGTCGGGCAAAGCAATATTGGGTTTTAAATTCAATATCAGCCCGGAGTCTGGAATTTGTGCCCGATATGGCGATAGGCTCGCCCCCTATCACATCATGGGACGGAATACGCACGGCGAAAAGTAGGTGCACTAGTTGCGCCTCTGCCTACACCTTCGGGGATAAAAGGCATGAGTGTATGTATGTGTTAAATAAACAAAACTTAGTTGTCAAAATCCGTCGCATATTGTAACTTAGATTTTCGGCGTGATAAATAACAGAAATGCACTTTATGGTTTTCACTATTATATTTAAATGCTCAGTCAGTAGATATACAATAGTTATTGGCCAGCTTAAATTAACATGAACATCGTCAGGCATTACTTAAACATATCCTTCCCGCACCGTGTCGTGGCTCGGACTAGCGGCCCGCCGGGCGTGCCGGGGGTCGCGGCACGTGTGCGGGAGGGGAGGGCGCGCTCTCACACCGGTGGCGTGATGTGGCGTGAGTTACTTCCCCTCGCCCCGCAGGAATACATCGCGCTTAGGTATACCGAGTAGGTACTCTACGGAGGCGCGTGGGACGTACGAAGGGTTGGTGTGCGATAAGATGTCATTTGTGCTGATGTTTAAATGGCGACTATCTTAAGATGCTGACCTTAACTTGACAGCTTCTCAGCTGATATCGTACTTCAGATTGAAATTGAGTTGCATGTATTAATACGGCCCTAAGACCTAATGGTCGTGTTTGATTACACTCGCGCGCAGAGTATCGTTTCACCGTGGATATAGAAAAATGATATGGCTGCGTCGCAAGAACCAAGTTGAGATAGATTGCATGCACGCGCAGCAGCCGCGCTCTCAACAAACGTTTATACCTAAGAAGGTTCATGAGGCATATGACTGTTCTGCCGCGCATTGACAGGATATACGTATCAAATCGAGCCAAGGGTTTAGCCGCTCTGTATAATCATATGCGCCTTGCCTGCAGCTTCATCATACAAAACCTAATTATATAGTAGACATTTGTATTGAAAATATGATTGTAATGGCTATTCCACTCTGTTATCTACTCGTAAGTTTTCGATCTTTGTTGCTTTATTTCTATTTTTGGCATAGCCAGGAAATTCTTAATTAAGAAATCCATGAATATAGATCTATTAAAATTATGTAAAACTGTACCTACACAAAAACATGAACGACGGGCCAACGCAAGCAGATCGATGCAGGACATACTTATGTATCATTTGAGATAATATGGCCTTAAGCGGGGCTTAGATTAGCAAGAAAACTTGCAGAAGTCATTATTTGCAAGCGATTTTTCCCGTGTAAATAGCCATGGCAAGCTGACTGCTGCAAAATTTTGAATTTTGCGCAATGCAAGACTTCGAGCCGGGGACATTTTACAACTTGTGGTGAGAACTTGCAGTTTATTCTGGCTGCAGATAAAAGTTACTTGCTGAGCAAGTAAATTGCAGCTATCTATATTGCTTACTTTATTTATTTGTAAGGCTAAGGTTAAAAACAATGCTACCAGGCTATAGGTAGTATTACCGACATGTATATTTTTGAACCCAGCAGCAGTATACGTGCACTATTGTGTTCCTTTTTAAAGAACGACGTAGACAGAGAAATTACTGGGCATCGTGAGACTTAACATCTTATATCTCAGGATGACTAGCATGAATGCCATGCAGTGTTTTGAAAATTAAAATTTGTTTGAGTTTGGTATTTTAAAGGCGATCGTGTTGTTTACAGTATTTTTTTTTTTGTAGGCGAGCCTGCAGTCAACACCGGGGGAAACCTGCGAATGGGATACTGAAGTCCCCCGGCTTGACGACTGCAGGGGCCTGGGAGGGGAGTGGCGGCGGAATATGGAAGGGAAGGTGGGGGGAAGGGAGGAAGGTTCCTAGGATGGGGGGAAAGAGAGGGTGCCAGGAAATGTTCGCGGGCCCTTTTAGGCCTCAATGTGTTTTACAACCAAGAGGTATACACACTGATTGTGTGCCTCGGCCCGCGACCAATGCCCCCCCGCGCATTGGCGTGCATTGGGTGTGAAGACCCAGCGCACAAGAATTGCCTCGGGGGGCGAGGTGTTGTTTACAGTTAGGTCAACGACCATTATACCTATTAGATTCGGAAAAATCAGGCCAAAGGATTGCGCGCTTTGTTATTCAGATTTATTGAGGGCCTGTTTCACAACTTTTGAGTAAATGCTACGCGTCACATAAATGTATAAGCTGACAAAAGTCACAGTCTAATCTATGCTCTCAAATAAATGGTAATAAAATGAGTATTATCTAATTAGCTATTTAATACGATATTCATATCTTTATATATAAAAGAAAGTTGTGTTAGTTATACCATTTATAACTCTAGAACGGCCGAACCGATTATCATGTTCTTTGTTTTTTTTTATTTGGATCCGTTCTGAATAGCAGAATAACTATAAAAATATGGAATAAGTTCACGATGAAGGAAATTATGATGAAAATTTATTTGGTCATACATTTTATTTGTAACTAGCTTTCGCCCGCGTTAAAAAGTTTTTCCGTGATAAAAGTCCCTCTATATTTTCCCGGGATAAAAAGTAGCCTATGTGTAAGCTTCCCGGGTCGGGCAAAGTGATATTGGATTTTTTAAATTCTGTATCAGCCCGAAGTCTGGAATTTGTGCCCGATATGGCGATAGGCTCGCCCCCTATCACTAGTGCACGGGTGCACTAGTTGCGCCTCTGCTTACCCCTTCGGGGATAAAAGGCGTGAGTGTGTGTGAGTTACGCATTTATATTCTTTGTATAATATTTTTAAGTCTCATCATAATGTACATAAGTAACTGTTTGTATTATCCATAATAACTAAAAAAAAATGAGAACTATGAATGTGGAGAGGTGAAAGAAGTATGTCATTATCGTGGCATGTTACGCTCTTCTTCTCTCTGTGTCTTAGTATGAATATAGGTACCTATGACATTTTCATTTTGATTTTTGTACATTTGTTGAGCTTAAGGCATTTGAAATTAATTTAATATTAATAAAAAACTAATAACACAACATTCATTGATTCTGAAGCGATACGAAGTTCACCGGGCCAGCTAGTCTAACAAATAAAATTCACTTGAACCTTGTGAAACGGTCCCTGAAAACGTCGTTAAGTTTTGATTAATTATATACATAATTTCTATATTGATTATGTATATAATTAATCAAAGGTTTTAAGCAATAAATATATCTCGTGCACTGTTAACTGCTTTGAAAGAACTTGTACAAGTTAACTTGGTGGTCTTTTGCAATAACGTATTGCTAGAGAGTTGATATATTTGTCGCTAGTGTAAACGCATCTGGAATTTCTTGTGCATTCAATTTTTGGAAGAACTTGCTAGTCTAAACATGGCTGCACAGTTCAGTAACTGTGAACTTGCGCAGCCGCAGTCCGTTGCGCCATTTAAAGACCTGCTTGCGTTGTGTCATGGGATCGTCTTTCTGATGCATCATGTATACCTACATATGTAAATTGTACCTACACAACAAGATTTAGTAATACAAAAGGAAGAGAGATATAAAATAACTAAAAAAAACTTCATTTATATTTTTATTCAGTTCATGAACTATTAAAATAGGCTATTTTTATTCAATGCTGTGTATTATTATAACCTAAGATTTATTTTGTTCTGTATTACAATAATAACAACACGTTATTACCCAAAAAAACGAACAGGTCGGTGTATAATATCTTTGTTTGTCATTGAACGCATCTAAATAGTTGAATCTAAAAATTTCTGAGTAGAAATATTATGCGGCAGAGGTATTATATGTTAATCAGTCAAGATTTTGTTTTTACAACCAGGAAGTCTTAAGGTCAGTAGGCCCTATTCCGTCTACGGGGTGAATCCGTCTTTTTGCAAGTAAGGGCGTTCTAATCGACGGATAGCTTTGATAGTCGTATAGATAAAAGAGCAAAATGTCTCAGTCCGAACAAAATCACCATGTCATAAGTATTAAGTCTTTATAGGACAAGGTACAACGAGGCTTGAAGTTCACATTTGAAAAGTGAAATATGAGTGACGTGTAAAGCCATTGTATTGCAGATAAATATAAAATCATGCAACTTACACTGTCAGAGAACTGTAATATCTATATAAAGTTTAATGTCCGTTTAAACGTAGCTTGTCGTTGTTTTGCAAGAAATGGTGTAAATAGTTAATAATTTAACGTGATAAATGTATTACCTCAAAATTTACAAGTGCCTTATTACATTTTTTTTTTTTTTTTATTTAAGCACTTCATATACAAATGTATAAAGGCGGACTTAATGCCGTACATCTATTTTGGATAGGGTTAGATAGGGCATATGACGATCTAGCCCTCATTTCAGGCGTTGTAAACCTTTTTAGGAAACGCAACTAATATCAACACTTGTTGTATTTAAGAAAATATGATGTTTGGGTTCTTTAATGGATCACGTATTTTAAAAAAACTTACCGAGAGGAACCACACTGCCTTCTGGAGATAAAAAAGCTGGATTGGCATCTTCTCATTTTGTTGTGCACCAAATAAAATTATGTTCACACCCTCTGCCTTCTTTAATGTGCCGAAATAGCCCCCGAAAAAGTTATTTGCTGATAAAACGAGACCATATTTTTAAGATTTTTATGCTCGTCATACTCTCCCATCGATACATAACCTTATCACGTGTATCTTTGAAATAACGAGCGATTTCTATGTAAGCTACCCCTGTGACGGATTTCCCCGTTTTTTGAAGGGAAAATCCGTCTACCCGTCAAGTTTTAAAAAAAGTTGTATCTTGATTTAAAGGTAGCTAAAGGGCCTTATTCACGGTCCATCTTGACGTACAGCATGCTGTACATCACGGCGCTGGACATAGCATACGCGCTATCGTGCGTGCTAGACAGTGCTGCCAGGTATTCAGTTATCAAATTATTGAGTAGATTTTGAAAATTCTTTTGCCGTTACGTTTAGGATGACCTACAATTTTGATAAATGTATAAAAAAAAAGTAGTAAACTACCCTATTGTCTAGTTAACAGATTAAATTGAATGGCGGTCAGTTCTGATGGCAAGCTGGGACAGTCGTACTCTCAAATTTTGTAGTATTTTCTGTCTGAGTGATTCGCATCGCACACGAAAAATTTGGTGATTTTGCGAATTCAATTTTTTCAACCGATTTTTTCCATCTAAGTATATTAAAAAAAATTGAATTAAAAACCAAATGTTTTGGTGTTAAGGACACTTAAATCTGCCAAATAACTAAAAAGATTTTCACATTTATATATTGAGTTTTTTGGGGTAATGATGTATTTCGCTACGGGAATGAAATTCTAATTTTTGCAATGAAGTTATTCTAGGGGAATGAAAAAACAAATTTGAAAGGTAATCTTATCACATTTGTTTATTAATACTTTTGCTTCCAATTAACTTCCCAATAACTAACAAAATAATAACAAATTATAATCGATCAGAAATCTCAAGGTGGTAGTCTTTTTCATCAATAGGACTGTCACTAAAAACGTTGAAGAATTTTCTAGCGTATCGACCAGGTAACGGAATTGATTTTTCGGTTATCCAATCGGTCTACCATGAATAACAAATACAAAAACATATCAAAAGCTTTGCATAATACCACTAAAGCCCACTTCAGCGTTGTCTTGGGGGACTTCAATGCTAAAGTGGAAATTCAAAGCCACAGGGGATTCAGAGTAAGACCTCATGGTTTTTGATGTCGCTATCACAGGTGAAAAATGCTCGTCAACTTCCTTGAGAAAGAGGGGCTCTTTATGATGAATTAATTCTTCAAGAAGAAACCCAAAAGGTAATGTAAAAACGAGATCGACTCCATCCTAACGGGCAATAGGCACATATTCAGAAATGTCTGTGATCAAAAAGTTTAATTGTAAAGTAAACTGCATTCGATCACCGACTTGTACGAAACTCTATGAATAAGAAATTGTCTAATGAAGTCCATGCTCCGACCTAATCCAATCCAAATCGTGGCTGGCTCTGAAAAGTTCCGGAGGATGCTTGGAATGCTCGGACTCGCTACATTGGAATTTGAAACCCAGTGAAGATGTAGATAGGGCAAAGGTAATAAATTCCGCCAAACCCAGAAGCAAAAAGTCCAAACTCTCGGATGAAACTATGGATTATGGCTAAAAGACGAGAAGCTGCTCAGGTTGCTTCATCGGAGAGGTCAGACCTAAATAAGCCCATAGCAAAGATAACTGAGATCTTCAGAGTTCCAATATTCTTGTCATTAAAGAAGCGATAGAGCAAAACCGACGGTCTAAGGTATTCATTCAGCAGCTTAGAAGAACGAAATTAACGAAACATGAGGGCAAAACCGTTTTGTCAAGGCCGGAGATTTTTAATGAGATCGAGGACTTCTATGGCTGCTTATGAGATGCTCATACTGTTTGTCCCCAGGGTGATGACTACGATTCAAGAGGCAGCCTACCACGCCACTACAGCGATCAACGGTCAGACATCGACCAATGTGCCATTGAGCTGGATCTTAGATAACTTAAAAACGAAAAAGCTTCTGGTTAAGACTGAGTGACTGGAGAACTCCTGAAGGTAGGAGGACCTACTGTCATACAGGAACTACAGAAGCTTTTTACACCGTTCTTCACTACGTGAGAAGAAAAGGAGTTAAGAGTGAGAAGGCATTTAGTGATTTTTTTGTTTTAGAAGGGAGATATACCGCACCATACCAGCCCTGTATTATATACTGCCCACTGCTGAGCACGGGCCTCTTCTAACAGCCGAGAGGGTTTAGGCCTTACCACGCTGGCTCATGTGGGTTGGCAGACTTCACATTCCTTTGAAATTATTTTTGGGGAATTCTCAGGTATGTAGGTTTCGTCACGATGTTTTCCTTTACCTTTAAAGCGAACAATAACTGATAAACAAATAAAGGAGATATACTCTTCTTAAAAATTATAGATCCATTTGAAGTCTGAATCGTATCTATAAATGGTCCTCTAAGGTTACCACGAATCGCCTAGCCAGAAGACTAAACGAGTTTCAGCCCCCAGAATAGGCTCGGGCTATAGCATTGTAGATCACATTTACCCTAGTAAAACAGATTATACTCTAACCCCGACAAAACCTGGGTTATTCTCGAATCATTACAGTGTTCCCAAGTAAACTATCGCTATATTGAAGTGTTGAATATCTATACGAATTTGCCACTATGCGTGCCCAAGAGCCAGCAGTCGGGGCCAATCCAGATACGCAAAGGGGTCAGACAGAGGTATGTCATATCCCCAAAATCGTTCACAAGCGCACCGAAGGATATATGTTCGAGACGCTGGACTGGAAAGGTATGGACATACTTATAAATGGAGATTACCTTTCTCACTTACGATTCGCCGACAATATTAAAGTCTTAATGACGGAATCGCTGAAAGAGCTGCAACAGATGCTAAACAGCCTAGCATCAGCCTCACAACGAATAAATGAAGTTGGATAAAACCAAAGTCATGATCAACGACCACGTAGATCCAAGACCTGTCGTTGTCAATGACTACATGCTCGACGTTGTCTTCGAACATAATTACCTTGGACAGATTTTGCTGTTAGGAAGAAACAACATTGAGGAGGAGTTAAGAAAATGATCCTGCTGGGCTGGGCAACATTCGGCAAACTACGTCGGGTCTTCTCGACACTTCTACCCACAATGTTTTAAAATTAAAGTTTTCAACCAGTGCGTCCTGTCTGTCATGACTTACAGTATGAGATGTGAACACTCATAGTGCGGCTGGTCATTCAAATTAAAAGTCGCTTATGGAGCTATGGAACGTGCCATGCTCGGAATTCCTCTGAAGGATAAAATTCGTAACGGGTTATCGAATAGAGAAGCAGTCACCAACATAGCACAATGGATTAGTAAGCTGAAGTAGCAGTTGGCTGGTTATGTCTGTCGAAGAACCTAGCCGCTGAGGTATACGATCCAAGTTAACAAGTTCTTGAGTGGAGACCACGAGTCGGCGAGTTAGGTTAGTTAGGTTGTAGAGTTACAAACTGTTTTAAAGAATATAAGGTTTGATGATAATTTACATGATTAAATCGACAGCTAAAATGTTATATTTAACTAAGCATACTCGTAACATGAACTAAGTAAGTATTTTTTATTGCACTCTAAATAAATACTGCTAAAGATATCATTCCCCTCGGAATGTTTTCATTCCCATATTTCATGAAAATAGGAGAATGGCTTCTAGGGGAATGAAATATTTCGATTTCGCAGATATTTCTATTCGAATATTCTAGAAATCATAGCAGGGGAAGGTGGATGTCAACACGGGTTGAATTTAGTATAATAATAAATATTTTAAATAATTTTAGTTGTATACTTTGTCAATTTTCTTGGACAGAGGCGAATGATCGTTTACCGTGGTACATTTCTCAAGACCAAATTCGGGAATGAATTCCATGGTACTTTTTTCTTAATTTTCACTTAAATTTAGCTATGGTAGTACTCTTCTGTGTTTCCTTCCTCTTTGTTTTAATGAAGTAATATAATTCTGCTTTTTATGTAATGGTTAGTAAATTTAGTTTGATTTTCTCAAAAATTGCAGTTTACCGCGTGCGATAGGAATCACTCGTCTACGTTTTGTAGGGTCATCTATTACGTTCCATTTGAACGATATTTAGCGTTCTTGTCGGATTGTGTTTTACAGTTGACAGATCGAGATCCTGTATATAACTATTATTTTTAATTGTGTTCGCGTTTATTAATTAATAATTTTAACTACATAATAAACAAATTACTTTAATAAACGGGAGTAGCTGTGCTTTGTGTTGTGTAAGTAGTAAGGACGTTTATTTTGGTTACAACATATTTTGTAAAGAGAAATGGGCAGGTAAAAAACCTTTTTTTAATGATTTGTTACAATTAATTAAATACCTAAACCGATGGAGTATAAGTAACAAATAGTTTTATTTGCAAAAATCAAATTGTTAATGTTTTCTGAAATAAGATGTTAGAGGTTTACAAATAGCTAGTGATGATTTGCTTCTTGTAAAAGCCAGTGCTTTATGACCATATGGGCTGCATGACAAATATGGCAATGGCTAAGCTCTTATAGAATTCCGCACACCGGCAATTTAAGGGTGTTTAAATTGAAAAAGATAAAAGTAGATATTTAGATCACTAATTTATTTAGGCTTTTACAGCATACACTCTAGGCGGGAAGAGTGATTTCTTTCTGATCTCTTTGCTGGTCTTGATCTTTGCTTCATGTTTACTTAAAGCCTTGCGCATAGCACGGGTCTTCTTGGCCCTCAAATCCAGAGGCTTGTACTTCTTGTTCTTGTATAGATTTCTCAAGTTTACCTTCATTTTCTGATGGTAAACAATGTAAACACGGGCAATAGCTTTTCTGACCACACGGCTGTAAAAAAAGAAATGTTTGTTAATATTAATATTCAGAGGATTTCGAGGTGTTTAATTTGACCTCTGAATAGATATGAATGAAATTTGACACAATAATAGACCATTTTAGGGGTCTACATAAAGTGGTTATTTTATTCTAGGAAAGACCTTGATGCAAACAAATTTGCAAGCAAGTGTTTTTTTTATACAGGTATGGCAAAGTGACTCCAGTGCACCTGATGGTAAGTAGAGTTGTATCCAGATTAAGTAACAAATGACGAAGAGATTGTTAAGTATAAGATGACAATTAATCCTTGCAGGTCATTATAATTATGCCACCTAATCAATACGAGATATATATAGGCCAATCTAGAAATATGGAAGACTTGTGGGCGACTATGACAGCATTCTATACCTTGGGTATTGTGATCACTAGAGATCAGATTATGTAAATGCTGAAAATATGCAACATCAATTAATTAAAGTAACTTAATATTTTTTTTATTAATATCAACATACAATTTACATACAATGGTAGTCCCTAATTGCAACCAATTCGAATGTAACATGGTTTTTCATTTAACAGAAAGGTGAGGAAAGAAAGCTCATTAGGAATATACAGAAAAGTCCCACATTAATTTGAATTTTACTTATTTTAAGGTATCCTAATCAAAAGTAGTAATATAATATTGCCTTTTATAGTGAAAATATGCACCACCCATGATTTTATTACATGCAAAAGTTACCAAAATATGCAAATGCATCTATCAGGTCTATAATGATTACTGGCCTTCCAGATATCAAAATTTTACCAAAAGCAAAATGTTAAAATATGTCTACCCAGTATGTATTTATTTATCAACTTATGTCTAAGATCTCAAGTACAGTAGAAACTCGATTAGCCGGCCCTCATTCATAGGGATTCGCGATTATCCGGATTACCAATCGCGACTAATTGTATTAAAATACCTACAAGTCAAATAAATGCAAGCATGAACGTGTTGGAACTGGCATTACCCAAAATCGATTACTAATTATAGAAAACATATTGCAGATAACTGAACAGCATGAAATGCAAGAAAATGAAACAAAGAAAATCTAGATGTGGAAAATGATGCAGGACCATCTCATGATGAAGCACTTCATGCCCTGGAAACGGCTCGCAAGTGGTTTGAAAAACAAACAGTGATATTGTGATTTACTACAACTGAAACGAATTCGTGATATAGCAGCAATGAAGAGAAAAAGTGGCTTACGTCAAATGACAATTACCAAATATTTTAAACCAAATTAAACTTAGATTATTATTTTATCATTACCAAACAGATATTGAAAACAAATTATACATACATACATACTTAATTATTCTATTTCATGATTAAGGCTGCAGTATTTTAGTATGTATGTAATCTAAGAAAATATGTATGTACGTAAATAAGTGCATACATTGTATGTTGAAAAATGTATCCCTTAATAAATATTGATTTTTGTCGATATGTATTTGTTGTTTTTAATTAACACATTATGTACTACATATGCACTAAACCCGTATTTCTTCATACATTCGATTATTCGAATGCCTATCAACAACAATTAGTCTGGTTAATTGAGTTTCTACTCTATTATGATTTTTTTTTCATGTTTCCGTTTACCTGTGTAGGCAATTTAATTTGAATAGCACTTCTCATATTCACCCAAATTTATGGCATACACTCTAATAGCTCAATATTCTCAATAGGCATGTATCATTATGATTTTTCATATAACACAACAACATAATTATGGTAACACTAGGGTTGCCAACACTTTTTACACGCTTTATATTAGCTTCACTTGTATGTTTGTAACTCTCCGACTTCGACTCCTTTGGGCGCGATTTTGACCCACTTGAAACAGTCAGATTTTATTCAAACTTTGTAGGTTTGTCGAGGACCGATAACAATACACTAATTTGATAAGATTATGCCATTATTCAATTTGCAAAATGAGATTTTTGTCAATTTATATATTTTTTATTTTTAGTGACATCTGCTGGACCATAGTAGAATTACAACAAAACTGGCTACTCTTATGCGTAAAAAAATCCTACTTCTCACAAGATGGCGCTTTCGTTTATTTAGAGACATTTGTTGGACAATAGTAGAACAGAACTAAAAAATTAAAAATAAATAATAGATTAAAACAACTAAAAAAACACGCTTTATAGAAAATCCAACTAAAAAATAGAAAATAAATTTGAATGAAGAATAGTGTAAATAAGAAAAAAAAAATTTATTGTAAAAAAAGCGTGGGGTGCATGGTGACAATAGTTATAAATATTTTATTGACAGATAATATGAGTAGAAGTATTATATATCATTTTGATAATATCTTAAAAAGCACCCCACGCTTTTTTAACGTGCCCTAAAATTCTAACCAAAATAGTTTATAATATATATTTGGATAGAACTACTAAAAACTAGCCTTATACAATAAATCATTTAATTTTAACAACCTCTGATTTTGAGATTTTATTTTGCTCAACAACTACACTTAATATGAACATTTTGAAAAAAGGTTAGTTAATAATGAAGGGGTCTAAAAATATTTTTTTAATGGATCCTAGTTCCATATTTTGTCCCTATAACATCTCTAAAAGTTTGAGCGTGGTTAGGTTTTGAGGCCCAACACCCATACAAAAGAAAGAATGAAACATTTATTCGCACAATATACTGGGATGTACACAAAGAATTAACGAGGTAATACATATCATATAAGGCATGTGGGCAACATGCATCCCATGATACTGTCGAAAAAGATAAATAAAATAGTGGGAAAAGGAAGCAAATAGATACTATAAGTGAATAAGTAGTTAAGAATAATTATATACACTGATTAAGCATCCAGTGCACTTCTACCACGCCGCAAATAGCTTCACTCAACGGTTTATATAGTTACAAAAAGCGGACATCTCCTTTAACTTCATGGTGTTTCTACTAGTGATCACATTAACTGCTATAACTAGATGTATAGAACCTGCTGCTGGGAGGATATAGTTTGAATCCGCCCAGATAGCGGCCACCATACACAACATGCTCAAACCTGCTATAGTGGCCCATGTAAGTATATCACGTTCTGGGAACAGCCTATATATACTCAGTTTAAATAGACCAGCATAATTGTGTCAACTGGCAAGGGATACTCATCTCTTGTCAGTGTTCACTATGTATCAACATCACTCTATTTGTGATGAGGTAAATCACTGTTGCCATAACTATCTCTGCGTTGTAACGCTCACTCCTAGTTCGCGAATTACAAATTGAACACTTACATTTTGGATAGCTTAGAAGCAACACCACCGGTGACCTTTGCAACTCTTAAGTTGGTAAGCTCTGTTTTAAGTTCTTCGAGTTGTTTAAACAACTCCTTCTTGTCCTTCTTTCGAAGTTCAGAGCACTTCACCTTACCCTGCAAAACAAAATACAAAATTACTCCGCAATCCCCTAGGAAAACATAACCTCTATATATTGACATAATATTATAGCATTGTACAGTGCATTTCCGTATCTATATTTGCATTAAAGCACGAATAATGTATGTCGGCACAGTGAGTGTATTTCATTAAAATAGCTAAGTAAACAAATAGCCTTCTAGGGCGATCAGATTCTAGATTCTTGTTATGTTTAACCATAACAACAAAATTGACCGAACTATAAATATAGCATTAAAGTATCAACGTAATAGTATCTTTTTACCATTTTAATTAACAAAATTTACTGGTATAATGCACAATTAAAACATTCTATGTTCAATATAACCCAAAAAAAATTTTTTGACGAGATATTTTAGAAATAAGTTTTTTAAGAAGTATTCTTAAAAACTATCGTAATATTTAGCAACTAATGTAATGATTTCACTTATTGATCACTAGTATTTTCTATGATACAATAATAAAGTTACACACCATTTTTGAATCGTCTCACACTGTTTATTTGACGTAAAAGAAAGATCCTAGTCCCAGTGTTACCAAATGTCGGCTTTATAATATACCCAAATGCTGGTACGAAACCCCCTAAAAATTTTTTTTTTTCGAAATCCAAATAATTTACCCAATATTATATTATGCTGAGTTCAGACTAGCAAGTTCACTCAGCAATATGTTGCGCAATAACTTTCAGATGCGTTTACACTAGCGGCAATATTTCTTTAGCAAAACGCTTTTGCAAGTGATCCACCAACTTAACTTGCGCAACTTCTTGCAAAACTGTTGACATTACTCGAGGAATATTTATTGCTCGACATGATTTCTTTTCATAAAATTGAATGATAAGGCACGCAATCCTTTCGCCTAAATTTTATGAATCTAATAAAATGCTGTTTCAATGATGATTGTAAACAAAATAATCGCCTTAAAATTACTAACACGAAACAGAGTTTTGAATTAAAAAGTACTGCGTGGCATTTGACTGCGCTCGTCATCCTGAGTCATAAAATTTTAAGTCTTTATAACTCCCGTTAATTACGTTGGCTACAATGCCTTTAAAACAGGAACACAATAGTGCATGTATATTACTGCTGGGCGGCAAAAATAGAAATATCGGTCAAACTACAAACTTATAACTTGGCAGTATAGTCTTTGAGACCTTAGCTGCTTCAGAATGGAACAATTAAAAAAAACGTTAGCTACTAGCTCAGCAAGTTGAAACTTTTATCTGCACGCAGAATAAACTGCAAGTTCTCGCGCAAGTTGCACAAATGGTGTTAACACATGCGACTTGCCAGAAGTCCTGCAAGCTTCAAAATGTTGCAGAAGTCAGCTTGCCGTGACTGTTTACACTGTAAAAATAGCTTGCTCAACATAACTTCTGCAAGTTTGCTTGCTAATGTAAACCCCGCATTAATCTTCAATTTAAGTCTGGTCACACTGTTCCATATTTGTAATAATTTTGTGTATTATATAGTGTTTTTGGTTTCATAAGTCATAGTTTATTTGTCTCTGATTCATATTAGTGATGCGACTCGAATAGGATTTTATGACTCGAGTCACTCGAGTAATTTCAGTGCGTTACTCGAGTTGTACTCGAGTTTTCGAGTCACTCGAGTTAAATATTTTGTATTTTCCCGCCATGCAACTCGAGTGAGATTTTTCATAGCAGTTTTTAAAACCTTTATTAATTCAGATTTCTTGAGAAGCTACGCTTGGAATACATATAACTAAAAGTGATTAACGTGAGAAAAATGCTAAAGTTAACAAAAAAAATCGATAGAAATTAAAAATTATATTATGCTCACTACTATACTGAAATAAACTCGACGCGGTTATGAGAATTGAACCCTACCTAAAAATCTAAATCGTGATAACATAAGTATAAATATGTGTATAAATATAAATAAAATATTGAGAATAATCTGAAACAAAACTAATAATATTATGCGATATATAAGAAATAACAATACAAATGACAGGTCTTTGTCAATGTTGCCACTTACCAACTCATACTTTTTAAGATTACTAGGCATAAGCCCATTGCAGAAAAAATAAAAAATATAGTACATTTCAACTAATAGCATATTATAATACTGCTCACTAAATTTGGCCCCACTTTTTTGATTTTTGAATTTTTTATTTTTAATTATTTGTTCGTCGTTTGTTCGTTAATGTTCGAATGTAAAAATTCTTTATTTTTATCGCTCAGATTAATTACTTTTGATTACACTGGCTATTTGTATATGGTAAATTGAATTTTGTCATGCCACATTTTTGAAAAAATGCGTTACCCCAGCCACACTACGTCCCTGCTCACTAGCCTCGCCACTCATCGAGTATTAAAATTAAAAATGTTTACCTAAATAGACAGCAATGACGTTTGTGACGTTGACACTTGACACTTGACAGTTGACTAGTGAAGTAAGGTTTAGCGAGAGTCTACTCGGTGCGCCGAGTTGACTCGGCAACTCGAGTGCAAATTGACTCGAGTCAATATTTTTTTCACTCGATTACGAATTTCGCAAACTCACTCGAGTCACTCGAGTAAAAACACGACTCGAGTCGCATCACTAATTCATATCAGATATTATCAATATATATTATAACATGCTGCTCTTTGAATGTTGGGTTTCTTAATTTATTCTCATTACTCTATAAATATTTAAATTATTCAGTATATTCCCACATCTTAAGTATCTCGTTTATTTGTTTTATTTCACCAAGTTATGACTGATAAAGATACTGACAAAAATGCCATTAATTACGAAAAATCGCTTGAATATTGGGCTGATATACCTGCTACAGTTGACGGAGTACTCGGCGGCTTTGGATTCATTTCAGACGCTGATATAGAAGGTTCTACAATTTTTTTAAACTCTGTTTTAACATCAAAAAATCCGCCTTGTACGAACACAGCAATAGATTGCGGAGCCGGCATCGGAAGAATAACAAAGTATCTTCTTACACTATTCTTCAAGTCAGTAGATATTGTTGAACCCGACTGTAAATTTATTCATACTATAAAAGACTTTGTTGGCGAAAACAAAGAAAAAGTGGGCACTCTGTACAATGTAGGTTTGCAGGAGTTTCAGCCCGTTAAAAAATACGATGTTATATGGAACCAATGGGTTCTGGGCTACCTAAAAGACATGGACTTGGTGTCATACTTTGTTCGTTGCAGGTAAATTCTTTTATCAAATATCTTATTGTGAATAAGTATATATATATATAACGAAATATGGCAGTCACTCCCCTTTTCATTAATTTAAATATCCAATGAATATTGGAATTTGACATGTTTCTAATGACTCATCAAGATAATTCAGATACAGTTGTATTAAACATATTTTTGGAATAATAATATCCAGCACTATTCAAATGTTCCTTACTAAAAGTAAGAATTATTTGCAAATGATTATAAATTATATACGAATTTGTTTCAGCAATGCTTTAAATGAAAACGGAATTATAGTAGTTAAAGAGAATGTTACTTCATCGGGAAAACCAGAAAATGATGACAATGATTCATCTGTCACAAGATCTCTTAAACAATATCTTAAAATCTTCAAAGATGCCAATTTGAAAAGGATTAAACAGGTGAAACAAACGAATTTTCCTAATGGCATATATCCTGTTTATATGTTTGCTCTAGTGCCAATATGTTATAACTTGGGGCCAGCCAATAATTTATGCAATGAGAGAGAAAAATGTGTCAGTGATGTAAATAACTTATAGCATTAATATTAGAATTTTATAAATACATTTAAGACTATGTTGTAAATGAGCATATATACAGATGTTATAAAACATTTTTATCAGTTTTTATTAATATATTTTTATAAATTAACACCATGATCTGGTAGCAACTATAGACTAAGAGGTCCTGGTTTTAATTCCTAGGTTGAGTAAGACTACCAAACATAAATTGCTTAAAATTGAATCCCTAGACAGGATTGATCTTATTTCTATATGTAATTCATTAGCTTTGATCATCTATGATTGTGATACAATAATTCCAAATACAAACCATTGAAAATCAGTGGTTACATCACCCCAAAATGTCGGTCTGAGTAGAATTTTTTGCAATTTTCTCTAAAAACACTATAACTCGAGAACTATGACAATTGACAAGTAGGGCTCTAATTTTTTTATTATTCTTGACGTCATAGTTGTTCCTCCTGATGCTTATTTACCGTTACTTTCTGGGACAATTTGTATACATTGCGGTAATCATTTTTCGCCGAGTGACCACTTTGCTCGTTTATTTCCATTTCTATAATATGGATAGCGTTAGAGGCCACAGCACACAGATATCATTTAAATCGATTAAGGGGTAAAAAATTAAGAGCAAAAAACATTAAATAAATGCTATAAAAAGAAAAAAATAATGTTTAAATTGAATCAAATTCTGTTGTATACTACATAGAGATAAAAGCTTGTCGCGAGATTTACTTTTGTCAAGATCAAGTTACATATTTATTGTATTATCTACACAAATAAATCTCGCGATAAATGCGCGAACAATGATAGGACCCCGCAATTCGAACCCGAAATCATAATTCGCGACTATAAAAGCCCCGGTATAGCAAAATTTTAGACCGATTGACCAACTAAAGACAAAGTTGCACAAGGAGAGTTTTTCGCATACGAGCGGCAGTTTCTTGCTATGCGATAATCTATCGCCTAGTGTAAACAAACGGTGCAGTAGAGAGAGAGAGAAAAGAAACTCAGGGTTTAGGTTCGTGGAACGAGCTTTATTTTGCACCTCCGCGTTACACTCGATACGGTTTGCTGATGGTATGCAAACGAGAGTCACTGGCCTGCGGGGACTCCGATTCAGGCGAACGGCATGACGCTAATGTTTGTGGCTAGCTCCGGCGGCAGCTCACCGGGCAAATGGTAGGGCCACGTTGTCTGCGCAGCGGTGGTGAGGTGGTCGGGGTTAACACCCGACGATGATGGTGGTGTTGAGCACGTGGCCGGGGTCAGCAGTCACCACCCGCGACGACGATGGTGGTGCGCACGTGGCGGAGTCAGCACTCCGCGGACGGTATCGAGAGTCAGCTCTCCCGACGCCAGCGGAGCACGGAGTCAGCACTCCTTGCCGTAGGACATGCCGGTCAACGCCGCACCGCGGAAAACACGGCGGTGTGCGTGGTAACACGTTGTCAGTATGTAGTGCCACGGCGAAGACGATTGCATAGAGAGGGCGCGCGTTTTTTTTTATTTTATTTTTTAACGCGGACCTATCGGCCAGTAGCCTGACGAAAGTCGGCTTTTCTGGCCACACCGGACTTTAGGGTGAGCGCTTTAGGCGCTCGCAACCCTTTAATTTAGGTGACCATGCTGAGGGCAACCCACTAACGGGTTACGGACCTCGGCTCAGGACGGTCACTGGGAGAGGATGAGACATCAGCGATTAGTGGGGAAGATTGGTTTTTAACCTAATCCTATCCGTTGCTTTCGTCGGCACGCGGGCCGGAACTGTCGGGGGGGCGACGGGAAACGTGGCGAGGTCCTCGGCGGCGAGGACGGAATTGCGGTCTTGTGCAGTGTGAGTTTCAAGAACTCGTTCTTACGGCGGATGGCCAGAGTGATACCTATCGTCCTCTGGATCGGTTAAAACTGAACGCGGTCGTCTCCATTTGGCGCGGTCGAATGGAGGGTATATTGACACTTTGCGGATAAACGTACTTGGGTGATTTACCGCCTGATCGAAATAGCGTCTGCTGGTCGTTTGCATAAAATGCCTGATGTTCGGCATGTTG
The DNA here is from genome assembly GCA_947568825.1 of Sphinx pinastri. Taxonomy (NCBI): domain Eukaryota; kingdom Metazoa; phylum Arthropoda; class Insecta; order Lepidoptera; family Sphingidae; genus Sphinx; species Sphinx pinastri. The sequence goes on along the minus strand of OX387618.1, from coordinate 11,252,072 downwards.
GTGTCCACGTGGAGGTTACGATTGCGAACGTACCACGGGGCAGCAAGAGCGTGTCGGAGAAATTTATTTTGCAATACCTGCATACGCTTAAGACGAGCAGGCGGTGTATGGGCGAACACGGGCGACGCGTACGTCATTATCGGCCTTATGCACGTAGTGAAGATCCTAATCTTGTTGCGGATGGACATCTTACTATTTTTGTTTATGAGCCAATGCAGTTGACTCATCGCGAATGCGGCTCGCGCGCGTACCGCATTTACGTGTGGGATGAAGATCAAACTCTGATCAAGGGTCACTCCTAAATACTTGGCTTTGTACGTCCAGGGGATAACCTGGTTGGACATGCGGACTGAATAATGAGTCACATGGACTTTCCTTTTCAAAGTGAACAGGATAGCCTGGCTCTTTGTGGGGTTGACGGTGATTCGCCATTTGCTGAACCACTCACCGAGCTTGTCGGCGGCGGCCTGCAGATCGCGCACCACATGGTCGGGGTCTCTACGTGAGGCGTAGATTGCGGTGTCATCCGCGAAGAGCGCCAGATGGGTGTTTTTAGGTTGAGGGATATCGCTGGTGTACAATGAGAAAAGAAAAGGGGAAAGAGCGGAGCCTTGCGGGACTCCGGCCGTAATGGTGTGTCGAGAAGAGAGAGTTCCCTCCACGCGATACTTGAAGCCGCGATTCGACAAAAAGTCTCGTATGATGTGCACGAGCTGAGTAGGCACGTTGAGCGTGTACAGCTTGAAAAGCAAGCCGTTGTGTCACACCTTGTCGAATGCTTTTTCAATATCGAAGAAAAGAGCACCGGTAGGCATGCCGCGTTGAAATTTGTCGCAATCGTGCTCCGTGATGCGGAGCACCTGGTTTACGCAACTGTGCCTAGAATGAAAACCAAACTGTTCCGGAGGGATCAGATGGTTGTTGTGGGCGACTATTTTGAGGCGGTCGAGGACGATCCGCTCGTAGATTTTGCCTAGCATACTAAGCAGGCTGATTGGCCTATAAGAGGACGGTTCTGATGCGGGTTCAAGGGCGCGCGTGACATTGCATGCTTATTTATACGGGCGCCATTCAGACGTCAAAACTACTGACAACTTAACAGCCAATACGAAACAATAGCGGTTTCGATTGGTAGCCAAAGTGACGTAAACGATAGATAGTTTACGAAGAGCGTTAACGTTCCTAACAACGTTACACGTCCTATAAACTCTCCTTGGTCGCCGCGTGTGTAAACAAATTGAACGAAACTCGCCATTCAAATTTCGTTTCGAATGGCGAGTCTCGTACAAAATCAGTAGGGTTACTCCTGACGCGTTCGAATCCTAAATCAATCGAGTTTGATTCGGTTTCAAGCGTTTTGGTACTCCTGAAATCTACACTAGCGCACGATCGAACCGTGCCTCAAATTGGAACTTACTAGGATCAAAAAATCCGTTAGAATCGAGAAATGCTTACTCTCCACTCTTTCGTACGATCGTGAATTGAGAAGTCAAATCGACTTAATCTGTCAAATGGTACGATTGCCAAATAGGTGCCGTGTACGGTTCAAGTGAAGTTGTTTTGTGTTTTGGTGAGAAATTTTACAAATATCTGTGCAATTATGGCTAGACTTCAATCATTTCTTAATGTGCTTGAAGAAGCTAACTGTATTGACAATCGAAGAAGACGAAATTTGCTTTGGATGCGCTGTTTTGATAACCGGGCAATTAATATGGATTGCGATGAGTTTCGAAGTTTGCATAACTGCCCATCTCTTATTATTATTGATGAAGACACGGAGACAGGCATTGCAGACAATGTCATACATGCCTCATCATCATCTCGAAATGATGAGCTACGACGTGGGCAAAATGCACGGCAACGTATTGTTCAAAGTCTGTGGAGGAGTAGGTACAATAGGCGAAGCTGACTTATTGTTTGAATTTTTTATTTAGTTGTTTCTTAATTTGTTAGTTATGAATTGCAGTCCAATCTCGACCACTGGGTGAACTCTAGTTCATCATCATTCTGATTTACAAATCATATTAAGTATGTTCAAACTTTATTTAGATGCTGATGCTGAAAAGAATACG